>CAMQGK010000341.1:14112500-15312500 GCA_947000775.1 Pterois miles
GACTTAGAGGGCAGCTGATGGGTCACATGAGTGGACAAACAATGGTCGATAGTGAGTATACATAATGAGAAAACTAGAAAAGAATCACTGTTTATGGCCGATCGTATTCCTGCTGGTGACGATTGATTAATCCAGCCTAGAAATAGAAATCTCTTCAGACAAATGTTGTGTATTTACTTCAAAGATGGGAGAGCAGCAGGAAAAGGATTATAAACTATTATCCGCTGGGAGGCATATGCAACTCCTCTATGAAATAACACTCATCCGCATGCATGCGTGCATTTGTATGTGTGTTTGTGTTTCTGCTCTGCAGAATACTAATGGGCGCCGTAGCCTGCACGACCATGATAATGAGGTTTGTCATGTCCACAAGGTCTGGTAATATCTGAGAGACAGCAGCGCAGAAACTTAGCTGTGTGTGCAGTGAAGCACATGCTGTACTACTGTGTGTGTTTGAATGTGTGTTATATATGCTGGATCAATACATTTAACGGCACAATATGATCGATGAAATGGGGATGACTGTCTTTGTTTTTACCAATACATGGAGCTGAGTGGGAATAGATGGGATAGGTGTGTGTGTGTGTGGGGGGAATTAATGCTGTGTGTCTCGCTGTCTCTGGTGACAGTTGACAGGTTGAACACAATAGAGCGTTTGACTGGGCCTGACTGTCAGAGACAATCACAGCTTTCATTCCTTTCCTGTCTCCTCTCCTCTCCTCTCCTCTCCTCTCCTCTCCTCTCCTCTCCCATTAAGCCTCCTCATAATTAAAACCTAATTAGCAATTGTGATGGCATCTCCATTCTTTCTCTGCTTCCACAGTTATCTACATTATATCTCATTCCCTAAACAATTGGTTGCACATACTGACTCATAAACAAATTGCCCCCATGTTTCGGTACTGTATTCCTGATATTCATCTTGTTTGTATGGCTTTTTTTTTTATGCCTGCTCGTCAATCGCGTGCTATCCACCCTCAGTGACTTTGCAGGGCTTAGTATGTGCAGCACAGGCGGATTTGTCCTTTGGTATAGGTTGGATCATTTTGTGGCTTGTGATTAGCTGCTGATTCAGCGTCGCGGCAGCTTGCGCGTGCTTGTTGTCATTGTCCCGTTGTCCACTGAGACATTAATTTAGATTCAAATGGATGTGCTGCAAGCCTAGCAACAGTATTTGTCCTGAGCTTGACTGAGTCAGAATGATGAATGATGAATTCAGCTGGCAGTCGGTTTCTCCAACAGAGGAGGTGACAGAGAAAGTTGCACATGCTGTAATTAGGGGTATTTTGTATTCTACGCATATTCATTTTAAAGTCCAGCATTTTGCTGCACTGCTGGAACAGGCTAGCCACTTGAGGTCAATGTGCAGCTCAAGGTGTTTTTACAGGTGATGTAAATTGTGTGACTCCTCAGTTATTCTTGCAAACCACCAGAGTACCCGGCTCTGTGCCAGCCTATATGTGCTGCTCTCTTAAAGGTTAGGTTAAGGACTGAAAGCTGATAAAATGATGTTACAGACTTGGCACCAACTCAAAACTGCTGCATGCTTTTATCAGTTTAGTGGATATGTAAAGAACATTTGAAAGTCACATGTGGGACCTTCTACCAG
Organism: Pterois miles; assembly: GCA_947000775.1. NCBI lineage: Eukaryota > Metazoa > Chordata > Actinopteri > Perciformes > Scorpaenidae > Pterois > Pterois miles. The sequence continues at coordinate 14,114,110 of CAMQGK010000341.1, forward strand.
AACATTCTCTGCACACAAGTGTCTGAAACACTTTGAAAAGTATGTAAATACTTTAATCTACACTGACCTCTAGTGGAGTGTGATTGAAGTTGCACTTGCTGTACTGAACGTCCAGTGACACTCGTGCCTATTCATGAGAAAGGTGACTTCCCCAGTACATCTCTTTAGTGATTCCTCCTTTCTTAATGCACCCTCACCTTCTATATCACATCTGCAAATCAGATTCCCTCCTGTATTATTTTGTAATTCTCTTTCCTCTCTCTCAGTGTGCTGGTCTGTCTGTCTTCCCTCTCCACCTTCTTCCCCATTCTCTTTATTTTCTCCCAGTAGGTTTTGAGCCATCCAGTGAAATTCAAAGTTCACTCGCCCTGCATTCAATTCATGGTATAAATAATACATTGTTTACTTCTAACCCTGCATCCTAGGCTGTTTTTGTACTTCCATGTGTGCATGTAGAGTCAAAAATTGGAAATTTCCTACATTGTTATCCCTATATCTCTAAACAGCCGTGTTGCCACTTACTGTGGCTGCACACGTTGTTTGTATGCTGTGCTTGCACACCCGTGTCGCTGTTCTACATCAGCTGCGTCTTATCATGGGGCATGACAGCAACTAATGCAACAACACTAGTTTATAAGACATACTGTCATAGTACAACCTATACATAAACAAATGACACAAGGGCCTCATTCAGACCTGTTGAATGATTAATTTATAGTAGGCGGCTTTTTTGTAAACCTTCAGCAGCTGGATCATGGGGGGAAAACAACACATGCCTTATCAAAACAGGTGGTGCATGATGACATGTTTGTTCACGGGTGTATCAGAGATGGAAGAAGTACTCAGATCTTTTATTAAAGAGTAAAAGTAAAAGAAATACTCTGTTACTAGAAAAAATCCTACAGTCAAAATCTTACTCAGGGAAAGGTGCTAAAGTATTAGCATCAAATAAACTCAAAGTCTAAAACAAACCCATTATGCAGAATGGGAGAATAATGTGTATTACGTTATTTAATAATTATTGTTAATGCACTAATATGTACATTAATGTTGTAGTTGGTAGCACTGATTTTTTTTTTACTACATATACTGCTGAGTAGCTTGTGAATTTTACTAAGGGATCAATAAAGTGTTATCTTTATACAATTTAATATGCCATAATTTATTTCTTGATTATAATTTAAATTATTAATCTGAATCTGCAAAGTAACTGGTAAAGTATTAAATAATATAGTTGAATAAAAAGTGCAGTATTTCCCTCTGAGTATTTGGGTACAGGTACAAACTATTATGTGTGTGATCACACCCACAGAAGGAGGGGAAACCCGGCTGTTCCACTGATGATCTCTGCATGTAGTGTTCTTGTAACACACACACGCTGAGCGCTGATAGAGATCACTCACCTGTGTTGAATATGCGGATTTCTAACTTTGCGGTCGTCCTGAGCGGCTGTGACGAGGTCATTGGAGGTGTTTATGCACTCATCCTCATGTCAATATTCCCACTGTCTTACTGGCTGTTTATGAGGAAAGGTGAGTGGCACATGCTGAAAACAATAAGCTGGATTTAACTAATTTAATGCATTAATTGGATTTGTAAGTCGACCAAATGTTGATATGTTTTATGCCATTTCTAGTGCAAGACAATAAGATAACATTGATATAGCATATTTATCAGAGAAGACAAGTAAGTGATAAAAATACAGGAGTATACTGTATATTTAAGTGGAAAATAACTAATAGGCAGACAAGACAAGCCAAAGCTTTAGTGCATTAGTCTTGTAACATGTATGAGACTGTGTGAGCATGTGTGTAGGGATGTAAAAAAAAGTAATGACAATGAATGAATGCTGAATGAATGTGGCACTGTTCCCCATATATCAAACAATTGAAATCATTATAGTGTCTGATATTTGCCCTTTGGGGGCGGCAGTAGCTCAGTCTGTAGGGAGTTGGCTTGGGAACCGGAGGGTCACCGGTTCAAGTCCCGACATGGACCAAAAACTGAGTGTGAACTGGTAGCTGGAGAGGTGCCAGTTTACCTCTTGGGCACTGCCGAGGTGCCCCTGAGCAAGGCACCAAACCCCCAACTGCTCGGGGCGCTTGTCAGGAGCAGCCCCATCACTCTGGCATCTCTCCATTACTGCATGTATGTGTGTTTCCAGGTCTGCATGTACCATGTATGAGTTTAACAGAGTGTAAATTGAATTTCCCCATTGTGGGACTAATAAAGGTAGATCTTCTTCTTCTTCTTCTTCTTCTTCTTTGTGCCCACTAGATGTCCCAGTCTAGCTGACCCAGGATTTAAAAACACCACCTCCTTTAGTTTTCCAGTCGAACCGTCTCTTCTATCATTTTGTAATATATCTGTATTGATTGCTTATGCGGCTCAGCTCACAGTGCCACATGGAAAGTAAAGATGACACGTCTGGCCAGACATCTATCTCGTTATTGATTTCAAATCTGTATGTTCATTCGAGCCCCCTCACATGATGCCATATTGCGTCAGGTGAGATCAGAGAGCGATTACGACCTCAGTAATCATAACAATTTTCTTGAGCTCTGTTTTCACAAAGCATTTGTCATGTGTGCCTTGTGTATTTGTGAGTCTCTCTCTCTTAAGCATGGTCAGTCAAGCCTTATTGAAGAAGCGATCGATAGTCATGTTCTACCAATTAGCACGTTCTGTGGATTAGAGGATGTAACATGCGAGGATCGATGCAGCAAGATGCACAGCAGCGTAACTGTCATGTAGTTTTGACCTTCATCGTTGTGGAAAATGTATTTTTATGTTCTATAAGATAAGAACACCACAGGCCTGAAATCTGTCATAAATCCTTTTCTGCCGTCAGACTCTGTCTACCTGAGATGATCTGATAAAGCTTGTATGTCGGATTATTTTCATTCCCCCGAAGCCTTAAGTTTGTCATATGCAACCAGTACATCAGTCAATAAAGCCCTTCACTTCAGTTTGTCATAAAACCCATGAACCCATCAGCACAGATGTGAACAATACTCTCCACAGTTTGGCACCTATCAGTTGACTAGCTTCCCTTCAGCGCTCACGTCCAACAGCATCTCTTACAGTATATATAGCAGCAGAAGAAATTTGGAAAAATCAATAGGAGCCGGAGGAGAGAGAGAGAGAGAGAGAGAGGAAGTGAGGTAGTTTGTGTTTTGTTTTAAGAGCTGAGTGACTCTGATTGTCTTATGATAGGTCATATTGGAGACAAAAGATCAGAAGAGGATGAGTTTATATGGAAATAGTTTTTTATTATGATGGACTTCATTAGTCTGAGATGCAGTCAAGAGATAGTCAAGATAGAATAACCTCGGGCATTATGTATTTAAGGGACTGTATGGAAATTATTTGGGTGGGGAGAGGGACTAAACCTTATCTTTTACATTTTCAAAAATCAAAGTCCTCCTCATTATTCATTTTATTCTTTGGGTCTTTCCCTTGACTACTAAATTCGACAATGCCCTCCTCCTAATATTTCAAATATAATATAACTTTATACTAGTACTAGTACGATGCTGAATTTGATTTATAGATTGCCTTCACTGTAGTTTCACTTTCTGTTAAGATGCAGAAGACAGTGAATTTCTGATCTATTGCTAATGCACTTCTTGCTAGAGATACAATTCAGTCATTAATTATTAGTGCTCTCAATTGATTAAAATATTTAAATGTTATTAATCACATGATTTTTCATAGTAAGTCCTGATTAATCGCAACTTAATCCCATTTTCTTATCGGTTCAAAATGTACCTTAAAGGGAGATTTGTCAAGTATTTAATACTCTTTTCAGCATGAGAGTGGATAATATGCTGTTTTAATAAATATATGCATATATTTATTGTTGAAATTCAATTAACAATGCAAAACAATGTAAAAACATATACACTTTACCTTTCTTTTTCCCTCAAAATAATTTTTGTACACTCCCTAAGAACCGCAGCAAGTACTGAAGCAGTATTTTCACAACACGCTATAATCAAAAGTTAATAATTTTCTTTTCATTTGATTTCTTTTTTTATTTTCCTTTCTTCTTTCAGTTAATAGCCTCATTGAGATTATTTTCCCCAAAGGACGGCAGAAAGATATTATGACAATAAATACAACATAAACAGGCCAAGAAATCTGTCACACATTACACAGATGAGTACAAACAATTTTCACTCAAGATGCACATAAAGGTATTTGAGTTTTCAAAGAGCATCCAAAAAAATTAGATATAAAAAGTAGTAAACCAAATGTGCTGTTTGTAATGTCAGAGCCATATCTTGCTATACTCTCTCTGAAGACTGAAATGCACTTTTGTCTGCAGGCATTCCTAGACAACAATGTCCTGTGGCACCGTAGATAGAGAAAGGTTGAAGTGATAGCTGTGTCTGCTCATTACTTGCAGACAGAATTTTTCAGAAAGCTATTTTCTCCCAGTTGTCGGTGCAACAGGTCTGTTCAGCGTCAACTTAATTGAATTTTAAGATTCAGACAATTGTCATTTCTTGTGAAATTAAAAGCATATTGAGTTAGTCTCAGTGTAAATATGTGCTTCTTCTTTGTGTAAATTTGATGAAGAATAGATGGGGAAAGTAGGGGAGAATAGCGAAGGGGTAGAGGACACGTCTGCAGGTCCAATTTTCTGTCGTGACAGCCGGAATGAGGTGAAAAATCCTCCAGGAGGGGAGAGATGCTGTAGGGTAATAAAGAATAGATGTCTCTTCCCTCTGTGCTTTGCAGATCACCTCACAGAGGGACCTGACCTTAGTCACTGAGGCTTTCAGTTTGTCCTTCCTTTGTTCCTTCATGTTCTGTTTCTGTCTGTCTTATCTTACTTCTCATTACTCTCCCCTGCCTCCATGTCTCTGCAACAACCTGCCTCGCTTCTTCTTTCCCTCCATCCCTCCGTTTCTCCCCTCCAACGACAACCCTTCAGTAAATAAGTGGGCAGAGAAATCATTTTTAACCAACAAGTCCAGCTCAGATTTCTCTCCCTCTGTCTCTTTTGTGAGTGTGCAGTTCAATATTTCTCTGTTTACATTTGCCATGCCTGCAATCGGAGCTCAGCTTCAATACAGCGGGGATACATTACTGCCATAGAGTGAGGAGAAATGGGTCTGCCGTGGCGTCGTGTTTGTTTGCCTACACGGCAAATATAAGAGTGACGTCACACAAGGTTAGGTTTCCTGTCACCTTGTCTGACTCGTGTGTGAGTATGCGTTGACCCACGTGGTCCTTGGTGATGCTGATTGTGTGGCAGACGTCTCCGTAATGAGGCATGCTGTCGTAGAGCCCAGATGAAAATGTCGAAACAGGAATGCCAACAAAAAGAGACAGCAGCAGGAGTGGATGCAGACGCAGCACATTTGAGAGACAGAGCCCTGCTGTCTTGCTGTGGGAGAACAGAGGGAACATCACACCTTTTTCCAATTCTGTTATTTTTGTAGCATGAGGCGAAACGATACCCTCACTGGGAGTCTTACTGGGATGGGCAGAGCCTTGGATGGTGGCGAACGGTGGCAACCTGTACTGCTTCTTGTCAGTGCTTTAAGTATCCCAATCTCACCATATGACTGACGGAAGATATCAGGATGTTTAACACAGGAAATGTCTCCTTAGATGTGAAAGTGAATATCTCTGCTAGAATTAGTAATTATTATTTGTGTAAAAAAGAAACACCTGATATAAAGCTGGTACTGCAGCTGAACCTTTCAGCTCATACCTGCTTTATAGGTTAAAACTGTGAGGAGGAAATATCTGTGCAAGGATAAAAATGAACAAATTACAACTTATATTTCTTATTTTTATTTTAAGTACTGTTTGCTTTGTCATCTTTTTGCACTTTGCATTCTTTTATTTTTTTCTTTTGCGTTTCTAGTTTCACTTAGGGGCTGTACAAAAATTAATTGCTATGGGACGTTAGTTTGCCTCTTTTTCTTCTCCCAGAGTTTAAAAGTTAAATCAATTTTATTTCTGCCTTCCCATGTAAGATTTATTACATAAAGAAATAGAAAATATTTATATCAAAAATATGATTTTTTTTTCTGTGTGCCATGGGTCATAACCCAGCATTTTGCCATTTGTAGTGCAGATGATAATACGCTGTCTGTATTAGGGTCCATTTTCTTCATTTAAATGAAGTGAGTTGCCAATTGGACAAATATGTCCCTTTTGATAAACACAATACGTGTGGAATATGACACTTTTTTACGAGCTGGCCAACAAGAGCTTAACCATTCACTTTCTTACTTTCTTCTTCATCTGTCTTTTCAAAAGACTGGTCACCAATTTTTTATTTTATTTAAGATGTATATCTGCAGTACAACTCTGAGCCATGTGAGGGAGCCTTAATGTTCTCATAATTGTAGCCTACTATTAACATTGAATCTAATATGACTGACTAGTGTACATGTGTGTGTTTTACTAATGAGAGGAGAAAATGAACTATGCCATAATATATGTATTTAATTTATCAAATGCATCTCTTTGACATGGCTGGTTTACCTATTCAAAATAATAGACGATGATGTGGAAATGGTGGTAAAAATGGTCAGGATAAGTCACTTATGCACAGATTTGATTTATAAACAAACTGTGAATTGGGTCGTGATGGTTTGTCATTTTTAAAAGTGGGTCCCCCCAAAATAAACACTGTTCTGCATCATAATAGAAAGCAGAACTACAACGGAGTGAATGTCTCATAAAGTAAAACAATAATATGATTCAAGTTCAGTTTATTCTGTTATTATTATTATCTTGAGATATTGATGGGAAGGATGTTGTGTTTAATTTTAAATTAATGGAGGGTCCAAAGAAAATTAATTTTGATATAGTCCCTTATTTAAGCAGATTTTCAATTAAGGACTATAGTCATTAAGGAAACAACAAGAATACCTTGAGTTTTGCTATTACTGCAAGGTGTTTTTCTGTTTCCCCTCATCAGGACATCGCTGTGTGCAAAATCGTTCTCTTACTGAGTATTTACAGTATATAGTGTATATGTGTCAGATGGCAAAATAAGAAGAAATAATTTGAACATTACTCATTAGTCTTTATTCTCATCCAGCAGTTATGACCTTGACCTTTTTTTTGTCTTCATGCATGTTAGTGGTCAGCTCATGGTTGCTGACCAGCAATATTGCATTATGGGATACTTTGTGTGCACTGTGTTTTATAAATAGTCTCTCTAGATACATAGATAAAACTACAGAGAGGCAAACATGATGTATGAACAGTGAAAACTTTTAGACACAGCTCAGAAGTTTTCTTTTAATAAAAAGATGACTGCAGTTTTCCACAGCATTAATAAATTTAAGAGGGATTAGTTCATACTGAATTATTGTTGTAAAAGCCATGATAATAACTCATGTATATAACTCACTGTTTTACAAATTCAAAATAAATTTTGTACTTTGCCCTCAGTATGCACTGATGTATCTTTCACCTAAGTAACATTCAAGTCAAGTAATACTACTACTAGTTTTTCCGCCCGTTTCTACTGTATGTATTTAGTCACATTTTATTGCTTGGAAGACAGATTCTCCCCTCAGCACCAATAGCTACTGTAAAAAAAAAAAAAAAAAAAGAAGTTGCATTTAGCTCCTGTTTCTGTGCTCATCTTTGATGTTTGTGTTTGCTGTACCGAAGCCAAAAACCCTTTGCCCATCGAGCTCTGATAGCAACACATTTAAAAAGTTAATGAGACATTGCATCGACCGGCAGGCATACAGGCTGCAAAACAGATGCAGCGATCTCCACACAGTGGAAGCACACATTAGAGACGGGACTTAAATTCAGATGTACATAAATATATTTTCTTTGGTTAAATTTGGCTTTTAACACTCTCATCCAGTTACCAAGGAAACCACATTAGGCAAATCAATGAAGGTAATGTCACTGGAGAGGGAGGGCATGCCTCAACTCTCTCACCGCCCCAAACAATGTGTGTGTGTGTGTGTGTGTGTGTGTGTGTGTGTGTGTGTGTGTGTGTGTGTGTGTGTGTGTGTGTGTGTGTGTGTGTGTGTGTGTGTGTGTGTGTTTGTGTGTGTGTGTTCTGGCTCTCTCTCTCTCTCTCTCTCTCTCTCTCTCTCTCTCTCTCTCTCTCTCTCTCTCATTTTCTATGCCATCTCCCACTCATCCTCTCCCCCTCTCTTTATCTGCCGCCTCTCCCTCACTCACTCCCTCTTTCCCCCTCACAACACTCACTTCCTGACAACGACTGCCAAAGGACTAGCCGGCACAGCACATCCCAAGTTTCCATTACTCAACGGGGGCCTGGAAGAAGAAAGCGAGAGGAGAGGAAGAGAAACTACTACTCTACCTAACTTTAGCTCAGGTGTTGTGGAGCTCTGTGTTGCAGCCTGTAGCTCTAGATTATGACCTCCAGCAGAGAATAAGAGGGGTTGCCTGGGGCCAGGCTTTGGGTGACAGAAGAGAAACGCCCATCGAAACAAGCCGTTTATTTCTTCTTTCCATTATTGTTGACAGATTTTTTTTTTTTTTTATCGTAAGTCTCAAGTTTGAATATTAGATTGGATAAAAGTGGTTAAAAGTGAGGAAGAAGTCGACACAGCTGAGTTAAAGTTGGACAAACTGTCAGGTTGGGTGCAGTCGGACAGGTGTTGTGTCGCTGGCCGCCGGACTCGTCCCGGCCCGACCTGACCTGGCTCGGTGGCGCAGTGCTGGGCGATGACAGACAGTGGTCTCCCAAGATGTTGACTCTGGATGGCTTGGAGATGATCGCCGTGCTGGTGGTCATGGGTCTCTTCATCAAAGTCCTGGAGCAGTTTGGGATGTTCGAGCCTGTCGGAGGGGAAGGTAATGGATTTTCTCTGAGATTTGTCGCTTTTAATAATAAGGCAAAAAAAAAAAAAAAAGATTTACAGTAAATGTAGTGTGGGTGTTGAGTTGATACTTTCATCTGCAGTGCCCATTGCAGCTGGTCCTTAGTGGGCTGCAGTCATGTCTGAGGGTTTGGGTTACTAGTGCAACTGTGGGCCATGCAACACACTTTCTCTCCCCACACACACTCACACACGTACACAGAGTAACTTTAGCTGTATGCGAGGCCTCCCTCAGCCCCTGGGGTGTGTGCTTTTACCCTTTAATCGATAACACTATGGACAGAGTGGGTCTGAGTGCTGTGTAGAGGAACTTGTCTCACTGAGGGAATGTCAGCCTCCCTGTCAGTACTCTCATTAGCCTATAGCCTTTAGTATGGAGCGGTACCAAGAGAGAAATTATGGCTCATTTTCTTTGCTGCAGATCATAAGTCAGCATGTTTTGTGGTAGAGTTGGACTAAAGTGATTTGACAAATCTAATTCAGTTCAAAAGTGTATGAAATGATTTTCGAAATGAAAACGAAATGATTTTCTCAATATTATATAAAAGGGACAGAAGCCCTCATTGATTTGTGGTAAACTGCGATCAACCATATACTCAATTAGAAGGTCAAATCACACTTTAACAAAATGAAACATTTACTCCATGATACTTGATACAACACTTCAAATAGCACCTGCCTGTAAATGAACGATGGACCGAAAAGGTCCTCGTCCCACTCTGGCTCGCCCCCAGCAGCTGTCACCACACGTCAAGGCCTTGTTTGGCCTGTCTTATCTGGATGACCCATGCTTTTTCTCCCACCCCCTAAGCCCAATCTACTTTACCTTGTTCACACTCGCTTATCTCTTCTCTCTTGGTGACAGCAGGGAAGATGGGATTCTCATTTCCATTGTGTTTTTGTTTTTCTCTGCTCATTGCCCCAGAGTGCCCTGTTCACTTTGGGCCTCTGATAACAGCGATACTCTGACAGCGTTTTCCTCTGCTCTTCTACACTCATTTCTACACTCCTTTTGAGTCACCATGTAAAGGGCAGACACGCAGTTTTGTCAGTGCATGCATTAAGAATTTGCTCTGGTAGATTCTTGTGGATGCTTCACTATAAGAGACAATCTCCATCACTGATGCACCTGCTGGACTGCACCCAGTTGTCAAGGTGTGCCAGCAGCTCTGTCATCGACTCAAAAGAGTTCCCCTTGGAAAACTGTGGTGTGTATACTACATCACTCTCACTCACACACACACTGGAGGCTCTATTTATACACACTCTGAGCATCAGCGTTCACTATATTTTGACCATTCTGTATGGGAAATAGCATTTTTAATATGTGTGTGTGTGTGTGTGTGTGTGTGTGTGTGTGTGTGTGTGTGTGTGTGTGTGTGCGCGTGCCAACTCCCCTGTGAGTACTTAAGCTAATGAATTTTCTCTTTAATGGAGGAAGTTAGACTGAGTAATACAGCAGTTCTGCCATCTGCAGAATCACCAGAGGGCTTGTAACCAATGCACACTCCATATAAGGGCACGTGATCTACACTTGATATACACATGCCTCCTTTAGTATGTGTGCTATGTTCATGTGTAAAGCAACTAGGTCTGTCCCGAGAACCATTTTTTGGACTTTAAAGCTGCGGTAAGAAATAATCGAAGGTATTTGAAGCTTCCGGACAGCACCGCTGACGCACTACTGTACACATATGTATGTCTACACATAACAAACAGTGATATCCATCTGGGAATAACTGATGATAATTAATGTTGAATATGAATAATGAATATGTTATCAGCGTTACGCGTTGGTCGAGCACGCACTGCTAGAAACTGATATATATCCATACGGAGTCTCAGCACAGCATAGCAGGTGTCATATTTCACACATGGGACGAGAGAGAGTTGACAGACAAGACGATGACGGAGGATTTGGTGTCAGAGCGAAAAGCAAAAGCACCTATTTGGCAATATTTCAGATTTAAACCCAATTCTATGAGGGAACAACAACGTTAATGGGGTAATCACTGTGAAGAGGACGGAGGGATCACAGCCGGAGCAGCGACGGGTGGAAACCTTTTTAAAATATAATCAGTAATCAGTGTTTATGATTATCCCTTATTTGGGGATTTATACATTATTATGACATACTTACAGTATATATAAAAACAGAAAAACAAAGCATTCAAATACTGATTTGGTGGTCAGTTAACATGGCAGCAGTCAAAGCTTTGAAGCATTTGGGTCAGCCCTAAAAATAACTTGGTACTGTATACTGGCGATACCACGATGTGATGACCATGTGCTCCTATGTGAAACTGACACACCTTCATTCATACTCATTTGTCACAGGTCACCTTCACGTAGATTCTTCCATTCTGCTTGACCTTTCAACTTTAATAGTGAAGTCTTGTGTTGGCTGCTGGTGTGACGGTGTGGCTTTCATTTACTTCTCTCAGGATATCGATCTGCTGACGTGAGTTGACTTGACAGCAGTTAGTTGATGGTTACCGGTACCTTAACGGAAACCTCTCTCCCTTTACTTTGGCATTTCAAAAATAACGCAGAAATGGAGTTTGCATTGGAAGTTGAAAACTCTGTTTGCGAAAGCCGACCACCGACAGAAGGTCACTTTTGGAAAAGAAAAAGATAAAATATTAATTGTGGTTGAAATGCCCTCTCATCCTCCTCTTGCCAGACGCCTACTGAGTCATTTTCTGGTGAGACAGAGCGAGACCAGTAAAATAAAGAGACTGTGAGACTCCCATTACTTTAATGAGTTGTGTTGCTGACCTTACGCTGATTAAACACACACATAGACACAAACAGCATGCACATACATGTGTGTTCCCTAAAGTGACAGAGGAAAAGAGGGAGGGAGCTGGATGTGTGTGAAGATGATGCATACAGTATTTTGAGGGCTCTGGTCTGGAAGTTTACATTGCTCTGATAGATTTAAAGCTAATGGCTAATGGCTGGAGTGTGTACTTCTTTAGAAGTTTATGAGGTGGAAATTGAAGAATTGTACGGTGGGATGTCCTGGCAGCGCCTGACTAAAGAGTTTCTAACAACACTGCAGCTTTCTCCACATTTTCTCTTGTTCTGAAAACATTCACTGGATAGAGTTTGTTGACTTTAACATAGTCAAGATGCAAAATAAATCTCTGCCTGAGCATTTTTATTTTCTCCCACCTGTTCCTGTCACTCAGATTTACTTCTTGCTGTCTCTCGGTGGATTTATGTGACCAATTAGGAGCTCCCTCGAGGCTTAGCTTTATGTGCTGTAGTGAGCTGCTGGTCACTACTAGCATGAAGGCGTGGCATCTTGCCATATGCACTATGGCCTCGTTTGGCCTTTGATTTTAGGACAAATTGCTGGCACTGGGTTTGATGCAGTCCTAGATGTCAGGGCCATGATCCAGTGCTGCTTCATCACTTCTCAAAGGCCTTTAATGTGATTGATACTTGCCTTCATATCAGCTCATACCATAAGAAAAGTGAGCCATATGCCAAAAAAGCCTGCAGAATCTGGTCCTTTCACAGATTTACTTTGCTTTTCCTGTTTTATTAATTAAATGAATTCGATCTGGTTTTTGGGTTTTGGTTTTGGGAGAAATCCAGGGCTCTAGACTCCAGGACATTGTGAGTGCATTGATTTTAGTATAACAGATTGCTGAAACAGTCTTTCACTTGGTGATACAAGCACCAAATTTGGCACACAAGTGCGTCAGAACTTCTCAGAAAAGTATGTTATCCACTTGAAAAAACAAAATGGCCACCATTTTTCAAGATGGCCACCATTTAAAGTGGTTTTAAACTGTTTTTGAACTATATTTTGATTGAATAACCCTATTTTGATGGTCTATACATCAAAATATATGTTTTTGAATATGAGAAATTCAATTCTGCATTTAGAAAATCAAAAATTATTGAATGTTATGTTGATACAATGGGAATTAAACGAAGAAACACTCTATATTTCAACAGTGCTGGAAGATGTAGTATGACTTATCTGAGGTTGACCAGTGCATTAGAAATATGATTACGCTTTGCCGTGATATAGGATAATGTTAACGTCGACTGTGTGTTTTACAAAAAATGTAAAAAAACTGATTGACTTGTGTAGTTTGAGTCGAGAAACGACTTGCTGTTGAAGTAGTTTTGATTGGTTCTTCTTTTAGTCCTCACATTTGCAGGCACACAACTGTGCACACTTTAGGTGACTTTAAGCAATAGCATTTGCATCGTCCTAGGCATTCAGTCTTGCAGCCCCATTTTGTCAGCTGCTCACAAGTCTGAGCAATGGGTGGAAGGGTTGTCCAAAGAACTTGCCAGACCTCACCATCTTTTCGTTAGCCCCAGTTGGCAGGGCTTTCAGTTTGCATTTTGCACACTGTTGCCTGGCCCCATATAAAGGCAGCTTGGAAGGCAGACCGTTTCACATGCTGAACGAGGGATGCGCTTGTCGGTGGAATGGCATCATAACACCTTTGCTTCCAAGCAAACAAGTCCAGTCTTGCCTCATCAACCTAGCCTTTAGTGCTGTGCTTGTTATACATGGTGATGACAAACCTCTCAAGGATGTTAAGGTCTGCATCTTCCATGATATGTGGGTATTGACTGAGCTTTTTGAAGACAGGGCTCACTTCAGGGCAAACCTCCCATGCTTGCCATGCAGTCTTCTTGCCTTTACCACGAAAAGCTGACATAACATCACAGCCAGTGAAGGTGTGAAAGAACAGCATGCCACTGGACTTCACTGGGCAAAGATTCACCACCATATCATGAATTGGCATGATGCTATTTTACCTTTTTATGTTTCAGTTTAATTCCTTTTCAACTCCTCTTCCTGTAGCTTCTTTATTGTGTAGATTAAATGTTATTATTATATAAGACATAAAAATATAAAACTAGTTTACCTGGATTTACCACTTCTATGTAACTGTTTGACCATAAAGAGATTGCAGCCATTACTCCATCTGAAAGCCATGTGGAACGTAGACCAACACAGAAATTATTTATGCTGGCAGCATGGCTCTATGGATGGCAATGTCAGTCTGTCAGGCGTCCATCACTTTAGTCCAGACTCGAACACTATGAGATCGATTGCCATGAATTTTGCTATATATTCAAGGTCGCTGGATGAATTCTAATGACTTCTTGTCGTGGCACCAGCAGGTAACATTTTCTCTTTTACATTCAGTGAAATGTCTCAAAATCTACAGAATGGATCGGCACAAAACAGGTTGGTGATCACCTGACTTTTCCTGAAGTGCCATCATGAGGTTGACATTTTAGATTCTTCTTGAAATGCTAAACTGCTGTCCGGATTGCGATGAAATTTGTACACATAATCACATTCCCCTCAGGATGAACTGTAATAACTTTGGTCACAAACCGAAGTACTGGACAAATCAAAATTGTAACGTGCTGATGACAGGAGAAAAGTCCATTAGCTGCAAAACTAATGACACTCCCATCAGCCTCAGCTCTACTTTGTGTTTAGTGCTAATTGGCAAATTTTAGCATGCTAACACAATCAACTAAGATGATAAACATGGTAAATAATACATCTGCTAAATATCAGCATGTTAGCATTATCATTGAGTGTGTTAGCATTCTGATGTTAGCAGTTTGTGAAAGCTATGCTATAGGTAGGATGATGGATTAGCACAGACGATGTTGAACATCTTGAATACAAATTATGTAGCATATTAAGCTTCCTGGTGTCTCGTTTCATAGCAATATTTACGAAAAAGCATTGCACTGTAATTCATATATATCCCACAAAATATATTTGCATGTAATCCACATAATCGGGAAACAGGAAGTATAGCACAACAAACACCGTATAGTGCCACGGTCGGGGTGCATGGATGGGTCAAGGAGGCCGATGTTCGTACCCCGTGGGAAGCAAGAATACAGTGTAGATTTTTTTCTCGCATAATTTTCGAACTTAAGTTACATCACTTCCTGAGTTATTTTAAGCCAATCCACAATCTTTTCCTAAACCTAACTAAGTAGGTTTGCTGCCTAAACTTCGAAAAGTTGATCCTTTCCTTATGTAACATTTTTTTGGGAAGACGAGCGGAAATTGACAGTTTTGCTTGACATTCGTAGAAAATGTACAAAAAATGAACAGCTTTTCATAAGAAATCATGCGAACTACTGTGTGAGGATACGTGTGTGTGTGTGTGTGTGTGTGTGTGTGTATGTATGTGCATGCATGTGTGTGTGCGTACGTGCGCATGTCTTTGGACACTATAGTTTTAGCTCCGTCATGGAACAACATCCTCCATCTGTTTGCTATATACAAAAAGGCTCAGTGAATCATTTTTTTCCTGCTTAAGAGGTTATTTGGCTATGATCAGCAGAGTGTGTGTGTGTGTGTGTGTGTGTGTGTGTGTGTGTGTGTGTGTGTGTGTGTGTGTGTGTGTGTGAGGGAGGGAATGAGACAGTATGAGAGAGAGGGATAAGTGAGGGTAAATTGCTTAGCGGTCAGCAGAGGACCCATTTGTGTCCAAGCACAAACACACTCGCGGAGGCACGTCCATCTACCGTCATTGTAATTGCCCTTCAATAGATGCTAGACACTAATGGAGAATGCAGTGTGTGTGTGTGTGTGTGTGTGTGTGTGTGCGTGTGTGTGTGTGTGAGTGTGCAGCCTATTTAGAGTCTGTAGGGGTCTGAGGACAATATAGCTGTCAAGTCTGATGATATTCTGGAGCGCCTAGGTACCTGAGTACTTACAGTGCATGCCATATAACAGCAACGTCTCATGTTCGATTCCTGCCTTGGGACTTTCATTGCATGCCATACCCTTCTCTCTCTCTGTCTGCCCCCAAAATAAAGGCAGGCACGTCGCTTCTATCAGTGGTTTGGACAAGTAGCCTGGTTTGTGGCAAACTTTACAAACAGCAATAAAACTGAAGTGAGTATGGAGGAGAGTGTCCTTGTTGTCCTTGTCTGAGGCTCTTTCTGTCTCTGCCCCTCTGATGGCTAGCCAGCTAGAAGATGAGAGCCTGGGACACAGGAGGATCAGTCGGGATATTTAATACACAACTCTCTCTATCCTCCATCCGCCTTCCCTCTCTCTCTCTCTGTTTGTCTCTCTCCCCCCTCTTCTGTCGCTGTCTCTTATTCTTTCCTCTGACTCTCTTTCCCTCCATTTGATTATAGCAGTTGTGTGTGTGTGTGTGTGTGTGTGTGAATGAGAGACTGTATTTGTATGGCAGGTGCTCTGTGGATAAAAGAACAGAAGTTGTCAACGTTCTGCTGCTCCTCTTCTGACACACGTCTGCAGGAAGATGATAACACTGAGCGTAAACTAATGAATTCACACACACACATCCAGACCCGTCCTTGAAAATATCCCTTGCTAACTTATTTGAGTTTAGAAGATTTGTGTCAACACAGCTTAGCCTTTTGTCTGGAAACCTTTCCCTCTATGCGGCTCAACGCGTAAATGTTCCTGTAGTTTGTAATGTCATACTCAACTTTCTGTGTAAAATGCTCCAATTTGCAGGCACAGGTATTATGAAATATTCTGCCATATAGTGGGATCAAAGCAGCAATATTCCCAAGCAAAGCTCACAATGGGTTAAAATATTCTTAGGTATGATGGTTTAAAATCCATTTACAAGTAATAAAAATTCAGTCCCTGGAGGCCAAGCAGTAGGCGAGTGAAATATATAAAATGGTTTCTTGCACTGAAAAGGCTTTTCCACTCACACAGTATGTATGCTGCAGCCTCTTTAAAGTCAATCAATCTTTTTTTTTTTTTTTTTAATGGGCTGTTTATTAAGCTAGGAGGGATTACCAACAATGCATAAACTGTAGATATCTCACTGTGCATTTTACAAGTGGACATGAAGAAAAACTTGTTAACACTCTATAAGAATAACAGTATACGCTCTGGACATAGTATAAGACAGTAATGCTTTTGAGAGTAAATCTTATCAGAGAGAAAGCGTGAGCTTGTCACATTTAAGAACCATTTTTTATGAAATTATAAGAAAAATGTGCAAAATATCTTTGTATATAGATTTATATAAATTATTAATTTTATTTATAATATTAAATAAAAATAAACCTGTCATAATTGCTGGATGTACATCTTATTTTCTTCTTCCATATGTTACAGCTATGCTTTTTTTCTTTTCCCCCTTTTGCTTCAAATGCAATGTTTGTTTGCAGTTGCGATGTTGAAGGGTGATTTTATCCTTGTATTTTGCTTATTGCTTATTGCTTAGGGAGATCATGGCTGCTATACTGCTGGTTCATTGTTCCTACTTTCAACATACTACTGATCACCTCAAAGCACTCAACCTACTGATGAAAATGGTGCTATAAAGTTTGCGTGCACTACAGACTATATAATAAGTGGATGTAGTCGCCGTGATGCCATGACTCATTGGTTTGTAGACTGCGGTTTTGAAGCCTCGAGATCGGCATTTTGGCTGTCAGTATCTTTGTTTCTTGTAACCAGAAGTGGCATGAGAGGGTTGAGCTAAGTACAACTGACTGCTGAATAAGTCATTTTTAGGCAACCAAAACTGTCATGAACTGAAAACACACTGTGAAAGGGTTACGGTTCTAAGATGAAAACACAACCCCCAGACTGGACAACACCGTAGTAGCAACATGTCAATCACAAGGTAGCCATGCCCTAAACCCTACCCTGCTTTATGGTGTGTTTGACTCTAAATGGGACCATAGTTTACTAAATGAACATCATGCTGTATTGAAGAAGACTTGAAACTAGAGACTGAGACCATAAACTCATGTTTACAATGTTTACAGAGGTAATAAGTAGGCTCATTTTCTCATAAACTTCTATACAATCAGACTTCTTTTTGTAATTAGAAGAGTCGCCCCCTGCTGGCTAATGGAAATAATGCAAATTTGATGCACTTCAGCATTGGCTTCATTTTTCCTGGTGTGCACAGTGTGACTGTGTAGACGCATAGATATGTAACAAGTAGACACAAGCAAACCATTGTGGTTTTGTTATGTGTGAACAATTTTAACTCATACAAAAGTTCCCAGTCACTCAGAGATGAATGGAAATGTGACAATGTACAGTCGGATTCCTGGGCTGGCTAATGCTCTCGCACACATACAGTATTAACCAGGACGCATAAGTCTTGCAGCAGGATTCACCAGGATAAAACATTTACGTTGGGCAGACAGCGGCTATTATCCACCCTGTTTTACAACGACATGGGAAGGCCGCAGGCTACTGTCAGTCTGCAATTGATTTAACTGCCAATTTGATGTTCATTCATGGCTGAATCCAAATAAACGTTTAGATAACTAGTTTTACTCTTAGTTCACTCTCTTTTGTTCCAACACAGCAATGTTTTGTTTTGGTTGGGAGTGGGGTTAGTTTGCTCTGTCGTTGTGACGGTAATTTCTCTTGAAGATTTGTTGTGGTGGTCTTTTTAGAAACAAAGCTGAAACCAAACCTTCACAGAGCTGAGAGTCAAACCCTTTTAGCTGCTACAAAGTTTTATTTTTTTTTATTTTTTTTTTTTTTCTCTCTCCTGTAGTATCGACCCGTTCAGGATGTTTACCTGATTTGGCTCCTGGCAGGAAACAGCAGAGCAGAGTGTTCATGATTTGATGGAAATAAGTTTAGAGCAATGTTGTGAGCAACGAAAACCAAATTTAGATTGACTCCTTTACACCACTTATAAAACACAGCACGCATTTAAAGAAACAAAGCAGCTGAAAAGACCCTTCAAAGGTGCAGCAGCTGTTTGGTCTGCTTTAGTTTTGATCTGACACATTGTCATCATAGCAAACACTAGTGTTACCATCCCTTTCAATATTATGTGGATGTGTGCATGTTAGAAATTGTTACTGGCTTGTAATCTTTCATTAAGCTCCCACTGTTTGTCTCGTCTCTAGAGCAGAATGTAAATGATCGACAGTAACAGAGAGAGACAGAATAGCTCGAGGTTGAATACAGGGTTGCTAACCAGATGTGTTACCTTGCACTGCCCTCTTCAGGTTTAAATGTTAATTGCTGCAACATGTGTTTGGGAAGGTCAGAGGTTTACAGCCAAAAAAATGTATGTTGAGTTGACAAATACTTGCAGGGGAAATTTTATACGTGTCCAATCCAATTGCTGATTAAAAAGCTAATGTTCATGATTCACTTTGTTTTTTACTGAAATAAAACTGACAATCAGTATTTACTCTCAACATCAAGATCATTATGTTTGACTTATCCTCTGTAATAAAAGTCTACAAAAATGTTTAATCAGGGTTATAAATAGTTGATTAACTAGCAATGCTTCACACGCTCACCCCTTAAAATATTCACATTTACCACCTGCATTTGTTTTCACTCCATCAACTGTCACATAAACTTGTATTCAAACAAAACACATGGCCGCATATAACAACTACAGCGTGCCCTTGAAAACCAAATGTCTAAATTTAACTGTTCGTCTAATTCTCAGTAATGATGTTGTTCATCTACACAGAAATAATCTAAGTCCTGTTTCCTCCACAGAGAAAACCTCTCCCTGATCCCTCCGTCTCACTTGATTTTGTGCACCTTCTAAAGAAAAATTGTTCATTAGCAGCTCTGTGTAGTCTATGCTGAAAGGACTTAGTCTCAGTAGAATGAATCTGCTGTTTTTGTCCCACATCGCCATATTAAAAATATCCAAAAAAAAGCTAATGATCTATGCAAATTGGTCTCTTCTTTCACTTATCTAATTGGAAACACACTAGCCAATTTTGAGCACCATTTGTCATTGACCTCCTCAGTGTCTCTTTCGCTGCATGCATTCACACACACACACACACACACACACACACACACACACACACACACACACACACACACACAAAGAGAGAGAGAGAGAGAGAGAGAGAGAGAGAGAGAGAGAGAGAGAGAGAGAGAGAGAGAGAGAGAGAGAGAGAGAGAGAGAGAGAGAGAGAGAGAGAGAGAGACTCCCCCTCTCTCGCTCTCAGACATTTTAATCAGTTTTGAGAGGAATAATTGCCCAGGTAGACATCTAAATATGGAGGTATTTCAATTACTCTGCGTGTCTGGCTTCAGGCAAAATATGCCTCACAGAGACTAATCAACTTAGACTGATTAACCTAACATTTTATTACAGTCTTAGTGTGTGTGTGTGTGTGTGTGAGGCTGTCAACATCTACCGTAGATTAGCATTCAGGCAAGCGCTCGTCCATCATTATATTAAGATCGGTAACATCTCTTGGGATGAATTACAGGTGTTGCTTCCTCATGCACACCGGTTGTGAATGATTTGGTCCAAAATAAGCTCCCATGGTTCATCTGTGATTTTTCACCCTGGAGGAACCTCGCTGCCTTTTATAAGACATTTTCAGGTGATGAGTAGAGGTCAAGCGAGACGAAGAAACGCCTGTAGAACTTTTCTGGAAGCTGTTTTGTACACTCACCACAGGCCTTGCTAATTATATCACACACGCTTTCCCTTTCAAAGCATATAGAGCAACACTGTGGCTCAGTGGGACACAGCTATGCTGCCACATAGAGCTTCTGTTTGATTAGCACTGAAATGAAAGCTGTCATGTGAAGAGCTTGAAGTATAGGCATGTTTGCAGTTATGGATGTGTTTCACTTTTGCATCAAGAGAAGCTTCCCAGTGTTCCAGATCTGGGGATTAGTAATTGAAAAGACAAGTAGATGCTGAATTTGGTTGATTTTTACTCCTGCTCTCTGGCCCTGGTGATGTCGATCTGTTGGTCACTGGTTGCCATGAAATATTGTAGATTTTCATTGATTCCCAGAGAATGTAACCTGGTATTTTGAGTGAAATGTCTCCACAGTTATTAGATGGATTATCATGAAATTCTGTGTTCCTGTCATTTAGGATGAACTCTAAACACTTGTGACCCTATATCCTATATATGTAGTGCCATCGTTAATTCAAAACTGCAGTTTGTAAAGACCTGCAAAGCTAATGATATTCCCATCACCTTCAGCTGCACTTGTTATATTGATAATTAGTGAATGTTAGCATGCTAACAGCCTAAACTAAGATGGTGAACATGGTCAACATAATATACACATGGGCAAAGTTAGGCTTTGGGGGGGGTATCCCTAACCATGACCTTTTCCTAAACCTAACCAAGTAGGTTTGTTGCCTAAACCTAAGGAGATTTCTGACAGAGAACCCTGTGCCAAAGCTCAGTCTCACAGAGCTGCTAGTGTGACTGTAAACTGTTGTTTAGACATGTAGATTACATAATTGTTTTTTCAAAAGGATTATGTCTATATTTCAGTTTGAAACGGGTCCTAAATATATGCTGTGATATAGGTTGCCAAATGCTAGACTGCATGTAATGTAGACACCCTGTTCAAACAGGAACTGTTTACAGTAACCTAGACGTCTAGACATCTTTTGACCTGCAAGTCACCGGATCAATACATGCAGGGTAACAACAGTGCAGCAGTGAAGTCAGCTAAATTTTATGTTGCCATTATTAGAAGCAACCACACCAGCAGTAACAAGGTCAAAGGTCAGCACACTACAATATTCCTGGCATCACAGAGCCGTCCTGTCTGAGTTAAAGGGGAGGATTTTTTTTATTTCATGTGAAATATATTGATCTTATGTTTCTGTCTCTGTAAATGACAGATATTCTAACATCTTATGTGAGAGATAATGACAGATAGGTGCGGCCAGCCTTAATCTCTCAAACTTTCATCCTTGATTTGACTCTGACTGCAGACTGCGTTTGAGAATTTACTGGCCCAAATATGTCATTGTAGTTAGAAATTTTTGTAGCCTGTTTGATTAATCATGCCCATAAATGCATGCAAAATATAGGTGCTTTATGTAGATTATAACTCTGCGTAGATGACCAGTTGTGAATAATTCACATTTAATGATCAATTATGTTCTCATCTCAATTTATGTGATCATTAAGAGCCTTTTGTAATAATGCCTGATCCTTCAGTGCCATTAGAAGCCCTGAGGTCTCCCTTATTGTACTTAAATCACTCAGCTGCCGCTGTTGACTCTCTCACATTAAATGACAGTGATAGATGTTTGCAAGCTTTGAGCGTCCATGAGCCCAGTTTCCGACTTACTGACATGAACTCAAAATCATAGCTCATTGTCATTTTGTTTACCAAAGAACGTGAGTCTGCCTCTGATTGAGTGTAGTGCCAGAGGTTCAGCAGCGACAGATACTGTAGCTCTAGGTCTCATTTTGACTCTGGGACTCATTAATCACAAGGCAGACAGATCAGACCCTTTGTAAACCTCTATCTCCTGGTTTCTGTCTGTCTGGTGTTGAGCCGACCTGCTCACAAGCAGACAGACGCATGCACATATATACAATATAAAGACAAAATGAGGCTTTTAAAGAGCTGTGGATTAAATATTCCCCCAGCTCCCCTCTCAGTTTCCTGCAGGGCCCTCACTTCCAGTTTTGATAACAGGGGGTGTTATTGAACATGGAGTGGAGGATGAAAGTGATGGAGCATTTTGAAGCCAAAAGGTGTCACTTTCTACTTTTGTTGAAGTCCAGCCATTTCTTCTTTTGGGATGCACTGATCTAGCTCTTTTTCCAAACATCGAGTCCAGAGACTGTCCTCACAAGGAGGACAAAAGCATCCCTCATTTCAGCAAGTGTCCCAAAACAACAGATATTTATGTTTGAGTGACAAAGTCCTCCAGCACCTCTGTTAGCTTTGACTCCTGTCTGTTGTTTGTATTGAGCCACAAGAGGGAGGAGGTCGGGGTGGTTGGATGATGGATGTCGGACTGGGACTCACAAGACCATTATTCTTATTTCACTTCCTACTGACAGTCAACATCGATTTCTTTTAACCATGACCACGAGCCTAACCTAACATTAACCAAGTAGTTATTGTATTTGAACCCATATACCAAGCTCTTTCCCTCAATTTTGTGCCTACACTTAACCAAACCTCAACCGTAGTAGTGTCAGATCCGAAAAAGGTTTTATTGTTTTGATCAGTATTTGTTAGAGAGAGCAAATAATCTATTTTCCTGTTTAATTTGGAGGACTTTTTTGCGATACCTCAACACAGGGTATATGCCAGTACTGAGAAGCAATCTGATACCAGAGGTCTCTTTATCTCTAGTTCATTCACATATCTAGAGGTCAGAGGTCAAGCTACCCCTTTAAAAATGTTCATGGTAGTTTTTCTTTGGCAAAAATTTAGTGTAAGTTTGGAGCGTTATTTGACCTACTTCACCACAAGCTAGTAGGACATAACTGGTACCAATGGATTCCCTAGGTCATTTGTGTTAACATGTTATTATGGCGTTAACTTTGACTGCCCTAGTTAAAAGGCCTAAACCAGTCATACACATGACTCCCCCAGGTGTGTTAAATTGATACGGGAAGAATATATCATCACGATTCCGCCCTTTTCTCTCCTCTTTTTTTCAGTGTTTCTGTTCCTGTTCTTCAGAGAATGTGACTGTCAGTGGTAGGATGTCAGTGTGCCAGATGTGACATCAGTATATCCCATCCCAACTGAAATACCCCCCACTGCGCTGGATTGCATATGCAATACATGTTATAGCCAGATTTCACCTCCGGGCTGTGTGTTTGTGTGTCGACGTGTGTCGACTTTACACTCAGGGGAGATTGGCACATCTGTGAGTTTGTCCACAGTAGCCGCTGGGTCACATGTTTCGCCTCGCTGTCATCACAGTCTCCCTAATGTTAGTCTTCTTCTCCTAATTTGTCCTTCATTTTGTGCCTGTTACCTCTGTTTGATTCATTTGTTTTTGGATTCAGTCCTTGCTGTACCTCCTTGGTTGCTGTTATTTCCTCCTTTCCACTTTGCCCCTCCTTTCCCTGTCTGTCTTCCTATCTCATCCCCTAATTCATTCTTATCATCTGTCTTTTGTATGCCCCCCCTCCCTCTGTTTCCCCTCTTAACCTACAAGTAGTACTTCATCCTTTTCCCTCTCTCCTTTTCTCCTCTCCCTCCCCTTCACTCAGTCCCATCACTGACCCAATTAAACATGGGGAGGGACGCAGCAGGAGGAGAGTGACGGAGGTAAGGCGAGAAAGAGAGGGAGAGAGGGAGGACAGTCAGAGAGTAGAGAGAGTTTGAGAGTCGGTGGCTGAGAAAAGCAGAGGGAGTCAGAAAACAATTGCCACCAACCTGCCAGGACACTAGCAGTGAATTGTCCGAACTTCACCTGGAACTTAAACAACCTTTGACAGCCACGGAGGCAGCGGGGGTGGAGCAGCAAGCCGACAGTCCTGCTGCCACGCACTTACCGTTCTCGATGAAGAAACGAGGAGAATAACAATCTACCTTCAGTGAAGAAAGCGGGCGGGGAGCCGTGCAGCGTTAGGATGGAGGAGGAATACCGGCATATAGAGGGAGACTGAGAGGAGAGACTGGAGAGACGAAGACGGTGCATTCCTGGTTGCAGCTGAGGGGGGAAAGTGGTTGCCCTGGGGCAAGAGGAAGATTTTTGTTGAGAGAAGAGAGAGAGAGAGAGAGAGAGGAAGGGGGAAAGGATGCATCTGTTCTTCCAAGACAAGTGGGAGGTGGAGGGGCTGCAGACTGTGGGCATCCTCCTGGTGGTCTGCAGCTCCCTCAAACTGATGCACTTTCTGGGGCTTATCGACCTCACCACGGCAGGTAAGGGAAACGGTAAGCGAGCGACAGAGAGGCGCCGAGAGAGAAATCAAAATGATGAATTTGGTGAGGGGACGTGAGGAGGAAAAACACTCAGCTGGCGAGGGGGGCTGTCTACATCTGTGTTTGTGTGTTTCTGGAGTGGTTGTGTGGATTTAACACAGTAAAGTAGTTTGGCCTAATTTCTTCACTAAATAGCTGTCATGTTTATCACACCTATTTATGATCCTCTGTAGTGCGATTGTGATTGTGTGTGCGTGTGTGGCTTTGTCTGAGACTGAAATACTAAAATGAATATAGTGTATCCATACCTCTCTAACTCACATGTAAGTGCAGAATGTTAAAACTGATCATTTTGCTGCATTTATGACCCAAAAGGGATTCAAAACTAACAAAAAACAAATAATAATAATAATAATAGTAATATAGGCCCATCCATACTGGGGAGTGACATCTCTGAAATTCATCATTCAGTACTTTACTTTTGACAACCAGCTTTCTGTTTTTAGATTATTTTATCAATGACGGCTTTTACTGTGATTTATTTAGTTTTTGCTCAAAGGAGCGCTTCACCAATTTTATACATCACAACGACTTTGCTCCTCATGAAGACTTGTACAGTATACAGCCTTAAATATAACCCTTGTGATGTCATCAGCGTCACACTAGACATGGCATTTGGAGGATGTGAGCTTTTACCAAATAGTGAACATAACTATGCATTATGAGAAATGTAGGGGCTAAAAAGCAGGATATCTCTGCCCCTGCTGCATTGATTTTGTTTCTTTTTATGCCTCTTGTGAGTCCCCCAAGTTTATGGAAGTGCTATACTAAATACATGAAATGCAGTTAAGAGTTAAGATGGGCAGACGTGGGAGGAAATTAATGATATTCGGGAAGCCAAACCAGCAGGATGTCTATCAGGTCTAATTTTATCTCAATATTTGTGAAACTGTTTTTGAAATTTCAGTCCTGCTTTTCTCATCACTAGGTGTCAGGGTGATGTAGAGATCATAGCTGAAATTTTCAATGTTGGATCATTCTGCAGTATCAATGTATCACTGTAATATGTATCCTGCCTTGACTTCACTTCACAGTTTCTCTGTGCCTTGAGAAAATCCTCAGATCTCTTGAGTTTATGAAACATAGAGCTTCTTCAAAAGTTCTTGGATATTGCCAGAAATGTGTTGCCATCAAGCTAAAAATAGAGCTGTTTTTCTTATTTCCTGACGAGAGTTGTGATGGTTTGTCAGTATACCCCGGGGAAAACTATTGAACTCTAATTGCACAATCACTACAGGGCGTGCTGGGAAAGGATGTCTTAATGCTGCACAACAGCTGAAGAACACAGAAAGCTGCCTGATGAGGAATAGTTTTTATTTTTCCACCAACGCGGGTCAAATTGAAAGAATGTCTGGTCTCATTGTTGGCGCCACTCAGAAAACTATTTTAACTTCAAAGGCTGGAGAACAAATTGATCATGTTACAGCAATAGTGTAATGAACGCAGTAACCTACCTGTTTTCAACAAAGGACTGTTTTCAGCCACAGCTTGTTACAACTAGATAAAACTTCCATATTATAGGATGAGAGTAAGCTTTAAAAAAGCTTTGAAATAAAAAAAAACAGCAGTTAAGTTAATTAGATAACTAGATACTAGTAGATGATGTGTAATAAGATGTTTTGGGGAAATGTTTTATAATATACTGTATAGGGACCTTAAAGAGACGTGTGTATTAAAATCAGGTTAATCCCTCTGAAATCAAACATTTCTATTCCAAGACAAACTTGGCCAAGACTGCCAGAGAACATTTACTCAAAGACATCACAACAAGCAAAATATTTCATCACCAGCAAAGGACAAAACTATAAAAGAAACAGATGAGATGGAGAGAGGGCTGTGAGACAGGGAGAGAGGAAAAAGGTGTCTCAGTCCTAAAACAAACATATCTTAGCACTGACAGGTTCCAGTAGATTTTTTGCTTTCATGCTCCTTGCAAGTATTTCAAGCTCAGTGTTCCATGCAGAGCAAAGGAAGTCTAAATCTTGAAGTTTTTTTTGGTTTACCTATCTCCGTCCAGGCCCTCAGAACAATCAGTAGAAAATAAATTTAGTCAGTTCACTGCCAGGGACGAGCTGCATCTGTAACACAGTGACAATCTGTGTTGTGACACTTTAAAAAAATTATTTCACAACAATTACTAGCATCAAAGATTTCATCTATTCAAGCTATGCAAGATGCTTTCCAAACTTTAGATATACCCCTTAGATATACCATCAGCACTATTTGCAAGTATATTTATTATTAAAGTGAGTTTTGAGGTATTTTGGCTTCATGGATGCAACCACCTAGAATTTTTCCTCCTAGCTGAGTGCCATCCAGCTCCCATCCAGCTCCCATCCAGCTCCCAGCCAGCTCCAGCCAGCTCCCAGCCACTGGGAGTCTCTTTGTCCCATCCTCCTGTTTCTTGATGGAGCCTGTCTTGATTTCACTGTAAACACGCCTGTTCATTCAATTCCAGGGTGTCACCAAGAGATGGCTCCTCCTTCACAAAAACATATAAACCAACTGAGGAACACTGAATAATTTCTTTGTTTAATCCACAGTTTGCACTGTACAGCACTAGTGCTTCCATTTGTACTTCTCCTTTACTGAGTCTTGTAAATAGAAATACCGCAAATTTAACTCCACTACATTTAACAGCTGTAGTTGCTACTTGAATTGAATATTTACATCCAAAACATATTATTAACTTGAATATGATTAATTGTTATGCAGCAACAACCAACAAATAAACCAGTGATAGTATATAAAGTTAATTAGTTGACATTTTGTAGTTGTTCTGGACCTTTTGATTGGGACTCCTCATCCATGTTGGCTTCAGCATCTTGATGGAGGAAACAATGTCTGGTTCATTTAGTAGATTAGTCCATTTAGTTACAATTAGCTTCACCTCACCTCAAGCAGTTACAATGTTAAACTTTTACATCTTCCACTGCTCAGAAATACTTTGTGACTACTTTGCCATCAGATATACTTAAAGATTTACTTTACTTTAAAGATTTATGTGTTTTTGTACCTCTGACAGATGGTCATAGCATGTATTCATTTCTGTATTGTGGGCGTCTGTTGGGTCCATATGGAAAAATAAAATGTACTTACACACACACAGCCCCTTGGGCAGAGGGCTTGGCCTGTGCTTCAGCTGGATGCATTTATCTGGTATCAATGTGCTCTGCCTGTTCTGGCTCCAAATGATGCCAGAACGATAGGTCAGGAGGGCCAGAGTCCCCGAGGCTCCGTGGAGCAGAGACAACAGGGTGACACATCACAGGGAGGTTAGATCGTCAGTGGAGGTGCTGCTGTGGTTCTATTGTTTTCACCCCATCATGGCCTTCATCCCTCAGACTGCTGGGGCCCTGCTGAAAGGGGTGAGGGGACTGTTACCATGGAAACTAAGAGGCAAGAGTAAGTACATGGGTTCATGTGTGCGAATGTGTTTTACTTCGAAAGCGGCGTCATGAAGTTTGCTTTGTGATTAACTGGTACTGTGTTGGTGGACGTGGTGGGCTCTGGTTGAGGTCGTTTTGCAGCACATCTGTCTGGCAGATTATATTCTACCATGAAGTGGAATTAAGTCCTTAAGCCGATTGTGATTTAAAACTGTTGATGTTTGACGTGTTTTGAAATGGTACTCTGCTGGTTTTTCACTCAGTTTGCTGAATGTGGCACTGTGATATGAACGCCAGTCTTATCAGAGAAACTGTGTGTTTCTAGGGGTCACGCTGTGCTGCTGTTGTTGTGTGGTAAAATCTACTGTTTAAAGTGGCACTCATGGTCTCCCATCGCTGAGCACAGGTCAGCAGGCAATTACCAATCGGACTAAACGGCATGAATCAGTCTGTTGTCGCATCTGTCCGTGGCATGTGTTTTGGTTTTTACATGCATGTGTGTGTGTGTGTAAAGACAGAATTTGCAGACTTGTATAACCTTTGTGCTATGGTTGGTGATTACAGGTAATCCTTCCACCAGCCAAAGCAAAAAAACCATAAAGCAGCGATTCCTCAAGCTGCTGCCGTGCTGCAAGCCTGCGGCTGCCCCCTCAATCAGTCAAAGCAAGTGCTCCTTCACTCTCTATACATCTCTACTGTCCTCCATGTGTCCCGACTCTTTAGTGAATTAAGAAGATTCATACAGGCGCTTGTGTGGATGCAGCCTCTACAAGTAAAAGTCCTGTACTGAGAATGTGACTTCAGTATGTAGGTATAATCAGGAAAATGCACTTGAAGTATTAAAAGTAAAAGTACTCAATGCAGATAAATGTCCCCTGTGACCGTTATACTACTATCATTATTACCCATACATTAATATAAAAGCAGGAGTTTATTGTTGTAGTTGGTTGAGGTCGAGCCCATTTTGTACTTTTAACTAATGATTATTTTCATTAGGTGTATTATGTATGAATATTTTCCCGATTAATCAATTTTATTGATTGTTTGGTTTGTAAAAATTCTGAAAATAGTGACCCTTTGTCCAACCAACAGCCAAAACCTCAAAATTTAAAGCAATTTTTAAAAAATAATTAAAAAGTTAATTCTCACATTTATGAACCTGGAGCCTTGAAATTACATTTTTATATGTTTTTTCTTATTTATTATTTTATGTTGATTATAATATTTATATGAAAATATAATTAATTTAATTTAAAACAATGGCAATTAAGTTTAAATTGACTAATCGATTAATCTTTTCAGCTGTACTTATGCATACTGTTTGTAACAAAACATCACATTTTATAAACACTGCGTATGTTTTGTATGTACAAATATTAATTTGTAAAGTAACTACTAACTGTGAGATAAATGTAGTGGAGTAAAAAGTACAATATTTCCTTCTGAAATGTAGTTGAGTAGAAGTAGAAAGTGCCATGAAAAGAAAAGACTAAAGTAGAATATGAGTACCTCAACTTTGCTCCTAAATAGTGTACTTGAGTAAATGTATTTAGTTATATTCCACCACTGGATGCAGTCATGTACACTTAGCCACTGAAACATTTAATGTACACAACATACAGTCGGACAGGAACACACTCAACCCCACAAACTCTAAAACCCATTATTACTGTTGTTGGGTCAGACCCGTTTTCGTGTTTTGTGATTTGAAGCGTATTTTGTTCCTTCAGGCTATGGAACGTGTGTGTGTGTGTGTGTGTGTGTGTGTGTGTGTGTGTGTGTGTGTGTGTGTGTGTGTGTGTGTGTGTGTGTGTGTGTGTGTGTGTGTGTGTGTGTGTATAGTTAATGAGAGTTATTTTGGAGACACAGACAGAATGAGGAATGTCTTTATTGTCTTTACCATTTTCATTCATGTCAGACCTCTTCTCTCACTCCTTCAGTATAAAGCTCTCCCCGGTGTACTAAAATTTGAGTTGTCAGACACGAAATTCAGCCGTTTTATAGATGCTTTACTGACCATGTTTTGCTTTGTAACATGAACTGTGTATTGGCAAGAATCTGGCGATTTGTATCATAATTCAGGGGTTGCCATTCAGTGTGATGCAATATATTGCGATACTGTAAGCGACACAAAATATTCAAATAATTTTTTTAAATCTAACTTTAGGAAATCTATCATAGAATAAAGAAAACACCACCATATGCATAAAGTCTGAGTCTTTTTTATGCAGTGAGAACAGCGGGATGTGCGTTAGCATTAATCACAGTCTCTGTAACATTCAACACCACAGCACTACTCTGAGAGGGCGCATATCCTTGCAAATGAAAGTATTAACCGAGTTCATGTTTCCCTGTAAACTATTAATTAAAAATAATAGTGTGTAGTGAGAATTGATACAGATACAGATACATATCATGAAACATAATATTGTGATATTTGACTTTTTTATGTTTTCTTACATCCCTAATATGAAGTACAGTAGCTGATGCTGGAACACAGATGTGTGTAAAATGTTTGACCTGTAGTGGCCTCACAATTATGTATAAAAAACTGCATTCATGTTTAGACTCAGTGAAATAATAATAATAAAAAAAAAGAGATTAGCGTTGTAAGTAAAGGATGTTCTTTTGCTCTGTGTTTATGACTTGTGCTGTATGATAAGCTCAGTATCAGATTTTTCTTCATTAAAACCTGTTGGCCAGGTCCTGGCTGCCCTGGAGGTTGGTGTGGGTGCAGTGATGATAAATGCTGACTAACTTGTGTGTCTCTCCCTCACACAGACAGCGTGGAAGATGACTTTGAGTTATCTACTGTGTGTCATCGCCCTGAAAGCATGGACAAGCTGCAGGAGCAGACTAAGTTCACGAAGAAGGAGCTGCAAGTCCTCTACAGGGGTTTCAAAAATGTAGGTGTGGCAGACTGCAGTGCTTTATGTGCTGTGCTCGGTGGGAACTAATGAGTTTTCTCCATTCACATTTGTATCCCAGGAGTGTCCGAGTGGCGTGGTGAATGAGGAGAACTTTAAGACCATTTACTCCCAGTTCTTTCCGCAGGGAGGTGAGTTGTCAACTCCTACTGACCCTGAAGAGCTCAGTGTCCATAATACTTTAATTTACGCCAGTCATTCATTTCATAGACTTCAGGTAAATGTGCACTTCTAAATAACAGATTCTGTAGTGGTACACATGGAGCTTTTCATCATCACAATGAAATGAACATTATGAACTCATTATAAATCTGCTCTGCTGAACCACTGCAATCAGGCGAGGCAATTTTTCACATCGTGATATTTAGGTTGATGAAATGTTAACCACTCGCCTCCAGTTGTATCTGAAATTATTCTTATATCTCTGCTATATTTAGCCGGCTGCTTATCCGAGCTGTTCAAAGACTTTGCTTCACGTTTCAAGGGCACGCAGGGTTACTGTAAGTCTCTACCTTTTGCAGATTCAAGTATGTACGCACACTTCCTGTTTGAAGCCTTCGACACGAACAAAAATGGCTCAGTTAGTTTCGAGGTGAGCTCTTTTCTTATATCGGCTTCCTTTTTAAAGATGAAAGCAAGTGTGTGCGCCACACATGCATTCCCTATAAATACCAGCCGACCTTGATTAGCACTGCGATGAAGATTTGATTTCATTTAGTGTGTTAAGATTTAAGTGATGTTAAAACAATACAGTAGTAGTACAATACAGTAATAAGTGTTCCCCTTCTTTCTCAGGACTTTGTATTTGGCCTGTCTATCATTTTGAGAGGGACCATTAATGACCGGTTAAACTGGGCATTCAACCTCTATGACCTGAACAAAGATGGCTGCATCACCAAAGAGGTAACACGTGTTACGCTGCTCTTAGCTTACTCTGCTAACTTGCTGTAATGGCTTCTAAGCAGGGCTGCAGCTACTAATGACTATGAGGTCATGTGCTCAGTATTTTGGAGGATGTGGAGGCTTGCTGTTACTATTTGTACATTTCAGTTATGGTAGAAATCAAGTTGTGGAAATTGATCTCTGAATATATCAACTTTTATTTTGAAATTTAGAACTCTGCTCCAGCATGTTGGTATATATGGTATATATAACCATTACATAACCAAGTTCTTTTTAGGCATGCAGATGTCATTAAATATAAATGTACAGTTTACGACATACTCGATACTAGTTGGCAAAATAAAAGAAACAAGCTTTAGGACTCATGACCTCTAAAACCTATTATGGCCTGGCTTCAAAGTTATTTTTTTTATGTTGTCCAACAGTTTCTACATCCTCAATAATATGTTATCCTTATTTCCGTCACTTTCCAGGAGATGTTGGACATCATGAAGTCCATCTATGACATGATGGGGAAGTACACGTACCCCAGCATGCAGGACGATGTTCCAAGAGAACATGTGGAGAGCTTCTTCCAGGTCAAACTCAGCAGGCTTTACTTCCTATTAACCCCTCAATGCATGATTTGTTTAAAACCATAGAAATGATACTGATAGAAATACCGTTTGACGATAATGTGCAAACTTATTTAACATACAGCGAGTAAATTTTTGGCTGCTATATTTTTCTATCAGAAAATGGACCGGAATAAAGACGGGGTGGTCACCATAGAAGAGTTCATCGAGTCATGCAAGAAGGTGGGGCGGAAAAGTGGATTTTCATGTCCTGAAGGAACAGTTCAACTCTTGCATGTGAAGGTTGACAGTACTTTCAGTCTGTGCTTTAAGTATGCAGCTAGAGCCTGGAGATAAGCTTAGCTTAGTTTAGTTTAGCTCAGCATAAAGACTGAAAGTTGGAGGAGTCCTTCCACCTGGAAGGATTTCCAGTGACCTCTGGCTAAGAAATATTTACAGCACATAAAAACCTCACAAAACCACAATTTGTCATTTCGCATTTGTGTTTGTGTCCAGATAAAACAAATGAGATACATGTTCATTAGTGAGCTTTAAGGATGCTGGTAAGTGGATTTTTGACACTGGACAGAACAAGGTTAGTCGTTATAACTGGTTAAAGGGGCTAAATTCGATATCCACAGCATTAAGATATCTAATATAATATATATATATATATGTAAAGATAGAGGAGTAATGTCTATCTGAGCAGAGAATGAAGTCACTTTCCCTCTTTGTGCGTTATAATCCGAGTTTCTCTGTGCTTTGTTGACATCGCCAGGCCAACCATGTGTGTGCTTTAAGTGCGTGTTCGTGCATGTGAGCGAGCACCACTGGTTACCGACTGTGTGGTCACCTAAGCGTAGCATCCACCATTCAGTTCCCCCTCAGGTTAACACTGTTATCTCTGTCAGCACTTTCACTGTTGTTCCTGCTGTTAGCACTGTTAGCTGCAAGCCGTCAGCTCGCTTTCGCCATGTTGAGAGCCGTTGAGAGGCAATAGAAATTTAGCACCTTTAAGCTCTACCTTTAATTCTCATTTTATCCTGTGTGAATCATTTGGGTAACACATGAGGAGAGATGACACCTTATCATCCAACCCTCTTGTCTGTGTCTAGGATGAGAACATCATGCAGTCCATGCAGCTGTTTGACAACGTCATCTAAGAACCTGGACCAGAGAGGACGCTGGCACCAGGGAGGGGAGTGTGTGTGAGAGGGATCGGGAAATGAGTGTTTGTGTGTGTGTGGGTGGGTGTGTGCGTGGGTGTGTGGCCGAACTTCTGACTTGCAAGCTTGTGCTTGTGTGTCTGTTGAGAGCTGTGAGCCCTGAGGGCACCGAGAGGCCCTCTTCCTCTTCCTGGACCCCCAGTGACATTTCTCCAAGCAACAGTGGAGTTTCCCCGACTCCCTTCCTCATCATGCAGAACCTTAGTTTTTCCCCAGAGGCACAGCGAACGCAGGCAAGCAGCGGGCTCACGGGCACTGGCACATGCAAGACCCCCCACACTTGTTTTATTTATTACTATTACTGATGGAGGAACTATCACAACCTGTAATGGCTGAACTCAGAGGGAGGAAGCTGCCTCCAAACCTTGATCTAAGATCATTTTTCCCTTAGATGGCTGAGATTTGTGAATCTGACCCTGTCTCTGTGCATGTGGGTGACACCTCCCAGGAGCCACTAGACTGCTCATGCACCGGCCATAAAAGCAGAAATGAATCTACCGCCATCTTGTGGACGAGAGAGAGAAAAAGACGCTTCCTGAGGAAACAACTGACTGAATTGGAGATCCAGGCGTTCACATTTTACAGGTGGAGGTTGTTTTCCACGAGGAACTGATTACAATATCGCATGATGATGTCACTAATATCCAATTATGTATTTACAGAGATACTCCAAAGTCTGCTTGTCTGTCTGCTGTTCCTAGTCATTCACAGGTGCCTCACCCTTTGTGTATGCGTGTGTGCATGTGTTAACAGAAGGAGATGTCATCCATCTGACCTATGTAAGACTCTAATGGGACAACATCCCCCTCCATTCATGGGATTCATGGGTAGAATAATTCCAAGCCTCCAAACTATTACAGTCCTAGCTGTAGGTGTCTATTGACTGTTGTACATTTTCTAGCATTCCCAGTGGTGATATTTGGCAGTACAACATGGGGGATTGCACTAATAGTTGACCCGAGCTGTTTTGACCATCCCAGCTCCTCTCAACACAGGACTGGAAAGGCATAATACAGTTGTACTAGACTGTCAATATACATTCGAGGGGAATTTATTAGATTACAGATTGTATTTGTGAACTTCTTGTAATCGCAAATGTTGTGTGGCTGTAGCAGGTTCTTCCACTACAAAAAAAAAAATTCAAAACCCTTGTTGCATTAAATTAGGCTCATTCAATTTCAAAGAGGCATAGTATATGTATGTGCGTACTGATAGTGAGAGGCATGGTTTAATCATTTTTTTTATGCCACCCTCATTCGGTATTCTCCCTCTCTCTGTAACACCAAAGAGAAGATATCAATTTAAGAAGTATATAAGTTAAGACATACAGCCCACCTGTGGGTGAAGAGAGAGGAATTGTACCTTGTTATTTTTCTTTATTATTTCTTTATTACTTGACGCACTGGCAATATTGTCCTTGTTACATTCATGCCAATAAAGCATATTGAATTGAGAGGGAGATACTGTGTAGTTATGTAGGGCAAGGGGCAATCAGAGAGAACAGGATGTGGCAGTGTGGTTTACCTGCACATTGTCCTAACTGGAATGTCGCTTTAGGTTGTTAACCCACGTTGTTAGACATTTTGGAGAATTTGTAACCACTTATTAATTCACTTCATTTCAAAAATATTCTTAAATCTAAGATGGTGCCAGTAACAGAGACACTCAAGTCACAATTAAATAGGATATGGTGTGTTTTGAATGGAATAGCAATAATGTTCTCCACCATGTATCGGCACCTTTCCACTCATCCAACCTCTCAGAGCACAGTATAGGGCGCACTAAAGCCCTGGTAAAAATATGCACTTCCAACCCTGCCATTTGCTTTCTGTTCTGCATTATTATTATTATTATTATTATTTAATTTTCTGAGAAAAAAGTGGTTTGGCTCCGATTGTTCCTTGCCAATAGTTTTTAACTTTCATTCCTGGCCACAAGTAAAACCTGTCTATACCCGCATGTACTGTGTCTAGAACAATGAAAACCTACTAACCCGTTGTACTGACTGTCTAGTTAGCTAGCCTCAACTGGTTGCATTACGTATTCAAAATGTGTATATTTTGTACAGAGACAATAAAATAAAAAAAAAAAAAAAAAAAAAAAAATCACAGTTACTATGCAAAACGGATTGGAGTTTGAATTTTAATTCTTTATTAAAATTAGACTTTCCAAATATACAGTACAAAGCAACAATCAAATCTTCATTTTTTTAACCTCATAATTCACCATCACGTTAGCAAGAAATGGTTCATAACTTAAAATATACATAATTTTACACATAATCCCAACAGCCACATCTGATTCAACTAACAGACAGTGTGTGACCAGACAACGCAATAGGTTGAGAGACCACTTAGGAACCAAATTCAGTCGAAACGAGATATTCCTGCAAAGTAAATTTGTACGCTTCATTGGAAATCCTGTTGCTGTGTCATTAAAGCTGGATAGAAACTGAAAATGTTCAGGTTTTTGCATGTTTAGTTCCTTGCAAAACAAAAAAAAACTTCCCATTAAGTTGTCATCTTCTAACAACGACATGCATCCACAGATGTTTCAGACAGTTCCTCATTGACAGCCTCGATGTATTGTAATTATCAACAACACACTGCTTTAATAACAGTGTGATGAAATAATACACTGTCACCACATGAGGATTGTATTGCAGCACCACAGGAGAGATGCTTCAGCATAATTATGCACTATAGTCCAGTGTTGGATTAAACATTTCTCAATTTTTAACATTTTACATGTTTTTTTTTTTCTCCCTGAAGGCCTCATTCATAATGACACTACTGGCTCTTAGAGGATTGAGGTGTGGATAGTAGGGTTTGGGTTTGTCCATAACGGAGCAGGCGTTTACTTGGGCATCTTGCGTAGCTCTGCCAGAACCCAAATGGCCAGTGAGAGGAGAGCCACAGAGCCAGACTGGTGAGTTGCTGCCAGCGGAGTGGGGACATATAATAACAGGGTGCTGATGCCAAGAGCAACCTGAGGGGCACAAACACAGAGTTCAGTTACACTGAGGAGTAATGGACTGAGTTTACATGTTTCTGGGCTGACTAGAGCTGCAACAAATGAATTTTTCCATTATCAATTAATCTGCCGATTATCTTCTAGATTAATTGATTGATTGTTCAACAAAAAGTAGGAAAATAGTGAAAAATGTCCATCCCAGTTTCTCAAAGTCTAAGGTGATGTCTTTAAGTGTCTTGAATTGTTAATCCAAAACTCAAAAATATTCAGTTCAATATGACATAAAACAGAGAAAGACAGGAAATATCCATATTTGAGAGTCTGAAAACAAAATTTTCTGCCATTTTTGCAAATAATCAAAATAGTTGGTGATTATGTCAATCGACATCAATAATTCGCCTGAGCGTTGCAGCTCTAGGGCTTACTGACAGCCTACCTGTCCATAGGCCATTGCTGTGAGGAGGCTGATGGCGACCTTAGCCCTCCTGGGCAGCATCATCCTCCTTGAGAACAGATAGAGGCCAGTAATTGCGGTCAAAGAGGAGATCGCCTAGAAACAGCATAAATATAGGAGACAGTCAACAGCTGCCTCTCAAAATACTGGATGGGGAAAGAGAAGGGTATTAATAAAGTCTCTGTTTTTGTTTAGAAATAATATTGTACCAAAATTCTGTGGTCGAACTGTACAGTCGTGGGATTTTCAAAGATGTTCTTGAGGGTTGGAGAGAACGCCAACAGATCGTCTGGGATCCATCGATCTCCCATTTTAGGGAAGGAGTTATACACCAGCCCAGCATCCAAACCAGCAACAAAGGCACCTGTGCAAAAGCATTTGTAAAATGCTTACAAATAGATCTGCAAGTAATATACATGGACTACATTCTTATCTCTATTAACAGTCTGCAACATTAGATTTCGTCCAAGTATTTCATTTAATTCAGTTTTTTTATATTCCTCTTGACTTTCTCTGCTACAGTAAATTGTGCTCTATTACCTTAGCTTCAAATATGAAAACTATCTAAGGATCTATTTGCATCCTCAAAGAGGCTTGAAACTGAAAGCACTCCTATCATTCTATAGATTTTTTTCTATCTATATTTAGAAATGCATTCACATATTTATGTTTTTACTTTTAATTCACACAAGAGCAAACCGCACCTGAAAGGGCAGTAAGGAAGACGAGTCCACCAGTACCCTTGGCAAACCTCCGAAGCTGCGTGAGACGTTTGGTTTCTGCCATCTGTGTAAGAGACAGTCATGAATTAAAAAAAAAACAAAAACTTGCAATCTGCGTGACATTTGCTCGCACAGACCAAAGTCAAAACTGTATTACTTTAGACTGATATTATTATAGGTAGCCTGTAGGCAAGAGGCAGCCTCTGTACCTTGTGTACAGGCAGCAGCAGAGTGAGCCCTGTCCAGAGACTGGCACAGTACAGCAACAAGGCAGAACCGAGATGAGCACTCAGACGATACTGGCTGACACGCGGGATGTCATAAGACTCAGGCTTCTCCTCCAGACCACTTTTCACCATGTACCACCCCAGAAGGCCCTGAGATGACACACAATGATACATTCATGTGTTTTTCACATTAACTTGACATCCATACAACTTGACTACAAAGAGTAAGGTACAGTAAGGCTGAACTTCCTATGATCCTCATCTGAGCTGTTTTGAATCTTACCTGGAAGAAGACAAATCCACAAAGCCCAAGCACTCTTCCCTTCATGGAGCGATTGAAGTACCCTTTCCTCCAGAAGTAAATGGTGGGGAGGATGTACGCGAGTCCAACCAACCTCCCCCACATACGATGACCCCACTCCATGTAGAAGATGAACTTAAACTCTGGCAGAGTCATGTCATGGTTCATTCTGGGAAAACATAATGACAACAGATGATTAAGCTTTTTATCATGGACCCCACCAATACTTTTGTTTACTACATGTCACTGAGATGTATTCAGTGGTGCGTTGGTCATTGATGAGGAGGGTGTACTACTAGGTAGATGTTTAGGGTACCAAGGATGAAGTGGGTATACTGTCATATATTCAAATAGCCTTTTTGGCTGATAGGTGGGCATACTGCAAACCGCCAGAAAAAGAGGTGAGTATACCCCATATACCTGCATATACCGTCCACTACACCACTGGATATATATAGGTACATAACTGTGAACAAATGAGAGCACTTCTCATTAAAAGAAAATAAAGGCCTGTTTTTATTCAGTGTTCAGAACCACTGCTGATGTGAAAAGGCATTTAAAAACATTACAAGCTTAAATGTAGTTGTTGTCAAGCATTAGCATTAACAAATTGAGTGTTTGATTATTAGTGACTGGGTACCTTTAAAAATGTGCATGCGTCTCATGAAATACACAGAAAAGATGCGGCCTTACATTTTGAATTCAGGAAACTGTTGGTATTTTGAAAACTCAGCCTCCCACTCTGCTTGTGACTGAGGTGGCTTCATCTCTCTCACCAGATGCCAGTCAACCATGGACAGCCCAGATTCAGTCAGCCTAATTATAAATGCACATATACTGAACAGTAAGTACACATAATAAAAACAAGGAGGACTGTTATATACACAGACACATCGCTGTGTATTCACTTTACCTTGTGACACCACCCAGGACAACAGCCCCAACCACCAGCCCGCTGCAGCCCAGTAACCAGCGTCCTAAAATGCGATTTGTGGCGGCATTCGGGACAGTAGCTGCTGCTGGGGCTGAGGAGGCCCCTGCCTCTGCTGTGATGGTGCTCTGACCTCTCTTCATAAGCCATTGTCGTAGCTGTGGACTCCGCTGATGTAAATAAACAGAGAGAAAACTATATAGTATATTACTTCAGTATACAATGATATATTAAACAACAGTGTGCTTCCAACCTTGTGACAACAGTGTGGTGTTTATTTCATGACAATGCCCCTTACACAAAGCAAGGTCCATACAGAAATGGTTTGTACAGTTCAGTGTTGAGGAACTTGACTGAACTGCACAGAGACCTGATCTCAACCCTGTCCAGCATCTCTGAGGTGTACTACAACTCAAGACTACAAACCGGGCCATTTCATCCGACATCAGTGGCTGGAAGGCAGCAGCTTCATGCAGTTACATTGCAATAGTAACATTACATTTACAGTATTACTTATCTCATAATATTGGCCCGTTAATTTGACAGTTAACCTTATGTCGAAATGATGAAAGCTCAGTGACGTTAATGTTAAAGGTCCCATATTGTGCTCATTTTCAGGTTCATACCTCATACTTCTCTAGTTCATCCATTATTTTGTGTTTCTACTACGTTTTGTAGATTTGTGACATCACAAATGGACAGAAATCCTGACGACCTGTTTCAAAAACACAGTTTCTTAATATGGGCTGTGTGTATTTCTCCAAGGACTGAGTATTTTGATATTTTCACAGTATTTATATAGCACTGAAACTTGCTTTTTAATATGAAAGACAATAAAATCTCACTTTTTACAATAGAGACCTTTAATCTGACAGTTAAGGGTAAGTAGCAATGATGGGAGTTGGCTGAAGTGCTGTTACTTTAATTTAGCTGTTAATTAGTTATATGTAGACAAGACTGCTGCAGAATACAACCAGCCACGTAACTTTAACTTAACGTCAAATACCATAACTAGCTGGCATAAACGTTGAAAATATTGTCAAAGTGAAACAAAGGGGAGCTGGCTGATGAGTTAGCTTTTCGAAAATGTCTGACATATCGTGTCACAATTATACTGCTAGCAATGCCAGTGTCTGACCTTTTTCATGCTTCTCTATCTTGCTAATATTAGCCGCAGGCTAGCTAGCTTTATACTCACGTTGCTGTGTTGAAATCCCTTGCCAGCATTTCTGCAGCCGTAAATAATGGTTGTCCGTAATGAAGACAATAACATCTTGGAGCTAATGTGCGCTACCGCTGGGCTGGTCCTGCTGTGCTGTAACTTGGCTTGGATGAAGGCTGCACGGCTAGCTTACACAACCATGTTTCCTAACTAACAGTTCAACTTTGACCCCTTGACGTCACAATAAATTGACGAGCATTTTTTTTAATTTAACTTATTTATTAAAATGGCTAAAAACACGTTACCCGACAGACACAACAGAAATAATTAACGTTCCTATTTATTATTTTCTACATTTTATTATTGAGAGATTGGACATCCGGGTGGTTGTTGCATGTTTAGTGTCGGCGTATCCCGCATGGGCGGTCATCCATCTCCTCCGTAACCACTATAGCACCGTCCACCCGCCAGACCGCGTGTTTGAAATTCAACTATCCGGGAAATGCTGATCCACTGACTGGAGCTGAAGTTGTCACCCAAACAACATGTACTGACTTCAAATCGGTTCCAATCGACTGGTATAATCCCATGAATCGATAGGAAGTGGACTGGACAGGTAGTTGTTGTAGAAGTGAACCAGTTTCGCTAAATGATTGTGGACGTTTAGCTAACACATTCACAATTAATGTCCTTCTGTTCCTGTCTGTCTGTCCAGACTGTCAGAATGGCAGAGTTTTTTAATGGAGGTGTGTGTGGACTCCGTGGAGTCTGCTGTCAATGCTGAACGAGGAGGTTGGTAATGTGTAGTGAGCACTGTTTGTGCTTTTTTGTTTCTTTTAGCCTAAATCCACCATGACCTGTTTGCTAAGCAGACATTCATAGAGGGGAAGGCTGCAGCCAATCAGGCAATTTAAACATTGTCTCATACAGATCATGTCAGTGCTGCGTATTAAAGGGGTATGCAGTGGTATTTCTCAATGGTCATTGATCATAAAGGTACACATGGGTGCAATCTGAGCGTTTGTTTCTCCTGACAGGTGCAGGTCGACTTGAACTGTGTTCTAGTCTCCTGGAGGGAGGACTCACTCCTAGTCAAGGTGAGCTCACAACCCTCAACTCTTGAGTATCTCTCTATATCTCAGGGGCGGGTCTACAAAATGGGGTGTCCAGGCCGGGGCACAGATTCAGAGATGGGTGGCACATTTAAATAACATGTAAGCATTAAACCAGTTAAAAATTACAGCCTTAGATTCAAGGTAATAATACACTGTACATCATTAATAACAAAACAGTTTATTTTGTGTAAAAAGGCATGTAAAATATGCAGCTTGATGGGATGTGAAGTAGTATTAACAAATAAGTATTGTACAAGCAAATGGCTATTGGAGATGCAACGGGCGATAAAGTTTTCCATCATATATAGCTGTGCATGAGACAGACCGACATCACTGACAACAGTACCAGTGCCAACCTTCAAATGTAGGTGTTTTGGCCCATCAGCCAGATACAGGGATATACCTGGAAAGGAAAAAGGATTTTAGTTTTAAAACTACAAGTGACACATGGATGTTAATTTATAAATTACCATGCATTAAGTCACTATAGCGATCATGCTGAATTTCTTATTAAAAGCGTTGTAAATTTCAGCTGGGTCTCGTATTTCAGTAATTCATTAGATCATCATTAATGTTTGTTGAGCTTAGCAGACCTACAACATTCAGACTCTGGTGGGGGTGGCCTTGAATCTGCAGAGACCACCAGACAAACTGTCCAACCTTGAGACCTTACAAAGAATCCCTCCAGAATAATATGAGTTTCAGAGACTTTGTTTGCTGTATTGCCTTTAAAAGAAAAGTGAATAATTCACCTCTCTGGTGTGAACTTGGTGTGTGAATCTCTGGCATAAACTAATATTCGTCCATTTTTATTCATTTTTGGTCCTGCTTGAGTATTTCTTTCTCTCCATTTTCCTCTCCTTCTCTCACTCACTTAAGGTCCTTTCAGACACAGCACGATAATGCCACCACTGCTCTCTGAAACTCGTTATTTCTTGTGGCTTGCATATTTCCATGACAGCCCAACTTTGGCCATTGCACGCTGTGGCAAGCAAAGCTTAAACGTGAGCTCAAACTGTGCTGTGTTGCAAGCATAGACTGCTCTCTTCCACTGGGAAATGACAGTTGGTCTAACTTTATTGTTGTCTGGGTAAGATCAACAATAGAAACAGTAAGGATTATACACACAGTTTAGTTCCAGAAACGGACTAAGATAAGGAAAGGGAAAAAAATGTGTTAAAATTTGTCATAAATGGGGAGAAACGAGCAAATTGGGAGGGTTGGCAAGTATGCCACCAGACAAGCACATACAATCATAAGAAGATATTCCTTTATTAGTCCCGCTAGGGGAAATTCAATTTTTTCACTCTGTTGTTAACTTATACACACACATGCACAAACAGGACCATATACATGCAACAATTGGAGAGATGTCAGAGTGAGAGGGCTGCTCCTGACAAGCGCCCCGAGCAGTTGGGGGTTTGGTGCCTTGCTCAGGGGCACCTCGGCAGTGCCCAAGAGGTAAACTGGCACCTCTCCAGCTACCAGTTCACACTCAGTTCTTGGTCCATGTCGGGACTTGAACCGGTTTCCAAGCCAACTCCCTAAAGACTGAGCTACTGCCGCCCCCATCATGCCTCTGTTATTTGCTTTGCCACAGGTCTGCTGCAGGTAGTGAAGCAGTATGTGAAAATTCCAGTCTACGTGATGATAAGGCCTCGTGGGGGTGACTTTCTGTACTCGGACCAGGAAGTGGAGGTGATGAGGAAAGACGTAGAGCTGATGAAGCACCACGGGGCTGACGGACTAGTGCTGGGAGCCCTGACAGAGGATGGACGGGTGGACGCGGAGCTCTGTATGGAGTTACTGGGTACTGTCTGCCTGTTTAATTGGTCTTATCTCTGGGCCTACGAGGCGCTAAACAAAAACAATCAAGATGCTCAAGTGTGGGTTTCTGGCACAACTTCACCCTCTTCCAAGGTACATTGAAAAGGGAAAAAAGAGGGCAATACTGAAGTTGCTCTATATCACATGTGTCAAACTCAAGGCCCGCGGGCCAAATTCGGCCCGCCACCTCAATTTATGTGGCCCGCGAGGGCTTGCAAAGAATATGGAATGCATATCATTCAATTCTATGCCGCTTCACAGAAGTAGTGTCCTTTAACTTCATGTCCCACAATGCATCTCGGTTTTTTGACATGCGCACTGTAGCGTCTCAGTCTCAGCGGT
The DNA here is from genome assembly GCA_947000775.1 of Pterois miles. Taxonomy (NCBI): domain Eukaryota; kingdom Metazoa; phylum Chordata; class Actinopteri; order Perciformes; family Scorpaenidae; genus Pterois; species Pterois miles. The sequence goes on from CAMQGK010000341.1 coordinate 14,157,709, forward strand.
TTCCAGCAACAGCACAGTGTTGTCAATTTAGTGACTTAGTCGCTATATTTAGCCAGTTTTCAGACCCCTCGACCCCTCTTTCAAATAAGAAATTAGCGACAAATCTAACGAGTTTTGCTGGTGTTCCTGGAGACTTTTGGAGACTCTCATGAAAGCAGGTATCGTTCTTCTCAGTGAGCAGCGGGTACTGCCGTGGACCCTCCCCGGTCCCAAAGCAGTCACAAGCGGCACAGTCTCGTCAGCAGACCCTCCTAGCTGCAGTCTCTGTTCACCCCTCCGCATCCAGACTGAATGAATCCCGCCTGCACAAAGCCGCCGCTGGCTGATGGAAATGTAAAATTTTGGGAATCAAACCCTGAATTTAAAAATACAGGAAAAAAAAAGAAGTTACTCCACCAGAGTGTCCCCTTTGGGTGACTTTTGCTGGTCCCAAGCCCGGATAAAGGAGGAGGGTTGAAATGTGGTATTAAAAAAAAAACACAGAACTGTTCTAAACATATTTAGGGAATTGTTTTCCTCACTTTTTGTCTTCAGAGCTCGTTACTAAATAAATTATTACTAAAACTAATAATAATCAAATGCAGAGGCAATTTTGTGAAATGATCAAGAGTAGATATATTTATATACCGGTAGTCTTATAATTACAACCGGCCCTTTGAGGGCAGCCATAATGCTGATGTGGCCCGGGATGGAATTGAGTTTGACGCCCCTGTCTTAGGGCATTACACATAGCAATATATGAATACAAAATATTGGATATACAAAATGCCGTTTGTCTTCAACATCAGCAGTTGACATTGTGACATGTCATTGTAGGAAAGGTGCAGGTGTGATTAATAATATTAACAATGGCTGTATTGTATTTAGGTGATCCAGTTGTAGGGGTTGACTTACTGGAACCCTTAAATTCATGGTGCCTTCAAATGGAACTTGTGAAGTTGTGTTCACAACTTCCCATGTTGTGAAGATGACTTGTGTTGCGTTCAAGTAAGTCGTGAAGAACACCGCTGTTAAGCAACGGCAATATTAATGTTACTGTCTGAGTCTAGAAGCCATAGAGACTAACAATTTAGCAAGCCAGCAAGTGGGTAACATAATGGAAGGAAATGCAAAGGCATTATGACAGAGGAGAAAGATGAGGTCATTGGGAATATCACCTTTCCCCAGACACATTAAAAAATTACCAAGAAAAACAATATATGACTAAAATTACAATATACTGTGCAATATTGACTTATTATGCACTGACAAATGAACTTCCATGGGCTCCACCATTTCTCACAACGTAAATAAACACGTCACAACTCATGAACTCGGAGCTGTCAGAAACTTTCCACTTACGAGGTCGTGAATGTGACATGAGGGGTGACGTTCATATGGGTCCAACTCATAAACACGGTAAACATGACCACATTTGAAGGCACCATATATCCAGGCAAGTCAAAATGTTTGTTGTGAAAAAGGTGCGTACTTTTTATACAGGCCCATCTTAACTGCCAGGGAAACACTACACAAAGACCCTTGATTTCATTCATTCATTCATTCATTCATCGACAACCGCTTATCCCGTTGGGGGTCGCGGGGGGCTGGAGCCGATCCCAGCTGGCATTGGGCGAAGGCGGGGTTCACCCTGGACAGGTCGCCAGTCCATCGCAGGGCACATAGAGACAGACAACATATAGACAGACAACCATTCACGCTCATATTCACACCTACGGGCAATTTAGAGTCATCAATTAACCTAAATTGCATGTTTTTGGACGGTGGGAGGAAGCCGGAGTACCCGGAGAAAACCCACGCTTACACGGGGAGAACATACAAACTCCACACAGAAGAGTCCCAAGCCGAAATCGAACCTGCGACCCTCTTGCTGTGAGGCGACAGTGCTAACCACTACACCACCGTGCAGCCACCCTTGTTTTCTTCTTGATTTTCTTATATTTTGTTAATACATTTACTTGACTTAGTTATATTATGCTATACCTTTTTCCTGTTCATAAAATGCAAGTCAGACAGAGAAAATATTGTAGCAACGATTCATGACAAAGATAACTGTGTTGGCAGTGACCCACAAAACACAGTATGAGGTAAAGTGTTTCAGGCTAATAGAGTATGTGGTACTGAATAAGATAAGATAAGATGAACCTTTATTAATCCCCGGAGGGAAATTCGGGAATAAACATCTGTCTGAGTGTGTAGGCTCACAAAAAGAGGGAAAATATTCAGAATTTACAATGCTTTTTTTTTTTACTGCAACTTTGCAATTACAGTATGTTGTTTGAGGTTTTGTATTGCTCCATTTATTTTTCTGATTGTCACTTTTATTCTCACCAGCTGCTGCTCGACCTTTACCTGTCACCTTCCACCGAGGTAACATGCTTCCCCTTTATATCGAATGTAGACTTGAAGTTTTTGAAATTCCATGCAGCTCCCTGCTACTACACTAGAAATGATATCGCAAAGCCTGAATGAAATAACGGCCCTCTACATTGATTTCATCAGTACCTCCACAGACTTCTGAACGCATGTTCCTAAACTGATATTGATCCTACTGCAGCTTTTGACATGGTTCATGACCCAGTGGTTGCTCTGGAGACTCTGATATCATTAGGGTTCCAGCGTCTCTTGACAAGTGGCTGTGACAACTCTGCTTTGGAGGGACTCCCTCTCATTAAACGGCTCATTGATCAAGTATGTATAGATTATGTGTATACGCATGCATGTTTGCCTGCAAGCATTCTGAAAATGTCAGGGCTATTTGCCTCCCTTCCTACCATTCCTATGTCCTACTCTTCATCTTTTCTTCTACTCAACAGGCTAAAGGGAGAATTGCCATCATGCCAGGTTAGTACTTTTACTTGTAAAATGTATATGTGGGTTTTATTACTTCTTTACTTATCTTTTTTTTTTTAAATACAGGAGGAGGTATTACTGAGAGGAACCTGCAGAGAATTTTAGAGGGCTCGGGGGCTCAAGAGTTTCACTCTTCAGCCCGCTCTAGTAGAGATTCTGCCATGAAATTCAGGTATGTATGGTCTTACAATTATAAGAAATGCAACTTAAAGACTAACTTTTTTGTTGTTACTATCTGTCTAATTATGTTTCCATGTGCAGGAACACCTGTGTGACAATGGGAGCTACTTTCTCAGCACCAGAGTATGGCCTGAAGGTGGCAGATGTGAGCAAGGTCCGCACTCTTAATGCAATAGCCAGAAATACCTTGTGAATGAGTATATGACAGACATCAAAACTGATACCTCAAAAGCAGTCATGAGTAATTATACTGATATATCAGCATTTATTGTCACTAAAGCCCAGAATAAGTGAAGATTACTGAACTGCCGCAAAAGGTTTTTCCCCCTTTTTTAGTTATTGATCAAACCGTCCTTGTAAAGTTAGAGCTCAGGTTAAGCCCTGCAACCTGCTGAGATATGCAATAAAAGTATCTCACAGTAATGAATAATTTACATTTATTATTCTACACCTGTATGTGGCTTCAGACATGGAATACACAAAAGATTGCTAAGTTTAAAGTTCTTATGTTTTCCAGTTGCCATACAGTTGACCTATATTTACTTACAGCACTTCCTATTCACAGTAGAAGATAACGCAAAGTTGTGACCTCCTGTACTTTATTTTTTACAAGGACATAAACATTGTGACTTCATTCAGTTTGCTCAGAATACAATTAAAGTCCACAAAAATTGAACAATTCATCACATTTTTGTTTCTTGCCAATGTTGTTGAATGTCTCTGACGATTAAAACCAGTTTCTTATAAATTTAATGTGAGAAATGGGCCAAGCTAATTCACAATCATGCTTTATTTTGACTAGCTTTACTTGTTTTTAGTGAGGTTTAAGAGGTCATGCTGCTATCTTCATATTCACTGATAGTTAACCAGGCTGTACTGAAGGTCAAATCTGACATCATTCACCAGTGGGGTATAAGATGATGTCATGTCACTATAATCCAAACAATTATATCATGATTTAAACCTCATTTGTACAAGAACTCACCCAACCTTTTTCTTTTTTTTTTTTTTTTTACAATTATTTTTCATTACAACTGTCAATTTTCCCTGTTAATTTTTAGTTGAAAAAGTTTTTATTTTTTAAACACTACAGAGTCATGGGTCATTAAAACTATGTGCTATTAACTTATCATCGAGTTGTTTGAGGAACCAGGTGTGCTGAGTCACGGATGACTAAGAAAAACTGGAACTTGGACCAATAAACACATTCAGGGTTTAATTTAGCGAAGTTATCCAGTCACTTCACTAAAGCTACTTCTTAAAAAAGGCCTTGGTCATCTATATAATATTACTCTTGTCTTCTATTTTCAAGTCTTGACTACAAATATATGACAGCTCTGTAGTTCAGTATCAATGATGACGTTTTACTGATTTGTCTTGGTCGCTCTATGTTGAAAACCAGTTTCATTAATTGGTCTTATTTTCTTCTAGATGCATGTATCATTAGAACGCATTAGAACTAGAATAACATTACAATAAATATGAGTAGATTAAGAATAAAAGTTAAAGTTTATTCAAATAAAACTCTTAGAAATTAGGATGTCTTGAGCAGAAACACGCACACAAGTTGGATGTTTAATATTTGACTTTGAGGTTTATACACGGCTCAAAAATATTAAGGGAAAGCTTGTCCAGCTCCTCCAGGATGGCACATCCATACATGCAGTCGCAAGAAGCACAGTCTCAAGAGCATGGAGGAGCGACCAGGAGGCCAGCTGTTATACCAGGAGGGCTGGACAGGGTCGCAGAAGGGCATCAACCCAACAGCAGGACCAGTATCTGCTCCTTAGTGCCAGGAGGAGCAGGAGGAGCACTGTCAGAGCCCTACAAAATGGCCTCCAGCAGGCTACTGGTGTTTGTGTTTCTGACCAAACTGTCAGAAACAGACTCCATGAGGGTGGCCTGAGGGTCCGACGTCCTTTAGTGGGACCTGTGTTCACAGCCCAGCACCGTGCAGCTTGACTGCTAGAGAACACCAGAACTGGCAGGTCCGCCACTGGCGCCCTGTTCTCTTCACAAATGAGAGCAGCTTCACACTGAGCACATGTGACAGGCGTGAAAGAGCCTGGTGACGCTGTGGTGAACGTTATGCTGCTTGTAACATCATCCAGCATGACCGGTTTGGCTCCAATGGGGGACCTAGCTGATCCAGCTGTGATCAGCTGTTGCTGTCATCAGAAACAGATGTTGCTTCACGTGATGCTTCAGAGGAAAAGACGACTCATGTCTGAACATATGAACATATTTCCTCACTTCCTTCCGAGGAAAGGGATCAGGCCTTACAATTTGGGAAATGGGAAAGGCCAAAGGAGCGGGTCCTCTTCTTGGAGCTGGCCGCCATTTTTCTACAGTAGCCCAGAACGGACAAAACAGACACTGGCTCTAGATAGGGCCATTCACATTTTCACGTTGGCCCCTGTAGTTCTTCTACACGCTTGGCAAATGGGAGACGTTTACTTTGGTTGTAATCTGCAAACTCAGTACTAGATGTCACCAGTTCTTTCACACTGCACCTTTTAAAATGACCTTTGCCTCTTCTATACAGTTGAAAGGTAAAGGACATAATATGTATAAAATAATGTGTTAGACTCCACAACCAACACTGCTCCCAGTAAACCACAATCACAGTCACATTCACAACAAACTCACCAGAAACACAAGTGCAATAAGGACTTTATGTACAATTATATCATTGATATGATGGACACATTTTTTCTGGCTTACTCTTTTCTATTTTCTATTATGTATATACTAATTTATTTTATCTGTATTTTGCTGCTGTAATTTGTAAATTTCCCCACTGTGGGACTAATAAAGGAATATCTTATCTTATCTTATCTTATTATGTAGTATAATGGGAGCAAAATTACTCAGGCTGCATAAGGAAGCGTTTTCAAAGCTTCTGCGTTTAACTTCCTTCTCCCAGCTGTAGCTGTAGTCCCTGTTAATACACTAACTGCACTTCACTGTTGTGCAACAAGCCTTCAGGCTGAGCCGATAGATACTAAAGGATAATTATTATAGGAGGTCAATGCACAGTGCCATAGTTGTAAATCGGAACCTTGATTATGTATATATATTCACGTGTCACATGGCTATCATCAGGGCTGTGCACACAATGAGTCAGCTGTATTACAGCCATGTAATTATTAACCATCCCACAGTAATCTGTTTAAAAAACATCACTGTCAATGAAAGAGTTTTTGCACATTCTTTATTAGTATTAATAAAGGTTGCATTTGCAGCAGTGCCAATTAACTCCTTTATTACAAACGAGTCTGCCTGGGTCTTTTGCAATTTAAGCATGTTTTATGACAATATTTGCGTGTTGACATTAACAAGGATAATCTTGAATACCAAGTTATCATCTCTATTTCTGTTAAAATTGTTTGTTTTTAATTGACAGTATAAACCTGGAAACATATTGAAGTGTTCAGTTTATGTGGCTGGATGGCACGCACCCGTAGATCATCATCAACATCAGCAAAACACTGTTCTCATTTTTGTGTCATGTGTTCATCTTCCTGCTTCCACACAGACAGGCACAACAGTAATGCTTTTTGTTTCTGTGGTTTGTGTTGAACTGGTGTCTGGTAGCGATTTACCTCTGGAGGGGTCTTTTAAAAAGAAATATCCCAACATCGACATGGCACATAAAGAAAACCCAACTCTTCTGCCACAGTGGCACAAAAGTTCTGTTTTTGGTCATGTACTGTAGCTAATTCAAATGCATGATCACCTGAAACTAATCTGACGTGACTTGAAAATGGTTCTCTCGTCCAGAGAAAGTGAAGCCATGCAGAGTATAAGTGGAAACACAACAGGAAAAAGGGGTCTAATGAGCCCACTCCCGCCCCTTCCCTAAACGCATTCCCTTTTTTGGTGGGCCGTCCCACTAACATGAGGAAAAACAGCACAGGAATATTTGTACAAGCCCCTCTGTCTGTCTCTCTCTCCCTCTCTATCTTACATGCAGCTATCTGCCCTGAAATGTTAAACTTTAGACAAATCTGACCAGTGAGGAGTGTCTGTGGGCTGGAGCAAGGCAGGATTTCTGCATGACTTTGACTACAGCTGTTGATTTCTTTCAGGACTACATATGTGTGCTTCTTGCAGACAACAGACGAGTCACAGAGGACTGCTAGAGGACAACAGCCCTTCATGCCTAAAAAGAAAGAAATCAAGACTCAATCTTAAAGCCTTAAAACTATCTTTTCACTTTAATCCAGCGCATGTGTTTTCTCTGCACAAGGAAGCCTCAAAGGTTTTTCTTAAAAGCTTTATGGCTCAAAGTCCCTCAGAGTCACGTCCTGCAATTGTCTCTGGAGTGTGGGTGGACAGAGGAGAGAGAAGGAGCGTCTGAACCGAGCCCGGCAGCAGTGGAGCAGAGCGTGAGAGGCGTCTGGTTGTCTGGTCATCTGAAGGCGACTGAAGCCACCAGCGTGGACCATGTGTGCTGCAGCTCTGGAGGAGTACTGTGGGTCTGTCTTCTGGGTGAGTACAACAGCCAGGGTTAATGTCTGTGAAGGGAGACAGTGGGGGCAAACAGCTTCACTGGCGCTTCCAGTTCATCTCAGTTGGCACTTTTATATGAGAAAATCAAAAAAAAAAAAAAAAAAAAAAGTACAGAATAGCTTGTAAAACATTTGATAGACATCATGATCTATAACTTATACGGTAAATTCACTTCAATGCAACTTGAGAATTACAGAGACAATAACACCTGGACACTTTAACTGAATACATAATCTCTGTGATAAGTACATACTTTCTTTTTAGGTTTTCTTCTTTATATTTAGTATGTGATTACAAAATAGCAACTGTAAATTTTGTTGACACAAAAATGAGCTCTACAGGCTTCTTAATAAATGATGTAATATTGCAGGAGTTTTATATTTGATTGTGTTATTTTGTTCAGGTGATCATGTCATTGTGTCCATCCCTTCAGTGTGTGTTAGACAATAACGGCGACATGTCATGTTGTGTTCACACAATGTGATAGATAATAGTTCAGTTATCTGAAAGCATTTCATATGTTTTCACCCCTGACCACAGTGAGCTCAGTCAACATGTGACTGGCCGATTATTACTCCTAAGACATGAGTCAGCATGTACGCCAACTGCAGCATGTGTTTATGAGCAATAACTGCATTCATATGATCGTTTAAAATGAAAATTTTGCATTTTTAAAGAAAAAAATGCTCTCTGGTTTCAGCTTCTCAGATGGGAGGATTTGCTGTGTTTCTTTATCGTACATTATGTTAAACTGAGTGTCTGGATTTGCAGTTTTTGTCAGACATACTTTTGAAGACGTCACCTCGGGCTCTAGGAAGTTGTGATAGACATGACATGAACTAAACTGTTAATCAATTAATGCAAAAAATAACAGGTACATTAATGTATAGTGAAAATAATGATTAGTTGTAGCTTGACACATTTTATTTCCTTCTTGGGGAAATGTATGAAACAATCCATTTATCTGTGTGCTTTTGACCCTAGAACCCCAGTACACTGGTATTTTTTACTAAATAAAACAGAAACAGAAATCATTACAAAATCAGTAACAAATCAGTAACAAATCAGTAACAAATGGATTGACAAAGTCAGAAAAATGTAAAATGGACTTGCATTTATACTGTATAGCACCTCTCTAGTAGGGGTGTAAGAAAAGATTTTTGTGATACTAAGTTGACTCTCAAAAACACTATGATTAACTCAGTCAATACTTTATTTCATTTGCAAAGATGCCCTCTCAGTTTATCTGTTTATATGTTACAGGGACGGTGATAAACACAGATACCACAGATCTGATTACATAGCAAAAAGTACTCGGATTTTATGCATATGGTGGTGTGTTCTGTATATGGCTTTTTTTCTAAAATTAGTTTAAGAAATTGCAATGTTTTGTGGTGCTTACAGTATCGCAATATATTGCAATATATTGATATATTGAATGTATAATGATACATGTCGTATCTCCAGATTCTTGCCAATAAACAGCCATTTCTAGTCTTTTGACCACTCAGAGCTCAAGGATACTTCAACATATGGACTGAAAGAGACAGGGATTAGACCGCCAATCTTCCAATGAGTGGATAATGGTTGTTGATGCTTCCTGATGCCTTAGCAACAGAATTGCAATGAAAAGGTCTGTATCTCTGGGGTCTGTCCTTCGTTCTCTTCTCCAGAGATGCAGATTACACACCCTGAAGATTAGTATCTGTGCCACGTTGTTCTAGTCATGAACCAGGCATAAAAATTGAATAAAAAATTGTGAAAGTGTATAAGGGCTTAGAACATTATGAATGATGGCCATTGCCATGACTGTAAGTTGTGTTGGGGTTGATACCATTTGTTACACAAATTTGGTGGTCAATTTATGACTACTTGAATTTATAATTGATAATAAATGATCAAAAATACCTCATTAAGACACCAAGATGCCATAGAAAAAGCCATACTGTGATTTGGTATGAAAAACTTTTGATATTTGGAGATTTCTGCATTTTTTTGGCGATTGGATAGCAAACACTTCTGGAACCTGCTCAGAAACCCCCTTATCGTAAATCTACCTAGGACAGCCATCCATCCTCTGAATGCTCCAGGTCTCTAGTTTGTGTTGTAAAGTTTCGCAAGGCTGTGATTATCCTAGAGGTGACCACAGGTCATTTTATACAGTGAGGTCAAATTAAAAAAAAAAATGTTCTCACTCCAATGAAATGGCTACTATGGGGACTAACATCATCACACATGAATACAACTGAGCTCAAGAGTGTCAGCTTTAAAGTCATATCAAATTTATGCAAAGCCAGGATGGTTTAGGGACTCCTGTATGCAGAAATATTCAAGTGAACCATGTTAGAATGTGCAAAAATAACTGCATGTAATTATCATAAAGTGGGCATGTCTGTCGTGGGTACCCATTTTCATTCACATACAGTATCTCTAGGTCAGAGGTCAAGGGAGCCCTCTTGAAGATGACTATGCCAGTTTTTCCTGACTTTGGAGTATTTTTAACGAATGGATTTCTTAGGTCGTTTAGCTTCGTATGATACCATTGCCTTTACTCTATCTTTAAAACTGAGCCTGCCAAAACCTCTGAAAGATATAAGCCAGGGCGCCCCGGTGAGCCGTCAGATTGTCAACAGGTTTCAAATTTTTTGACCATTTCCATTTCTAATCAGAGAGGTGTTGGGTGTCCCTGCAGTGTTATATTGAGTGAGCTCCGGGGGGTACATGGTGGGAGTGTAGAGTGTATTGGTGTTAGATTAGGAGGGACTCTATTATCCAGTGGGAAGTTATCAATGTGTGATGTTTGTGTGTGCCCCCCAGAATGCTTCATATCTGGAGAGAGAAGACCCAGACCTCCCAGTATGTGTAGAGCAGACGGTGCTGGTCTGGATCCCCCTGGGGTTCCTGTGGCTCTGTGCCCCTCGACACCTGGTGTCTCTCTGCAGAAGGGCATCAGCGAACACAAAATACTTGTCTAAGCTCTACCTCTGCAAACAGGTAATGCACACAGCTGTTCCAGTCATAATTTGATGCTGGGAGGGAAGGAGAGGAAGCTGCATATTCACAGTATCACCAGCAATAAGTACCCCATAATTATTAAGTCTTGATCCATGGGGTCAACGTCACACTTATTTCTTTTCTCAGTAGGCTAAATTTTAATATCTCCTTCAGACATTTTTTTTTTTAAATACTGAGGTTGAAATAATAATTTCTGGCTGGTTTTTCTACAAAAAATGTCCAGTTACATCGTTAAAAATTCTTTGTGATTCATCAGCCAGTCTTTTCTGTCTTCCCTTTCCTCAGCTTGTGGTCTCTCTTTTGCTCCTGACGGCAATAGCATTCCTGGCAGTCACATTAGTAGAGGATAATGGTTCAGCAGAGAAAACTCCTGGTGTATACTACGCAAACCCTGTCCTGTATGCGGCCACGTGGGTAAATACAGCAGGTCTTGTAATGATTTATTTGCTCTGGTGCTCAGGATGGAAAGATGACATGTTTCGTATGACTTTCTTGTTAGATCCTTCTGCTGTTGTGCCAGGCAGGCGTAAGGCGGAGGGAAGGATCAGTAGACTCAGCCACTCTCTTCCTCTTCTGGTTGCTCCTTGTTGTGTGCCATGTCTTCCCTTTCCAGACCCTCCTGCGAGAGGCGCTCAGATTGGTATGAGCAGAGACGTTACATCAAGTTGGAAGCCAGGTTTTCAGCAAGAGCAGCGGTTTTTCAAAATCTGAGACTGTGGGCCTCCCCTCGGAAAAAGCTTGGAAAAAGGCCACACAACCCTATGAGATAGAGGTTTAATAATTGAGCCAAAACAGCCTGATATTGCTGTTTGACATAAATTCAGACATCGATTAGTTTCTGACTCTGTGAAGGAGGGGAAAACAGTACTATGTATTTAGGAAACAATTAGGCTATTCTATGTGATCTTTTGATAACTAATAACCATTGTATTATTTGTTCTCTTCCATTAACTGAGCCTTCTGAACGCCTGTAAGCACCATTCACTCCCCCTTCTTTGTCACACTCATGTTTGACCAACAGGGAGAGATCAATGATGTCCCTCGTTTCTGCCTTTTCTACATTTCCTTTGGCTTGGAATTGATTGCACTCGTTCTCTCCGCCATGGCTGATATCCCTCCAGAAGCTGAGGAGCTTGTAAAAAAGGTAGCTAAGCACCCATGGAGGCTTTTTTGTTTTGTTATTTCAATTTGTCTGCTGTGAACATAATCAGTCTTATTGTTTTTATCCACAGAATCCAGAGGCTGGTGCATCATTTTTGAGCAGAATCACTTTCAACTGGTTTAATAGGTGAATGAAAAATCTGTACAATAAGAATCAAAGCAAACTCCCACATATGTACGTCTTAAATCATCCACTTCTCCTTGATTCCTAAGGATGGTGCTGAAGGGGTACAAGCAGCCCCTGGTTCAGGAGGACATGTGGGAGTTGAGCGAGGCGGACAGCACTGCTGACATAAACCGGCGCTTTCAACACTTCATGCAGTTGGAGTTGGGCGCAGCTCGGGTCCGGTTCCAAAACAAGTTGAAGAAAAAGCGGGATGAGAAGATAGAAAAGGCCCAGGAAGAGGCCATTCAAAATGGCCTCTCCAATGGTCTGGCAAAAGGCGTCAGTCAGGATGTGCTGATGATGGTAAGAGTGTGACACACATGTACATTCTGTTGCACTCCAAATGGATTTCATTTTTACTGGAGCCCACTGATTCAGAGTTCAAACACTATTTTTGTAGGAGGAAAAGGGAAAGAAAGAAGATGAAAAGGAGAAGAAGAAGAAGAAAAAGGATAAGAAGAAGGAGGAGACTGACTATCCCAGTTCATGGCTGATTTCCACCATTTACAAGACCTTTAAAGGGATGCTGATTGAATCGGCCTTCTTCAAACTTCTGCAGGACTTGCTGGCTTTTGCCAGTCCTCAACTCCTGAAGTGAGTCAAGTTTTCAATAAAACCCTTTCTCATGCAACAAGATGTGCTCCCTGATTCCCTGCAGTTTTCTTGTAAAGAAGCTAACCTTTATTGATCAGGATTTGAAATAATTTCATCGCTCCTGCTCCTCCTCGCTAGACTGCACTATTGACTGATGTTTACTGCTCTCTCAGTCCGTCAGCAATCAGTAACTCAGGGTCAATTAACTGGACGTTGAACTGTTAGCAAGCAGAGGAAAGCCATAGGAAACTCAGAATAACAAATGAGCACTAGAAAGGGTAATAATACATTAAGGCCGACGTGAAAAATAAGTAACTGCCACTGGATACTTGAAATATCATAGTATGTGTTGAGCTTCCCCATCAAATAACTTTTTTTTTTTTGACTTCTCCTAGATTGATGGTCTCTTTCACTCAGGACACATCCAAGTATACCTGGGAAGGCTATCTGTATGCAGTGCTGCTGCTGCTGGTGGCCATTCTGCAGTCTCTGTTCCTGCAGCAGTACTTCCAGCGTTGCTTCGTGCTGGGCATGAAGGTTCGCACGGCCATTATGGCAGCCGTGTACAAAAAGGTACTAACACGAGTGACAGCATGCTGACCTTTTCTTTTACTTTACTGTGTACATTGTTACAAAAAGGAAATAAATTACCTTACGTGTTCACATGAAATAAAGACCACATGTAGTTTTCATCACCCAGCCTCTTGTCAGCAGTGAAAATCACTTTCATCAGCACATTTAATGACCACTTACTGGATAATGAAAAAATTCACATTCTGTGTGTGGGCTCCATTCCTTGTATCCTCCAAGAGCAACTCCTCCAATATAACGGTTGATGCTTTCATGCTTTCAAAGCCTCCTTCTGCTGTGTTCATCTACAGTTTAAGAAAAATCTCTTGTTTTTTTTGGTGTCTCTGTACCTGTACCACTTACTTTCTTTCCATTTCACTCTCTCCCCACAATCTTTTCCAAGGCATTGGTGGTGTCTAATGACACTAGGAAAGAGTCCACGGTTGGGGAAACGGTGAACCTGATGTCAGCAGACGCCCAGCGCTTCAACGACGTGACCAACTTCATCCACCTGCTGTGGTCCTGCCCTCTGCAGATCCTGCTGTCCATAGTTTTCCTTTGGCTGGAGCTGGGACCTTCTGTGTTGGCCGGACTGGCAGTCATGGTGTTGATGGTGCCGATCAACGGGCTGCTCGCCAACAAGGCCAGAAAAATACAGGTCAGCAGAAATGCAAACACACACAGGATTGTTGTTACACCTTTTAGAATATAGTGCACTGCATATACCAACAACAACAGACCTACAATGTTTTAAATTTGAATTACAGCCTTTTTGTCTTTTAAAATATAAGCAACAAGTAATATTGAAAGTTAACGCCAATGACATTAGAAATAAGATTCACCAAAAAGGAACACAATACACCAGGATTGACTTATATATAACTGTAATGGGGTGAAATGTTGGTAAAGTCCTGGTACAAAAAAGTGATATGTGCATTTACTGGGCCACAGGGCCTTCAGAGTGCTTTGCACTGAAATACTTTATACTATATTTATCACTTAAGAATTAAGAAACAGCAGGGGAAGTGAAGCCTTTTCAGCTCTTGACTCTTTATCAAAGTAATTATTACTTAATAATTACTTAATTACTGAATTACTTAATTACTGAAACCACAGAAACAAAAGAAAAATGTTACCATCATTATTTCCTGTGTGTATTCAGTATTAATCTGACTTTTTTAAAGTTCAATGATGTGGTCTGCAGCCCTTATCTCCACTGTGAGCCAATTAACCTCAAAATCTTTATTCAGGAAAATTAGTTTGTTGTTTGCAATAGCTATGGCTCACGTGAAGGCGCCAAATGGGCGCCACACAGATTCAGTGCTTGTTTCGGTGGTGGAAGAATAACCATGCAATTTATTGAAATGTCAAAGATATTTTCAGATAAATGTGAGGCGGCTTTGAGGAGCTTTGAGAACACTTTACATGCAATGCTACAAATTGCCTCTTTTCCTGGCTGTATTATGACCAGCTTTTATTACATTAGCTTAAGAGGTTAAAAGGTTATTTGTCATTGTTTGTGTTTTTGTGTGTTTTTAATCCTTTGCCAGTTATTCAATATTTTTTGGCCTTTTGTGCTCTTTTGTTTGTAAAACACAAAATGTTTGAATTGAACTTATCATGAATAAACTAATGAAAAAGCAATAAAAATAAATAACACAAGTAAATATTACTGCTATCTCTTTAAAAAACTAAGCAACTTTTCTGGCATTTATTAGATTTCTTTTTTCTTTTCAGATCGAGAACATGAAGTTCAAAGACAAGAGACTGAAAATCATGAACGAAATACTTAATGGGATCAAGGTGAGTAAACAGCCCTTCACCAACAGTAGCTGTTTTAAAAATGCCACCTCTTAAAACCTTTTTCAGTAAACATAGCTCAGGATGATTGGTGGAGGTGGGGGCCTTCCTCAGATGAAAGGATCTAGGGAAAAGCCACAGTGCTTTCTATTATGCTGCATCCACCACCTGTGGTTTATTGATGTTGGCTGCATGAGGTATGAATGCTATCACTCTGTTCCCTCACCCTTCCTTTTCCGTGTCCTCCACAATGCCCTCTGCTCCCTCGTCCCCCTCTTTGCCTTTGGTCTCCCACCAGATTCTGAAGCTATATGCATGGGAGCCGTCCTTCCAGGCGCAGGTAGAAGGCATTAGGGGGGAAGAACTGAAAGTCATGAGGAAGTTTGCCTACCTGACGTCTGTTTCCACCTTTGTGTTCAGCTGTGCTCCGGCTCTGGTGAGTCCCGTTTAGGAGCCTTGCAAAAAAGATGAGAGGCAGCAGGTCATGGATGGTCTTTCTTTGCAAATGTTTTTTTCTCACTGTCTTTTTTGCAGGTTTCTCTGGCCACATTTGCAGTGTTTGTAGAGGCAAGCTCAAGCAACGTGTTGACCGCTGAGAAGGCTTTCACTTCCATCTCTCTTTTCAACATCCTCCGATTTCCCCTGGCAATGCTGCCCATGCTCATCGCTGCCATCGTGCAAGTAAGGGACCAATAACACACGCTATACACACACACATACCAAACTTAAAAGACCACTAACTTGTTCTTTTACACTGCAGACGTCAGTGTCTAGGAAGCGCCTGGAGAAATTTCTGGGAGGTGAAGACCTTGAAAGTGATGCTGTGCGCCATGATCACAGTTTCAGTACGTTTACCATCAGCATTTACACCTGTTCCACTGCTGAGCAGTGAGGCATATTTATTGGTACACATACAGTACATAATGTCCTGTCTGTGCACTTCTGTTCATCTGCTAGACTCTGCTGTTAGCATACATGATGGCTCCTTTGCTTGGGAAAAAGAAGCTGAGCCTCTGCTGAAAAAGTATGTTTGTTGTGTCACAACACAATTGCGAGATTTCTTTATATAGCTGCAAAACATTTGTGTTTGTCCCTACTGCATTTGACAACCTTGAACATATTTGCTCTGTGTGTGCTTGCCAGTGTGTCCTTGGATATTAAGCCAGGTCAGCTGGTAGCAGTCGTGGGAGCTGTGGGTTCAGGAAAGTCCTCACTCATGTCAGCCCTCCTGGGAGAGATGCACAGCACCAAAGGCTTCATTAACATTCAGGTGACACCTTATTTTGTCTTCGTCAAACAATAATATTGTAGTTTGTTTAACCAAAGGCATTTAATACGTGCAATGTTCTGTTGAGTAATGATTAAAATGACCCACTATGGTGTATGATGATGTTGTTTCCACTGCAGTAATAATTGGACGTTCACTTCAGTACACAAACTGAGAGAGAGTGCAGGAAAAAAATCTGAAAAAAATAAAGATTAAAATAAAGACTTATTTCCGCTGTGGTGCTCGATCATACAACACAACAAAAACATAAAAAATATAAAACCACTCAAAACGAAATACATACAATGGCTGAAAATAAGGCTTCAACCTTTTCTATAAGTGCAACTATAAGTGATTTTCTTTTCGCCCTCTCCACCGGTGTAGTGTTTGGTTTGAGTATCACCACTGGGGTTAGAACGAATCTGTGCCTGTCTCTTAATGTCTTTCTGTCCAGGGCTCCCTTGCCTTTGTGCCACAGCAAGCCTGGATCCAAAACGCCACTCTGAGAGATAACATCCTGTTTGGTTCTTCCCATGAGGAAAGACGGTTCCAGGAAGTGATAGAGGCCTGTGCCCTGGCCCCCGACCTGGAGCTGCTGCCTGGGGGTGACCTCACTGAGATTGGAGAGAAAGTAAGAGTCAAGGATTAGAGGACATGTCTATGATAGTTATGGGAGTTTTCTTGCTCACCCTGGGTTAACACCGGCTGGATGTTCAGTGAGAACACAAACAATCATATTTGTCTGAGCTGATCACAAAGCGTAAACGTAAAACCAACTTGCAGAGCCTTAAAGGACCAGTGTGTAACAATATTAATAAGCATGTTTCTATAGTGTATAATCACCTGAAAATAAGAATCATTGTGTTTTTGTTACCTTAGAATGACTCGTTTATATCTACATAGGGAGCGGGTCCTCTTCACGGAGTCCGCCATGTTGCACCGCCATGTTTCTACAGTAGCCCGGAACGACTTGGGCCGGAGTCGATAACGTTACTCGCTCCTGTCACCGCTGTCTCTCTCTTGCTTCACCCCTCACTTCCCTCGTACACACACATACACTAAGCAGGTTCTGTTCCAAATGACCTACAACTGGATCTAGAGAGGGTCATACGCATTTTCACGTCGGCGACTGCAGCTCTCCTACATGCAGTCTTAATCTCAGTGCTAGATACTGCCGGGTCATAGACACTGTTCTTTTAAAACCTACTCATAAATCCATGGCAATGTGGTTGTATTGTTTCTCAAGGTTGTGTTATTTTTTTCATAGAAATGTAGTTCTTGTACTGAACATTCAACAACTGAAGCATATCAGCTGCCATTACATAATTACATCAGTGACACATACTGTTCAAAATGAAACCCCAGTGAAAACACTGAACCTTGGTGTGATCCTTTAAAACCTGATATTCTCCTCTCCTCTCCTCTCCTCTCCTCTCCTCTCCTCTCCTCTCCTCTCCTCTCCTCTCTCCTCTCCTCTGTCCTCTGTCCTCAGGGCATCAATCTCTCAGGGGGTCAGAAGCAGCGTGTGAGCTTGGCCCGGGCAGCTTACAGTCAGGCTGATATTTATATTTTAGATGACCCTCTGTCTGCTGTAGACTCTCATGTAGGGAAACATCTTTTTGATAAAGTCATTGGACCCAAAGGACTACTCAAAGACAAGGTGTGTGCTGAGCCTTAACACATTGATCAGTATTAAATGTTACACTTCAAAAGCACTACTTTTTGAATTTGGTGTAATTCACAGTAATATCTTAAATATACTGTAGGTATAATGAAAATGTGATCATGGATTTACAGTCCTTTCACAGAGCCTATATATTCTGATTTTTTTTTCCTGTCAGAAGAGAATTATGATTTCACAGCTGAGGCCAAGTGTGTCTTTGTCTGTACAGACTCGTATCCTGGTGACTCATGGAGTGAGCTTCCTGCCATACGTAGATGAAATAGTGGTCTTGGTGGATGGAGTAGTTTCTGAAGTTGGATCCTACAAGAGCCTCCGTGCCAGCAAAGGAGCTTTTTCCGAATTTCTAGACACATATGCCAAAGAGCAAAGGAATCGAACCCTGTCAGAGTCAGGTACACAAGTTTTCTCGCTGCATTTTGGATGTAAGCTGCACAAAATACTGCACTTTTGTGGCAAAACCATAAACTGTGACAGAGGTCTGTATATGAGTTATAATGTGATTATGAGCTTTATATAAAGCTACAGATATGTAAGACACCATGTATGCTATGTGTCTATATTTATTCAGATCGTCGCCAGGACATTGCAGATGTGGAGCTCATCCCAGATAGTGAGGACACTCAACCCGACTCTCCTCTGGAGGACACAGTTTCTCTTACGTTGAAGAGAGAAAGCAGTATCCGCCGCAGCCAGCGCAACGGCAGGTGGGTGGCAAAATAGGCAAACAGCTTGAGTGAGTTTGTCAGGATTAATGTAGGGGCAGTGAGCTTCTCATGTCCAGATATTAATAATCCATACACTCATATTTCTTGTTTTCATGCACTGCATGCAAAAACAATATCTGAATCTCTGGTAGTACATTTTAATAACCATAATTTATAAATGGTAAATTAATAGTTGATTAAAATGTAGTTGTTATTTCACTGTTAACAAACCATGAAATTATACTTAATAATGTTTAGCAGTTAGTAATGCTCTAATTTGTTATTTTAACAATTGTATTGTTACTCATATTATGATATTATATATATTAGCTATATAATAATTTGATAAATTACAAAAATGATTTGTAAAACTTTAAGACACTGTTTTTAAAACATCCATAAACATCACATAGATATTTGTGCAATAAGTAAGGGATAAAGTACAGTTAGTGGGTCAACAAAGCTGTGTAGTAATGGTTAATAATTGGTTTATAAACCATCTATAAACTTTATTTGGCTGGTTGTAACGTTGCAACTCATGATTATAATACCTTGTTAAATAAATAAAAGCATCTATAAACATTATTTAGATAGATCATTTATGTCAATGTTTAATAATTGGTTAATGGTCTGTCTATCTACATAATGTTTATAGATGTTTTACAAACAATTTCTTAAAGGTTTAGACATCATGATGTATTCAGCAACAAACACTTAATATAGTATATAAAATGTTATAATGTATGCAACAATAAATGTTAATAAATATGTTACCAATGCAATCATAATGTCTCCTATCAGCTATGATTCAATATATAATTTCTAAACTTAACTCACATTATTTAAAATAATGATAAAATAACAGAAGTTGTATCATTACTCATAATTAGTAAATATTATTGATTAGAATTTTTTGTTTGTTAACAGTAAAATATCTATTAAGTAAGTTTAATTAACAACCAATTTACCATTTCTAAATGATTATATAGTTATAATAAAGTGTTACAGAATCTCCCACTAAGCTATTTTCTTCTATGGTCTTCTCTGTCCTTTTTTCTAGTGTCAGACTAAGAAAAAATAGCTCAATAAAAAAACCAGAAGATGTTGGCGAGTCAAAGAAAGGCCAAAGGCTGATAGAGAAGGAAACTATGGAGACTGGACAGGTAATCAAACTTCTTGGTTTGTTTCAATACTTTTCCCCAAAAACACAACTGACACAAAATTAAAACTTTTTTTTTTCTGATCCTTTTTGTCTCTCTTATGTCCAGGTGAAATTCTCAGTGTACCTCCAGTACCTGCGTGCCATGGGCTGGGGATATACTGCCATGGTCTTTGTGGTTTACTTCATCCAGAACATTGCGTTCATTGGTCAGAACCTGTGGCTGAGTGACTGGACCAATGACGCAGTGGATTACTTCAACATTACATACCCTGACTGGAAGAGGGACACCCGGGTTGGAGTGTTTGGAGCTCTGGGAGTGGCTCAAGGTAACTGAACAGACTTTTTTTTTTCTAATTTAGCACATATCTGCACATATTTGCACATATTTTCATATTCATGTCAGTCAGCTATTAGGGTAAAACCAGTAGTTTTGCAATATTGTATATGCAACCTGCACGTTGAGTTTCTGCATATTGTAATAAACAAATACTTTTGGAAGTAAGTTTATTCACTTTGTTACATTCCTCATTCTATTTCATAGATGGAGGGATAACAATAAATTTTTACCCAGGAATGAGAAAGACTGGCAACACTAAACAAAAAAATGCTATATTCACTATAAGGAAAAACTGCAGAGTCCGACACAAGCCAGCCCTCGACGTAACCCCCACACAAAGTCTCAGTGCTGCCGTTTGGCCCACTGGCCCCATCTTGTCCTCTCTCCTGGTCTTGTATCCGCCCCGCCCTGATTGCTGATTAGACATAGCCACGTGCACACATCAACTGCAGCTGCACAGCGGGGGAAGGCGACGCCTGAGGCGACACAGCAGAGGAGAAACGAAAAACACACAATACACTACAGCATGTCATTTTGCCTTAAAGGAGCTAAATTCCATATCCAGAGCATTAATATAGCAGCAAACAAGTGTTTGCTATGTAAAGATATAGAGCAGTAATGTCTACCTGAGCAGAGAGTAAAGTCTCTCTCCCTCTGTCTGTTTTGTAGTCTGAGCTTCTCTGCGCTTTGTTGACATCATGGCGGCCACAGGCTTTTACTGCAAGTACTGCATGTGAGCGTGCCCCATTGGCTAGCTCATGGCCACTGCTCTGCATTGCTCTCATACAGCACTAACAGCTGGTATTGTTGTAGAAGCACAGCAACCACCCTCTGGTTCACCCTCAGTTAAACACTGTTATCTCTGTCAGTACTAGTGCTGTTGTTTGCACGGCTAGCACTGTTAGCACCATTGTCTGCAAGCCACTGGCTCACCGTTGCCATGCATGCCGAGTTGAAGAGCTTAAAGTGAGGAAGCGCTGACAGGCATAATAATGAAATATGGAGTGCATCCCCGGAGACTGGACTGTACGTGTTTGTGAATCATACAAGAGGACAGGCTGATGTTGGAGCCAAGCCTAATATGGATATCACATCACATGATTCAGTACATGAAGTGTGGAAGTATTTGATTGGATTAATATTTGAAAAGCATCTTGCTTTTCTGATTACGGTTGTAAACTCAGTAGGACCGTGAAATTACATCTCTAAGAAACTTTTCATTAGACTGAAGTTACAGCACATAACAAAACAAACTGATCACAGGAGTACAAACATTTAAAACCATGTAACAACTGACACATTCGGTTCAAGAAGATACAGTAAATACTACTACCACTACTACACTACTAATACGAGAGTGTCTATTTGCATCCGGGTGAGAATAGTCACACGGCAGCTATTCAGCTATTTACACCAATAGTAGTAGTAATTCAATGAGCGAAAATACATGTAAGAAGGAGGGTCAAAACAGGACTTTCACCCCTAAGACTAGGGAACTACATTTTTAGGTTTAGGAAAAACATACATACAGTGCATGTACACATACACATCGTTTCTGTCATGCTATATACACCCGTTAGTAACTAGACGCATTGGCTATTCTGCCCCAGGTGCAAATAGTATTGTTGGCTACTGACACCTGGGTGGTAGTAGCATCTAGTAGTAATAGTACTAGTAGTAGTAATTGTATGTAGTATTTTTATTTAGTCATCACACATATACAATAAGTATGAACAAGCAGAAGTAAAATGCCTATATGTGCCTATATTCTTAGCAAATTAAGTTACTTTCAAGCAATAAAAATAAACAGAAATTAAAAAAATGTAACCCTCAAAAATAAATTTGCAAGCCATTCTTTTGAAAACCAAAGAGAGTTGCAAGAGTTACACATTCTTCATTTTATATTTGCGTTATTCCATAATTTGACCCCAACAACAGAAATAAATCTTTGTACTTTGTACACCGTCTGGGAGTGACATTGAATATTTTACAATCAACCAAATCATCACAGTTTGTAGCATGGGAACTTATAAACAGTGGATAAGTGTGCTCACAGTAACCAGTCGTATTGATAATATGTATGGCTCATTTTTGTAGTAAAACAATTAAATTTGTAGTTGTTTTAAAAGTTGACCTGCAGAATTCCACACAGTAAGAAATATAAGGAAGTATAAGTGAACAATAAATTACATGCAAGGCCTTATAACTTAATATATCCCTATATCTATGCAGGATTGCTTCTGACTTTGAAACGCTACCTTTAATATAGTCAATATGTTGTTTCCATGTTAGTTTATGATCAATCACAACCCCACTTGTCTCAAAAACTCTTTCAATTTCAACATCACAAATCATTAATTGAATATCCCCATTAACTTATTTCCAAAAACCATGAATTTACCCAATAATATAACTGTAGGATTGCTTCTGACAGCAGAAATAAAAGTGATTCAACACCTGTATTGTGATAGTGACTGAATGTTGGCTTCTTAGCATTGCAATGGTGAGAACAGATCTTGATAGAGTGCAAGTACACCAGCCATGTTTGCTCAAAGGATGTGTTGGGTTTATCTTTTTTTGTCGTGCTGCGTACACGTATGTGTCTTGTCTTCCCACACTGGGTCTGTAGTTGTTTTAAGTGCTCTCCGAAGAGTGACTCGAGTGTTTGCAGCAGACTGCTTGTTAAGTACCTCTTTTGCATTCTGGTGATGGACCCACACATTCAAATCAGCTGCAGACGCACAAATCAACAAATTAAAGGTTATGTTATTGTAACCCTAGTTCTATAAACACAGACTCAGCCCTCTACTGAACTCTACGTAGTACCTTCCTCCAATCAAAAGCATGTGGATGTTAGATCACCTCCAAATTCTGCCTGATTTAATGAGCTGCTCCATTTTAGCAACTGTGGAGAAAAGGATTTCACCGTGTGAAGGTGTTGGGATGTATTTAGAAACTCTTCTTTTATGGCAGGCCTCTTTGTGTTCCTCGGTACGCTGCTCCTGGCCAATGCATCAATCAATGCATCACATACCCTGCATTCGAGGCTGCTTAACAACATCCTGCGAGTTCCCATGGTATTCTTTGACACCACGCCCATTGGAAGGGTGGTCAACCGCTTTGCAAAGGTGGGACTTTTTTTTCATGTTTTTTGTCTTT
Source organism: Pterois miles (assembly GCA_947000775.1). Lineage (NCBI taxonomy): Eukaryota > Metazoa > Chordata > Actinopteri > Perciformes > Scorpaenidae > Pterois > Pterois miles. Next base: position 14,180,876 of record CAMQGK010000341.1, read on the forward strand.
TTCTTCTTCCTTTTTTCCTTTTACCTATATATTCTTTTACACTCAATTCCTCTTTTTCGTAGACACATTTTTGTCTTTTTTTAGGGGTGTACAGGGCGTCTTTAGAGTGAGATAGCAGGTCAACAGTAGATGTTGATCATCTTAAAGCTGGAAACCTGAAGATTAATTTGAGATGCAGCTCAGCACTGTGTCAAGTTGTTCTAGTGATAAATCAGAAAAAAGATTAATTGAAATAAATTGTGAAAGTTTATAAGGGTTTAGAACATTATGATGACCATCCCTATGCTCACTCAATTGCTCAATTTTTGGGTTGATACCACTTGTTCGGGGCTAAATTTATCCATTTTTTTACCATTCAAGAACTGATAAAACATGATCTATAATCCCTCCAAAATACTGTATTAAGATACCAAGACCTTGAGGACCACCATAGACGAAGCCATGCTGTGATTTGGTATCAAAAACCTTTGACATTTGGAGATTTCTGCAAGACTTACATTACATTGGCAATCGGATGGCAAGCGCTTCTGTTCTAGAAACTGCTCAGAAACCCCCTTATTGTCGATATACCTAGGAAGCCATGGATTCCTCTGAGTGCTCTAGAGCTCTAGTTTGTGACTGTAAAGATTCATGAGGCTGTGATTATCCTAGAGGTCACCACAGGTCATTTTATACAGTGACAGCAAATTTCAAAAAATGTTCTCACCACAATGAAATGGCTACCATGGGGACTAGCATCATTACATATGAATAAAATTGGGCTCATTGGATCCACGAGTCTCAGCTTTACAGTGATTCCCAGTGTATGCAATCCAAGACTGTTTAGGGACCCCAGTATGCAGAAATATTCAACATTTTAGTACAGCAATTTCCTTGACGTTTAAGTCATTCTAAAATACTTTATGTTGTGATGAGTGCAAGAAACAGATTATAACATGGTGTATTATATAATGCATTATAGGCATGGGCATCATTTAAAGTGTTAGTGTTAGTTTTTGATAAAGACTAACTTTCCCATCGCTGTTCTAAAGGACATCTTCACGGTGGACGAAGCCATTCCACAATCCTTCCGCTCCTGGCTCCTGTGTCTGCTGGGTGTTTTGGGGACACTGTTTGTCATCTGTCTGGCCACTCCTTTCTTCACCATCCTCATTATTCCTCTAGCCCTGGTCTACTACTTTGTACAGGTAAGCTGACCAAGGTAGCACAAGAAAATAAAAACAACACAACCAGGGAAAAGAGACAGACAGAGACAGAAAGGAATGAATTTAAAAGAGAGAAGGACTTGTCCCCTGTGAAAATTTATATTGTTTCTCTTGCTCTCTCTCCACCTAGCGCTTCTATGTAGCGACTTCAAGGCAGCTACGTAGGCTGGACTCTGTGTCTCGCTCTCCTATATACTCACACTTTAGTGAGACAGTGTCTGGTCTGTCTGTGATCAGAGCCTACGGCCATCAAGACAGGTTTCTTAAACACAACGAAACAACTATTGATGAAAACCTCAAGAGCGTTTACCCGTGGATAGTGTCAAACAGGTCAGATACTGAGCTCCAAATCATCAACAAATCCAAGCACAGTATCTCTCCGTGTGTTGGTAAGTGATGATATCCTTATATTTGTGTGTGTTCACACTGCAGATGGCTGGCCATCCGTCTGGAGTTCCTTGGAAACCTGGTGGTGTTTTTTGCTGCTCTGTTTGCCGTCATTTCCAGGAAGACGTTGGACAGCGGCCTGGTTGGCCTGTCTATATCCTACGCCCTTAATGTCAGTGACTTACCCTCATCACACACACTGCAGATAATGATGATATAAATGTTAATGCCAATGATAATTACATGATGATGATTCTGGTGCTGATAATAAGCTATATTGATGACAACAACACAACACGCTTCTATTGTGGCTTGCAGGTAACCCAGACCCTCAACTGGCTGGTGAGAATGACGTCAGAGCTGGAGACCAATATCGTGGCCGTGGAGAGAGTGAACGAATACACAGAGCTTGAGAACGAGGTACACTGAATTTAGTGCTTTTCTCCTCATTCACAAACCACTCCAGGTGGTGTCATTACATGACAGAACCACTCCACCATTTCTCATCTACACTGAGTGTCTTCATTTCTACAGGCTAAATGGGTAACTGACACTCGGCCCCCAGCGGGGTGGCCCGAGGCAGGAAGGCTACAGTTTCACAACTACAAGGTCCGTTACAGACCTGGATTGGACCTGGTGCTGCATGGAATCACCTGTGACATCGCCAGCACTGAAAAGGTCTGTGTTGATGTGTCTGTATACCCATCAGTGTGTGCAGCAAGCCTGTAGGATTGATCAAAGTGTGACAAGATAAACTTCTAGAGCAATAGTGTGCCAGTATGTCTCAAATATGTCTTTAAAACAATAGAAATATGATAATCTTAACTAAACAATTCTGTTTAGTTGCAGGTAGCTGCTGTTTATATTTTGCGATCACTTGTCGCATTTGACGTTAAATTTAGTAAAATTAGATCAACAATACCTGTAAAATCAAATGTAACAGGTTTGATATTAGAATTAAGCAGAAAAGGATTTTTAAAATGAGACATTTAAGTCTGATTTAGCACCGAGGGCAGGGTATGTTGCAGCTTCGCTGATGAGACCAACATCTGAATTTATTCTTAGTCCCCTTCTCATTTTGTGCCTTTCTTCTTCTTTGCAAGGGATATATAGTTGATTTGCTTGCTCTAGTCTGGTCTCAGTTGCTTTTCTTTGTTTGTTTTTCCTCTGGTTGGTTCTATTATGTATCTTGAATCTGTCATCAGTCAAGGTTTTACTGTATGTGCAGCATGCACACAGGCTGCAGCATAAGGCATGCACAGATAATGGCATGGAAAGGTACAATACATAGCTCTGACTATTATGGAAGCACCTGAAGCTAATCAGAGATGAGGTCCGTCTGATATTTTTAACCTGTGTGCTGTTTCTCCCTGCATTCAGATTGGTATAGTTGGCCGCACAGGAGCTGGGAAATCAAGCCTGACCAATTGCCTGTTTAGAATTATTGAAGCTGCTGAAGGTTATATCCTCATTGATGACCTCGATGTTTCTGCAATAGGCCTGCATGACCTCAGAAGCAGGCTCACAATCATACCACAGGTATACACAACAACAGCTTCAACCCACACACAGAATTCAGTTTTAATTGGTACACTGACCTATCCAACCCTGTGGGTGCAGGATCCAGTGTTGTTCTCGGGGACCCTGAGGATGAACCTGGACCCATTTGACAAATTCAGCGATGATGAGATCTGGAGAGTGTTGGAGCTCTCCCATTTGAAGGACTATGTAGCGGGGCTGCAGGAAGGACTACAACATGAAGTCGCAGAGGGGGGAGAGAACCTCAGGTGGGCCAGGAAAATAAATGTTAATCTTCTTTGAAACTATTTTTGCTTTGAGTGTAAACCAGTTTACACACACAAAACACACAAACACACCGCACACACACACACACACACACACACACACACACAGATAACACACAGAACTAATTTCAATCCATTCAAAGACACATCTCTAGACCATCTTGTGATGTGATCATACCATCTAAGATGCCAAATCCATGGCCCCTTCCCTACTTCCTATCCCCTAGTTCTGGCACCCTTGCTCAGACCACTCCCATCTTCAAACTCAGCCTTCATTTTGATCTGATCTACACACCTGTAAAAGTTTGTGACTTCATCTTGTGTGGTTGTGACGCTATCATGTTAAAAAAACTCTGTCTAAGGACAGAAATATAAACACCTGGTATAGTACTCAAAGCCACTTCTGTGGTAGTATCTGCTACAGTAGCTGTCTCCAGGACTACATTTTGCCACGATGACATATACACAGACTCACAAGGTGAAAACAATACCAGCAACACACTGCCACGACCGGTAATGAGCATCCATTTGTGGTGTTTTTTCTTCTCTGTGTGCTCCAAAACCACAAAGCATATCTCTCTCTTCTCAGTGTTGGGCAGAGACAGCTGCTGTGTCTGGCACGAGCACTGTTGAGGAAGTCTCGAATCTTAATCCTGGATGAGGCCACGGCAGCTGTTGACCTGGAGACAGACGACCTGATTCAGAATACCATCCGCAAAGAGTTTTCTCACTGCACTGTCCTCACCATCGCCCACCGCCTGCACAGCATCATGGACAGCTCCAGGTGAGTTAGTGTCCCTCAGCATGTCTTGATGAGGGCATTTCTCTCCTGTCAATGGCAAAATTCTCATTTTGATGTATGGCCTTTACATATGATATAAGCAACATTTTCTCATGGGGCAATTCCTCCCATTTAGAACTGATTTGTTTCCAAAGTACACAAAATAAATAGAAAACAAACAACTGTTATGCCTAGTTCACACTTTAGCCCTGATTCTCCACTCGTCAACAGTTTGTGGGGCTCCCTGACAAAAGCTCCGTATCAGAGGCAGATGCGAGACAAGAGGCTTACCGGTGCATTGCAGATGCATTCCAGAAATCTAGCTTGCTAAATATTTGGATCTGTCTGGGAGGCTGTCGAGGAGATACAGCCAATGAGAGTGCAAGACACAGGCTGAGAGTGAACCTGTAACAATAGGAACTTTAATGTGTGTGTTGCATTTGCAACATTGACAGAAGTTGTTGTTGCCCCTTGGGCGTTGGGTGTTTGCATGAATAAACTTAACACATAACCCGGTGCTGCTCTACATAGGGGAAATAATAAAAATGTGTGGAAACAGTTGTGTGCCAACAACATCAACAACAACCTTGACTACGCCTGTCACTTCCCACTTGGAGAAATGTCAATGTCAATGTTGAAAAAATTCTTAAAATTAGCTATTGTGCTTATCTTTGCTGGGTTTTTGTTAGTGGATTTGACATGCACAGGTGAAGGTCTTGTCCCACTCATTTGTAAATTATACATGGGCTTTCAAAGATTTACATCTTTTGAACTGCTGACAGGTTTGGAGCTAACGTCAAAACACATCAGGCTGTGCCTAATGTGTGGCAATGTCCTCCTAATTCATAAGGATTAACATTATTAACTGACTTCAGTTTTGTAATAGGCTATATCATCCGTTTGGCTCTGTCAGCTTCTCTTTATATGAGTATTTGTCTTTAGCGTGTATTTTATATATTTCTAATGATGAATGAGTGACAGATGGCATATGAATAGACCGGCGCCCCAGAATGCTCTTTGTTTTTTTTCTATTTTCAGACCATTATTTTTTTATTTCAGTCCCAAACAATGAGCTAGTCTTATTCAGTATTTCATGGTTGGCCCCTCTGTTGTGACAAAAGCCTGATGCTCAGAGCTGTGAGATCCAAGTTAGCTCCTCTATGCGCATTTATAAACAGATATTCAGACATCAAAGTTCTGTAAGACTTTAAAGTCTCCATTGGTTTCACCCAGATGTGCCAGGGTAGGATATATGAATTTATCCAGTGTGTTCTATAGATTATGTGAATAAGATTTTCATATTTGAGAACTGGGTATTTATATGAAATACACTGAGAAAGTGCTTCCATATCAGACAGGCTGCAATACATACAGAGAGGATAGCAATGAATTTAGATCTTTGTGCTCTCCCACTTGCCACCTGCAGATTAATAAATATTATTATTATTATTTGCAAGCTAAGATCTTCCACTTATCTATATGCTGTGTCATAATTGAGAATAAAATCATGTTTAATCTTAAAAGCAGAAATGAAATAGTATACAGTTTTTCAGATCTGCAGCACATTATGAAACAGGTTGTACAACAGGTTGGAACTGACATTGAATTGAGTCAATGGAGGTGGGGGATGTTTTTTTCAAGCCTGTCAAGACAGTAGCAGTGCAGATAATTAGCTGCTCAGATGAGTGTCACAATGTGCAGTTTCTTCTTCCTGTATATCATTCATTTACCACCCGTATTGATTTCATTTTCATGTAATTCTGTTTAATAACTCACCTCATAGCTTTCATGGACAGAATAGACCATATAATCAGTAATTAAAGGTATGTCTCCTTCAGCTGTCTTTGCTATTTTATGCATAAAAACAACAATCTGTATTAGTGTTTTACAAAAAGCTTCACCAAATCTGAAATTTGCTTAGGGCACCAAAAGGGTTAGAGCCAGGACATGGACATGGAAGTTGTAGTACTGCCATCTGGCCACTATGCAAAATTTGCTTCAAAGTCCAGCACACCTTCTTAGCACCTGGTTTAACAAGGTATAGACTGTGTACTTTGCTTTAGGCTACTCTTGGCTAACTGAAATATTATAAAATATATCCACTCCAGTAATATATTCAAAATGTACATGAAAGCATGTAGTCCTTTTCTTCATCTTCCTGCACTAGACTCAGGTCGTCTAACCTTACCTAGACTAGACCTTTCATTTTGCCATTCCCTGCATGACCTCTACAGCTGCATTGGATGCTGCTCTGCACCTTGTAGCACATACCCATTCCACCCTGCCCTCCACTTTCACTGCTCTTCTTGACACCAACAGCACCTGGTATGAGCCTTTCCACCCAAGAGACAAAGACACCTTTTCCATGGACCTAATTAGTACTTTATCACCAACTATGAAATGGGTGAATTATCTTGTCTGAGGGTTTTGAGAGCCGTTCTCTCACCTGTAAGTGATACAGTACCTTCTTAAAAGTTTTGTTAGAGCTTTAACATAATCAGCCATGGAGTTTTATGAGGTGTCAACGGGGTACTTGACCCTGCTGACATTGCGCTACCCATGAGTAACTCGTGTGGGCTTAGCCCTGTCGTAGCGCTTGTTGTACTGCAAATGGAGTACAACACAATTGGCAGTGCGTCAGGCCGTTTCAGACCTGTTGTCATCATTGTGGAGTTCATTCTCTCAACTTGTCCTGAGATCTGTGCCTGGAAGGGAACATGTAGCTACCATGTAAACCATAAGACTCCTGCGATACCCTGTGTTATTTTTGACACAAAACATGGACCCCGGTCGCTGTTTATTCCCACTGGCACACCAAATCTTGGGATGACATCTTTTAGAAGACGCTTCATGACTGTTCTTGCGTCCTCTATCTTTCAAGTTTTTGAAACCTTGCTAATTTGGCATATGCACAACATGGATCTGTATATTTACAAAAGGGTCTGATGGTGGCGGTGGATGGTCATGTTTTACTGAACTATTCTTTCTCCTGGTTTGTTGGCATGTCATGCACCTGTCTACAAGTGTTTGAGGCCATATTGACATGACAGCATCACGCAGTTGCTGCAAATTTGTCGGCTGCACATCTATGATGCAAATCTCCCGTTCCACCACATCCCAAAGGTGCTCTATTGGATTGAGATCTGGTGACTGTGGAGACCATTGGAGTACAATGAACTCATTGTCATGTTCAAGAAACCAGTTTGAGATGATATGAGCTTTGTGACATTATCCTGCTGGAAGAAGCCATCAGAAGATGGTACACTGTGGTCATAAAGGGATGGACATGGTCAGCAACAATACTCAGGTAGGCTGCAGCATTTAAACAATGCTCAGTTGGTACTAAGGGGCCCCACATCTACATGCCTAAATGCATAGAGTTGTGGCCATGTGATTGACTGATTAGCTGATTAGTGAGTTTCCCCTGGTCAGGTCCAGCTTGTAGCTGACCTGGAAACTCAAGTCTGTAGATTAAACAGACTTTAATCTTCAACACCCTGCTGGAAGTGTAACATTACCATTTGTAATATTACCATTTTCCCATAAACACAGAGTTTAAACTTAATTTCATTCTCTTACTATTGATGAAAATTTTTCTGTTCAATTCTCAGAAATGAACTGTTACTCAGGTTCAGTTTTAACCAAACACACGTAGTATTGCTTTTTTTATAAATTATGTGTCTGACTGTTTACCCCACAAATAAGATCACCATTAAAGGTACAGTTTTTATACTGAAATTGTGCAAAATCCCCAAGCTTAACCTCATGGCAATTTTCTTTTCATTTCACACATGGAATTATTCCTTACCTGAAATAAAAAGCACACTCTCCCTCCTATTATTAATGGGTGGCATAAAAGGCTCCATATCCATTTCTTTCACATTTGAGCAGGGCGATATCTTCTATCAAAACCTCCTCCTCTGCCAGCCAGCGGTGACTTGTACAGTAGCTCCTTAGCAGGTTTTAATTGCCTGTGTTTCTCCTCTGCAGGGTGATGGTGCTCGACGCTGGTAAAATAGTGGAATTTGATTCTCCAAGCAACCTGCTTGAAAAACATGGCCATTTCTACGCCATGGCAAAGGACGCTGGAATTACGCAAGAAAACATCACAGCTCTCTAATTTGCACTTTTGCTTTTGATTTAATTCCATAATTTTTTTGATTTTAGTTTGATTGAAAAAGCTGGATTGTGCTTTGATACAAAGAAATATTGTAAGATTTGTATTTATAGGAATAGAAAGAAATCACATTCTGTATATAAATAATTTTTATATAGCAATAATAAATGCCCTTTCTTAAATACTGCTGACTTGTGTTTGATAAATACAACTAGCTCATTTACTTAAACGTATTTGAATTTTAAACCTCTGTGATATTGAACCCAGGGTACCCAGGGGTCTTAAAATAAGGCATATAACCGTAGAAGTCCCATAGAAGTGGTGTACATCATCTGAAAGCTGGGAACCTGAAGCTTAATTTGAGATGCAGCTCAGCACTGTCTGTCAAGTTGCTCTAGTCAAATCAAGAATAAACTAAATAATCAATTCATTAATGAAATACATTGTGAAAGAGTACATTATAAGGGCTAAAAACATTGTGATGTGTATATGATGGCCAGCCCCACGCTCTATTATGTCTCATAATTTATTGCAATAATTTTTGGGTTGATAGCATTGTTAACCTACTTTTTACCATTCGAGTATACACCATTTATAAAGGCAAAAATAACACTTTACTCAGCATTTAAAAAAACTACATGGCCTTTGGCCCCAAACTGCATGAAATGATCAAAAAGTGGGCATGTCTGTAAAGGGCAGAGTCGTGGCTACCCATAGAAACCCATTTTCAGTCACATATCATGAGTTCAGAGGTCAAGGGACCCCTTTGAAAATTGCCATGACATTTTTCACTTGCCAAAATTTAGCCAAACTTTGGAGCTTCTCCACAAGCTAACATGACACAATCAGCACTAATGATTCTTTAGGTTTCCCAGTTTCATGCAATGCCAGTATAGTCACACTAGCTTTAAGACTGGACTAGCTAAATCCTCTTAAAGAAGGTAATATTGGGCACGATCAGAACACATTGGTCTTTTAACAGTTATAAAAATATACAAGTATTTTTTATGTATACTTCACCACTCACCGTGGTAATTGTTAGTTTTGAACTACATTTTAAAAAAAACAAAAAAAAACCTTAATATTACCATTGAATTCATGTATATTAGATGCAAAGAGTGAAAGCTAATATAGCAGACCTAGCCAGCTGCCATTTATCTGCAAACTAGCAATTGATCTTCTGGAGTCTGTACCAGTTTTAAAGCTAGAGTGAAGATACTAGCATCATATGAAACTAGAAAACCTAAGGAATCCATTAGTACCAATATGTCATAGTAGCTCATCGCAAATGAGGTTAAATAATGCTCCAAGCTACATTTTGGCAAGGAAAAACTGTCATGGCCATTTTCACAGGGGTCCCTTGACCTCTGACCTCAAGATATGTGAATGAAAATGGGTTCTATGGGTGCCCACGAGTCTCCTCTTTACAGACATGCCCACTTTATGATAATCATAAAGTCATATCAATACACTGACAGTTGTTGTTGCCTGTTGGACTTGAGTTTGCCATGTTGTGATTTTAGCTATTTTTTTATGCTAAATGCAGTACTTTCGAGGGTTTCTAGACAATATTTGTCATAGTTTTGTGTTGTTAATTGATTTCCAATAATAAATATATACATACTTTTGCATAAGGCAAGCATATTTTCCCACGCCCATGTTGATAAGAGTATTAAATACTTGACAAATCTCCCTTTAAGGTGACTAACTCGTGATTAACTGTGATTAATCATGGACAAGCATGCAATTAATTAGGATTAAATATTTGAATTGATTGACAGCCCTAACTTTAGATTTTTGTGTATGAAGACTGTCTACATTTTACAGGTTGTGAAGAAAATTGTAAAATCCCCTATTTAAAAAAACAGATATATTTGCAATGATGCAAAACGTTTGATGAAAATGAATTCAAATTGTTTTAATTACAACAGGAAAATGTATGAAATTAAAATTTTTGTAATATTGCATTAGAAACATCCTTATATATGTTTTTCTACATGCATTTCAGACTGTCAGACTGTCTTGCATGTTAAAGCAGCGGCATTGACTTTGATTTGCTATCAGCTACTATGAATGTGGAGAGAGAGGGAGATGGAGGAAGCAAGCAAGAGGGTCAGAGAGAGTAACAGTGGGAAGGAGACAGATGATAACAGCTGTCTTTTATTTTGCTTGTGAAGGGAGCTGCTGGGCTTCACTCGGCATTTTTGCCTCTAAAAGGTAAGTCTGCACATTATTGATCCAATACACCATCAAACAGGCCATTTGTAACTGTACCATAAAGGCTCCAATATCTTTTTTTCCAGTAAATATATTGGCTCTGTAATAGGTTGTACAGTGTGTGCTCAGATTTTAATCTTAATCAGATTCTTATTTAATTAAAATGAAATGTTTGACAGATGACTATAATTACAGGCACTGATTAATTAGAGGACACAGCATGTACTCTGCCCTCTAATTAGTCCATTTTCCCTTCACTGCACTTGATGAATTGTCCACAAAAGAAGCATAATATGATCTGAAAACACAACAGGTTTCTGAGTGAATGTGTTCATTCAGCATGGCTGATTTACTCTGATCTTTAACGTTATGATTCATCAAATATATTTGTCTGTTACTGGCTGAAGGATTTACTTTGTGTCAGTGATCTTATCTTAACGGTTATGTCTATGAATTGATATTGTTGTATATTGTATTGATTGTTTAAATGTAGATATGCTCACCCTATCTAATAACTAACAACTGAAGCTGAAAATCATTGTATTTGTAATGTATAGCAATATACTGTATGCACTGTTAAGCTCATGTTTAATCTATAATATTTACTTTAAATAGCAGCAAAGACATTGTACATGTTTTAAAAATTCAGTGTACCAAAAAAAGGGATGAATGTGGAATTTGTTAATTGTGAGATTTATCCCTTCCTCTTTTCTTATTTTCTTAATCAAGGTCTCTCTCGCGAATATCTCAGTATAGCATGAGAGAACGGGCTTACAGCATCTCCCCCTCATCTGGCAAGTCGTGCTGCTGAATTGTGCACACCAAATTTATGCAGAACCATAAAAAGTACTGCAGCATTAATTTTAAGAGCAGACTAATTTAAAGTATTAATATCTGACCTGAACCATGGTTGCTAATTGCAGCGACAATTAAGCTATTTCATATACTGTATATTAATTATAGAGGACAAACTTGGGCTTTACCCATTATCTTTATTATATATAACCCAACTCAGTCATGTATTTTATTATATATACTGTTTCTCTATTACATCATTGTAGTTCTCAACCAGCTGCCTCACTATGAACCTGTCGGAGCACATGTCCTTCCTCTTCAGCTGTAATGTTAGCCCAAGTGAGAAGCCACTGCTTGAGATTTGTGTCACCAAAAGGGAGCCGCTTATGGTCGCCGTCCCCATGACCATCTTCTACAGCATCATCTTCTTGTTTGGAGTATGAACATTTCATTTCATCATTTTTCTGGACACGCTTCACACACAAGCCAAATTTACTATCCTAATTACAACACAAAGTGATGTATGTGATGATAAAATTCAGCTGCAGCACAATACTGCTCATACAGCATTAATGATATGCAGACAGCGAACATGTTTTTCCATGCTGTAGACCACTGAATACTGTGCCCTGATGTTCTACAGGTCATATTCAACGGTGTGAGCATACTGACCCTCCTCATGGATGCTCATATGAGAGTCAGTGCCATTCGTTTCTACCTCATCAGCTTGGTCATATCAGGTACACTACTACCATGCACTTAGACCAGTACTGACAATATTAAGCTGAAATCATTCAATAATAGTGACATTTATTTGTATGCATAATATTTGCCAAAACTCTAATTTTATAAACCAATTTTAGCCTAATTTTTTAGTTTGAAAACATGACGTTTTCAGTGCAGTCTACAGTATGACCCTCCATATTTATGATGGTGTTCAATGGAGATTTCATTGGTATTTTCAATTTGAAATTGGCAATTTAAACGTTTAATTTCCATTTGATTTAAAGGTGCAGTGTGTAGCATCTGGCGGCATCTAGCAGACTGGTTGCAAATTGCAACCAGCTGAAACCTCTCCTGTGTGCCAAATGTGTAGGAGACTCATGGTGGCAGATGTAAAAAAAAAAATGTTAAAATGTGAATGATCTTGAGCCAGTATTTGTTTGCTGTAGAACTTGGTGGCCAGCTCAATATGCACATATAAATGGTTCATTCTAAGGTAACAAACACATAATTAATCTTATTTTTATATAATTACACACTAAAGAAAGTATACTTTATTATTATTATTATTATTATTATTATTATTATTATTGTAGTAGTATGAATTCATATCATTTTCTGCCTATATTTCCCCTTAAGTGCTACACACTGTTCCTTTAAGATGCTTTTTCTGGCTTGTTTATTGTCTGTTATTAAATACACATTCACTGACTTTGTATTGACAGACAATCATGACAAGTGCTTTCAATGTTTAACATTCCATTTCATTATAAATATGACCAAGTTATACTTCGGACTACACTGAAAATAATTTACCTTTCCATTATAATTTGGGCATGCAGTAATGTATTTCAAACCTGAACATGAAAATGTGTCTTTAAATTTGAACTAAAATTTTAAAATAATAATAATAATGTTGTATATAGTGGTGTTCACAAACATAATTTCAGTTTCAGCTAATTGCTTCAGTTTAGGCGCAGTTCTGATGTCGGACTCTGGCAGACCATTTTTATGTCAAATTACTGATTTTTTAAGTAAGTAGCTGTGTAATAAGCGGGACAGCTATGTAATGTACAGCTAGCGGGTCATTGTTGTGAAAAAAATCCCCTCCAGGGCGATGAGAGGATGTGGCATCGCCCTGTATTGGTTTCTTTTACAAGTATGACCAGCTCGATGTACATTATCCCTTACTTAGTATTGTCATTCGACAGTTACTGTAGTGTATTGCCTACTTCAAGGAACCATCATTTGTGTGAATTTCCTAAATGACCTTCATCTTCTTTTCTCTTTAAATTTTAGACATTCTGCAGCTGTTGACTATCCCGCTAACTTTGTATCGGTACTATTGGGAGAGCTACCCGTGGCGTCTGGGCCGAACTGTATGCAAAGTCTACTTCATGGTGCGCCAAATGTACTGTGCCACCACAAGCTGGGTTATCATGACCTTCACCACTGAGCGCTATGCAGCCATTTGCCACACCATGTGGTCTGTCTCCAGCCTAAAGGTTTAGTACCTGCACACACAAAAAATACACCACAACATAAAATGCAAAAATGAAAAAGGCTTAGGGATGGCTTTTAATAGTGTTTGTTAATTTGTCCACAACTGTCATCATTTGGCATGATGCCCGTGTTGAGTTTCTTCCCCAGAATTTATATAAAATGTGTTCCTTGTTCATACAGATATTGTATCAAGATAAAGTGCATAAGATATTGTAATGAAGAGTAAAGCATGCATCCAACTACAAGGCATTCTTGTGTTCAAAACATGCACATACTACAGACATTTTTAAGCTGCAAATCTATGTTTGGAATCAACATAATCTGAATGTGGCCAAAAGATTTTTTTTTTTTACTTGTGCTATATTTGTATCCCAGGATGAAATGTAAAAGAAATAAGGATAGAAATTAAAATATAAAAGTGCAGGTCATTTTTAGTATTTCCTAAAACTTTGTGAACAAGGTCAAACAAATTACATTTCTTAGCCTCTCTCCTTACCTTTCCGACAGAAATCTCGGCTGCCGTGTCTCCTTTCAGTATGGATCATTTCTCTGGTCTCAGCAGTGCCCTTTGCTCTGGTCTATGACCAGGCTCGTGCCTGCATCCTGGACTACACAGCCGCCACGCGAAAAGAAGCCTTCCATGTCTCCACAATGTGTGAGATGACAGAGCCTGATCCTGCACACATCTACAAAGGAGCTTTACTCCTGAGAGCTGGGATCTTCTTTCTGGTAAGATAAGTGCTGTTGGAGAGATTTGAGAAGAAGAAGATCAACCTTTATTAGTCCCACAGTGGGGAAATTCAATTTACACTCTAGAGGTGTCAGAGTGAGGGGGCTGCTCCAGACAAGCGCCCCGAGCAGTTGGGGGTTTGGTGCCTTGCTCAGGGGCACCTCGGCAGTGCCCAAGAGGTAAACTGGCACCTATCCAGCTACCAGTTCACACTCAGTTTTTGGTCCATGTCGGGACTTGAACCGGTGACCCTCCGGTTCCCAAGCCAACTCCCTACGGACTGAGCTACTGCCGCCCCCAGATTGCTTATCTGCATTACAAACACTCAACATGCCTCTCCAACTGCAGGTCCCACTGGTTTCTATCTGTACTCTCTATCTGCTCATCCTGCTCTACCTGAGGCGGAATGGACGTCAAAGGAGAAACATGGGCATCACGCGGCCGGATCCAGAAGGAAGACGAGACATCCAGTGCCATCAGAATGGAAAGCTACTTTTAAATGAAAAGAGAGCTCTAAAACTCATGGGTGAGCCATGGGAAAATTATAAAACCTTGTTTATGTCTTGAGGCTGTGGCATAGAAGATCTCCAGGGTGGTTTGATTTGTCTCAGTCTGATGAAGTGTGCGGTCACTCCAAATAGTGTGGCATCTAATTTCACGTCCTCGCAAAGTAGGTGATGCTGAAACACTGGTGCCTCACTCTTGGTTGCTAACCAGAGAATAAATGAAATGCACTGAGCTGGCAGCGTTGGTTTCAGTTCAATCACATATTTGCAGACAAAAATTAAATTAGTTAGTTATCATTCATTGTCCATCACAGTCTCAACCAATGTAGTCACTGCCATTTTGAAGCCTTGAGTTTGGCATTTTAGCCATCGCCATCTTGGATTTTAATCGTTGCTATCCTGTTTTTTGGCCATTGCCATTCTTGTTTATTGCAACCAGAAGTTACACAAGAGGGTGGCGCTAAGAACAATGGAATGCTGAATAAGAGATCTTTAAACAATCAAAAAGATCATATTAAAAATAAAATAAATAAATAAATATTATACACACTATATAACACACTTGGAAAGGGTTAAAGTTCTAAACATGGTCATTCACAATGTAGCCACGCCCTAAAGCATACCCTGCTTTATGGACTATTTGACTCTAAATGGGACCATAATTTACTAAATGAACATCATGCTGTTTTGAAGACTTGAAACTAATGATTGAGACCGTAAACTCATGTTTACAATGTTTACAGAGGTAATAAATCAAGTAAGAAGTAGACTCATTTTCTCACAGATACAACCAGAGGAGTCGCCCCCCTACTGGCTATTAGAAAGTTGAAGGCATTCCTGCATTGGCTTCACTTTTCAGACCCGGTGTTTAACATAAGATAAGACCTGACTGACAAACTTCAAGAGGGTTCTTGAAGTTTGTCAGCCAATCAAAAATGACAATTTGTGACTGTGATGCCTCAAACATTTGCCAACATTTCCAGGACAATCGCATAACAGCAGAGAGGCTGGACTCTGTATGAGGTGTTGTTGATGGCAGCTGAAGGCGACCTCATGATATAGTGTCAGGATCGGTCTAGATTTTTGACACCCTGCATTTAGAAACATATGCTTGTAGATGCTAATTTATTGCATTTTTGAGGTCCTCAAAGCTACGTAAGTGAACCATTCACATCTTGTATGTTTTGTCTCCCAGGTGCAGTCGTGGTGGCTTTTTTTGTTTGCAACTTTCCGGACATTGCCTCGTCACTGATGCAGGTCTATGTGGTTGTGTGGTCCGACACTGTCCTTTCTGTCTACACAATCCTGAAATCGTACTTGTCGCTTCCACTGTGGTATGTCAACAGCGCTCTGGACCCGCTGCTGTTCTGTATTTCCTCCCACACATTTCGCAGGGCGTGCTGGAGAACTCTGGGTAGGCTCAGGCCTCAGTGCTACTGGAAGTCTTAGCTGGAGCAGGGACATTCAAGTGAAGAAGCAAGGACTGATGGCAAAAGCTATGTGACCAAAAAGAGAAAAACAGTCACTTAACCAATTAGATCAGAGAAATGTAAATAGCCAGAAAGCCTCTTTCAGCATGAGGTGCAACAACCAGTGCCTGAATTGTCGTCTCTTTCATGCTATTAAAGACTTCAGTATCACCTTGGAAAACAAACGCTAAATTTATTTATATTACTACCCCTGCTTTCTTTCTGTTCCTTTTATTGCTGTAAGAGTATCTCAGAGTTTTTTGTGGTAAATTATTTACTGTGTCTACAAAATATCTGGAATTTACCTGTATTGATGTCAAGTAACATTTCTCTACTGTCTCTTTTTTCGAGCTTAAAGTATATGTATAGTGCTTTGAAGCTTAAAATATTGTGACTGATGTGAAGACATTCAATGAAGAAATGTAATTTTTAAGTGTGATATGACACTTCCAAAATTTCACAAGAAATCACTGGATAAGCTGTGGTAGTATGTGTAGTATTATGTTGAGCTGGAAATATATGTGTTTATCTATCTGTATGTATATATGATTTATGGTTATATTTTTGTTTTGTTTTTTTATTTCTTTTTGTTTCTTTTCTATTTCTAGAAGGTAGCTTAATTTGATATAGTATATAGGTTAGGCATATATAAGCATTTTGCTTCTGCCTGTGCCTATTCAGTCACTACTTAATAGAAACTGTTGACCTTGCTAATGCTGATTGTACTGTTCATACTTATTGTATTATGTGTGATGACTGAATAAAAATACTACTATTACTGCTATTACAATGATTTATGATTATAATGCATTATATGGGACAATATGGTGTCAGTGAGTGGCAGGCAATTATGATACTTGATCTTATAAGTCATTGTACTGTGTATTATTTATGTTTTATAATGTGTTACTATTATTGTTATGAAATATTATAAATCTTACAACTGCTTATAATCATACAGTGCTATATGCAGATTATTTATCCATTATAAGTATGTTTCTAAGGTATAGACATGGCTATCAAAGAAAGTGTTATAAATTATTACATAGCACTAACTTTAAATATGTCTGTGTGCCCTTTGGAGATTGCCATGAATGTAACTGCCCTTGATGTTTGTTTTTTTTAGATCCAGATCAGAATGGTTTAGACTGGGTAACCATATTTTCTATGGCTCCTGAGAGTCTTTATTGGCTCCCTCACTTCCTGCTGAATCTTCATTAGGTGTTACTCAAAGGCACATCAAGATCGTGTTGCTGTATACTGTACTACTGCCTTTGTTCAAAGCTAAACCATCAATAAATGTAACGAACATAATGTGGCGTGGACTACTAAGGTCCTGTATCTGACTCTACATCTTCAGTTTTCAGTGGTTAAGTGAACTAAAAATACATTTTCTGAAAGATGTCACTGCGAACAGTGCTAGCTGTGGGGAATTACAATCCATTCACCAGATTTATTGACTGACATTATTTTAAGGTGGTTGCTATGGTGACTAAAAATCAGCCTACACAAAGGCACTCTGAATAACACACAGCTGGAGACAAATACCAAGGACACAAGTGGGTAAGAATTTTGTAATTTAAAATCATTATAATCAAAATGTCTTCATTAAACAAAGAGCAAATGATTACTTGTAACGTGAAAGAGATCACTAGTCATGGGGGACCCATAGGAATCATTAACCAACTCCGCAGTGCCTTCGGTAATTAGACTGAATTGCCATTTTGTGTCACTTCACTCTTTCTGTATGAATCTCTGAACAAATGTGGGAACCGATTCAGAGGTCTGAAACCAGGCCGGCTGTTTCCCACAGGAGCTTTTAGCATCTCTCATCAGCCATGTTTCTAGGAGAATGTTAATGTTGCTCTGTGTCTGCTGAACATAAGCAACAATTTTATAACACACCATTTTATAATATAGTGTTATGAAGTAGAATATAACTAAGTAGATTTACTCAAGTACTGTACTTAAGAGCAATTTTGAGGTGCATATACTTGAGTGTTTACATTTTATGCTAATTCTACTCCACTACATTTTGGAAACCAGATATAGTGCTTTTTTCCTCCACTACATTTATTTGACAATTAAAGTTACTAGTTGCTTTGAGATTCAGATTATTAATACAAAATATAAATCGACTAATACAATTAGGATATTCTATATTATTTATATGTTTTTTATTAAAGGTCAAGCTACCCATCACTGTACAAAATCACTCAGATTAGCTCAACCTTTACCAGCTGCAACATTTAAGTGATGTACACATTAATGCATCAAAGTTATTAACCAGTAATTTACATGTATGTTTCTGAAATAGACCACTCTGTATAATATGTAAATTTAAGTATATATAATCTTAATACATTTGTAGTTTTACTGTAGTGTAAAGTACAGCTTTGATTATATTATTGATTGACAGCTTTGATTATAAAAGATCTGAATAGCTCTTCCACCACTGGTAATAAGTCACTATTGTGTCACAGCTTGTTGAGGAAATCAGTCAGTGAATCCAGATAGCTTTTGAAAGCCTTTGTCAGCTGTCAGGCCTGCCCTTGCCTCCAGAGGGCCAGCCACTGTATCCACAACAGATGGGAGAAAAAGCTGCTAGACCTGATAATGTTCACGAACATGAGACATCCAGCTGATGTCATCATTGACATTTCTAACATAATCATCCTAAAGCCTACGTAAAACATCTGCAGTGTCAAGTCTAAATGACTACCACCCTGTGGCACACATGCCAGACCATCTGAGCCCCCAAGGGCTGTGTGCTCAGCCTCCTCCTGTTTATGCTGTGTACTCACGACTGACATGCAGAGAACTCAGAAAGTTTGCGGACGCCACTGCCATCTCTATTATCGGATGACGAGAATTCATATTGGGAGGAAATTGCAAACAATTGGGCAAAGTGGACCACTACTCTGGCTCAGAAACAGCTGTATTTTTCTTTCTCGAGGAAAATACAGCTCAAGGAAATTTGAGAAAGCAATTTTCCCATGCCTTTTTCAATTTTTACAGAGGAGAAGCATCCTAACTGGAAACATCACAAACTGGCATGGCTTGTGCACAGCCTAGGAAAGGAGAACTCACCAGTGGGTGATTAAAACTGGCCAGCAGATCACCCATCTACCAAACATTAGTTATATCATTGTGGTGAGGTGACTGTGCAGATCTCAAAGGATATTAAAAGACAATATCCACCCTTGCAACTGCCTTACACGGCTGCTGTCTGGTAAGAGACAGGCAACAGAGGTATCCACTGCAGTACCATCAGGCCTTTCCTCAGGCTGTAAAACCCCTCAGCTTTTGTGTACCATAAAGGAGTACAACTTGTATTTCGTTGTACAAACCTGTGTTGTTGGAGAATGACAATAAATTAACTGAACCTTGAAATAATCTATGAAAGGGGTAGTCTATGTAAAATTCTGCTGCTGATGAGAAAATTAGAAATGGCCCAGCCTTTAAAATTTTGTGCCAATTACCAATATTTCCCTTCTTTAATAGGTATCCATATGCATGTCAACTGAGCGCTCCATAGACACATACTGTTTTTTTTTTTATTTTTTTTTATCTTTATTTAACTTGTAAGAACAAATAATAAAACAGTTAGTCATTTCAGCTCATTTGTACATATATAAGAAAAAAAATCTAGTAATAATAAATTAAAAAAGAAATGTGTAACAGACTTATGGAAAGCAATACATATCAATGTTATATCAACAAAGAAATTTAGGTGAAGACATCTGAATGAGTTTCAATCAACAAAGAACATTTCTCATAGACACATACTGTATGTGTATGTGAGCGCTCGTGGTGACGTACATATATTTGAGCCAATCACAGCACAGTGGGCGGGACTGAAATGAAACAGCGGAAGATTCAAAACGAAGATGGCGGCTGAAAAGGATCACCACGACAATCACAAACTGAGCAGAAGGTATAAACTCTTATTTATTACGTCGTCAAAATGAAAACACTAAATGAAGTGTAGGTTTCTGGGATGTTTAGTACGAATATGATATACCTGAACTAACGTTACTCAGTAGACTAACGTTAGCACAACAGTATCAGACTTGTTAGCATTAGCCATCTTAGCTAACCTCACAACAATTTGTTATGCTAACAGTAGCCAACGTTAATCCGCTTATTTATGTTACATATCACCCCTTCTGTTTTAAGTGCTACATTTAGATACCAGCCCGAAGCTTCACTCTTCCACTGAGCCCCAAAATGAACCCCAACCCCCATCTGTGTTTCTTTTTAACAGCGGGACAAAATGCAGTGTGTTTGTCAGCCAGGAAAAGCCAAGCCAGCCTGTGATCTTTAACCCAGACTTCTTTGTGGAGAGGCTGAGGCATGAGCATCCGCAAGCCTTCACGGACTTGGTACTTAGCAATATCACTCGACTCATAGACCTTCCAGGGGATGAGTTTGCCCAGCTCACCGGAGAGTCTGAGGCGAAGGTGCCCTCCGGCCCTGGCTTTCTACGATCCCTCAACTTCCTGAAACGGAAAGGTTAGGCCAACAGAGCCATTAGTGTGCTCACAGTCTCCAAAACACTGTTTTAGACGAATATGGTATGAGTCAAGTTATTTTATTGTGTTATGCTATTGTATTAGGAAGGGTAAATGGCCTAGAAAAGGACTACTCCATCAAACCTCATGAAGAATATCATTAATTAAATATATAAAATATACTGAATCATAATTATATAGATTTAAGTATAGATATGATACAGTTCCAGGACTGTTGTATTCTAGGTGTAAGTAAGTAAAATATATTTATATAGCACTTTTCACAGACATCACATCACAAAATGATTTGCGTGATCATTATAATATATGTATGTAATAATTCATAAAAATGTAGTGACCGCACAAGCTACGTGATAAATAAATGAATAAAACAGTGCATAGTGAGAAAAAACTGTAAATACTGTAAATGTAAGCTTGGTACATATAGGCGACCCAAATGCCTGTCTGAACAGGTGAGTCTATAACTGACCTTTAAAAGAATCCACTTTTCAGTGGACAATAGAGGTGCTGGCAGAGCATCCATAGTTTAAGTGCTAAGGCTGTGAAAAACCTAACTGCACGTTCTGTAAATATGAATAAATATCTTTGGTTTTTGGATTGTCACCTTGGACCCTGGGAAACTAAAATGTCTTTTTAAATTTTTTTTTTTTTGATAAATTGAATGTATTGTATAAATAATCAGTTGCAGAGCTGCAATTATTATTTTTAGGCCTGTAAGTCCATTTAGATATTTAATTGCAATTAATTGCATCATTGCCCATAATTGATCATGATTAATTGCAGATTAACCACACATTTATCTATTCAAATGTACCTTAAAGAGAGATTTGTCAAGTATTTGATGATCTTAACATGAGAGTGGGCAAATATGCTTGCTTTATGCAAATATATGAGTATATTTATTATTGGAAATCAGTTAACAGAATAATGACAAATATTGTCTAGAAACCCTCACAGGTACTGCATTTAGCAAATTTACTCAAATTATACATAACATGGGAAACTGAAACCCAACAGGCAACAATAGCTGTCAATGTGTCAGTGTGCTGACTTGACCATGACTTCCCCCAAACTGCATGTGATTATCATAAAGTGGGTATGTCTGTAAAGGGGAGACTCGTGGGTACCCAGAGAACTCATTTTCATTCACATATGTTGAGGTTAGAGGATAAAGGACCCCTTTGAAAATGGTCATGTCAGTTTTTCCTTACCAAAAATTAAAAACCTTTGGGCCAATGGATTCCTCGTATTTTCTAGTTTCATATATGTCAGTGGTTTGACTCTAGTTTTAGAACTGAACCCACTATAACCTTGAAAATCACATTATTATGCATTAAACACATTATTATTGCATTAACTTTGACTTCCCTAATTAGTTTCATTATCGATTAATCTGCTGATTATTTTTTACCATTACTGGTCTATAAAATGGTCGTGTCCAAATCTAAAGATATTCAATTTGTTATCACATGAGGCAAAAAGCAGCAAATCTTCACATTTTAGAAGCAGGAAACAAGGGAATGTTTGGGTTTTTTGTGTGAAAAATGATTTGAACAATTCATTTATTGCCACAATTGTAGCCCATTTCGATCAACAAATCAATTGACAAATTGCTTCCGCTCTAATCGACAGATTAATTGATAATCACAGCTTAGTAATTGATAGTTTCTGTCTCCATATAAACCTTACTGTTAACTTGATTTTAGGCAATGTGGCTTCCTGCTGTATGTTATGTACCAGGGAGCAGCAGGTCCATGTGATGGATGGAAATGATAAAATGGATCTAATGAGTGGTTTAATGGAATAAACATAATTGTACACACAAAGGATGCAATCAGTCTTACTATGCCTTGATGCCTTTCAGACAAAGGGGTGGTTTTTGGTGCACCATTAACTGAAGAAGGAATAGCACAGATCTATCAGCTCATTGAATACCTGAGTAAAAGTGAGTATCACGTCACACAGTATACATATATTCTGTCATGTGGAGGATACTTTCATCCAGAGCAGTATGTGATATCATGACCGTATACATTTTGCATGCGTGACCCCAGAAGGAGACAAATCTGTCGCCATGACATTATTTGTGTCAGACACCATAATTACTTGATTTAATAATCTCTTGATATACCTAGTTGAATTGCTTAATCAGCCCATATCTTTAACTTTTACATGAAGTGGATTTATTAAGCATCAAGATTGCATCCTAACTCTTACTACTTTGACTTACCGTAGTTGCAGAGCAGTGAATTAGCATGAGGTCATGGTTTATTTCTAGAAAGTGATGATGTAATTCTCTGAAAGTGGACACTGGGAGCAAATGCTTGGGTCAATAATTTATCTGAAAGCACTTTGCTCCTGCTCTCTCCCTCCTTCCGTTTCATTCACTCCGTCTCTCTCACCTCGCTTCTGTGTCTTTGTCTCACCATGTCTCCTCCACTCTGTGTCTACCCACCTACACACACACCACATCTCTTTTCCTCTCCTCGTTGGCTGTCTCTCACCATCTTTCTCTCCCACTCCTCAGACCTTCATGTGGAGGGGTTGTTCCGTGTGCCAGGCCACAGCCTAAGGCAGGCAGCCCTGAGGGAGATGCTGAATGCTGGGGCAGAGATAGACCTAGAGACAGGAGACTTCCACCCCAATGATGCGGCCACCTTGCTCAAAGCCTACCTGGGAGAACTGCCAGAGCCTCTGCTCACGCACAGACACTATCATGCTCACCTGAAGATTGGAGGTGTGATTTGACTCACACAGATCATTGTCATGGCTCAAGATAAAATAATGTCTAGATAAAAAGAAAATTATAGTGACTCCCTTGCTCTTTTGTAATAATTCCCTTATGTGCTGTGTCCAGAGCTGACTCGCTTTGACGATAAAGGGGACAAGACAAATGTGCCTGATAAGGAACGCCAGATTGAGGCATTTCAGCTGCTTTTCATGCTGTTGCCATCAGCCAACCGCAGCCTGTTGAAGTTGCTGCTGGACCTGCTGTATCACACTGCTCGAAATCAGCGTGTCAACAAGATGTCTGCCATCAATCTCGCCACTATGTTTGCCCCACACATCATCTGGCCCAAAAATGTAAGTACCATAAGGTCATAAGGTCATTTTTTTTCTACCTACCAAGTATGTTACAACTATCCCCGGGGTAGCATGGTTCAGGAGTTAGAGCGGTTGTCTTGTAATCACAAGGTTCCTGGTTCCTTCTCCAGCTCCTCCAGAGAGAGTGTCAAAGTGTCCTTGAGCAAGACACTAAACCTGTAACTGCTCCTGATGAGCAAGTCTGCATTTTGCATGTGAATGGGTGACTGTTGGCGTGTTTTAAAGTGTTTTAAAGCTCTTTGAATGATTGGTAGACTTTACAGGGGAACTACGCCCATTTTCAAAATTCATACAAGTTATTCGTATGGTCTAAGACAGTCCAGAAAATATTAGTAAACATGTACAACTAAAGCTAAAACTCAAACTTGTGATGTCATCAAGTATAAAGTGTGGAGCTGCTCCATAGACAATGAATTGGGAAAGATGTTCTAGATGACACTGAACACCCAGGGGAATGTGATGAGTATTTGGGATCATTTTTGGGTTTCACAACTGAAAACAAACATTCTGCGGGTCCACAAATTCAGTCTCTCATTCATTGTTCCGCACTATTGGCCCTTGTCTGCCTGAATCTGAGGCTTTTTTGGCCAATTCAGCATGTTGAATCATCAGTGTGAGAAATCACTCTGATTGGCTTTTCAGCTTAAGCGAATCGGTGCACGAGAAGAGAAACAGAAGTGAGGAAAGCAAGCAAACAATTAAAGTCAAGGGGACACACAGAAGGCCCTTCTCATTCTTTTCATCTTCATCTCATCAGATCATTCTAATACACAGATATTTTCAAAACAACATGGCCATCTGGAATGAAGCTAAATGGTGAGTGAGAGTGGTGTGAAATTGGTTGGTGGACTGATTTACTTCACGTACGTATCACAGCAACAGCTTGTATATTCACAGTCCTCGCTCTTCCGGTTTCTTTTTTTGAATAACATCTCACACAGGCGCAAAACATACTGCTAACTGCATTGGCTGTAGTCTTTGCGGTTGTTCAAATGCAACTTGTCAGCCAAGACCAAGGCAACGTGAGGCAATGCAACAGTCGGCCTTCATCGCTGCTTGTTCTTTGATGTCGGCTTTATGTGTCGGGGTCATTTCTTCTCTGGTTTCTGGCTTTTCGAGAGAGGAGCTCATGTTCACATATATTGATTGAGCTTTACTAGGCCATGGAAATAACATACTGGAATTCTTCATTTGGGTGGTGTTCCCCTTTAAAGGTGCTAGTCCATTTTCCACTTACTATGTTTTCAGTCATGTGAGCCTTGACTGTTTTCTTGAATTTGTTTGGTATTGATTTTTTTGTATGTTGCAGGTGATGGCAAGTGATCTGCAGGGAAACATTGAGCAACTGAATAACGGCATAGCGTTCCTCATCAGGCACTCACAAAAACTGTTCAAGGTAAACAGCTTTACAGCCTGTAACCAGCTGGTTTTGTAACTGTAGTTTGGCTTAAGCATAAACCATGTACATATTCAAAACACTATATGCAACATGTGTCCCCTTTGTTGCTTTCCCTTGTCTCATAGGAATAACAGCACAAGGTGTGATTTTTACCTGTTGAAGTTGTCTGTATTCTGTGCTAAACTTAATTTTAATGTCAAAGCAAAACACAAGCAGGTCTTTCTAATTAGACAACATTGAAAATATAAACACTGTACTGTACATCACAAGCATGTGGTCATGATGTTCCTTCTGTTATTTCACAATGTGTTGCTTCGAATTAACCTTTCATGTCAAGTGGTGTTGTTGTTGCCAGGGTTACAATTAATGCAAGTGAGGGTACAGAGAGAATTTACATGTGAAAGAAATGTCAGTAAAAGCTATTGTTTGTTTTTTCCCTCGGTCCCATACTCAGCATCCTTTTATCCCAGTGATAAAATAAGAAGCAGGTTTAATACACCATAATCTATGGTACACAGTATACATTCTTCACAATGATCTTTCATCCGAGGATTTAATTTACATGTTTACTTCCATTGAAGGCCCCTACATACGTCAAAGAATATACCCGTTTGTACTTCACAGGATCAAAAACGCTTCAATCAAAGGTGAGTGTTTTTGTCCTTTTCCTTTTCTTCAATTTCTAACTATGTACATCTTGATAAAAAGAGAGAGCATGAGCACTGGATTCAATTTATCTATAAAGCTATTTTCAAAGCTCCCACTGTATTTTTTTTTCCTATGCTAACTTTTGAATCCAGTAACCTCAATGTCTGGTTAATTTTAGCTACTTCATGTCTAAATACAGAACCTCGAGAGACGCTTATTTGCTACTGGGCACTTAATAGAAGGATTTTCAAAGGACTTTGCAATACAACTTCTGAATACAGTGTCAGTATTTGGCTTTTAAGGCAATTTATTTGTTCTATTTGTTTTGTTTGTGCAGTGTGTGACTCAGCTTTACACATTTTCTCATGGTTGCATTTCTGGAAAAGAGTTGAATTTGAAATCTCTGGTGAAAAGTTATGTTTGACTTTTCTAGGATGACTTGACGCTCTGCCCTGGGACTAAAGATGGGCCCATGTCTGCGGTAACAGCTGCCTCCCCTTCTCCCTCCATAAGAACAATCGGAGGTGAGGTCAGCGGCACCTTCACTTCCTCTGAGACTCTGAGTTACACTGAATCTGCTCTCAGAGAGCTGTACCAACAGGTCAACAACATGCCCGAGTCTGCCAAGAAGAAGAAGCTCATCAGACAGGTACAATAGGCCAGATTGTGAGGACAAAAGTTGACGTTCAATTTGCAACCCAGCACCTAAGTGTGTTGTATTTTTGTGTGTAGTTTGATAAGCAGCCTTTGCTGACACCTTCGGCTGACTCTCGGACTCCCTTCAGCAGGAAACATTGGCGCTCACGCTCTTTGGGTGGAATTATCAAGGTTTGTTAACAGTACTTGTGTGTGCAGTGATAACTTTCACTTTTCAGTCTTTATTCCTTTTGTTCAGATTCATGAGTGTTTATCATGCTGAACTCACACTGACAAAACCAGAGAATTAAAGATACCCTGTAGAGTTTAATAATGTTTTGCTCATTAGAAGATTGCAAGCACATTTAAGCAATTCAAAAAGTTTGAAAGCGTTCATATTCAAAGTTTTATGATAAAGGAAATGCGTTCAACATTAGGGGTGTAAGAAAATATCAATACACGTGAGTATCGCACTACTTTGTTTTGTGATATTGTATTGATTCTCCAAACACTTGATTTTTAATTAGCCTGTTAACATCCAGTGGGTCCATAGCTTTTCAATGTTTCGGAGGTTGTAGCAGGCTCAGTTTTACAGCTTGAATGAAGACACTGGCAACATATAAAACTAGAAAACTTAAGGAATCCATTGGTGCCAAGCATGTCACACTAGCTTGACACAAAGTTGCCTAAATAAGGCTAGGCTAAGTTATGAAGTTAAGATATTTTTTGGTGAGGAAAGACTGGCATGGCCATTTTCAAATGGGTCCATTGACCTCTGACCTCAAGATATGTGAATGAAAATGGGTTCTGTGGTTACCCACGAGTCTCCCCTTTACAGACATGCCTACTTTATGATAATCACATACAGTTGGGAACAAAAACCAGCAGTTTTTTGCATGCAGTATAATGTCATTTCCTTTATCTTGTTTTTATCTTTATAGCATCACAGTCTTCCTAAAATTGGATTATAGATGTACAGTATATGTAAATTATACACATAATGTGTTTTGATTAAAAAAACATTTATATAAAAAAACATGTTTGTTTATAATGAAAAATCTTGAAGTTATCCTTAATACTGTGCTACCTTCTGAGTATCTCCCAGTAATGATGTTTTGTTTATTAAACAGAGGAAGGTGTTGGGAGGTCAAGTATCAACAGAAAAAGAAAACAGCAGACTGCAGACTCCTCCACCCAGCGCTACATTAACAGCCAGGGACGAGAAACCACAAGCTCTGGAGGAGTGAGTAATGTGTTGTTACACCACAGAGAAAACACATTTTGTGACATTAGTCCCAGAATGACAATGTGCACTTTGTGTAACATGGAAGAACCTAAATCCTCACTATTAGAAAACATCATTGCCTACTATTGTGCTCCTCTAGACTACAGCAGGTATATCCTGATATTACGTCAGCATGACTGACTGGCCATTTCAGAATGCTTGAGAATGGTGAAATTGTCTGTAATATTCTCCCACGGTGATGATGGACATGTATGGAGAGACATGTCAGTGGATATAGAGTAGTAATTCTCTTTTATTTAAACCAAAAAATGTCACATTTAATTCTTGGGACAGCACAATTCGCTCTTCGAAGTGTCATCAGCCAGTGAAAGTCATGACTGCGCTGAAGGGGTTCTCTGGCTCGTGCAGCCATCGTCTATGGTTCACTGCAGGGAGGCAAGCCTGGCCTCACTTTGACTCGCTGCAGCTTACATGGCTAATGATGCCTGATGTGCTCTGCTGAAAGGATTAAAAATCACCTAATCTGTTTTTTTCCTCTCTCTCTCTCTCTCTCCTCTCCTCTCATCTCATCCAGGATTAATCACCTTTAAATCAATGTGATCTTCGTAACTAAGGAAACATCAGGCTGACTGTTATGGGAGGAATTTTAAAGGAGGAGGATCTTCTTGAGGCGTCGACACAAACTAAACAGTGTAAGGCTGTACAGCTTTGTTTTGACATCATGTTTGGATGTCTACTCGGCTGTTTTTTCTCCTCAGAAAGTAAGTTTATGTCTTAGAGGTTAGTAAGAGAGCAAGAAAGCCTGAAGTCTAGTAAATTTTGTTTAAGCTAAAGGACATAAAGGGGTTAATGGACAACAGTGAAGATGTTACATGCTTTATTTTAAGTCAATGCAATTTCTTTCCCAGTCTATAGGCATTTCATCTTAATGTCACAAGGATGTGAGCGCCATTATATTTACACCAGTGAATTTGTGGGTGTTTAGCTTTATTACAGTCAAACATGTTATTTAATTTACAAACCTTATTGTATTTATTTATTTCTTATCTGGATGTTTCAAGTCCTGGAGTCCAGCGCATCAGATGTATTGTTAAAATATGACGTGCAGGCTTTTCTATTTAAATGTTACGTTTGTAAGTTATAGTAAGTTAGTTGGACTCACACAGTCGATGCAGACCGTTCAAGACTTTTATTAGAAAAGTGGTGAATTCTGAGATGTGCCTTAAAGTGAATATATCTTAAATGACTGTATAATGCAGATTTTATTTAATATTTTCTCTTTGAATTCCAGATAGCTTTAAGAGTGTGTTGTGATTTCTGTAAAGAATGAATTCAAGTGCGAGTAAAACAAGGGAGTGAAGACTGATAGAGTGAAGAATGTGGGATGAGAGATACCGAGTGAACGGCTGAAGGACCAGCTCGAGTAGTTTATATAAATAGACTTTGTTTCCACCAGATCAAATCTTCAGTGATACTAAAGAACACTGTGATCCTTTATACTACTGCTACTTGAAACTACATCTTGGTTTTGCATTTTTATATTTTAGTTTTTCTCAGGCTGCGTTGGATACTTATGCAACATCGTATACAGTTTTATAGCTTTATATGCATTTGTGACTTTACAGTTATTCAGCTATTTAGTGTTGTTTTTAGGATTTTTAATTTTTCTTCATTGTCTATTTTTTTGTCTTTATTTTTATTTTCAAAGGTTAGTTGAATGCAAATGAAGGTTTTTCCTTCTGCTGTGGTTGCTAACCAGGTGCTTTCTGGGAGAGTTTGAGCCGCTGCCACTTTCCAAACCCTGCTTGTTGTCTCACTGTCTTGCAGTAGCAGTTTCCGGTTCAGTGGTCACTCTACTAAGCTGTTACAATTCAACTTTATTGTGAGAGTAGTCAACATGTTAACTGGTGATACTGATGCTACTGTGAAGCTATGCAACTCACTGTAATTAAAAGACATCAAGCTGAGGTCTGTACCTGTCTGTTCATTTGAAATGTTAGACTGTGTGCCTTAGTACGATGGATATCTGGTTATCAACCTTTTCTCGTTTCAGCGCTTTTTCTAAATTATGGTCTGCCCTCCACTCTCGGTATGATACAGTTGTACTTGCAGCACATTTCTCTCATATTGACCTGTCTTTAACAGTTGCCTCTATTTCGACCAGATCAAAGATGTTGTACCTCTGTCTTTATTATTTTCTAACTAAACAACATCACCTTGTGAATTATGGTGTTTTGTTTTTTTTCAGGAATTTGAGTATTATTGCTTTCTCTAGCTGTGTGATGCAGTTTTACTTGCAGCCACAAGGTGATGCTGTTTAGTTGCAAATAACTAGTCTGCTAAAGCACTCATAGGTAACATCCTCCTCCAGTCAAAGTAGAGACAACTGTTGTCTGCTTCCTGTGCTGTTCAGCACCCTGAATAAGTTTATCTGTGAACACACAATATAAAGAAATTAAGAAAAACTCTTCAGTAATATAACAAAACTGAAATAGCCTAGTGGCATATCATAACTCACAATATTTCCCTTAAAGACAATAAATTTTACTGTACACTTCTCTAACGTAAACACTACATATCCCAATGTCCTACAGCCAGAAAGCAGCCAATAAGTAGCTTATAAACTTTTAGGGTTATAGTGTCCATGGCAACAAAGAAGAAACTGGAAGATGTGCTGAAATTTACAGAGATGACAAACTGTTTAAAAAGATTTTAGGCTAAATATGATCAATAAATACCCAAGAGGTCACCTAAATTGTTGCTGTTTGCAGTAACCGATTTGCCTAAATTGAGAGAGTTGCAGAGTTGGAGGGCGAGTGGGTGGATAGTATAAGAGTGGAGGCAGCTCTCCAATAGGAGGAATGTCTCAGTGTGTCATTATGGTGTCCATGTCAATGCATGTTTGGTATTGTAAGTATACGTTGTAAACATCTGTGAGAATGGGTCTGCTTTTTCTCATGTTCTGTAAATATACATCAGACAGCCTCCATGATAGGAATAGTATTGTTTTACAGCCAAAGGTCCGGAGGGGTTTTATTTAGCATTCCTGCTCCAGAATGAACATGATGACTGTAAAATGAGTCCGACGTACTGTAATCAACTTTACATTATCTGGAGTGCACACAAACCCACAAGCATATATGATGAGTGGATGTGATTTTGCTTTAAATGTATGCACACAAATTCCTTTCAGAGGGAGCTAATTCTGTCTAGAACTGCAGATAGTGAAATACCACACTACGATTCAAGGCTAAAATACTTTTGTAGACTCTGGCATAGTTTCGTATTTATTTATTTATTTATTTCCTTCAACACTGGACAGTGGAGGAATATTTCTTGCCTTTTCTCTGATGCTGATATACAAATAACTTGGATTTGAAGCATGCTGTGGAATTTTCTAGATGCTAAATTTGGTTTCTTTGTGTTTTTTTTTTTTTTTCTTTCTCTCTATCAAGCACATTTCAGTTTTGTGAGTCAGGCATGTAGGAAATAACAAATTCATTCCTCTATTCAACCGCGAGCAGCTGCCAGCTTCGTCTTGATGAACGTTAGGTTCTTTGGTTTCTAACTTTGGGTACAAGCTGTAGGAAAATATTCACTGAACTCCGGAGGCTTCGGCACTACTGTGAACTTTTAAACTGGGTGCTGTTCCTCATTAATTGCAGCTATTTCCTCTTCAGAGTCGATTGTTGGTGAGCTCTTATGTTTTGCAAACTCCCCTCTCCCAGACTAATTGTAAATCGCTGCCATGTCCTCCCACGGCTTTGAGAGCTGCAGAATAATTCCTGTTGTGTATTTGTGTGCATTCCTATCATGGCTCTGTGAGAGCGGAGGGACGTTACCACCACCCCCCATTACCACTAAACACCACTGTCTCCTCTTTAATTAGCCATTCATAGAAGGGAGATCTACAGGACACTGACACTTTTACTGGGACAGATGGAGCACCTGCATGTGCACACACACTTCAGCATATGTACATGTTTCCAGTTGGTCAAGCAACAAAGCAGACAGATGCACATTAACTCAGATGTTTCTGCTTGCATCCTCCCTGCCTGATTCTCTTTGTTCCTTTTGTTAGTTAAAGTGAATGGGCTTCTTGGGTCTGTGGGACTGTGCTGATGTTTATGTTGCAGCAAAGCTCTCTGTCGACCACAGTGGCTTGAGCTGAGCCATGCACAGCCATGGCTGAGGATAGCTGAGGTGTGTGTGTCTTACTTTTAGCTTAGTTTTAGTGATGTACCAACTTTTAGTTCCTTTTAGTTTTTAAAAACGGAGTAGTTACCAAGCAGTGAGTGAGGAACGACAACTGACTGCTGATTAATGAACTGCAGTAGTGAGTTGTACAATACAGAAAAAGCAGACCACACAAAAACAGACAGATGCTTTGCAAATCAATACAGTATGAGCCAGTGTTTAATAATTAGTTCCTTGTAGGGCTGTCAATCGATTAACATATTTAATTGTAATTAATCGCATAATTAATTCCCAATTAATCACCATTAATCTCAAATTAATTGCACATTATTTATCTGTTTAAAAATATGATTGTTTTATGCAGTTGTATGTATATATTTAGTATTGAAAGGACAAATATTGTCCAGAAATCATCACAGGTACTGCATTTAGCATAAAAAAATAGCTGAAATCATAACATGGCAAACTGCAGCCCAACAGGCAACAACAGCTGTCAGTGTGCTGACTTCACTATGACTTGACCGAAACTGCATGTGATTATCATAAAGTGGGTATGTCTGTACAGGGGAGACTCGTTGGTACCCATAGAACCAATTTTTATATGCATATGTTGAGTTCAGAGGTCAAGGGACCCCTAAAAATGCTTTGGAGCATTATTCCTTATTATTCCTCCTTTGTGACAAGCATGAATTTCTTAGGTTTTTAGTTTCATATGCTACCAGTATTTTTGCTCTAAAACTGAGCTCGCTACAACCTAAAAATCGCAAGCTGTGTTGATGTATTATTTGAAATTGTAATTATAAGTGAAATTAGTGGTGTTAAAACAAATTTGCACTAACACATTATTATCACGTTAACTTTGACAGCCCTTCATATCTGTGACTACATGAGCACCTAATGAATCATTCTTCTAATGCTGAATCAGCTGCTTAATGGCACTAAACCAATAACATATAATTACCTCCTTGGTTGCTGATGGGTGTTAAACTAGTAACAAGTATTTATATACAGTGTAATAGGAAAGTGGTCCAAGTGTCAGTCATTGGTTTTGTGCCATTTATCAGCTGATCCAGCGTTAATCAAGAGTGCCTCATGGTGATCAGTATGCAGATTCACAGATATTAAGGATCTAATCATTACACACTGGTTCAATGAGACTTATGTCTAGAAGTGCTTGTTGTTGCTCTTTTTTCTTTGTCACTTCTCTCGCTATTTTGGGCCTCATGTCACCATTTGTTTTACTGTGTGGATAACTGCGAACGATGCGCTTTGGTTTGAACCCATAAAAACAAGAGGTGCATCTCCTACCCACATCCACAATACTGATTTGTGATTCCATGAGCTACAAATCAGTATGCGTTTGTAAACGTATTCTGAAAGCTACAATTACATTGTCAGCAGTCGGCTGCACTCTTAATTTAGCGTATCCACTGTTTTAACTCAATGTTAACCTTTGCAAAAGGATATTTATTAAGAATTCCAGTTTAAAGTAAACAATCGCCTCCATGTTATCATTCAATTTTCCTTTCTCAACACTTCTCAGTCCAGTTAATGTCTTTGAAACCACTTCAGGGAAAGCACGGTCCTGGCATGAAGAGGGGGATTGTGTGCCAGTTGCTGCCATAAATCCAAATATCAGAGCAGGTATGGTTGTGAGTGTAGTAGTTTGTCTTTTCATTTGTATATATTAGGATTTTATCTCTGTTCCTGTGCCTATGCTGTGCTTAAAATATAATGTTGACTTGCTTTTTATGGCTGTGGTCTGCCCTCCCAACAGGTTGTGAATATTTGTATGTCTGTGTATATATGTGTGTGTGTGTGCTTTTTCTTTCCAGTTCCCTGCTTCAGCTTGTGTGTGTGTGTTGCCACATTTGATCTACATGTTAAGACCCACGTTTACAGATTATTTATTCCGGCTTTTTGCCTCTAAGGACTGAGGTGTTGATTCCTCTCTTCCCCAGTGGATTCTCCTTCGTTACATGCACACACACACTCGCAGCCCAGTTGCCCCACAGCCTCTCCCTTCAGGCAGGGGTTATGCAGTGTCATGCAGGTTAGGTCTCTCTTTCTATAGGGCTTTGCCTGGAGGTAAACCTGAGAGAAAAGGAGTGGAGTGAGTTAAAAAAAAAAAAACAACAACAACAGAATAAGACAGATACTTGGGGTAGATTTGCATTGTGAATAGAATCAAAGGAACGAAAAAGGGATCTGGAGAATGAGAGTGAGTTCAGGCAGGGTTCTGGATGGGGGGGTGTTGTGTGAGGAGGGAGAGGAGTGGGGGAGGAGAGGAAGGGTAGGGGTGGAGTCGGGGGGCTCTGCTATTTGTAGATCCTTGTGATGGATGACTGGTGTGTGTGTGTGTGTGTGTGTGTGTGTGTGTGTGTGTGTGTGTGTGTGTGTGTGTGTGTGTTAGAGAGAGAGAGAGACTGGCTTTTTTCTCTTTCTGCTCTTTCCCTGTTCCCTCTCTCTTCAGGCGAGCAGAGCAGAGCAGAGCGGGACTGACTGACTGAGTGAGAGGAGGACAGAGACGCAGACGTGTGCAGACCAGAGCACAGCAACTCCACAAAGACAAGAGAGGAGAAGAGTTTGCAGGGAGAAAATAAGAGAAAGAAAGCAGCTTTTTTTTTTTTTTTTTTACATCAGCAAACTGTAGTGGATATCAAACCTACATCAAAAGAAATCTAGAAGAACTAAAAGGATTTTCTTCACAGCTAAGAGGAAAATATTAGTTAGAATTTTGTTTTCTATTTCTACTCACCACAAATATAGAACTATTTTTAGAGGACTTGCAAGGTGCAGCAGGACTGTTTTTTTTTGCAGAGAAAGGTGGACAGAGTTGCTGAAGAAGAGCTGGCTGCAGTGGTGGTGAATATGCCCGTCAGAGGTGGCTGTTTTGGGGCAGGCGTGGGCTGGCTGGCCGGGCAGCCGCTCTGGATGTGCGCGGTGATGCTCTCCGCTCTGCTCCTGGGCAATGCCAGCGCCTGCCCAGCCCTGTGTACCTGCAGTGGCACCACAGTGGACTGCCATGGACTGGGGCTCAAAACCATGCCAAGGAATATCCCCCGCAACACTGAAAGACTGTGAGTACCATCTGCACTCCTTGTGTGTGTCTATGTGTGATAGAGAAACTCCCTGACTGTGTCCCTCTGTCTTCTTCATTCAGTCCCCTCTGTTTCCTTGCTATATTGTACTGGTGCACATGACTTTGCTTAGACTGAAAGAGAACAATAGCTCTGCCTGTAAAGCTGCATGTGTGTGCATGTGTGTATGCATGCATGTGTGTGTGTGTGTGTCAGTCAGTCACTGGCATTCCAGTCAGGTATAAATAGGCATGAGGGACTGGAAAGAGCAGGAGCAGATGTGTGCCTTTCACATGTGTCCATAATTTACTTACCTGCTTACGTATTTTATATTTCTTTCTAAATCCCGAAAGCAAATGAATGAAATTTTTAATGTGATATACATTTAGAAATTCAAAAGTAAAAGTTTTATATAAAGTTTAAATTTTAAATTATTGGGAGACAGAACCAGATTTGCTGTCTGGTCCTGTGGATTTAGCTCAGATCCTGTTATGTTTGGGAACATGTTTGCTGTCTGTGCAGCACTGTGCCTCTCTTTATCTCTTTTTTTTCACCCCTTTTCACTTTCTTCCACTCCTGAGCTAAAGAGTCCGCTCTCAACCCCGTCTGCTGCCCCCGAACACTCACTCCACAAATTGTTAAATCATGTAGAAAATTAAGCAAATCTGCTTCTTAAGTGAGTCTTGCACTAGGATCACGTAGCTGTCTTGTAAAAACGGAGGGAGGATGGGAGATGGAGGGAGAGGTGAGGCAGACGCCGGCTCGCAGAGTGGAGTTTCTCCGTCTTTTCTGACATTCCTCTGAAATATTCATCAGTAAATCAGAAGTGAGGAGTGCAAGGGGAAATAGATTGTTCTATTTCAGCTTTTAGAATATCAGTCGTGAATAAAACATGTGGTGGGAACGGAGGAGAGAAAGCCTGTGTCAGAGGCAGCGTTGGCATAGTGGGAGCTGGCTGCATATTTTATGCTTTTCATATTTAATTTCTAAGAACACCTTTTTTTTTTTTTTTTGCCTGGCGGTCTGCATGTTTCCGGGTTGCTTATGTGCACATGCTGGTTCAACATCGAAGCGGAGAGGAAACATGGTCATTTTGTGGTTTCCTTTTACATGAATGGCCATTCACACTGGAAATATACTCTGCCCCTTCACTCAAGAGCATTTTTGTGTTAAAAGTTGTTTGTGCATTCATAGGTCATGTACAGCAAGGGGATTTTATCAGTGTAACATCTCTGGATGTTTTCAAGCATGTCTCAAGAAAGATGCTGCATTTTAAAGGCATATAAAGGTCACGTGTAATTTATTCCTGGGTCATTGCCTTTTTTTGTGTGTGTGTGGTGCATGTATTAGCTGTGTGTGTAGGTCATGTAGAAGATAGCCAGTCTCCACGGAGAGCCACTACTTAACAATAGACTATCCTCTTGTGCAGGCTGTTACATAGGGTGATTCATCAAGGTGATTGTGCAAGTCAACATAGCCCACCCGGCCTTGCACGATGGTCCCATGTGCATAGCTAGATTTATGTGTATGCATTTGGAAAATGTGTGTTTATGTGAATGATATTGTGCAACCACTACTGGGGGTCAAAGATGAGTAATGAGTTTGTCAAGTTATTTTATAGAAGTTGGTAGCCCTCGACTTTAGGATAAAATGTTAACATAAGCTTTTTCTTTGTAGAAATTCATTTAAATGGCAAAGATTTCAAATGTTGCTGAATGTACTTGCCTCACTTAAATGGAAGGAGGCGGCGTCATATTAGTGTTGGGAAGGAACACAGATGCAGACTGGAGACAGCTAACAAAGTAGAAGAGGTTGCATTTCACCGGTCTGCTATGCTGGATATTTATGGATATCTGTATGTTTGCACTAACGTATACAGGGCGATGCTTTAGGGAGGTAGTGTGTGTGTGTTAGAGAGGGAGGGGGTTGGATTTGGGAGAATGTGTGCTTGTGGGGCGGGGTGTGTGTATGGAGGGTGTTGAGACAGACAGCAGAATCCCATTTGCACTTGTCAGTGTGGGTTTGGATCAGGTCTGACCCCTGCGGTCCTCAGACTGAAGCCTGTAATGAGACTGTGAAGCTCCACGTATTAAAATCACACCCTGCCTGCTTCGTACGGGCCACCGGCCGCTCCCTCCCCCCTCTGCTCCCACTCTGCATCCATCCTCTCTCGCCATCTCTTTCCTTGTAGCAAAATAGCACACGGTAATCACATAGATGATTAAAATCAGCCTCTGTAAGGTTGATTAAAGTGATTTAACACAGGTTCTTTTAGGTGGACAGGTATTGAACAAACCTGCAGCCCTTCTCTCTCCCTGCCTTATCTCTCAAACAGCCCAGCTGTTTAGATTAAGTGTGTGTCTCATTTGTGAATGAGATGATTTGCTCAAGCGGAGGGGCTGTGTGTGTGTGTGTGTACCTTCATCTAATTGTAAAAAGCCAGTGTATTGATGATGTATTCACCATGCCAGAGCATACCTTGTACTGAGATTTGGGGGCATGTTGGAGCTCCTCCAGAATAGAGGAGGAGGAGGCTGTACACCATATGTGTGTGTTTTCGTGCATGCCTGTATAAATCTGAGGTTCACTTGTGTGTTTGTTCATAAACTTGAGCATGTGCCTCCATATGCGAGCATGCATGTGGTGAATAAGTAATGACACATGAGGTTTGGTGGTTGAAGATGAGGGGGCTCCCTCGTTTCGATAACCATGTTTATGTATTTTGGGGGGGTTGGAGGTGGGAATGCCTGCGGTGACTTTGGCACCAGCTCATAGCTGGTATAACTGACAGCTCACCAGCCACCTGATCCATAATTTACCCAGACAAGACAGAACACGGCCTGCCCACTTACCTGCCAACTCTGGCTATGTTACTAAAGTGGAAAGAGTGAGATGGGAAAAGACAAAGAAGTGAGTGGGGTGAGGGGTGGAGCTGTGGGGGTTGAGAGCGGGATGAGGAGATCGTTCAAGGCGAGGCTGGCACAGTAAACAAGGTGGTAATGAAGGGATTACTACGCAGAGGAGTGAAGAGACGTGTAACTCCACCACAAAGCTAATGAACCACTGAAGCAGAGAATAAAGTGTTATTTATTATAAAGGGCAAAATAAGTCAAGCCCCGAGGCAGACTGAATTTCATTCAGGTCCTTTTTTTTACAGTCTAATATATCCATCCTCATAGCCGATAATCCCGTGAGGAGTGATAATGCCTGGAATGAAGATCATTCAGAGAATGTTTATGCTCAGCGGAGGATTGTGAAATTACAGGCCTGGGACTCAGTCATTTCAATTTACTGCCTGCGCTACACAGCTGTGGTCTTTTCTCTTGTACTGAATATTGAGGGGGACTCCACGGCTATGTTTCAACTTCAGTATCTTGTGATCTGTCTTGTGAGTCCCCTGTTGAGTCCAAAGGTTTTGCTCTTGTGTTCTGTTTTTATTTTTAAATTGGTTTTAGCGTTTAGTTACTTGTACATTTGACATACGTGTAGCGTAAGAGTGTTGCTTGTCCAGGCAGAGTGATGACAGATTACTGAGCATCAAAGCCAGCTGCTGTGTGTCTAAGCTCACCTCACACCCGCCAGCCTGCTCTCCTGATGAGCGAAGCTACTTTATGAGAAGTGTGTGATAGCGCTCATGAGACCTAAGAAATGACCCCATCAACAGGATGTGTGTGTGTAGGTCAGTGCCTTCCAACACCAATTCATGCACTTTATTTTTTTTACTTGTGCGTGTCTGACATGCTTATATATGAAGTGTGGTGTGTGAGCAAGTGCGTATGTTGAGCGTACATGCGTGATTGCTTTGCACGCCTATCAAAGAGTGGCTGTATCTCAGCAGACCGTGAAAATTAAATTAGGAGAATCCACCTAGATCACCTTTCATGTCTCAGAAGTCCATCTTTCCTTTTAACCCTCCTGGCTAGCCACTAAGAAGCAGGCAATGAAGAGTGAAGGGTGTGTGTGTGTGTGTATGTATGTGTGTGTGTTAAAATGCACATCAGTGAACACTCTCCCGACATTGTAGATATGCCTTCATAATCCACATTTCACGCTAGTCTAGAATCTTTTGATGTGATGCAAGTTGGAGAGGAAATTATGGCCAGCGATTCAGATTCAACGGCCGCTTCAGATCTGCATCGGTCTGCGCACTTATCACATCGGCGCTGTGCTCAGTGCAGCACTGGAATGCTTTAATGCACTCTGCTGAAGTTGGTCATAAATCTCAAAAAACAAATACATTTTTTAATCTGTCTGATATTTTCTCAATCTAGGAATAGTTTTGTCCATAAAAGTCCAGAAAGGTCTTCAAATGTCTTGTTTTGTCTGACCAACAGTCAAAGAGACTTGGTTAACTATTATATATGACAAAGTCAAGCAGCAAATTGTCACATTTTAGCAGCTGAAACCAGTGAATGTTTGACATTTTTGCTTTAAAGGAAGAGTGTGTAGGATCTAGCGAGATTAAGCGGTGAGGTTGCAGATTACAACTTCTCCCGTGTGCATGAAGGATTGCTACAGTGGCCGATGGGAAAACGTGAATGATCCTCTCTAGAGCCAGTTGTATTAAGAGTGCTTAGAGTGTGTGTGTACGTAGGAAGAAAGTGGTGAAGCGAGAGAGAGAGCGGCCGCAACAGGAATGAGTAACGTTATCGACTCCAGCCCAAGCAGAAAAAGTTAACAGTATTTGGTTTGTCCGTTCTGGGCTACTGTAGAAACATGGCGGTACAACATAGCAACTCTGTGAAAAGGGGACCTACTCCCTATGTAGGTGTAAACAGCCCATTCTAAGGTAATGATAATACAATCAGTCTTGGGGGGGGGCGGTGGCTCAGTCTGTGGGGGGTGGGTTGGGGAACGGGGGGGTCACGGGTTCAAGTCCCGAAATGGACAAAGAATTGGGGGGGAATGGGAGGGGGGGGGGGGGCCAGTTTACCTCTGGGGGCCGGCCGGGGGCCCCCCGGAGAAGGGCCCAAACCCCCAAATGGTGGGGGGGGTGGGGAGGGGGAGCCCCCCTCTTTTAAATTTTTCAAAATTGTATGTATATATAGGTGTTTGTGTATGTGTGTGTGTAAAAAAAAAAAGAGAAAAAAAAAAAAATCCCCCCCGGGGGAAAAAAAAAAGAACAACCTTCTCCTCCTCCTCTTATTTTCAGGTAATTATACAATAAAGAAAATATACTTATTAATACTATGTTTCATTTCTGTCAATGGATCCCTCGAAATGTTACACACTGCCCTTTTAACTATCATAAAGTCAAGCAGCAAAAAACAGTGAATGTTTGCTATAAAGATGATGAAAAAATTGCCAATAGATTTTCTCTTGAATCACTTAACTGACTCATCATCTCAGCTTATGCAGTAGGGCCATCTAACAGCAGATGAGCTGATCTTTGTTAAGAGCTGGAGGAAGGCAGATATCAGCGTGCTCAGTGGGGGGAAGGAGGGCCGCACATAGAACAAGTCTTTATTCTCGTGGATCAACAGACAGATTGGAGCACACATGCAGCATCCATCAAATTACCAGTCGTCAGCGCACATCTGTCGGGCAAACATCTTCTCAGTCTTCTGTGTGGAATAACTGAAACATAATAGATGTGGCGGAGCAGATGTTTTTGTCCACATGATACAGTCAAAGTACACATTCATACAGCCTAAGTGCCTTCATGCGGGACTCAAAGCCACAACAGAACCTCAGCGTCTGTCACTGAGCAAACTACAGATACAGTACAAACCATGAAAGACCCTTCAGTCTCTGTCTCTACTACAACCCTGTGTGTGTTCATTTTCCAGCCTGTGGCAGTAACACACACTGGAACAGATGTTTAATTGATTCACTTCGGCCTGAGAGTGTGTCATGAGTTATCTATGTTTGATCAGAAAGTGGCTTTTTGCTGCTTTCCTTCCTTGTCTTTTACATGCCTCCTTTTTCAAATCTCACAGTCTCTCGCTATCTGTCTAGTTTTTGCTTACAGCAGCATCTTCTACTTGGAAAAAAAAAAAAGAACAGAGTCTCCTTGTCAAGGTTGTTGTTGTAGTGTGAAGGCCAGGTAAAAACAGCAAAAGACAGATGCTTAGGTTTTGGTCCCTGACTTTTACCAGTAGCTGTTCTGCAAGATACAGGAGACCCTGCACGGGTCAAGGCTCTGAGAAGGGGTTGTGTGTGTGTGTGTGTGTGTGTGTGTGTGTGTGTGTGTGTGTGTGTGTGTGTGTGTGTGTGTGTGTGTGTGTGTGTGTGTGTGTGTGTGTGTGTGTGTGTGTGTGTGTAAAGCATGTGTCGGATCTGCTCCATGTTTACCTTTCCTATCTGTAATCTTGCTCCCGAGGCCTGACGGAGCAGAATGAAAACTGTAAATAGCCCTTGAGGAGCCCAGGAGCCGGGAAAACACTCTCAGACGTCTTTGCGCACACACTGCTCGCTGACACACACACACACTAAAAATGTACAGTGGAGGGCCTTAACTGCTTGTCTGAAAGCCACATTTCAATGGCGAGTGAATGTTTGGTTCGAGCTGAGCAGAAATCTGACCTCTTAGTGTGGACAGAAGTGTTCCAGTTGCATTTTAAGAGTGTATTATTTTGGTCATGGTGGTCTGCTTTCTCTCTCTCTCTCTCTCTCTCTCTCTCTCTCTCTCTCTCTCTCTCTCTCTCTTTCACTTTCCCAGTCTCTCGATCTTTGTGTAGGAGGTTGTTGTGAGCCCGGATAGTATTGCCTGGTTCCGTAACCTGTTAGACCAACTAGTATGTAGGTCACTTTCTCCTCAGTCTAGCAGGCCTCATCTCTACACTGACATTTGCCAGACAGCCCATCAGCTCCTCAACACTCCGCCACACTGCTCCACACCGTCAATCTCAGTCAGCCAACAACACTGTCTTCTTTCTGTCTCTCAGTGACTCTGCGTTACCCCCCTCCCTTCCTCTCCTCCTGCGTGTTTCACGGCTGTCACGTCCATATGTCGCAGAGTCTGGAGGAGAAAGAATGCTTCACTCTTCCACAGCTTCTCAACCTGTTTGGTTCATTCATTAGGGAGAACGCTCGCTGGTCTGGTCAAATAGCATTATCAGTGTGTGATTGTGGTTAATGAGCATCCGTGCACAGGCTGTAGGAGACCTCGGGCTTCTGATCATCAGATTGTTTCCACAGCGAGGAGTTTGGACAGCCACTGTGCCACCGATCCTCAATCAGCTGGCTGCTGTCTTCCCTGCCAGGCGAAAGCTGTTCAGGACAAATGGTCCTGTGGCGCTCACAGCAGCGATGCAGAATGACTGCCCTGCAAAAAATAAACACCTTGATAAGTCATTTAAGTGTAATTTCAAATAGGTAGGGGGAAAGACGCATTTACCTCCAAGCAAAATCCTGGCTTGTTGGTCTCGATCGATTTCAGTCTCAATGAACTTTGCTGACTCACCAATGTCCAGTTTGACCGCTAGATGAAGGCTTATCATGTTGCTGTTTAAGGTTGTCCTGAGTGTGTGTGTGTGTTAAGACAAGGAATTAAGTGTTTGATAAATGTCCTATTTTCAACCTGTGAAGTGCTATTGTTAGTCTGTTAGTAATGTTTGCAGCCATAGACAGTATATACAGATGGATGATGTGTCTTCACTTCCTCATATTGTACAAAAGTGAAGCAAAATATTCCAGATACGGGAGCTGCCATCTTAAGATCTGACATCAC
This sequence comes from Pterois miles, assembly GCA_947000775.1. Lineage (NCBI taxonomy): Eukaryota > Metazoa > Chordata > Actinopteri > Perciformes > Scorpaenidae > Pterois > Pterois miles. The sequence continues at coordinate 14,223,632 of CAMQGK010000341.1, forward strand.
TTGGAGTCAGAGCCAATCACCTGATAGTATGAGGCACCTAGGTAGTCACGTAGCTGCTACATTAGCACCACGGTAGCTGTTGGGAGGGGTGGGATTTTTGACGTGTACTGCAGCCAGCCACCAGGGGGCGATCAAGATGTTTTGGCATCACTTTTGGGGAGCGGTCATGTTGTCTATCTTTATCTACAGTCTATGTTTACAACCCTGGCTACATTCTGTCTTGTCCTGCCTTCTTATTGCCACAGCTGTGAGCAAGTTTTGCATTTGCCAGTTGTTTTGTGACTGCAAGCATAAGACTGAGGTTTAGTGCTGGTGAAAAGCTGTACAGCCAGCAGTAGTTTCTCTTGCAATCATTACGTTCTTTTGCTCTGGTCAGTTCCCACGGGCACTGTTTGTGTATATGCCAGTAGGTGTGCTTGTGTTCATTCTGTGATACAGTATATTTATATGGTCTTTGTGTATGTGTGTAAGAAACAGAGCACATGAGGATGTTTGTATCTGCACGACTGTGCCTGTACACAGGCCGTACCGAGCCGGTCTGTTTGCTTATCCTCCCTCTTGTCTTGGGGTTTCATTTCATGTAACGTTGCTCAATTTGAACCAGGTCCCCCTTCAGCCGAGGGACCCCGGCAGCTGGCAGAAATAAACATAATGAGTTTTTCAGCGTTGTAGCAGTGCTCTGAGCTCCTTTTTGAATTATAGAGATGTGAAGCGGTGGAGTGTAGCTGCCGCGCGTCCGCCCGAGGGAAGGTGCACCAGGAAGTACTCCCAGGCATCAATCGGCTTCAGACGGAAGATAAAGAGGGATTAGATAGTGATGTCATAAATCCTCTCACTGTCCAGGAAGTGTGTCAGCACTGGGAATCCTTGCGGAGTTTCCAGAGGATGGAATGGATTTGACTGAAGCAGTTGGATGTGGAAATCCTTCGCTGTAGGAACTAGGAATGAGACCTAATAATTTTCTGCCTCTAAAGTTATACTACAGTACTGTAATGTGAAAACCCACACCAAGTCAGTGCTGTACTACAAAACATCTGTCTATGAAAGGAGTGAACGTGCCTTTGCTGCTGTGCCAAAAGCCATTGCTTAGCCTCCTTTGATTGTAAAACAAAGAAAGTAGCAGTGACTGATATTAGAGCTAATAAACAGCAGATTTTTCTGTGAGGTATTGACACAGTATATTACTTTGGCATAATAGTGCCCTTATTTAGACGTAGAATCAACACCGACACGAACGCCGCTGATTCCAGACTCCAGACATAATGCACATCTTTGTCTAGAGTCCATATTCTTTTCCCTTTCTGTATTTGTAGTTGTGGGTTCACCTAGATTTGTTTATCCATGCAGAACTGAGCACCAAAGTTCACTGACCATATGTACACCCCTACTGCTGTGTGTGTGTGCACATGCGAAAAATTACTTCTCGGTCTAAAGCTGATGTGAATTCCAGCTACTTTCCATCAGCCAGAGCAACAGAGCATCCTCATAGACTAGGAAAGTAACTTGGCGAGTTTCCCCAGAGAGGGTCAGCAGACACCATCAGATGGGTCAAACACCAGGAGCTTGAACACTATATATGGACTGTAAAGCCCAGTGTGTCCACCTTATTAGGAACAATTCCCTTTTTATGCAAAATTGATGCTTGGGACATTATTATTTACTTAATGTGCTCTTTACAGTGCAGTAGAACAGTTAATTACAGAAGGTCACGTGAACAAGCACAAGCCCTCAATCCTTGTAGAAGATGAGTCACAGTGAGGACGTTATTACCTGGGCAATTTTCAAGGACCTGATTATCACCTGGGCAATCTCAAGCACTTGAAAACATTGCATGGCTTCCTTCAATTGCAAAATGTCAATGGAAAAGGTCAGAATATGTCATAAACAGTGTGAATTCTCACTAGCTAAAACATCATAGGCTGCTGGTGGCATTTGAGTATTGCCTAAATGTCACGCCTTTGCTGAGCAGGTGCTTGGTTCTAAGATGGTGGGTACTTTCAGCAGGGTAATGCATCATCGTTTCCTGGAATATTCAATTTAGTTCAATTACCAGATCTCAGCTGACAAAACACTTTGAGATGTTGTTGCATAACGGATTTGATTAGTCAACTCTGGAGTACAAGCAGAAACTATGGCATGTGTCTTATTACAGGATAAAACAAGACTTAATTACTGGAGGAGAAAAGTGTGGTTTCACTTGTGTACATGTGAGTCATTTTCCCTCATATTCCCCCCACCACCCCCCACTTTAACCGTCTTCCCCCCTTTCTCCTCTTCTATCTTTCTCCTTTTTAATGTCCTCCGGGTGTCATCAGCAATGACCACCCTGAAGATAAGACATTGGGAATCGAGAAGTGTGTGTATGTGTGTGCCTATCTGCGTAAGCACCTGTAATGAGCACCACATGTGTGTGTATCGGAGCCCAAACTAATGAAGCCCAGTCCATTATTTATTTCCCGTGGCCCTGTCGCTTGGCCTATCGATGCACCTGTGTATACACATACACACACGCCACACACACACACACACACACACACACACACACACACACACACACACACACACACACAGACGTACACACACTCACCATCTGTCTATAATGACCGTTCTCCTTCGGACTGCATAGCGCTACAGTCCCTGGAGTGGTCATTAGACGAGAGAAGGAGAGTGACTGAGGGAGAGAGACCAGCGCTTTCGGCGTAGATTTGGAGCCAGTTTTTTGGTTGTGCTCTAGGGTGGGGGAGTCAGGGTAGGGTGGTGGACACATAATACTAGAAAGTGCAGTAGCACAGAGAACTGTTTCCATGCTTTGCCTTCTTTCTTTTCCCTCTGTTATGAGAATACAATCTGCTACTGAGGTTCAATATGAACCTTTCACAGTCTTTTGAAAACCTACCTTACATCGGCAGAGGTGACTGAACCAGTGGGGGTGCCATGGTCAAGTTCAGCATACAGCATGAGTTATCAAATACTTTGAAAATAATTGTCGGCCGTTAGATGATGGTTAACTTGTAAGAAGCCAACAGCAATCTCTCTTTTCAACTATTAAGTCTCTCCCTTCCTTTGCAGCGATGGCCAGCTCCCAGCAGGGAGGCTGCTCCTTTTATATCCACAGCACTTAGCTTTCTGGCCTTGTGGCCCAACCCAAATCCCCTCCGCTGGCTCCTGCTAATCCTCACCAATAGTAGAAGGACAGGGCTGACAGAGAGAGAGGGGAGGAGTGTGGGTGTTGGTGGGAGAGGGCTGGAATAGAAAGACAAACAGGCAGCTTAAATGTGGCTTCCATTTTAATCAGACTTCGTAATATCTCCCCATGGACTTAGAACTGAGAGTGAACTTAACCTCTGACACGACCTTTCTGATTTCACCCATCAATGTGTGTTACATGCAACATCTAAAACAATTTGCATTTTATAAAAATACCAGCAATTAAAGACACTCTCAGCATATATTACCAGTATATCACCAGTAGCATGCTTTAGTAAACAACTTTGGGAACTGTGCATGTGTGCCATGTGTGCCTGAAGTGTGTGTTGCAAAGCTCTAGATTAGATTTTGACTCAGGTATCAGTAGACAAAGATGCATCCGTGCCACCGTCTGCTCCTTTAGTCACCAGGCTAAACAGGTTCAGAGGGAGAATAAACATGAATTATTCATATATGTTTGCATGTCTGTCTGTCTTCGCAGGGAGCTGAATGGGAATAACCTCACACGCATCACCAAGAGTGACTTTGCCGGACTCAAGTACATCCGAGTTCTGTAAGTACTCACCTTCATGTTCATGTGTGATGATGACGATGAGATGTTTGTAAGTGTATCCGCAGTGCATGTCCATGTCTGAGTTTACCTATTCATGCATACCTGAGCTGTATCTAACCACGGAGCTCAGTGAAGTTGTACAGACTTGCCGCTCAAATTAGCATAAACCCAGTGAAGTGGAGATGCTTCTGTCAAGAGTCCTACTCCAGAGTACATTAAGCTACTGAGTGACTGCAGCTAGCAAAGTAATGGACTCCTCTCTCACTGTATTCTGTACATTGTAGTAGCACTTATTGTCCCTTAGATGCACATACACTCGCTTGCCCTCTGTTCCCACACATCAACATGTAATGTGTACACAAGCGTCCAGTCCTAAATAGGCTCTCAGCACAGTTAACACATTCAGGTGAAGTCATTGACTCCCCCTGTGTTGAAATTAAACAGCACTTGTGACTTCAGGTATTAGAGTAGTTGTAAAAGTGTCTATATATGTACATGTGAGTGCACACACTCTTGTGAGTAGTGGCATAGGTGTTAAAAACACCACTAGAGGGGAAGCCGCATAGACTTGAACATGTTTTAAATGTAACACGAGCTGCACGTAATTCTTACTACCCAGCAAAGCCAGATTATTTTCGAACGTTATGCACCCATCCCCCTGTCTTCCCCTTCGGTTTCTTGTCCCCTCTTGTGCTCCTGTGCATGCCCTGTTTGCTGCACCACCTTCTACCCCCACGTAGAGATTAAATACCTTCATGTCAGCAGCTTGTCACCAGCAAATAAGAAGGAAACAACGCCTTTCTGGGGTACTAAAGATGGCGCTTCCTTTGCTGTAAACGCCCAGACACACCAAGCCGACATGAAAGAACTAGCAGTGATGAAGGTCACCAGTTGAGTCGCCTCACATCGCCTTTGCCAAAAGGTTGCGTGATATGATATAATGCTCCATACCAACACGTTGCAGTAGTCTGTATTCGTCATTCAAAAAAGGAAATCGGAAGACCGAGGACAGCAGATATACAAGCTGTTGTTATGATACATACACGAAATAAAGTGGTATGAGCACTTAGCTTGATTCCAGATGGCCATGTCGCAGTGAAAATATCCTTGTATTGGAATGATCAGATGACATGAAGATGAAAAATGAGAAGAGCCTTCTGCGTGTTTTTCCCCTTGACTTTACTCGTTGGCTTGCTTTGCACATGTCCGTTTCTCTTCTTTTGCACTGATTTGTTTAAGCTGAACAGCCAATCAGAGTGATTTCTCTCTCCAGTGGGCAATGCGGCCAATTTAACATGCTGAATTGCCCAAAAAAACTTTGATGCAGGCTCACCGTTGGCTGACCGTCATCTTGGTGTCAGGGCCTTAAAGCCTCTGATTCCCCTACAACCACCACTGTGTTACACGAAACACACACACTGCTCGATTTCTGAAAATCTCAGCCAACTATATACATGATGTATGATTAACATGGTGTAGGCGCATGGCATGTCAGTGCGTGTGCAACCAGAAAAGAAGTCTGTCTCTGTGTGCTTGGGGGTTTTGACCTTTGTAGGGCAACAGCATTAAGACTAACAGCGGGTTGACCTTTGACCCCTGGGCAACCCTCAGAAGGAGCCAAACAGGAACAGAGGTTTATCTTTACAGTCAGCTGCCATCCATCCTGTCAGTCTAAAATCAACACAGCTGATTTACTGCCATTCGTCTGGCACTGGGTGCTTGGCAGGTCTCCATCAGCAGTGTGTGTGTGTGTGTGTGTGTGTGTGTGTGTGTGTGTGTGTGTGTGTGTGTGTGTGTGTGTGTGTGTGTGTGTGTGTGTGTGTGTGTGTGTGTGTGAGGAAACAGAACAGTAGAGGAACAATCGTGGAAAAAGTAGAAAGAAAGAGATCAGAAAAAATGAAGGCTGTGTGCCCTCAGACTGTAAAAAAAGTTTTCTCAATTCAAAAATACTCATCACAGTTTTTTTCTCACTTCCATCTAAATTCATGAGAAAGGGATCGGAGGTGAATTGCACTTTTCTCTCTATGTTTATGGAGTGCGAGCAGTGATTAGCATTTATATTCGATGGGGAGGAAGCCCAGACTGCTGAGTTGCAGCGCGGCGTGGCCTCACAGGAGACATGAGAGGTCGCCTTCAACACAGAACAGTTGTATACGTAATGAAGGAAAGCTCTTGTTGCTTCTAAAGCTGCTGGACGCTTTTCTCTCCTTCCTGGCCTTGTGTTATTGTAACACTTCCAAAACCATCCAAGCCTCTTTTTTTTTGTGCATTAGCTTTGGCAGTGTAGGTGAGGAAAGGATGTGTTCCTGCTTGTGCGTGTATGTTTGTGTGCATCTGTGTTTGTATGACTAATAGCCTTGATCTACTGCCTGCAGCTTTGACACTCTCCAACTCCGCTATCCAACGGGCACACGTACACTCACAGCCTACTTTCCCTTGATTGTGCCAGTTGTGAAAGCCTTGGAGCCCACCTCACTTTCCCCTCTCACACTGTCTGACCCCCTGCCTACCTTTCGTCTCGTCGCTACACCAGTGGACCACACCAGATCCCGGACCCACACTTTCTGAGCCACCTTAGAAACTTTCCTGGCTGCTATTCCTGCTTCTTCTGCCAAGATTCCACACTGTGCCCTCAGTCCACACCACTGCCCTCTGTGTGTGTGTGTGTGTGTGTGGTGGTTGAATATACTGCACCCCAGCTTGAATATACATACCGCAAGAAGGCCCACCAACCAAACCCCAAAGTCCCCTTTACTTTGTTAAAGCCTGAGTGACCTTTTATAGACTCGTAAAAAAAGTCAAAGCCACACTGTATTGCGCCGTCTCTGAGGCTCTCTTTCTGTCCTCTCTCTGCAGGCAGCTGATGGAGAATCAGATTACTGTGATCGAGCGTGGGGCTTTTGACGACATGAAGGAGCTGGAGAGACTGTGAGTACCACCCAGGGTTGTCTGTAGATAGCCTGACCAGAAATAACACATTTTTTATTTCTTTTCTAAACTTAAACTTCAAATGAAAGCCCTATTGCTGATCTATATTCAGTGCTCGTATTAGTTGAGCGTAATGAGACTAACAGGAGGAAGTGGTGTATCAAGTGTGATGCACTTCCCTGTCGTTCCATTGTGGTCAGATGGTGCTGAGAGGGTGCAGCGTGGGCTGGCAGTATTTTTTTATTAGCTTTGCCTGACAGGAATGCCCTCAGTAAGGATATGTGGGCTTAAGAGGCCTCCCACACCGCAGACCCTGGCTCATCTGGACAGCACCAGGACTCCTCGACAGCTCGTAAAGCGGCTGGGAAAACACGCAGACAAACACGGCCGACCACACCTCAACCAGCTCATTAGCAAATCAATAGTGCTACCCACATGGAAACCTGCGCAGCAGATGACTTTATGGACACATGCCGTCATGCACACATCGCGGTTAACTTAGAAAAGACTTTCCCCTCGATGTGAAACCCACATTAACAATTTACATTACTGAACTCCAGGCTGTGTACAGCCTGCCTCCCATCCTCCTCCAACTGATCCCAAACACTGGTGTGCCAGACCAATGTGGAAATTAAGCGGCTCGTTTCTCTAATGTTTAAAAGCCACTACCCCACCAGCAGGTATAGTTCAGTTTGAACTGAGCGGCAGCAAACCATTAATGCCCATTACGCACTAAATCTCCACCTCAGCTGGCCAAGCACTCTTCTCAGTGTATACAGTGAGTGGCGCAGGTCCCAACATCTGTCTGAATGTGTCTGAAGGAATGGCAGCGGCCTGCCTTTCAGATTTGCAGCCTCTCTGTTGTGCCACAGTCGCCACATTCACTCCCATGTGCTACCAATGGGCCATTCAGGGAGAAGAGAGTTGTGGTTTCCAACAGATTAGCAACAGTCTGTTCCTCATTGACTTAATTGTTGTATTTGCATAAAGCCTGCCAGTCTTGGACGTTAGTTGTTTGACATGGAGCCTGTTGCCAACCACCATTCCTGTCAGTGCTTCCTTGGGCTTGAACAGACTCATCCATTTCTCTTAATTTTATTTGGAAACATCTTGTTTTGATAGTTCGACCCAGATAAAAATCTGTTCATGCTCATGATAACTGGTGGATGTAATTCACTTGTTTAAATGGGAACGCTGCTATTCCGTTGCTGTGGGAAAGTCGCGCAGAGCACTGAGTTCTACAAGGCACAGCGTCGTAATTTAACTGTGCAGAGATAATTTACGACGCTGTCTCTGACTAGAAGTTTAATTCCCCTGAACTTTCAGTCGGATATTTATGTGACATTCAGAGCGCACTGAAACACAATAGCCTGTGGCTAAGCCGATTCTACGGCAGCGAGCAGAAATTATTCACAGCCTACACAGGGGCACACATGCATAGACACACACTCACACAAATTCACCGGTTGATCATATGTTTTCCCTGCCGCAGGCGGCTGAACCGTAATCAACTTCAGCAGCTTCCTGAATTGCTGTTTCAGAAGAACCCTGCCCTGTCTCGACTGTAAGTACATTCACTTTTTTTTTTTTTTGAATTTCGATTGAGCATGCAGTTTGTCTTACCTGTCAGTGCACATGCCATCTCTCTTTGTCTTTTCCTTATTATGCAAGTGATCCAACAATAGAGTAAGTCTAATGAATGTTGGCTTTGGTTCGGTTTAAACACAATTGAAGAACAATTAAGCTTCAATTACACTTTGCTGGAATGCCACCATGTCCCATTAACATTCAGACATATTAGGTGAAGTGTGCGCTGTGATTTCCACTGTACTTACTGTCTGTAAGACAAAATGAACTGGACGAGTGGAAATCTGAGTTCTTTGCACATCATTGGGCCTTCTTGCCAAGCTGTCTGCAGTTTCTCTGCTCTAGTCTGTCTGCGAGAGAATCCACTGGTGACAGGGAGTTGGTGTGACATTGGGACCAGAACTGAGGGACACATTAGACTTTGAACTATGTTCAAGGTGAAAGGATGTCTGTTTTCCTTAATGTGGCCGTTTTATGTCACAGGAGGAGTCCCCGAAGCTCGCTCTGCCAGCAGACTCATACACCTCTATTGTATGAATCAGATGTGTTGTCGCAGTTTTCATCTCCGTTTCCACTTGTTAAGGCCAATCCTGTGCTGTCTGTCTCACACCCACGCATCCTTACACCTAAGCACCCCATGCAGTGAGAAAATCCCACAGTAATGCAAAACTTTTATTCCCATCTGCAACAAGACTCAGTGTTTTTTTTTTTTTTTTTTTCAGTGTCCCTGTTGCTAGCTGATCATTCCAGCTCCCATTATTCCAGTTCGGATTACCTGGAGCATCTGGGAATAATGAAACAGTGGGACGTGGAAAAATCATTTCCCTCCCTTCAGTCCACATAGTGGTACTACTAACCCATGATCCCGGCCTCAGTCCTCCATCTGTTCATCTTTTGTTTGATGTTTAACACCATCTTGAATGTATCTGTCACTTCTCCTCACGTCACCTATCATTATGCCCAAAACCGACCTGTGGGGCTTCAGGGCAAAGTCTCAGTCTTTTGGGCGGCAAGGCTGGCCTGCTTGTGGCTCGCTTACACTGAGCAGCACCGGGGTTGTCTGTCTAGCTGGAGCCGACACAGAGCAGACCGAGGCCTTCCAGACCAGCGGATGGCCTTGAACAAGCGTGATTAGTCCATCTGGAGCGGCGGGCTCTGCCAACAGCCAGAGGATTTTGCTAACACAGCTCCCCTGTTTCATCCAATCTAACTTCACGCTCATTATTCTAAACCCGGCACTGGCTTTTCTGCCACGTTCTGGAGATTGAGACTTTGTTTAACGTTGCTTAATCGATTCGCTATGTGTCTGTGTATACACTCATTTGTTCTTTATCCTTGGCTGGATAAAAGAGAGCCGTAATGGACCTTGAAGCTTTTCAGGTGTGGAAAGTGCTGCACATTCTTTAGCAGTTAAAACAAATGTACAATCCAGGGCCATGGAATCGAAAAATAATGCAATCTGTACTGTGCCCGTGTGAGTGGCAGTTGCTACTTTGTGAAGGACTTCTTGTGCTTGTTAAAAATTGGGCCTAGTAGTGTGGGATCAGGAACAGCAGCAGAAGACAAAGGTTTTTCCTAATATGCTTCTTAACTCCTGAGCGGCGTGTCTGGGCCACACCGTGGGTTCTGGTTCCAGTCTGATGCGGTTAGGTTACAGCCTCGTCTCGCTCCCGCCAGCAGCTTTTAATGGACTTAAAAGGTTCTCAGCTCCCAGAGGAAGACTCTTACGCTATTTCATGTGTGTATTTGTGTGTGTCTGAGGATGACGGAGGGTAAGAGAGAGACCGTCTATGGTTGCATATGTATTTGTGTCTTTGCACTTGCTCAAGTGCTCACCGGGGCTTATTAGTGTCTGCCTTTATGATCCTAACAAGAGAGGTTAATGTGAAAGCCCGCTGCCCTCAGGTGGAGCGCTAACCCAGATGGTTTCTCCTCTCTTGGATGCAGGATTAATTGCCTTCTCTTCCCCTTTTCTATACTCTTTACTCTTTTCCTCTGCATCTCTTCGACTCTCCTCTTTTTCTCCCTTTTTTGCTCATTCAGGAGTGAGTGTTTGAAGAAAAGCTTTGTGGCTTTTTTGTCTCAGACATCCCGCAGAGAGGACGAACAGAAAGAATGACATAGGGGATGGAGGTGGGGGGGATAGTGGATGAGATCGTTGCTCTCATTTAAGTTTTGAGGAAAAGCTAGCTGGGTTAATAAAAGGCTGTCGGTTAAATGAGAAGAGGACTGTTGATTTGTGGGGAGTTTTTAAACACTTGACTCCCATGCAGTCATTATGCCAATGGGGTAATGAGTTCCCACTACAAAGGGAAGACGGAGAATTGTTGCTTGAACACAGAAATGCAAAAACGGCAAAAACCTACAAATAGAAAAAGAGAACAAATTTAGAAATAATATATTTCTTTTCTTTGCGATAATTCTGCCAAAGCTCGAACCTTAGTTGGACGTACGTCTTGTTTCATGTACAAAACAGAGAGCTGAGGTGTGCACACATATTTCACAGAGCTACGTGTTCTGCTTTCTGTTCTGAGAGTCTACCTCTTTATCTCCACCCCCGCTCCTCCGCCTCTCCCCCCGCCTGAGAGATACCAGACACACTGATGCATGAGGGGCCGAGAAGAGATAATTGGAACTGATTAGAGATGATTAGAGATAGTTAGAGTTAGTTAAAGCCGCCTGTGATGGATGGCATCGACAAGAAGGCATGGGAACGCCGGCGCGGAGGTGAGAGGTGCTGCGCAGAACACCAGCGAACAATAACAGTGAAAATAGAGTTGCATTCATCACCGTTAACGACCTGTTGCCCCCCCAGCCCACCGCCCCTGACTTCTCATCCCACTTCCACTGCACTTCAGATCTGTAATCTACTCATCCATGTCTGTAATTAGTGTCTTTTCGCTGTGGGAGAGCAGGAGGAAGGAAGGACCGCGGGATGGAGAGGGGAAAAAGAGGGATAGGTGAGCACAGTTGGAGGAGTGCAGAGCAGTTAGCCTGATAGCTGGCCCCGGGGAATAGCATCTGGTTTGAGCTCAGGATGGGGGGTTGAGGAGGAGGAGGCGAAGGGCTATTTTGCGGTTTTTGATTACCGTGTTGCTTGTTACTGCCACAAACAAATGACGGCAACAACACAGCCTTGTTTGAAGGGGTGTTGCTTTCATTAATGGCTAACATGCGGTACCACGTGGTGGGTTGAGGGGACGGTTAGGAGAGGTTTTCCCTTGCGTATCTCCCCGTGAGGGATGAAGGAGGAGGGAGGGAAGGGCATGGTAGTACCTGCACTACAGGGGAGCTGAGGGAAACCTGGCAAAGGATTGGAAGGGGGTGGTCTCACTCTTCTTTACAATCTTTAATTTTGCTTTTAATGCTTAACGACGGGTATGCTGATATACAAAAACACACGCGGTGGGTGACACGCATGCGCACACTCACAAGAGAGAGGAAAATGTAAATAACATTAATTAGACACAAACACACAAAGAATAAGACTATAATTATGACTGTGGGTGCTAATGTGTGGATGGCAGGCGCACACGAGGGATTGCATTCTTTATATGGCTGTGACTGCAGATAAAAGAGCAGCTTCAGCTATGTGTTGATGCAAAGCTGCCTGTTCTGTGTTTGTGTTGGAGGGATGTTGTGTTTTCTGTTTGTTGATCGCTTGATGCTTAGGGAACGGTAGCTCAGTGTGAGAAGAAATAATTGTTTGGGGGAAGGAGATCTAGAATAAATAATGTGCACTATCATTAAACATATAAATCATCTGTCTGTCTCAGTATCCCCGCTTGTTTTGACTTTTCCATTCAATATGCAGTATTTTCCCCTTTTCATTTGCCGCAGATTGATAGGCTTGTAGACTCACTCTGGTGTTCCAGGACTTTTTGTGCCACAGAGCCAGCAAATTAACTCTTTAAACTTTTGACTTTTTGTGTATGACTGACGTGAATGTGTTTTTCTTTTTCTCCTTGTGACTGTTTTTAAGTGTGCGCTGTGTGTGAGCATGAATGTGTGTCTGGCAGGCTGTTAATGGTCCGAGCTGGTCTTGTCGTTTCCTTCTCTTTGTCTCTGCTCATGAATGACCTGCTTCGACGTGCTAGGTCTCTCTCTCGCTCCCTCAGAGGACCGCCTGGGCCCCCGCTTGGCAGCAGTCCCCATGGCAACCCGTCTTCATCAGGAGGTTTCTGTGCCATCGATGGCAGACATCCTGATTTCTTGACTGCGGTTTGTCTGACACTAAGTAAACACTGACAGCAGAGACTTTACTGAGTAAAGTTCACTTTGGACACAGTGAAAGCAAAATAATTGCGTGCATCAGAGGTAATGGCTTCTTAAAGGGTCAGTTCACCCAAAATTATGATTATTTTTTTACCTACTAGCAGTGGCATACAATTAACCTCAGATAGTTTTGCTTCAGTTAATACAGATTTTTGGAATGCCCATTTCTGAGTTTTGTGTGGTGCTCACAACACTGAAAACGGGCTGTAACAGGGACTTTTTGTCCTTTCAGTTTTTGGAAAGAGATACGGTTTCTGAATTTCCAATATGTGAGTTTGCAATGCTGTGAGCACCAGCAACAAAAATCCAACATCGCACTGAGGGAGAACACAGAGACAGACATATCAAAACCTAATGAATGAATTAAATAAAACCAAAAATATTAGCATGGCAGCGTTTCCTAAATCGGGCTGAAGGACTCTTTAACGTCTAACTCTCTAGATGCAGGCCAGAGTCTTTTTGCTGGAGTATGAAATACCTGACCTGGCGGCCAACCGAAAAAATCCCAGGCAGTGCCTCACCTCCTTGCCCCTGCCCCTCTTCCTGGCTCTGTCCTTGTCAGCTGGTAAAAGTGGCTTTTATGGCTTGTCGCTGTTTTCTTTACGAGTCGGACTGTGTGTGAGAGAGAAATGCAGACCAAACCATGTGAGGAAAGCGGAAGCCAAAAGGGGGTAATTTAAAAACCACTCCGCCATCTGAAATATTCACAACCGCAGCACAAGGGGAGCAAGAGAGAAAGAAGAAAAAAAAAAGAGAGACAGAAGAAGAAGAAAGTCAAAGAAGAGAGAGAGAGTGAGATGGTCAGAGGTGCAAAAGACGGGAGCAAGGATGCGGCGAAAGCAGGAGAAACAGCAGTGTTTATATTTACTAACGATTCCGTGTCCTTCCTCATGAATAATTGAACAGATGGATTGAGGCTTGTTAAATATTCACACTAAAGCGCTGGGACATCAGTGCTGTGTGTGTGTGTGTGTGTGTGTGTGTGTGTGTGTGTGCGCGTGTGCGTGTGTGTGTGTGTGTGTGTGTGTCCAATGTCTGGTACACACTGCTCTACATACTCACCCATACTGATGCTCTAAATATTCGTACATGCACATACACAAGTTCTTCTGCGATGACCGTCCCAGTCATACGTGTGTGTGTGTGTGTGTGTGTGTGTGCACGTACGTCTTCACATTGGGGACTGGTCTGGTCATTATGAATTGATACGGCATGAATAAGACATCACAGTGTGGTCTAGATCCGTCATGAGTATACACACAACGGGATTTCACGCAAAGAGCTGCTGAAGGAGGCTCTCTCCTCCTCCTCCTCCTCCTCCTCCTCCTCTTCCTCTCTGTGCCGCTGCCGACACTTTGCCTCTGTGACGGCTGGCTTCTCCTGGTCCAGATTGGAACTGACACACACGGGAGGAAAAGGCTGCCCTCATGTCCTCACACACACATGCAACACACACACACACACACACACACACACACACACACACACACTAACTCCTTGGAATCTCCAAGCAGGGGCTTAAGGAATGCTGCGATTCCAGCCAGGAATAACAACCCATATAGCGCTAGTTGGGTTGTCCCGCTTGTGTGTGTGTGTGAACGCATGCTCAGTGGACGTGTGTGTGCATAATGGCCCTGTACAGTTTAAGCGGCATGGTGTATGAATGCAGCCATCAGAATGAAAAATCCAGCTCATTCATCACAGGCTTAATAGAGTGCAATCTCCTTGCAATAGGTGTTTCCCTCACTCAGCGCATCTGTCTGTCTCGTTACGGTTCGGCTCGAGATCTGGGGTTTCAATCAACAATATCTGCTCTGGATCATCATGTGCAAGTGTCGTGTGTGAGGAGCTTAGCAGGAAGACTACAGTGTCTGTGTGTAATCTCTAGTTATGAGCTGTTAGGGTCTGGACTTGAGACTCAGCGTTGGAAGTTGGAAATAACCCAAGCAGACCCAAACACAGCCTCTCCACTCTTGAGCAGAGTGGGGAGAGGGGGCGATCAAAACCCTTCCCAATCATCCTCCAAAGCAGGAAGAAGCAAACTGCCCACACATGCACATGTGCTGCCCAACGCACATGCCCAGCAAACCCACACGCATACCGTAAATGGTTGTTCCAGCCCTATCCTGTGGCCCTGGGCTCTGTCTCTGATTGTGAGATTTAAAAAGAACAAACAAACAAACTGCAGGGCAAATTATGCCTCCACACACACACACATGTAATCACAGAAATGCCACTGCGCACACACTTTGCCCACCTCCTGCTGATTTGCTGCTGTAGCGACCAGTGCTCTGCGGGGCTCGGACTCAGGCTGTTTACCTTTTCTGAGCGATTGGAAGACACACACACAGAAACACAAAGAGTTGGGAGGCGAAATGGTTCAAAAGAAGAGTCTCATATTGTCTGAACGAGATCTGATCCAACTGCTTGGGAAAAGTGTGGTGTAATGGATGGAAAGAGATTTTTGGATTTTTAGTTGTGTGTGCATATGTAATTATAGGCTTTGGATGCATCCCTTTATCCTCTGGAAGGAGAGTCTCTGGTTGAACTCCTTCCTCTTCCCTGTGGCTATATTTCTTGTGTGTGTGTGTGTGTGTGTGTGTGTGTGTGTGTGTGTGTGTGAACTCTGGGCTGTCTCCTCTCTGTCTGTGGTGAGCAGGTCCATTCTTAGGGCTTTATACTTAGCACACCTCCAGGCCTTTTGTTCACGAGACTCCACAGGCTGCAGAGCCGCTGCCACATAGCGGCTGAACTGGTGGTGACTGTGGGTTTCACTGTCTAAAGACGACGCCTTGTGCGCCCCGAGGTTAATGAGGTTAAGATGGTGAAAGAAGCAAACTTGTGACAGCAGGTTTCCTGGTTTGAATCTCTTGAAGCTAGAAAAAAAAAATATTGGTTGGCTAAGTGAATAAGGCAACGTTTGTCTTTCTGCAGCTGGTTGTTGAGGTGCGCTTGAGCACACCACCTCTCTCCTGCAGCTCCGATATTGAGCTGCTAATTGTCAGTTATGACTGTGATCATGCTGTGTATTATACAATATGATATCACTGAGTGCGTTTAGATGCATTGCAGTTATGGCAAAATCAAGGCAAGATTCAGGTGTATAAACACATCAACCAGGTAATCCTTCTGATATATTTTCAAATTACACTTGGCGTTCATACAGATTACTCTGAATATACAGTATATGCCATTTGATTTTATTCATAAAAGTACACCAAGTGCTGTAAAACTCTACCATCTATAGATACACGGCTCATCAGTATACTGGTTTTGTATTTTAATATTTAGGTTTGTAACTGCAATTCCAACTTCAGCCTCAAATACATTAGAAGGTTTGTTTAGTATGTATGTAATATATGTACCATAATTATTTCTGCTGCTACAAATAGCAGCTTCTCTGCCAAAACAAATCTTTATAAAATTACATGGGACCAAATAGGCTATTCAGTTGCTTGGGCTGTAAGACAATAGTGATCATTTTGTGTCGCTGTATTGATGTTTAATTAATAGATTACATGCAAAGACAGTGGTCCATTTTGTCTTATGTGCTGTGTTTATAGCACCAACTGCTAGGTAGCGGTGTGTCTTTCTTTAGCCATCTGACTCTTCCACTCCAGCATAACAATGTAAACGAAGACAGGAAGTAGCAAAAGGGCACAAATGTAAACTTTTTAATTTTATGCATATGGTGGCATGTTTTTTATACTATGACAGTGTTCCTAAAATTTGATTTAAAAAATTGCAATATATCGCCTTGCTTACAGTATCGTAGCATTTTGAATCATAACCCCTGTATCGTGATACATATCATATCAGATAGCCAGATTCTTGCCAATACGCATCCCTATCATTTGCATGTGTCCAGTTTCATAGTTTTTGTAAATAATTCAAAATTGTGATCAACCTCTAAATCAGCAGTGCATCAGATTTAAAGCAGAACATGCACTGAGGTTAATAATTCATAAATAAACTACGAACACCAACAAAATCCATCTGTTTTCCCTTTTTTACTTTTCTGTTGACCAGCAGACACCCTGACTTTCTTTATACTGACTTTCAAACAAACAACTGTGACTCTGAGTCATGTAAACATTTAAATCAACCTGTTTACCCATATCTGATTATTCACAGTAATGAATTATGTGTGCATATAAATATTGAGACTAGTGGGAAAAGACAAATAGGCGCAGCACCTGGAAAATAAAGTTTAAACATGCATTCAGTTGTTTGAAATGTTGAATCCAACCAGAACCTTGGTGCTCTGCACTCTCTCCTCAGCCATCCTACTTTCTCTGTAAACAAAAGACACTTGTCTGCTTAGGCAAGCGGACTGCCCACATTCCTGTAAAAATACATATTGAGCCGTGCAGCGCCGCTGAGCACAGCACAGAGGAAAAAGTGAATTCCAGTACAAATGCCTATCTGTTTCCAATATTTGCTCCCTCTCACAATACTCTCCTGCTGGCATCTCAGCCTGAAGCGGTGATCTCATTAGCCCCAGAGCGTATGTGTATGCCCGCTGTGGAGATATTTTTGGTGAGAAACAGTATGCATCTCTGAGCGGGTGGTGTCTTTCCTTCTTTGCTTTGTACAGTATAACAGGAAATCACTGGGGGATGGAATCGATTCCTCTTCCCCGCTGTTTCAACTAGTACACACACACCTGCCCCACCCAAGCAATGCCTCCAGAAATGAGTGTTACGTCTGAGATGCAGCCAGATCTATGTGTGTGTTTACCTGTTGTGCATTGCAACTGGAGCAGGGCCTGCAGTCACACCAATCTGACACCTCGGAGGGGGTGATGAGGAGGAGAGAGGAGTATTGATTGAGAAGCAGGGAGTCGCAGAGAGATGGAGTTGGAAAGCACAAAGAATGAAAGAGAAGAGAGCAGTGACAGACAAATGCAGGAGAGGAATATAAAGCGCCTTTTGTAATCATTTCATACTATAGATTTCCTATTTTACATTATTTATACAGCTCTGAAAGTTCCCTCATAAACTTTTAAATTGTTTTTCTTCCCCTCCCTCCCAAATCCAGTGTAGCGCTGCAATTCAATCGAGTAAATAGACGGAGAATGAGAGGAGTGGAAAGCGGGTAAAATGAGTTAGAGGGCAATAGAAGGACCTGAAAGTGACAGACAGTGCCTGGGAAGCAATAAATAGTGCAGGGATAGAGTAAGTGGGGTTGGCAGATAAAGCGAGAGAAAGAAAAAGAGGCAGAGAGAAGAAAGATTGGCCTCATCTGTAGACTTTGAAAGGATTCTCATCTCTTCTCATCTATATGTGGCCGTGCTGGGAGACGGAGGAGAGGAGGGAGCCAGGGGCACCTGCAGCAGAGCATTAGCCAAAAGCCCCATTATCACTTCAAAGCTGGACTCTGCTGGAGGAGGCCTGAGTGACACTGGGGCCCGACGGAGGATGAAACATGGCACAGAGATAGGAGTAGAAAGTGTTCTCCCTCTGTCAGCTTTCCCCTCTATCATCCCCCCTGCCCCTTTTACCGTACCCCACTTCCTCTCTGTCATCCACCTTGTCCTACCTTCCTTATCGCTTCCGTTTCCTCCCCCTGTATTACTTCCCCCCTGCGTCTTATCTGTATCTTTAACACCTGGCTGCCTGGATGGCCCCTATATGAGCTCTCTTTCTCTATTCCTCTTCCCTGCTGGCTGGATTTCTCCATCTTCTCTGGCTTATAAAAGGCCTGGGGACTGGAGGCCCCGATGAGCCTCGGGCTGTGGTAATGAGCTCGCAGGCCCTTTCATGTGGAGATCAAGCCGATGGCTGGAGGGGGTGTTGTTGGTGCTGGCGTTAGTGGAGTGGATATTACCAGCAGTGGATTGTGGATTGTAGAATAGAAGAGTAATAGGTCAACCCAGCCTTAGACCAGACCTGGAGATGCAGACGGTTCCCATGAAGTCAAAGAGTGTCCCAGCCAGACACAGAGACACACAATACTGTCAAAGAATGGGGCAAATCATTATAGCCTCCGTAAGTTATAGCATTCCTCTGTCCAATACATTATCCCAGAGACCTTTCCCGATATTTACAGGCCACAGAAGGTCAGATACTTTAAGCAGGACAACGGCATAGCTCAGAAATCAATGGCAGACGCACAAACTCATACACCATTTTCTATTACTACTCTCCGCTTGCTCTTTGAGTGTGTCAACACTTCATAAAATCGCCATCTGAATAAGTCCAGGGACACAGAACGAGCGACAGAGGGATATTTGAACGTCTGACGCTCTTTGATTCGACTTTGCCGAAAGGAGCGTCGCCACTCTTTAAATCCTCCTTGTCTACCCCTGTTAAATCCTCCAAAACCAATCTATGCATGTGTGTGTGTGTGCCTATTAATCCGTAACGCATAGCCACACTCCATTATTGCTCCCTCCCCCTGACACCTTCATTAGGCCCACAGATGGGGATTACTTCTGACTTGTAGATTAGGCCACTTGGCTGCTACGTTCATGCATGCTAGGGTTGCAACTCATGATTTTATTATTGATTGATTTAGTATTTAGTCTGTAACGTGTCAGCAGATAGTGAGAAATGCCCATCATGTCACATAGCCAAAAGTGACGTGCCCAAATTGCTTGTTTTCTCTGTTTTATACCAATTACAATGGTATAAAACAGAGGAAAGTAACAACATATTGCCCAGTGTCAGTGTAAGTTTGTGCAAAACAAAAAAAAGGTACAGTCTGTGTTTGTGTGTCTGTGTGTGTGTGACTGTATGTGTGTGAGTGAAGAGCAGTGGGGATATGCCCAGGTTCCACTTCATAAAGCTGTTGTAAAAGAGAGGAGCCCATTCATAGCTAACAAAGAGTTTTCACATGAACAAGCTAACAGACTGGTGCCCGGCAGCCCTCCACACTTCCTCAACGCTCATTTTACCCATTTTATTTCCTCTCTCTTTCCTCTCCTCCCCCTTGCTCAACTCTTTCCCATGAGTTAATTGTTAAAACATCCTTTGATTCTGGTTCGTAGAGCGCGCTGCAAGATGAGACCTCTTACTTACGGCAGCTGCTTTTGCTGCCAGACACTTTGGCAAGAGATAATGGCAGAAGCTTAATCAAAGATGGATATTATGTGATAAATACATCAGTGGAATCATCACAGCGTGAGCCAGTTATTTGGCTAGGTTTGACTTTTCACTCATCTTTTTATAGTATGGCTCCTAATAGTTTCTATGGAGACTGAATTGGCAGAGTGTTGTTGTACTGCGTGTGGCCCCTTGGCAATCTCACCCTTGTTCACCTTCCTACCTGTGTTTCTGGATATAGAAAGCTGAAAGATGGTGATACATCTGTGTTGGCACCCTCGCTTCGTCAAGGGCAGAGCGTCGGAGAGCTGATAAAAGTTTCTCTCACTGTACAAGTAAAGTCCAAGCGTCGGGATGTCTGTGTCAACAATCAAATTACCTTCCTGCTGATTGTTGGCAATGTGGAAGTTGTCGTAATGTTGTGCGAGTTAGTCTGTGTGCAGCATAACAAAGATATTTTCAATGTGGGACAGATGTTGCAGAGAACGGAACAGCAGATTACGTCATGTTTTATTTTTCCCTGCTTTTTGCATTTTCTGTCTTTACTTTAACCTCCTCTCCTACTTTGTGCGGATGTGGAGAGGAGGTTGGGGTAAAAAAAAAAAAAAAAAAGGTAGAAGTCAGATTGTTTTCCAAGTTGTGAGACTGAGCTGAGCGGAGTTGAACGGAGACATCCAGCGGGGTTAGAGAAGCACAGCCTTGTTTCCCAGGCAGGCACCCTCTTTGTGACATGGTTAAAGATGTGTCCTAACACCATTCCCATCACCCCTCGTCCCCTCCTCTCCCCCACCTCGGCTACCATCCCTCCATCCCTCCCTCCATCTCCAGAGAATAGCCTGCCCTTTGCTCAAGCCATTCCGTCTCCTTGGAGCTCATTGTTCCTCCCGGTTGCTAAGCGATAGCTGGGGCCTCATTTGGTCACCTTGGATACAGGGGGGAGCCTGGGTATTTGGTATGGGGTCAGGGCTGACAGAGGTGATGTGAAGGTGTGTGTGTGACTACGTACAAGGTTGCGTGCACACATTGTTAGCCATCAAAGTGTGTGTGTGTGGGTGCGTGTGTGTGTGTGTTTGGTTAAGGGTCAGGCGTGACAGCGCCGGTACAATAGGGTGGGGTGTGACCAACCCCTCCTTCGCCATTTATTAGCCTATTCAGTCACCCACTCCCCTGCTCCGAGCCAGGCTGGGCCAGGAGGCAGCCGAGCTGTCAGTCAACAGGGAGGGGGAGGGGCAGAGAGGAGATCCCAGAAAACATAATTAATGTGTAACACAAGAGCTGCCGTATCGCTCCAAAGAGGAAATTAAAGAAACAAGCAGCCACTGTAACGGCAATTACGCAGAGCTGAATGGACCACTGTCTTTGGGTTGTCAGTGCTGTTTCAGGCACTCACACCTGCTCTCTCTTTCATCTCCCACCCTCCCTCTCTCTCTCTCTCTCTCTCTCTCTCTCTCTCTCTCTCTCTCTCTCTCTCTCTCTCTCCATCTACACTGTGCATTTCTCTCATTCTGTAAAACTCACACCAGGGGAGAGCCTCTTTGTCAACCGCCCTCCTGAATTCCTATCCTCAATCGTCAAGCTGGCCGTGGCTGGCCGGCCTTGAAGAGCCCTGAAGTGGCTTTCATAAACCTCCACCAAACACACACACACACACATACACAAATCTACACTATTGTTGCCAAAGCTGAAGCACTCATCAAGAGAGTACGAGTGGTGAAATGAGCAAAACGGAGAGGAACGTTTTTTAGAAAAACTCTTATTCAAATGAGGACCATTCTCCACTCTCTGTCTCTCTTTGGGCTTCTACAGTATATCTGTATCATCCATGAGTGATTTGCTGTAGAGGCCTGTTCTCTGATATCATTAGGTTCTGCAATGCATCCCTGAGTCCTTCGAGCAAAGCCAGCAACGAGCATTTTACCCCCAAATTAAGCTTCATCAGGGATGACTCACTGTCAGTGCTATGTGTCTGAGTCATCAGTCATCAGAGTCATTCGTGCCCTTTATCCAACTTTTTTTTAACGCATGAGACATGCAAACTTTTCCTCTTCCTTCTGCCCCCCATCTGTCTGTCCCGCTTCCCTTCCTTCTTTTTTTTCGAGGCCTGCTGACATTACAAGACAGTGTACCACAGCTTTCTGTTTTATGTTTTCTCCGTCAAGTATATTTGTATCAGCCAATAGCACCCAGAACAGGTTGTGCAATGCGATGTGTAGAAAAAAAAAAGTATTCCCTCAGGAATCAGTTTCTCCCCTGCATGTGGTCTGCATGTGTGTGTTCCAAAACCAACTGTGGAGCTAAAATTGTTGCAGATTACCAACTAAATGGCTGCCTTGTGTTCTCAACACTCATAATGAGTCAGAAGGAATGTGTGTCCTCACCTGAGCTGTAACCGATAGCAGACATAAAGATGATCTAACATGCCCGCGAAGATGGAAAAAGAAGAAGAAAGCCTGGCATTGCGGAGGAGGGCATACCTGCGCTGAGAGGCAGGGCGTGTCTGGCCTCTCAGGGTTCACTGCTCTGACAAAACCGCAGTGGTAATGCGGCAGAAAATGACTCCAGGAGCTGGCTGGCACACAAACCTGGACTCAGCATGACAGCGGGCCAGTCAGTTTTTGCTTTTTCCAAACCTCACGTAGTTTCCGGAAGAGTCATTAAGGAATCATTGAGTGGTGAAGCAAGTGACGAGATTCATCAAAACAAGTTATTGAAAGCAGCCAGCGAATTCATTTAGTGGCTCGGCTGAATTTGCCCATTGGGCTGCATTGATGTGGTGTTGACCCCCGCACCACAGCGCGCATTTCTGTCAGTGCGGCTTTGTTGGCGGAGCGGTAACCTTTCTTTGTACCCGTGTTTGGGCCAGTAACCTTGCTTTGTGTTGCTGTGTGTATCAGGGTGTAGTGTGACTCCCCTTCTCCATAAATCACTGTCAGATTCCAATGGTACAAAACAAAGCCCTCGCCTGAAGCTTGGATAATGGGGCTGTTGGTGTGTGTGCCCGTATGTGCATGTGTGTCAAGCCTTTCATTTACCAATCAGCACCAAACAGAGTTTATGAAAATTCATTGAGTGTGAGATGAGCTTTTTTTTTTTCCCCTCTCCTTCAGATGAATATTGCACGAAACGCAGCATTGGGTGACAAAACACTCCATCGATTTCAAGGAAGGAAGGAGGGGAGGGGGGCGGAAAGAAAAGGGTGAGGGAATGAGGTTGATCGCTGGTGCGTGATGGAATAAAACTGCAGAAATATCTGTCACTGCGTGCTCGTGTGCGGCTGTGTGCGTCCCACGCAGGGGGCTGATAAATAAATGATGTTTGAAATGAGAGCAGCTCTCCGTAGACCATCTCCACTTCATGAGAAGTGCTTGTTTACAACTCCGCACACACACACACTTGCGCGCACACGCTGCATCAATGGCTACTAGAGCTGGGGAATATACTGTTGCTCTCCTCTCCAGGAACACCTCCGTCCTGTGAGCCTCTAAGTGTGTGTTCCCGCACTCGGGCCTTCATCACTCTGCATTCCATCTATGTTGATGGCGAGGGGATGGGAAGCATTACTTCACAGGCCAAAGCAAACACACACATGCATATAAACACCTACCTTGTGAGAGAGAGGCTGGAGAGCATTAGTGAGCTCAGCAGAGCAAACACTGTGATAAAGGCAGGATTTGGGCAAATTGTAATGGGAGGAAGCGGCGGGGCAAGGAGAGGATTTACCCCCAGTATCCCTGCAGGCCCGGGCATGGCAGAAGCCCATGTAACCAAACAGTGTGTGGCGCTGACTCATGGTTCCTGTGTTTGCTCTGCGGGCTGTCCTAACATATCATTACTTCTCTCAGGAACCCTCTCCTCTGGAGAGATGGCTGCCTACACCTTCCAGACAAAACCTGACCTTTTACTTTCTCCCCACGGTAAATGAAGCGATGCCATTCTAGATGAGCTGTGAGTGAAAATGAGAGGTGGTTGTGGCGGGGTGCTCATGAGAGACAGCAAGAAAGAGAGAGAGAGAGCGAGGGGGGGGTATCGTGGGTGTCAAGGAGAGGGCAGTTGTTGCACAGATGATTCCCACAGTTTTCATTGTTTTTGGAAGATTTTCGAACATCCCATTTCTAGGCAACTGAAGCAAAGGTCAGGATGGAGGAAGGAAGAGGAGAACAACGGATTAGAAAGAGGTGGAGAGAGAGAGAGAGGGAGAGATGGAGAGATGGGTTGATGGTGGGGGATACAGCTCTGGAATGCTGCAGTGGTTTTAATTACAGACAGAGGAATAGTCTTTTTAAATATTTAGAGTACAGATGATCTCTCTGGCTGTGTGTGTTTGTGTGCACTGGGCTTTGTGTGTACACTGTGCACATGTAAATGCATTACCATGGAGGAACTTCTTTGTGTGTGCACATGTTGTGTATATGCAGTCCTGAGAGTTACTGAATGTGTGTGTGTGTGTGTGTGTGTGTGTGTGTGTGTGTGTTTGTGTGTGTGTGTGTGTGTTGGGACATTACATGTGTGTGCGATGCAGCAGAAAATGTGAAGAGATTTAGTTAGTTCATCTAAAAGTGCAATGTCACTTTTGTTTTAAAACCATTTTACTTAAAATTTAGCTCTGATTTTGTTATTACATTGGTTACATATAAAAAGTGGACGTAGTCACCGTGACGTCACCCGTTGGTTTGTGGACTACAGTTTTGTAGTGTCGAGTTTGGCATTTTGTCCATCCCCATCTTGATTTTTTGCAACCAGAAATGACACGACAGGGTGGAGCTAAGTACAACCAAAGCTGAATAAGATGTTTTTAGGTGACCAAAATGTTTCAATTAACTTTCATGACCTGAGAACATACTGTGAAGTTGTAAGACGAAAACACTCCCAGACCACGTAACGCCATGGTAGCAATCTGTCGATCACAAGGTAGCCATGTCCTAAAGCATCCCCTGCTTTATGGTCTATTTTACTCTAAATGGGAGCATAATTTACCAAATGAATATCATGATGTGTTGAAGAAGACTTGAAACTAGTGATTGAGACAATAAACTCATGTTTACAATGTTTATCAAGTGAGAATTAGGCTCATTTTCTCATAGACTTCTATACAATCAGACTTATTTTTGCAACCAGGGGAGTCGCCCCCTGCTGGCTGTTAGAAAGAATGTAAGTTTAAAACTATAATAATAATCTTAGAAATATATCACCATGCAGGTAAAACAAGGTCATTGATAGATCCTGGAAATACAATCTGACCAAAATGTGTCTATAATAGTAAGTATTGAAAACATTCAAGAATTAAAATTTAGCACCAAATGCTCAGTCAGTTTTAGTCTTGTTTACATAGTCTTTAATCTAAATTATAGGTTAAGTTCTTGTAAGGATGCTTGTTCAAAAATGTTGCAATGAGAAGTTTTACATATTTTGTTAAATTAAAAATAAAAGATTTTGCAGAAGTAACATTCAGGTCCCTCATACCAAACTCCTGAATAAAGTTTCACCTTGACACCCAATGATAGACAGAAGAGGTGACAAAGGAACTGAAGATTGTTTGTTCCCTATTAACAGCATGAACCTTTTCTCCCTGACAGACTGCAGTAGAGATTCTCGTTTACCCTGCATGACTCAAACAAGGAGGCCATCAAAAAGTGGGTAGAAGCAGTAAAAGAACAGCTATAAATGAACTGGAGTGGTAAATAAAAAACACGGGAGACAGGGCTAAGATCCGAGAAGTGGTTTAAAGGTGCTAAGTGCTAGACCTTGACAATGTAGGTCATGTTGAGAGAGCCAAGCCTGAACTGCTCTCATGGTTTCAGCTCTCTAGTTGGCTGCATCTGTCTGACTGACGGTAGGGTGCAAAAAGATAGAAGGGGCTGTAATCTCCTAATCATTAAACAGGGAACTACAGGATGTAAAGAGATGTGACTGCTGTCTGCGAGCACTAAGCCGGAGGAAGTCGGGATGCCAGAGTTAAGTGGAGCAATATCCTCCTTGTGAGGGGCTTGTTAAATGGGTGCTATCATGAGCAAACAAAAAGTCTCTCCATCTCTTGCTGTATTGTTTGTTCAGAGTAATGCCAAGGGTCCGGTCCAGACCCAGAGCGGTAAATAGGCTGTAATTATGAGGCAGCACCGCGTTCTGCAGGCTCACATTGATCTGTCATTGACAAAGTTAATGAGCATGGACATGAGGCACGGAGTCTCGCCACAAAGACATCAAAGTGCCACGGCTATGACTGGCCCGCTGTGCGACTGGCCTTCAGGCAGACACCCAGGCTGCCGCAACCCCTGCCTCCCTGGGAGGGGAGAGGATGGAGGTGGAGGGGGTCTTTCTTGGCACCATGTGTAAGGGAGTTTGTATGTCTTCGTCCTTTTCTCCCTGTCCTTTCTGTTTCTCTCTCACACATACATTTGGTGCATGTTTGGCATGTGTTTGCGGTTCCGAGCGAGGCTAAATGAGAAACTTTTTTGCAGCAAACAAGATTCCTTAACTCGATACTCTGCCTCTGCTCACCACCTGCTGCTTGGAAACCTGCTGGCAACACACACATACACACAAATGTCTTGCTACTAGGTAACCCGTTGGCTATCTGCCTTTTCATTCCTTTCTGTCAACAGCAAATAAGAAAAAGGGAAAAAGCAAAATCCGAGAGCAAATATTGGCCTACACAGACAAAGGCATTCCAGACAGGGTTGTCACTCTCACTCGCTCATCCTTAAAGTCCCATCCTCCTCCTTCCCTCCATCACCCCCACCGCCTCCCCTCACACAGCCACTTCTGTTCCTTCCTTTATTTCCTCCCAAGGTCTCTCTTTTCAGTTCGGCGCGAGGCATCTCTGCTATCTGTGACACTTTGCTGAAATCCTATCTTGTTATGGCAGTAATGCATCTCTGTGTTCATGTAGAAGTGTGCAGATTTGAGTAAATTGCCCAGCTCTCATTTCAGAATCAGAAAAAAAATCTTTATTTCCCATTACAAGGCAATGGAAATTTAACTTTTTGCCTCGTAACTTGGGGAATAAGGCATTTTCTTACAATCGATTGCTCAAATTGAGGCACCTTCCCCTCTACCCCCCACAGCCCACGCTCTCCTAGCTTTTTAGCAGTCATCCTGTCCGTCGTCTTCCTCCCTCCCCTGCCTCTGGGGGTTCAGATGTCATCCTCATCCTTGTCAGAGGA
This sequence comes from Pterois miles, assembly GCA_947000775.1. NCBI lineage: Eukaryota > Metazoa > Chordata > Actinopteri > Perciformes > Scorpaenidae > Pterois > Pterois miles. The sequence continues at coordinate 14,250,388 of CAMQGK010000341.1, forward strand.
GTCTAATGGATTGGTCATGCTCAGGGCCCTCCCCGCCTGACTCACAGAGCTGGGGTGAAAGGTCACGGCTAGGGTGAGATAGGAACCGCGGAGAGAGGACATCCGTTTGGCTGTTCCCAGCTGCGTGTGTGCGTCTGCTGTTCAGTGTGTATTGTGTGTGTGTGTGTGTGTGTGTGTGTGTGTGTGTGTGTGTGTGTGTGTGTGTTATTTTCTCAATAAACACCTTCTCTGCACTCGTATGCTGGGTAGCTAGGGGGGCGATTTGTACAGAGCAGTAAAATACAGCAAAGAAAATAAATAACAACGTTCAGCTACAGGATGTAGCATTGTCAGGTAAGCATACAAATGTGTTCTCACTCACATACACCCTCCCCGTGTCTGGCATATCCATCACAGCCTCTCGGGGCCTCCTGTTCTTTCTGGAGGTCAGAGTTGAAAATGGTCGCCTATATATACAGACAGTGTAGAGTGTGTGTGTGTGTGTGTGTGTGTGTGTGTGTGTGTGTGTGTGTGTGTGTGTGTAGGTGCCAGATCTGTGCAGAGCCTCAGTGTTGATTAGGTCTAGACCAGTGGGGTGATCTATCACCATCTCAAGAAACACAAACCAAATGTATGTCTGGCAACAAGGCAAGTCAACACATATGATGATATATTATGGCTTGAAGTCCTCAGGGTCAGCAGCACTTTTTCTCCCAACATTTGATGGTCTTTCTTGTGGTTTTTTTTGTAGTTAGTGGCAGGATTTTTCCTTTTGCCAGATCCTTCCATAGATATGGTATAGAAGTCAGGCATCATTAATGCGGTGCACGTTTCCACTCTGCCTTCGCAAATTTCTTTTGTTTCCAGTTTGACTTGGATGGTTCTATATTGCCATCATGTCCTGTCCTCCCCTGGCATCTTTATTATCTTTTGTTTCTCCTCCACCACCCTTCTCTCCTCCTCCTCCTCCTCACTCTGACTTTTCCTCTCCCTTTTTTTCCTGGGTGGTGAGTTTTAATTTCATGCCCCCTGCTCTGGCAGTTGGTCCTCTAGTGAGTGCCAGGCTGGCTTTGTGACACACAGCTTCCTCAGGGGCTACCAGTCCCTCTAACACACATACACACAGCCACAAATATGCATGCTCTCAGCCCCCAGGCTATGCATCGTCATCCATGCAGAGCTTATGACAATAAAATGATCCAGAAGTTGCTGTCAAGAACACACAAAGACTGTCAGAGATGTGATTACACAAGCAAGCACTGCGGCATGTTGGTTCAAATCCGACGAATGGACTCGATCCAGTGTTCACACATAGGGAACAAAAAGCCACTGTATTCCCATCTATCCATCTTAGCTGTCATTGTTTCTGTAATTTATCTGAAGGTATTGGCCTCATCTGGCTAGCGACGGCATGCTAACTGTACTGGCATGCATTTATTACCCCACACAGACGACTTGCAGCCCCGGGGAGTAATCAGTCTTTATGCTAATGCTTGTGGATGATGATGGATGTGCTTCAGCTTCCATTGTGTTGGACTCTATCTGTTTGGATAAGGAAGTACTGTTTCCTTCATTCAGCAATATATTTATCTTTTAGACGCTGTTGTCAAGATGACTTATAACAATTATGTTGAAATGCACCTTTTGAAGTGCTTCAGATTAAACTTGGAGTACAGTTAGTTAGGCAAACAGACGCTTTAGTATAAGTCTGCCTGTGTGTGTGGTGCGCACATCTATGTGTGTGTGCTTGGCCCTTGTGGTAATAATCCATGCCTACAGCTGCACCTCTGCAAGGGTTCATTAACCCTGAAAGCTCGGGCTCTTCTCAGGCCTCATCTTTATCTCGTGATCGTTGCAGATCGCATCTGCTGCTCAAGGCTGGTTACTCATTAGTGAAAACACCTCAAGGCCACATATGATGCTTCTGAAATATTTTAAGGAATGCAAGAGGATAATATGCCATGCCAAGTGAATAAAAGAGGCAGGTACACCCTCCGGAGAAAGTTTTTGTCTTGAAGGTACAGTTGAATCAAATCACAAAAACAATCAAGCCGCGTAGGTTTTGATTTCATGGGCTGAGGTTTTGAGATATCTGCTCTTAGATGTGTGTTGTCAACCAGTTTCAAAGGAGGTGAATGGAATTGCAATGAAAAATTACACAAGAGCAACGTGTCCTTCCAGTAATGGTGCCGCGGTTATGCTGGATGATCCACAGGCCTCTCTGTGAACAATTTTCATTGGAAATACACCAAAGAAATAGCTCCAACAAAAACTGTTCGTACTGAGGTCTGCCATAATACTACGAGGAATAATTGTAAATGTCTTGTCAGTCGTAGTAGCAGATCATCTATATCCACGAGCTGAAACTGTTGTCTTTGTCTGTCATTATGTGGTGGTCATAAGGTTTGCTTCTCTCACTCCCCCTGCCTGCATTGTATGCTGGCTGTCAGTGTGTGAGGACCAGGGTATTCTAGAGCAGCGTGGAGAGCAGAGTAAATATCCAGAACAGTCGCTGATGTCCATTGTTAGGCTCTTTCTTTCTCAGGATGACTCCCACCCAGTGCGGCACAGCTGGGACCGACTCCCATTGTCCTCTCCTTCCTCTGCCAGCCTCAGTCTTGCTCTCACAAACAGAACACACACAAACGAATGTGCATGCTTGCAAACACACACTACCCTCAAGGCTTAGTCACAATTCCAGCTGGGTACCTTTGGTCTCCTAGCAACCAGCACCTCTGCAATCCCTGGCCTTGCACCTCTAGTTTGGACTGAGAACCCATCCCGACATTAGGATTACACACACACACACACACACACACACACACACACACACACACACACACACTGACTAGAGTTGGGTTTTGACTTGCTGCCTGAGTGAAATTGAATCTGAAAAGTATTGGGCCGTTAGCTCTGGTGGAATTACTTTCTTTATGCAGTGAAGTTAATTAAGAGCACTGATAGAAAGAGAAAGAGTGCCAGAAAATGAAAGCCTGGAGGCTTTGAATCACTTTCATTGCATTTTTTTCTACTTGAAGTCCCTGTTTTTTCTATGAAATTGTAGTTACCATAGCCCACAAAAAGTCAGCAGCATCAGTACAACTGAGCATCAACACAAACACTTGCATTACCTCCAAGAAAACAGTCCCACATATGCAAATGTTTTCAGACAAATAAGCATTTAACAGAAAGGCCGCACTGGCTCAACATTTAGAGGCCAAAGTCAAACAAAGGAAGTAAAAACCTAGTTTTAAAGTTTGCGTGGTGTTGGTTTGTAAGTGCTGACACCACAGTGAGTGTAGCCTCCTTGACAGCCTCATGTGATATTCATGAGAAGATTTCCATAGTCTCAGAGACCCTGCAGTTATTTATTCTTCGCTTCATGAATGCCTTTACTGACCCCTGACTCGCACACACACCTGTCACAGGAAGGAAATGTTGCCTCCCCAAACACACACACACACACACACACACACACACACACACACACACACACACACACACACACACACACACGGTGCTAGCTGACCAGTAGTTAACCTTTACCTCTTTACTTATGTAATAGGCTGTCTGGGAGGAGCAGCACAGTCTGGGTGAACAGATGGAGGTGCAAAGTCCCTGGATACTGTGATAAATAACAAATCTAAGGCCAACACTGTATCCACTGTAGGTATTCTGGACAGTGGTGTTTTCCAGTCTCGTTGTCTGCTCACATCCCCAGCTGCTTCAGAAGTCTTACTCATCTGAAAAAGACGCAGCAGCAGCTACAGTGTAGGCTATGCCATAGCTGTTTTTAAACTGCTCAAAAGCGTAACTACACAGGGCTATGACAGGTACAGAGATGCTGCATTGTGACCAGAAGAACTGTGATTAGTCAGCTTGGGTTTCTTGTTTTGCCTCAAACAAGCTGCTGCAGATGGATAGTGTAGAGTCACTCAGATTCATTTTTTTAACAGTAGCACATATCTAGTTAATTAATTTCCACTGCAAAACTTCTCACTCCCTTTGATTAGTTGATTAGTCAATTGACAATAACACAGCAACAATTTCTAAAATCAACTGATCAAAAATAATGAAAAATGCCACAAATTATCTGATTCTATCTCCTCAAATGGGAAAATCAGCTGGTTTCCTAGTCTTCTGTTATAGTAACTTAATATCTTTGGGTTTTGGATTGTTGCTCAAAGAAGCAGTTTGAAAATGTCAACTTGAGCTCTGAAAACTTGTTGCACCCGATTCAACTGTTATCAGGAAATCAAAAAGGCGTTATCAGTTGCTATAAGTACCGTAGAAGTAGGTCATTAGGGGTTTACAATGACTACTATGTCATAAAAGTGAAAGTGAAACTTAAATGCAACAACATGTAAAACTGGCTGAGATGTTACATTTTGAACGCAAAAAAAGGCTTCTTTAGGTTTAGGCAACAAAAACCATTAAGTTATGAGCAAATGTTGTGTTTTGGCTTAAAATAACAATTTTTCCAAAATGACAGTGAAACTTCCTGCTTGTGAACACGTTTCACACTGGATGCCCACTGTGGTCTCCTGGGTGAAAACCATGTGTTTTTTATGTTGTCTATACTAAAGCACCTGACTTCTGCTTGTGCTCCTTCCACTATAGAGGCCACTTTTGTGTTTTTTATACCCTCTGGTACTGATCTACCATGCAAATAGATAATAAAATATACTAGTGGGTGGTGTGGGCTCCTGTTGTCCCATATCTATGGTTCACGTAGCGACTGATAAGGCCTATTTAATAGCCTAACAACAGTCTAATTGGCTGCCTTGTTAATGGCATCCTTAATTTGTTAAAAGCACATTAATCGATAAAGAAAATAGTTGTTGGTCGGGGCACTAAAATATATGGAAAAATGTAACTATGATTACACCGCTAATGATGATTGCAAGGCTATAATCTCATGACAGATTTTCCTATCGTTCTTATCATCAGTTAAATGAAAAAGTTACTTAGGGCAGTGTAATTACAGCCTGATGTAGCCTGATAATGTGTTGTGGTGGTGCCATCAACAGGTGAAATCTGACGCTTAGCTGTAAATCAGTTCCTACATTGGATAGCAGGACTGCCGTATACTGTGACACACAAGTCTAATCCCACCTTCTGTCTCCAGCTAACCACTACTCACCTATATTGTGTTATTTGTGTAGCACTGAGTGCAGAGATACGGGAGACGGGAGGCCTGACTTACTGCTGATTACACTGCTGCCTTGCTGCATAAAGATAATGTGTGGGATGTGTGGGAGTGAAAGCACTGTATATATATGTGCGAGCATGCCTCGGAGGGTGCGTTTGTGTGCTTGTGAGTGTGTCCTGTTAAAGATAAGGTGATACATGCCCAGGGTGAGTTGTTGACTTGACGTCAGCCACAATGCACCTGTCTCGTACATCATGGCGAGCAGGAGGCAGTGTGGGTAGCCGAGGGAAGAGCCTGCAGCCTTTATTGCTCCATCACTTCACCTCTCCCGTCTGTGCTGTGGGACAACTAAATCTCCCACTCAGTGCAATGTGGCCTTATTTCCCCCACAGCAAATTGATGCATATGTACTATGTATTTATGTCAATGCACACCCAGAAAATATAATGGGAAAACAAAAGAGACACTAAAGTTTACTGAAATAAATGTGTATCCAACAATAACAAGATAAGTTGAGGAGAATTTTTTCCCTTCTAATGAGCTCCTCTATTTAGACCAGGTGTCCTTGGCTGTGTATATCTAGGCAGGTAGCTTTGGGCTGTTTTTGAGTTTAGCTTTCAAAGGGATTTGGACAGAGAGCAGACACGATATATAGGTAGCTACTCACCTTCCCTCTGGCTTAGTCCTCTCCTCTCCTCTCCTCTCCTCTCTGATACTTTCCATGTGTTGACGGCGACTGTGAGAGCTTAAAGTAATGACTGGGGGGTTTCACTCTCGATTACAGTGAGTCCACAGAATAGAGCAGGCTGTGAACGAGTTCCTCAGAGACGGGAAGTAGAGGAAACGAGGAGATGATCTACGCAGGGGTTCATTTTGATCAGCAGTCATCATATCTCCCACTCAGCTCTCTTTCTCCCTGGAGCTTTCTCTCCCTCTACGTCTACGTAGTGTGCATGGAGTCGATTTAAGCATCAAGTGTGTTCAGTTTACGTGTCGATTGAAACAGCTCCCGATTGTGTGTGTCTTTAGCGACAGTCCTGTGATCTGGTATCAGCCGCATGTGGTTCGGTGTGGTGGATCTGTCATCCCAGCGGCTCAATAACGCTGACCTCAGACCAGCTCTTCCAGGAAAAGCTGTCATCCGATCTTCAGGATCAGTTTCCCACTTTCTAGGTAGCCAGCCGTTCACAAAGAGGCATCTTTAACTACTTTAGATAGACCACACAGTGTGTATGTGTGTGAGAGTGTGAGCAGCCACCCAGATTGGCTTTGTTGTCTTTTGAAATGGCTGGCTCCTTCCCTTTTTACTCCTGTCCCGACTCGGTGTCAAACATCCAGCAAAAATGATTTCCAGGCTATTGTTAGAGATGGAGATCATTATTTCTGGCTTGGTGTGAGCCCGCTGGCTAATGTGGGGACAGGTAATGGCAGTGATAATGGAGCTGTTGAGAGGTGTGTTTTCCCTCACCCTCCCTCCTCCTTTGCTCTCTGTTCTCACACTTTTCCCTCTATTGTCCAGCAGGTAGACAGCATGATGGATGGACGGGGCTTGGCTGTGTGTCCCCGTGCAAAGCGGCGCTATCGTACACCCCGCCGTCAGTTGATAGCGCCTGTAAGCATTTGTCATGATCGATGCCGCTCAGCCCTGCTCCATCACTCAGCTTGAATGCCAATGAAAGGCTTGGACACTCAGGGACACAAGTAGACATAATGGTAGGGGGGAAATTAGGGTGAATCGAGAGCTGGGAGAAAAAGGGATAGATTTTCTCCCTTCTTTCTTCGCCATGTTAACTCTTTCATTTGCTCCACGGGTGGCAGCGAAGCACGCAGCCAAATGTGCATGTGCGCTCATATGGGATTTTTAAAGCTTACACAAACACACACAGACATCATGAATCACTTACAGTGAAAGAAGAGATGTGGGCAATGGTTGAACTAGCTCTGTCTTGATTCTCTATATGTGTGTGTGTGTGTGTGTGTGTGTGTGTGTGTGTGTGTGTGTGTGTGTGTGTGTGTGTGTGTGTGTGTGTGTGTGTGTGTCTGTCAGCCCTCATGTGGGCTTGATAAGTTCCACTGACATTGTGTTTTCTCTTGGTGGTTGTTGAGTGTTCCAGTCTGGGAGCGCTGTGTGTTTCTCATAGGTTGCTGAGCTGTAGATGATTAGAGTGGAGTCCATCCATGAAATCCCCTTTAGGTCCCGTCGAAAAGAGACGGTTTGTGTGTGTGCGTGTGTGTATTATGTGTGTGTGTATTATGAGAGCGAGAGAGACAGAGGGTGTTGTGCTAGCTGTATATTTCAACATCAGAATAAATCACAAACCCTCTCCAGATGCATCCACAGCGAGGCCTCCCTTTTTTCTCTTTCAGCACGTATAGAAGCGCAAGACATTAGAGGATAAAATGTATAAATGAGGGATCCGCTGTGACAGTCTATGGGTCCTGTTGGAAATGAGATAATGCCTCTTGATGACTTATTTCCTGAAGTCCATATGACTAAATAGAGGAGGCGACACTGCAGAGGAAAGAGACACTATAGCGGAGTCATTTTCCCTTGTTTGTAGCCTGCTACTAGTTTTTGTGGACTTGTGTTGCCATTTGCTTTCAAAAGGAAAGAATATCCACAAAGAAAAAGATGCTTTTGAATTATGCCGCATTTGGTATTAGTGCAGTGTTTGTTTTTCATTAGGAGTCTTTGTAGAGTCTGTAGAGTCTATATTTAGGCCTAGAAGGGAGACAGAGACTTTCTCTCTTGGGTTTTTTTGTGTGTTAGTATTCCTAAAGCAGCCTGTTTATTCCCCCCTTTATAAAAGCAGCAGTTTCTTGCTCCTTCCCCGCTTATCAAATCCTCCTCCTCCTCCTCCCACTGAGCTCTCATCTCCACCACAAAGGGAGTAGAGAAACACCTTACACACTCAGCGTGCTTGCATGTCTGTGGCGTCTGTGCATGATAATTTTGAGTGGACATGAATGAAGGATTTTATTTGTAAGACTGTGTTTTGTCCTCCAGATGATAATGGTAATCATGATGATGATGATAGTGGTGATGGTGTCTGGCTCCCTTGTCCAGATTGCTGTATGGAGGTACAAATCATTGATACTGAAGGGGAGAGAGAGAGAAAGTGAAGCAGCTAGGAGGCATGTTTGTCATTTATTTTAGTGAGGAAGAAAGCATAATATGGAGGTGTGGAGAGAGAAGGATGGGGGGGGTATGAGGGTGAGAAGGAAGGCGCAGATACTCTTGACCGCACACAGAAACACTCCGTCACTCTCTCCAGGCCCACACACACACACACACACACACACACACACACACACACACACACACACACACACACACACACACACACACACACGCCTGTGTTTTGGCAAGCACCCAAAGGCCCTGCAGCCTCGATCCATACTCCTTTTCACCTCATTCTCTTTATGTTACCCCCCTCTACTCTTAACACCTTCCCTCTTTTTTTTTCATCTGCGGGTTCGTTGTCTTCCACAGTTCTCTGCACCTCGACCAAAGATATGTCTACACATAAATGCGGCGTGTTAACATAGACAGGGTTTTTTTTCCCACATTTTGAGTGGGCCTTTATGCATTCAAGACCTTTTTGAAGCTCAGAAATGGCTTTAACCAAGGGATAACATCTACCTCCTGACTCTGTTTTTCTGTTCTCATGTGGTTTTCTGCAGCCACCCCACAGTCGGCTGCGTCAGCTGTAGCTTCTCCAGTGACAGGGCTAAAGGCTGCATTTCTACAAGTCCGATCATTAACTCCCTGCTTCCCCTACCTGCTCCTACCTGCTGGTATCACATAACTGAGCTGTTTTGGTGCAACTCAAATCCTGAGATTAGTTAAGGTCAAGTGAGATGTGAAGTCAAGTGAGTAGGGCTGATTATTAACGATTGCTGATTATTTTTTATTGTCAGTTAATTAGTCAATTATTTTCTCAATTAACCAATTAATTGTTTGGTCTATAAAATGTCAAAAAATTATGAAAAGTGATGATAGATATAGAGATATTCAGTTTACTATCACAGAGGAGTAAAGAAACCAGAAAATACTCACATTTAAGAAGCTGGAGTCAGAGAATTTTGACTTTTATTCCTTAAAATTACTTAAAGTCGGTTAATCAATAAATCGTTGCAGCTCCAGCAAATTGTGTTTTAGTCAAGTGGTGTTAATAGGAACATTTTAAGTTAATTATGGCTTTCCAGGTCTCTGAGTGCTGACAATTAAAACATAAAACATTTGAACAAAAGTGGCTTAAACGTTTTTTTGTTTTTTTTTTCCATAGATTAGGCCTAATTAGGTCTAATTAATGACCTGTTACAACCTGACTGTTGCTGTCTTTATTTTTCATTGTTCTGGGATTTTATAAGGTCAAAGTCAAATCAAGACATTTGACAGTCCCCGTCAAAACCTAAAGCCTAAGTCTCAGTCAGTCTAAACGCTCCATCTCTGCTCATACTGTACCTGCATTTTCTCTTTCCTCAGCACATTTTAAGCTGCTGCTCCTGCACCATAAATGAGTACCAATACAAACAGTTTAGGAATCATCTGCTCCAACACCGATTAACACAAAATGTGGATGTGGACATACGCAAACAATTTGTGCATGTTTGCTTTGTTCATTTGAATGTATTGCTCCTTTATGTGCTATGTCTTAAGTCATTTGTTGGTTCATGTCCAGGCTCAGCCACTCTGAAAGCCCGCAGTTTATGTGTGTGGTTGTTTATGTGTGTGTCTACTTGAGGGTTTATACCGTGCAGGGAGGAAGAAAGTAGTTAGCAGTTAGTGGCAGCACACTGCCATTCTTTTAACAGCCCTCACACACCTCATTAACTCTCTTAATGAGTAAGTAATCAGACACATTCCCCTTCTGTCTCTCTGTCTCTTTCTCCCTCTCTTAATGGACGAATGACATTAAGAGCATTTGGCAAGGATAAACATTTTCTTATCATGCAATCGAGTCAAGAAATCAGGAGAACAAACACTGTTTTAGACACACACAAACACACACACACTAAAATAAATGCACTTACGTTAGCCTGGCACATACACAAGCACCATACAGGCACCTCTTTTTCAGGATCAGCAGTTATTTATCAGTATGAAATCTAATCAGGCACAATTGGAGGTGAGATTAAGCTTTTTCCCTGGATATGGTTCTGCTCTTTTTTTTTAAACACAGGGATCAAATGTTTTCTCAGCTTGACTGTATAATAATCTCTAAATGTGTAAAAGTACAACGTAAGCAGAGATGGACTGAAGAGACAGAGGGATGAAATAAAGGTGAGAGGCTGCAAAGAAAGTAAAAGAAAGTAACAAAGCAAACTCAGGCAAAGTCCACACTACTCGGGCTGTGTATTGGCAAGAATCTGGCGATACGGTACATATCATGATACAGGGGTTATGATTTAATATATTGTGATATATTTTGACTTTTAAAAATCTAAGTTTAGGAAAACTTTCAGGAGATAATGAACACACTATATACCATATGAAATCTGAGTAAAACAAGGTGTCTTTCTGTATATAATCAGAACAGTGGGATCTGCATCAGCATTTATCACAGTCCCTATAACATCCAACATCATAGCACTACTTTGAGAGGGCATATGTCATTGCAAATTAAATTAAATATTGACTGACTTTGGATAAAGTGTCATTTGCATGTTGAAACATTTCTATCCAGCACTTGAGGTCTGGTTGTGGCAAGCACGTCGTGTGGTGGTTCGATACCCCGGCCGCTCCAGTCACGTGTCCTGTTGTGTGTCCGCGAGCGAGACATTTAACCCTAACTTGTTCCCGAAGGCGTAGCCATCGGAGTATTTAGATTAGATCCTGGTGGGCAAAATTGGCACCTTGCTTGGCAGCCTTTGCCATCAGTGTATGAGTGTGTGTGTGAATGGGTGAATGCTGACGAGCAGTCTGAGTGGTCGGAAAACTAGAAAAGTACTCTATAAATGCATGTCCATTTTCCACTTTCAGGTAATTTTCTTTGCCATTGAAAGTGCTATAACATCATCAAAGGGGTTATGCCTGTATTTTGGAAATACTCTGTTTTCCTGATCAGTCTGCAGTGTAAAACTTTAAATCACCATCTGTCCATTAGAGTGTTTTGAAGAATTGATTTTTGATCATTTTTGGGGGCGTGGCTTTGAAAGGAGGCCTGATCAGACAGACTATCAGTGATAGTGACGTTAGTGACTTTTGCAGATAGTGTTGCTAATTATTTTCCCTGGAAACGAGTTGGAAGCACTGGGCCGGGTTTTTCAGTTGGATTATTTTCAAAATCTATTCTTGCTAGTTTGTCAGCTATACTGGCTCTGAAAATCTCTCTAATTCTACATGACTGGTGGCAGAGTTAGTTTACTAGAGAAGTGCAAACAAAAACAGAGAAAAAGAGAAAAAAACTGGTAACAGAGAGCAGTAAGTGTGAAGAGGGTCAGTGAAGGAGAGACGCTGTTTATTTCCCCTCAGGGAAACCTCTGAAACCAAGATGCCAAAACGTCAGATCATCCTGTCTAATTCATGATCCACTGTGTCAACCAACTGCGGAGGCAGAGGTTAGGAAATCTTTAAGACGTGAAAGAGGCAATTGTTTGTGTTTGCATGTAGGCATGTGTGCGCATGTGTCCATGTGGTTGTTTTCATTTATTCATTAGAGGATAGTTTCCCACAGAGTACCACCACGCTGTGGAGCCTGAAGCCCTGAGGGTTTTAACCAGAAAATGCTGTCTGTTCTTGAGCTGGCTGAGCCCATTGAAGCATCCCTAAAAACTCCTTTTGCTGTCAGAAATAAAGAATTAAAAGTGTGATTATCATAGGCGTAAAAGACAAACAAACATGCTAATCTCTTTATGCTGGCTCTTTGATTGGTGGGATTAACATCTTTATGGTTTATGCAGCCACAGTAGGTATTTGTGTCATGCTAGAGAGAGTTGAAGTTGTGTACAGTATTAGTTTGGTGTACTGAGATAAAGATCAGAGGTTAATGATGTGAATCAGACAGAAACCAGACATTACCTTCAATGTGCGGCTAATCTCCAGACCAGGCGCCTTGAGCTATGTCTGATAACATTGCTAATTATTCCAGATATAGACTCTGCAGGGATTCTTGTAAATAGGCATATCAGTAACCGAGTTTATTGTGGGAGCACTTTACACTGACTATACGATACCATTGTTTGCACAAGTGAAACCTTAAAGATCCTGACCGCAGCGTGTTAGTGGCTGTAGCTCATGCGGTGAGGACACACCTGAAAACATGTGTGTTACCTCATCATTAAGGCTACAATGGGAATGAACTGTGAGCAACGTCACCTAAGGAGAGCCAGGCAGCATTAATGAACTAACTGGCCGCTTCGAGGTATGCAGTGCATTAAGGTAAATCTATACCAGGTCTACGCCGTTTGAACACTCACTTTCGCTCACTCAGGCATCGGCTCACACACCTGTGATGAAAAAGGACGTGGTGGGCATGCTGCGTGTGCAGGAAATAAGGAAACCAAAAAATGTTGCAGGTCTGACATCATTACAGCACTCTGAGCTGCCTGGGGGCCTGGAGTGGGGCTGGAGGCTGCAGCCGTGCCTCGGGATAGTCTTCATAGCATTGTAATGAGTGCATGGAAGGAGTCTGGGCAGTGGAGAGTGCGGCGTGGCTCTGAAGGTTTCCATGAATCCTGTTAGCCCAAGCAGAGCTGTGGAAGTGGAGCAAAGCCTGGAGGTTAGGACCCTATGGTCCCACTTCTGATCCTTGACTTTGTCTGTGCCTGCAGTACCTCGCAATCTAATGACCCTGAGGTCAGTTAAATAAAGTAGCAAAACATGATTAAAAAAAAAAAAGTTATTTTTATAAAACTGTCACTATATCCAGATCGTAGTGCATAAGAGAGGTAACCTGAAAAAAAATCATGTGCCTCTGTGTCCTCCAGTGCTCCTAATGGCATCTGCAAGATTTCATAGACCGGAGGAAAACAACCAATCAGAGCCGAGCTGGAGTCAGCTGTCAATCACTCATAAACTTTTATAAAACCGTCAAACTGGGCAGCGCTTATCGAAAATGAATTAATATTCTGTTACTGTAATGTCTATTTCTCACCTCAAATGTTTTCAGAAACATCTTGTAGGTACTGTTTATCTGTAAAATGAGAAAGTTTGTGACCCGGCAATCATGTTGAGATTAGATGAGGAAACACCAAGCACTGCCCACATGCTGGAGCACAGCCAATAGGAACGCTTTATAGGAATGCTCTCTCTGAAATGACCTGTGATTGACCAAAGTCTCCCATCCGAAAACAGAGCCATGAGGAGGTGCAAAAGTCTAGTTTTCTCTCAGAACACTTGAATTACAATATGCTGAAAGGTTATTGTGGGATTTTTGCCAAATGATGCCACCCGCTTTCTGCCTCCTGCAGTTTTAAGCCTGAAGCAACATACAGACTCACATTTTAGAGAGGGTGTGTTGTCCAGACACTCAAAGGTGGAATGATTTGATGGAGACACCAAAGACAAAGAGGAAGGAAATTTCCCGCCATGCCAGTTTGGTTGTTAACTACATTTGGGCTGCTTCTTAAAGTGATGCACTGTGGTGATATTTGCTGACGGGCTGTAACATTCGATTTACTGTCATGACTTACTGATGGAGACCATGGTAGCCAATATCCCTCTCTGCGGTGACTGTTCTCACATAATCATGTCTATTTCTGAAGGGTTCAGTGCTTTTCTGGAAATTTGCTTCCAAACTAATCAGAAATGTCAAATATCTCGGAGCCAACGCAGTCGGGGCCGAGCTTAGAAAATACCAGCGAGGGGCAACCACAGACTATGTAAAATACAGCATGGTCTCCCACAGAAATGTCCTGTTTGCCGTTTTGAGAATGTGTAAATGCAGAAATGTAGCGTTGCTAAATTTAATATCGCTCTGGCTCCCGTAGGAGTCGAACGCCTCGATAAATCCTTAAAGGACACAGAAAACTGCAGACTCCAAACCATGACCACTGTGATTATTCTGTTAAATGTGACAGAGGAAAGAAAGGACCGGGCAGAGGGAGAAAGGCAATATAAGTAAATGAGAGAAACGCAGACTTTCTGGCACGATGGATAGCATCATTTGTGGGGCTTTTTTTTTGGGGGGGGGGGGGGGGCAGACATTGTCCCAGAACAGACTTACAGTTATAAAGCGACCTCCCACGACCTCAGCGTCTAATCCAATCAAACAGCACCATAAGTGGGAGCAATATAGATCACTCCAGCCAATCGTGTTATAGCGTGCTAATAGGATTATAGGGGGTTTTAGTGTGCGGATTCAACCCCAGAGCTTTCATTATACTTCTTACACACATAGCATTGTGTTCATATTGTCAGAGCCTTCCTGCCTCGTCTTTAATTCCAGCTTCTTGTGCCTGTCTCCATCTCTCTGTCACTTCCTCCCCTTGCATTTACTGTAGCCTCTGGCACTCCAACTATGCTGTCCTAGCACAGTTATCTTTTTTTTTTTTTTTTTATTGTAACCCGGGAGCGAACAAACAGAAAAGACACACTGCACTCCTCCCAGATGTCCGGTGGAGAAGTCATTAACAGTCCGCAGTACGCCACTACGGCATCTGATCTGTGTGTGTTGGTGTGTTTGCTGCAGGAAGGTGAGGACAAGGTGAGGGGACTAATTATTCATCAGATAGAGCACGAGGCCAGGTAGACCGAATAGCATTCCCCTCACATGGAGCCGCCTTGATAAGAATCCCGGTGCCAGACTGACTCAGCTTTCAACTCTGCTCTCAGTCTGTTTTGCCAAGAGAACAACAAAGCACAACTGTTCTGGCTCCCATGCTTGCTTAGTTAGGAGGAGACATGGAGGTGTTTGGGATATGATCCTGCCAAATATGTCAGACTGACAGAACAGATAGATTATTGTTGTGTAATTGCCTAAATTGCTTGCTAACTGCATTGCCCAAGTATTTCTCTCTGTGAAAACAGATGTCATGCAGATCTGCAGAAGACAAAAAAGAAAACTCCACAACCTCAGATGGTAAAATTAGAACGAGCCATTTGATGGAATATTTATGCTGTCTTTGAACACAAGCCAGCGACGTGTGTGTTTCATTTGCACATCTGTATGTGCATGTCACATTTTTGTGAGTTGTGAGTTGAGAATAACAGCCAGATAACGCTGTCGTCTATACTGCTGAAATGTGGTGAAAGATAATTGGACAGCTTATCTGTTAGTTTATCCAAAGTATAAAGGTGCTCATTTTATTCCCACGTTGTGTCATTTTAAATACACAGCCATCTTCTAATGAGGTGTAAAGATGGGGCAAGGCCCAACAAGTTACAGTTGACTGCCAGCTTGATCTGTATAGGACTTTCGCTGTGCACATGAAATATTTAACTGTGCACGTTCAAGCAAAAATGCCTAATTTTATTTTGGTAAAAGTGCAACAGTTGCCTTGGATTTAAGGCAGTAGTAGGCTGAATATTTTTGGCATCATTGGGAAAAAATTTCACCATAACCTTTCAGCATATTGTAATTCAAGTGTTCTGAGAGAAAACCAGACTTCTGCACCTCCTCATGGCTCTGTTTTCAGGCTTTTAAAAGTCTAGCCCACGACGGGAGACTCTGGCCAATCACATGTCATTTCAGAGAGAGAGAGAGCATTTGGCTGTTCATTCAGCGGAGGCAGCTGTCAATCACTTGTGAACTCCAATGACAAGCAGTCAAACTTGGCAGTGCTGATCTAATATGAATCAATATTCTGTTACTGTAATGGCTATTTGTCACATACAATGTTCTCAAAAACATCTGCAAGTTACTGTTTAGCTGTAAAATGAGAAAGTTTGCTCCTGCTGGAGGGCGGTGCTTGGTGTTACCCCAACTGATCTCAACATGGCTGTTGGGTCACAAACTTTCTCATTTTACAGCTAAACAGTAACTATAAGATGTTTCTGAAAACATGTGAGGAGAGAAACAGGCATCACAGTAACAGAATATTGACTCATATTTGATCAGCGCTGACTAGTTTGACTGTTTGATCAAAGTTTGAGAGTACTTGACAGCTGCTCGTAGACAACAGGCTCCAGCTCAGCTCTGATTGGTCGTTTTCCTCCGATCTGTGAAATCTTGCAGGTGCCATTAGAAGCACCAGAGGACACTGAGGCACATGATTTTTTTTTTTCTCAGATTACCTGTCTCATACACTTCTGTCAGGATATAGTGATTGTTTTATAAAAAAAAAAAACATTTTAATCATATTTGCTCCATTTCTACCCACTGCAGCTTTAATATATTCAAACAACAAAAAAGCAAACACACAAAATTCCTATTTTGATTGTGGTGCATTTAGCCTGCAGAGCACTGTTTTAATTTCTGCTGCACCACAAAAGGCACAACTACCCATTCATTAGATAGATTGCACAACACAACGACTGTGGTGTGCTCTGCTCCCCCTCTTTTGCATCCCATTTAAACAACGTATGTGCAATGTTCATTCCGGCGAAAAAAAAAAATATGGGACGGATGACCTGATGGGGACGTTGTGTGAGACCGATGTGTCATGGGAGTCTTGGGAACTCATTTTAACATTACCCCCCTGGGTTTTACAAGTGTGGATATTGTTGTGTGCGTCATGGGAATGCATGCTGTGGTGTAGATTATCATTAAATAAGCAGAAGTCATCAGTCTCATGCAGAATGTTGTGTAGTTTTATAGATTGTGGTGTTGTGCTTCAGTCTCTCTATGGGCAACCATAAGTACTCTGTTTACTTCTGTCTGAGCGGTGGGAGCCCTCTTGTGTGTGTGTGTGTGTGTGTGTGTGTGTGTGTGTGTGTGTGTGTGTGTGTGTGTGTGTGTGTGTGTGTGTGTGTGTGTGTTTCAAGACAGGAGCCTCTCTGGCAGCACCCTACAGTTTCCCTGTGTAGTATGTGTGTAGAAAAGGGGCAGAGCCTTTCTGAATGAGGTTAGCTCACCATTTAAACGACAGACAAAAGACTCTGCTAATTAAAACTATGGCTACTTGTGTTTCACTCGCTCTCCTCCCCTCCTCTCCTCTCTGACCCTCCCCTCTGTCGCTCTCGTACTTTTTACACACATGCACTTTTCAAATGCCTAATTTGCACCCATCGTTAAGTGCTGGACACACACGCACACACACACACACACACACACACACAGCCTAATAGTCAAAGATAATGTTCTTTGTGTCGCATCCTAACGAATCCACCCCACGGGATCAGCGAGGACCCCTCATTGGTCGCTGCCCTGCTGCCCGTTTGTTCGCTCTGTGTGCAGGCAGTGAGTTGGGCACCTCACACCAGAGCATGGTCAAAGCACAGAGAACAAATTATAGCGTGAATGAACACTGGATAATACAGCCACTATAAAATAACCACTCCATTGTGAGTAGAGCTCTCCATGCAATACCACATCTCGGGGTTTTGGCACACATTGGAGAGAAAAAAAAAAATGCCCTCAGCTTTCTGTTCTGCACCAATGAGTGTGGTAAAAGAGGGAGTGACACTGAATAGAGTGTGATTTCTGCCTGTTGAAAAGCACGCTTTAAACACTGGAAGTCAAACATTTACGTAGGAAATTGTGCCCATATTCTTTCCAAAAAAGGGTTGTATTGCACATTGTATTTTTTAAAGACCACACACCAAACAAACCAAATCCTCAAGGGTAAGTTTTGTGTAACTAATGCCACACTTATTGTGTCCACAGAGATCTGAGTGAGAACTTCATCCAGTCCATCCCCAGAAAAGCATTCAGAGGAGCTACAGACATCAAAAACCTGTGAGTACTTCACCCTTTCCACCAAGGACGGACGTACTTAGTGCTGCGACTAAGGATTATTTTCAATATTGATTAATGATTGGTCTATAGCAGGGGTCTCCAACCAAGTGGCCATAGCTACTCATATCACCAAGTTGTACATCGCCAGTAGCAGGCATAATTTCCATCTTACTTTTTTGGTGCTTTTAATAACATTTCAGCCACTACAGTCATTACTTCTATTACAATCCCGCCTTCTTTGTTTGTTGACTGCTACCAGCCGGAAAGTCCCATGAGAAGTTACTGTGGACTTTGGTGAAGTGGCGCTCGACCATATACACATTAGTGAAAAAAAGTTTTTCTTTTTTTTTTTTTTTTTGCCTTTATTGGCCTGGCTATTTACTGTGGTCATTATCAAATCTGATGCTAGTCTGGCTAACCCTTTACTGTGGTGGCGCCACTGAGGCAAACTTAAAGCCATTGTCATTCCCCTGTCATTTGTCATGTCTGCAAATTAGATTGGATAGAAATGTATAAAGGTTTGCAAAGTCTGCAAAGACTGTTACAAAGCCAGCTACTTGTTGGAGACTCCTAGTCTGTAGTATGTAAGCAAATAGCAAAAATATGCCCATCGCAAGTTCCCAGGGCCCATGATGAAGCCAGAATAAGTGAATTTTTGCTTAATCGAATAGTTTTAGGTCTTGATGTACTGCCAGTCGATAACTCGATGACATCAGTGATAGTAAATCAGTTAAGAGTGAATCAAGATTATCCAGAAAGAAGCAAATCACACAGTACAATTCCAGCATGTTAACATATTTTTTTTTTTTATGTGGCTGAGCTAATGGCCCTGTAACTGTGCGAATTAGGTGTGTGTGTGTGTGTGTGTGTGTGTGTGTGTGTTCAGTGACTGAGTCAACTAACTACCTCACACACACAAGCAGCTCCCCAAAGATGTGTCTTGTAGCAACTGTGATTTACATCTTCACCAGATTACATGCACATTCACACACAGACACACAGATTTATGAGGTGTGTCGATGCAGATAAACAATCAGTGACGTCCCCCTTTGCTCCTCTTCAGTGGGAGTTACATGAGCTGAGATGACTAAACCAGTATCGATTTACCATAGTCCATCAGTGTACTGCTTACTGTATCAATGATTACAACTACCCCACAGGGAGACAGAAAGATTGTGTATGTCTGGTGTTACAAAGCCTCTCTCTCTCTCTCTCTCTCTCTCTCTCTCTCTCTCTCTCTCTCTCTCTCTCTCTCTCTCTCTCTCTCTCTCTCTCTCTCTCTCTCTCTCTCTCTCTCTCTCTCTCTCTCTCTCTCTCTCTCTCTCTCTCTCTCTCTCTCTCTCCTGTGTGCTCTGCAGTCAGCTGGATAAAAACCACATCGGCTGCATTGAGGATGGAGCCTTCAGAGCTCTGAGAGGATTGGAAGTGCTGTAAGTATCTGAAGTGATGCAAACCACACCTTATGTCATTCCATTAAAGCTCTCAGTTCAATGAAGATATTGTTTTCCTGCTGCTAGTCATAACCAATATATACACATAGCGCAGACCTTTAATTAGCCCGGCCTTAGTTATTATGCCAAAATACCCCCAGTGGGCCTTGTGAGGGGGCCTGCATCATGGAGACCAAGCTCCATTAACTCATTGTTCCACCCAGTTGACAGCAACGTTCCCCTCCATCACATTAACACCCCCCTACCCCCACCCACTCCTCCACCTCCAGCCTTGGGCGGGCCATCTGACAAGGGAGTACCAACCATCTTGATCAAAAATCCCATTCAAGTGAGCATTCCACCCCGGGCGCAGCGGTGACCATGTTACGCAGGGGTTTTTTTTAACATTCAATTAATCATCCGTTGTCAAAAATCATAATCACAGGCGTCTGTTGGAGCTCTCCACCTGAAACAATGTAGATTTAACAGAGCAGTCTGTGGGACAAAGGCACTTTGACAGCCTTGTTATTTTTATGGTGGTGTGCATGTGTGTTTGTGGGGTTTTCAGGGGGTGGGGAGACAAAAAAAGCCATTAAAGGTTGCTTTCATGGCATGGATGGATTGCAGATGTAGTGATAGGTTTGTCATAATGGTGTAAGAGGGGAGGGGGGGGGTTGTTTTGGTGGGGTCTGTATGTATAGGTTTTATGGGGGAGGAGGACAGGTTGTGTTCAAAGGGGGAGCAGCTTGAAATATGGTAGAGGGTTATTAGGCTGATTGAAATGACCTGATTGTCTCACTGCAGCTGATGCCCAGGGTTTGACGGCGTATGTGTGTATTGTATGTTTCCCGAACTACAAGTTGGGGTGCTTCTGATCATATGTGCATGCGTGTGTGTGTATTTGCATGCACGACTGTACGTGTGCGTGGGAGGTGCGAGGGCTTCCCATCTGCGTGGAATGAGGTGTTATATTCCCAGTGGGATGCCACAAAGAGAGGCGGAAAGAAAAGAGAGAGAGGAGGGGAGTTGATTTAAAAAGATGGAACGGAAGAGGACGGCAGCAACAAAACTGTTTTTGGATTAAAAATATAAAAAATTTCTCCCCTGCACTGACAACGTGACTCTTGTTTTCACAGAACGCTGAACAACAACAACATCAGCAGCATTCCCGTCTCCAGCTTCAACCACATGCCCAAACTGCGAACCTTGTAAGTCACACCTATATCCCACTACAGTGCTCCCTACCACACCTGGAGGTAGAATAAAACTATACTCCACATGCAGGCAGGCACAGAGAGAGCGCTGAAGTGCCATGTGATCTCAATGGGAGTAGATAGGTTCTATCATTCCAGGCAGTGTTGGGGGGCCGCCATAACCACAGAGCACCAGAGAAGGGTCTGTCGCGATGCCAGGGGCCATTATCCCCTCTATCTAAACACACACACAAACAAACTGGCCCGAAAATAGCCCCAGAAGCCTATTGTGTATTGTGCATTGTATGTGATTACTAAATCTGAAATTATGTACAAATTAAAACAATTATGCCTGCTGAAAAATCTCGGAGCCGTGACTCGGCTGCTCTTGTGGTGGCTTCCTCGCTCCCAGTGGGGTTATATTAAATAGCTTTTCTGCCTGTTTGTGCACTATGTATCAGTGCACACGGGTTTGTGAGTAAGCATACGTGCTCCAGAGGTCCACCGCACCACAGCGAGAGTTATTCTGGACCGGCACAGCATTCCAGGAATGTCGCGTTTGGAGCATTGGGTTTAGAAAAGTTCCTCCTTTTTTTGAATGTGCCATTTACAATCATCCATGTAGCATATCATTTAGTGTGTTTCGCCGCAGGGATTGGATGTGATGAGTTTGCGGAAAGAATGGACACTTTTTTTGTGCTATTTGTGTCCTCAGCTGGTGGTGTTTTAGATAGAAAAGAAGGGAGAAGGGAGTTAATGCATTCAATTGTTTCTCTTCGTTAACAGCCGTCTCCACTCCAACAATCTGAACTGTGACTGTCACCTGGCCTGGTTGGCCCAGTGGCTCAGACAGAGGCCTACGATTGGTCTATTTACCCAGTGTACTGCCCCATCTGAGCTCAGAGGACTCAATGTGGCAGAGGTGCAGAAACACGAATTCAGCTGCTCAGGTAAGACTCCTGGAGTTACTTACATTAAACTTTAGAGGAGAGATACCACAAGAACATTTCATATTGTTTATTTAGTCATTTTCATGTTCAGCAGATAGGGAAAGCTAGTTTTATAGTCTTTCAAAAAAGGATGAAAGAGCATTTCCTGTTTTGGGTACTTTGATCAAATCATTCATGCCAAAAACTCCCTGTCCTACCTAGTATATATTCTCCTCCCTCTGCTGTGTTTTTGTGTTAGTGTGTTCAACTGGCAGCCACCTGACAGCTCCTCTGCCCTCAGGCAACCTCACAGCTCTCCTCCGGCCCCTTTCATGTGTCTCCAGCTTTCAGGAGCTGGCAGGAAAATGCCATGACATATATATAAAACACGCAGCTGGAGCAAAAGTCTGCCCCCACTGACAGTAGTAGCCTTCTCCTCAGTCGTCATTATTCATGGCCTCACCTCATCGCACAAGGATTATTTGGCTTTTAACTCAGTTTCTCTCTTCTTGTTATGTGTGTGTGAGAGCATGTGCAATGTGTGAGGGGGTTATCATATCAAGACAATGGAAAAACAGCATGGGAACCTCCGCTCCCCACAAGGCCATCTCGATCTCAACACCAGCTGCGAGGGGTGTTTGTGTCTACATTTGTGTGTGTTTGTCCCCCTCTCTTTCTATCTCGCTCGCTCTCTCTCTCTCTCTCTCTCTCTCTCTCTCTCTCTCTCTCTCTCTCTCTCTCTCTCTCTCTCGCTCTCTCTCTCTCTCCATGGGTTGTGATTTTTACGCAGCCATACGGCGTGACAGCACAGATCATTAACTATTCATCGCCCAGGGAAAGAAACTCAAAGCGTGGGAGTGTAACGATTCCAGATAGGAAAAGGGGAGCTGTGGGTGTCGGGGAAACTTTGGGGTCTGCTAGGACGCAGATTCAGAAAGTTGAGGTTTTGCATGATGGGGAGTTGCAGTTCATGTTGCATGCTGATATTAGTTTCCATCATGTAAGAACTTTAACAGGGTGTTGTTTTCTTATTGAAGAAAGCTGCAGTAGCTTGATTGGTTCTCTGTGAGTCTTAATAACTAAAAGACAAACAACAGGATGAAAACAGAATCTCTTGCTGTGTATTTCTACCTCTCTGTCCATACACATTCATGCAAACACGTGCACACACAAACGCACACACTCGCTCCCAGTTTCTTCTCGAATAGATGAGTGACCAGAAGTTGAACTCCCAGTGAAGGACTCATTAGGGACTGGCTTGCTGGCACACACATACACACACACATACTGTATACTTGTGTACGTAGTTTGTGCTGTGACCAGGCCAGGCCACCTGCGGGGGATTTGGGGCGGGGTGGCGCTCTGTTGGAAGAGAGGAAGAGGGAAAAAAGAGGCGTGTTGTTGTTGGGAGAGGCGGGAGAAGGAAAATGGGGTACAGTGTGTTTCTTGCAAAATCTGAAATTCTGCAGCGCTCTCAGCATCATGAGTCACTGACTATCACTCCCAGTTTTCGGCTGGAAAGCATCACGATACTGTAAATTTTTTGTCAGTAATGAGCACAGTAACACTTTAACTGCTTCACTGTGAGGAGTAATATCATATTGTTCCAGGCAGGCATTTCTCTTCAGTCTAAAAGTCACATTAAACTTGAGCAATCCAAAACTTAAAACTAGGGCAATGCATTTTTAAAGAATAGCCAAAAGCAGGTAAAAACAATACTAAATCTGTGTGAAAACTGGATTTTTGTGCATGACCATTTGTGTTTTCTCCAAGAGGCAGTTTCTTCTCCAAGAGGCAGTTTTCTCACCACTAAATTATCCTGTTTAGTTTTAAAAGGTGAACAGCAGGAAGTTTTTACTGCGAGAAGACCTAAAATCTTGGTGAAAATCAGTATCTCTTTGAGGAAATTAGTGAAGAATGATGGGCCTTAATATCACTATCAATTCATTTTCATCCTAATTACTCATAATCCTCTGACTCTAGTTTAGATTAGAGTGACTTTACATTGTCTGAATGGCCTCTGCTGTGATTTTATCGAGCACAACATTTACACGTACACCTCTTGATCATTTACAGGGTGTAGAGGTAACTAAAAGTTAGAAGCTGCTTGTGCCAATTTGAGGTTATATGGCATAAAATTAATGACTATTGCACTAAATTACTGCTCCCAGGGAATAATAACTGGAGTAAAAATATTGTGCTTGAAATGAGCAGTGAGTAATGAATTGCTCGAGGGGTGGAATAAAATACAACTCCTGTAGTGGGAAACAGGGAAGAAATGAGTGTATGAAGAGGGGAAAGGATGAGAGAACTGGTGAACCCAACTGTTGTGATGAAAGGGAATATGAAGAAGGAGACAAATGGGAAGAAGCCAGTGCTAACATTTAGGTGGGGTGAGGTTAAATGTAAAGACTTGTGAGGAAATGGACAGGAGGTAATGGTTTGTGATGACAGTCATTGGCAGAAATATGGGAGTGGAGAGGCTGAAAATGAGGATGCTAAGAGGAGTGAGAGGGAGCAGAAAGAGCAGCTGGATGAGGGGGAGGGATGATAGGAAGGTGGAAGCAAATAAAACGAGGGAAATGGGATGGGAATATAGGATGGGAATGAGATAATGGGGAAAACAGGCGGAACAGGGGACGAGCGCACATCAAACAGCTTCACCTCAAGTATACCTGTCAGAGAGCTGTCATTGTTAAGGCTGCTCCAGCTGTGCTCTGCACTCTCCCTGATCCCCGGCCTGTCAAATATGCCATGTTAGATCAGAAGGGAGTTCTTCTCTGCCCTACACCTGATCCCAGATCTGTCAAAGTTCTGCCATACCAGATCACAGGGCCTCAGATCACGTGGGCTGAGCGACTTTTGCGAGTGTTGATTCACGCTCTTGATGCTATTTGTTGTGTTTACCCGATATTCCCAGATCTGTCAAAGCATCGCCCCCTCGGATAATTGATTGCGATTGGCCGGATGCATGAAGTCTGACCTTAAACATTGCTTATTGGTTAACGGCTGGAGAGCTGGAGCCAGTAATTTCACGGTAAAGCATAATGTTTGGCAGTGATCTTTGTTTCTGTTTTAGGGAGTGGAGTTTTTGTGCTTTCTCTGTCACTGACTCTCACCATCACTCACTCTGTCTTCCTCTCCCTGAATCCCCACTTCACTCTCTCTCTCTCGCCAACATTTTCCACACAAGCTGAGCGATAGATAGGAAGGTCATCAAATATTCATGGTTTGAAACTCGAATTAGTAATGCTGTGTAAATGAGGCCATTTAAAAGTCTGTTTTATTCATTTTATCTGGGTTAGGCTTTCACACACACGTCTTGTACACACACAATCACACCAAACACAGAGTACTGGCAGTGCAAGCTCCCGCGCCTCACCATATCCTTGACAGTGCCGCAGCTATTTGAACAGGTATCTGGAGACAGCGTGATGGGTTGTGTGTGCTCTGTATGCAAATCGAAAAGTTGAAGTGTTTTAGAACAAATGGAAGTGAAGAGGTGGTGGGGGGTTGTAAAGCTGAATGGCGTCAATTCCACCCAGAGAACGCAGACTCAGGAGGAAGATTTGTGGAGAGATCAATGGATGTTATTGGGAGGCCTTCAATTGCCGCTCCAGCTCTATTATTAATGTCTTTCTTCTCCTCTCAATATACTGTGGCACTCCTTTGATAGATAACCTAGTTTCTTGCCCATTGATTCTCAAGGATGCATGGCTTTACAATAAAGTCAAGAGAGTAAGGTGTTTCATTTCGTTTTCTCAATGTCAAAACATCCCTGGGAATATGTGTTCATTTGCAATTCAGTTTCTAAAAGCACAAAGGGTCGATGATATGAACAGCAGCGGAAGAGTTTGAGTGCAGGAGCTGCTCCGTGTCGGTGCACAAATCCTCTGCCAAACAATCGCACCCTGTAATCCTGCCGAGAGTCGTGCTGCTCTCATTGAAACCAACCAAATCCACCTGTGCTCACACACCTGTAAGAGTTGGATATTCCTCTCTCATCATGTTTTATTTGTTTCACCTCTCAGGTTTCTTCTGCTTTTCTCTACAGGTCACCAGGAGTCTTCCAGCCCTCAGCCGTGCAGCATCGGCGGAGGCTCTTGCCCCGCCATGTGTACCTGCAGTAACAACATCGTAGACTGTAGAGGGAAAGGTCTCATCGCCATCCCAGCCAACCTGCCCGACACCATGGCTGAGATGTAAGCACAGTACCTGTTTTTTGCAGTAAACAGTGTCAACTCTTAAAAGGACAGGGTGAAGGATTTAGCAGCGTCTATCCAAATCTTGCGACCCGCTGAGCACCCCTCCGCTCACTCCTCCTGTGACTGAGCAAACGGGAGCCGCTGAGTGCAGAACCTTGGTAACACAGTTCGCCTTGCTCCGAGACCATCCATCCATAATAACACAACTTCAGCAGCAATGAAAGTGAATCAGTGGCTGGCGGTACCAGTTTTACACTCTGCAGCTCATGTTAATGCAGATTTACAAGCTTTACAAGCTCTCTAGAGCCAGTGTTTAATTTGTCCAGTCTGGGCTACTGTAGAAACATGGTGGAGTCTGAAGACGACCTCTCCCTGTGTAGCTATGAAGGGCCTCGTGCTAAGCTAAAAGAAACTCAATGATATGAAAACATGCTTCTTAATGTTATGTTCCATTTCTGCTAAAAGATCCCCCAAGCTGTTACACAAAGTCAATGAAATCCATCTTAAAATATGTTTTCAAGGCCAATTTAGGTAAAAGAAAAAAAAAAGCAGTACAGATTTGCAGATAAATTTCAATGCAAAAGTAATACCATTTTCACTAATCGACATTTACATAATGCTATCAATCATATACAGCTCAGTGTGGATCTGATTTCAGTCAGTTTTGTACAGCAGATGACTCTCAGAGCTAGATATCTGTTTGGATCTGTTATATTTAGGAAGCTTAGATTCTTCAGGAACCTGAGCAGCAGACCTACAGCAAAGAGATGCCGGGACATCCACAGCTGCATTGTTCTTTGAAGCACAGTGCTGCAGGGCATTTGTTTGAGTGTGGGCATTAAAGATGCGTATGTGTTTCCATATGCATCTGTCTGTGTATGCTCATGCAGGGGTTTAACAGGGCTGAGAGGATTTAAACATGCATGTTTTATGTCCATATGCTGTTCTAGACTGCTCTTCTCGCCATGCATCACCTGGCAGCGAGACATCCATCCATTCGCTGTACACAGAGACAGACATGTAGCAGACTTAAGACTGAGGCTACACATGCTCTTATCAGCTCAGATGGCTGTGAACCGCATGCAAGTGCTTTCCTGACATCCCTCCCTCAGTTTATCAGTCCTCCAACATCTGTCTGGGCATTAACTGTTTACGGCCCACATGCTATCAGCCTACCGTAATTCCTGGGAATGCACGGCTAGACTTTTCAAGGTAGTGCTTTTACTCTCACTATCAAGGGGTTTTATGCCCCCCGGCAGAAGTATGCATGAAATGTTACAGAAACGGCGACGTGATTTATGCATGGTGAGAAAAAGGGAGGATGAAGGCAGAAAGCCAGCGGTCGCGTTGCATGTTCTTCCAAGGAGCATGTGTGTAGTTAGGAGGACACAGCAAGTTTCTAGGTCTCCTCCTCCCCATGGGGTCTGTTTATAAATACTCAGTTCTATGGAAGTCACAGATCCCATGTTCCCCAACAACCCTGACCCATTTCTAGTGCAGTAGTGTGCTCAATTTTCTAATTTGGACATGCCGTCCACACTTCTGTGTGTGTTCCTGACTAATTAAATGACCACCAAAGAAAAAAAGAGATTTTTAAAAATCATTTAAAAGTCTTCACACATATTAACTTTTGAGATTTAGCCTCACCCCTGCCTCTTAGTTTTTGCCATGTTTTATGGTTTATAGACTTCTCCGGCATGCCCTCCAGTTCCACAAGTGGAGTATCTCGTAGAGAATGACGTGATCTATGAGCCCAATAACCAGCGAGCAGCACTAATGGGAGAACAGGGAGACGGTTGAAAGATAGCTCTACCATGAACTGGTTTTATAGACAGTAGATTCTCTCGGCACGGCAGATGAGTAAAGACATTTTAAAAGTCTCCCTGCCCTTCACATCTAATTGGTGCTTAACCGCGTCCTCCTAATAAACTCTACTATGTTCTGATTCATCGTTTACAAGACTGGGCTGAAACGCTGGCTTATATCATGCACATTCCTCCTGCCCTGCCCATCAGAGCCTTACCTTACAGGTTATATTCCCACAGCGCTCTTTCCTTCACTCTTTCTCCTCCTCCTCTTGATTTTTTTCCCCGTCTTGCCAAAGCACCACGGGCGGGTTCGAGGAGGCAGATCAGCGGTGGAGGAATAAAAAAGGGATTGGGGGTACGGCGGGGGACTCCGCTCAGTAATTTGGTGCAGCAGGTTTGATCTGTGCTTGAAGTTCATTATAAAATCAGTTTCAATTACAGCAAGGCGGGCTGCTGGGTATCAAGGCCAGCCTAATGCCTTGTTAATGAGGCACTCGGAAACTCACATATACACACACACACACAAACACACACATGCTGCTCTCATTACGTACAAATCGGAGAACTGCAACCTCCCTGCCCTGCTCTCCCCTAATGAATGCCAGTGTTGTGTTTATGGCTGTGGGGATGTGAGCTGGTTTCTGTACTCCTCTCTTGTGAGACCAGGCCCAGTTAGCCTAAACACTACCACAACAGATTATTATGCA
Source organism: Pterois miles (assembly GCA_947000775.1). Taxonomy (NCBI): domain Eukaryota; kingdom Metazoa; phylum Chordata; class Actinopteri; order Perciformes; family Scorpaenidae; genus Pterois; species Pterois miles. Next base: position 14,278,573 of record CAMQGK010000341.1, read on the forward strand.
GCGCACCGTAGTCTCTGTCTGCAGTGGCTGAACTCTGCCATAAAAATCTCCCCCCGCCTTTCATCCGCCGCTGCGGTCCTGCCATCCATTTCTGACTCACACACGCACTGGGTGAATACCCAAAGGCGTAATGTGTTTCCCCTTAATGAAAACCATGCTCAGACCCTAATGAAAAGGATGAGGCCCATTGATTGGGCTGACACAAACACCAGCTCAGAGACACACACAGACAAGACACATACATACAAATGTTCTGCCTGACAAATTGGATGGGAATCATTGATCGTCCATCAGAAGAGATTGTTTCTTTTTTTCTCCAGCCGATTGGACAAAGAAGCTCCTTTGTTGATTGGAGGGATTAACTCGCTTGCACATATCGATCTGCGAGGACTCAAAAGTTGTCAGAAAGCGTTGTGTGCCCTTGTCTGGCTCTGAGGGTTTTTGCTATATGCTGACACACACCGGAGCGCCACAGCATGTAGACGCTGAAACGCATGCAAACAGCACGTAGAGTGCCAGACTGGTTTGGACCAGTCAGCCAGACTGGTTGATGAGAGAAGGCGCTAAAGCCACTTGGCCCAGCACTCTGCTGCATGGTGAGGGCAGAGGAACCACAGCGCTGTCACTCGGCTGTAAATCCACGGACACATTGGGACAGGCAGACGAAAACAGACAGGGAGAGCGTGCACACCGCAGGAATCTGTGGTCTAGAATCACTGCTATCCTAAGAATGCCAATTACGCTCCCATATCGCTCCATAAATGTCGACCACTCCTTTTGAAGGGGGAAAATTCCTGATTGAAAAATCTGGAAACTCAAAACTGTTAAGTGGCTGTGGCGAATGCCTAACAAAACATTTACCCCCCACGAATAGACATAAACATGGCAATGCAGGAGGCCTAAGAGGCATGTAATAAATCTGACTAATAGAATAATTAAATCATGTGGAAATGGTCCTGAGCCAAGACATCTCATACTTAAGAGAGTGATGGTTAAATCTATTAACAACATTCTGCTTGCAAAGGAGTTTTGAATATTTCTCATTTTCCTGTGGTGACAAATAGCATTTTAATGATCTTTAGATTTTGGACTACCACACCTCGCACAGGCCTCCTGTTCTACAGCCGGCTCCTCTGCTGGGAGTCAGCATGGTAGGACAACCAGACAGGCCCACAGCTGGCTCCCGCCGGGCCCTGCTAAGCCTTGTTAAGGACGGTTTTAAAAGCTGTGAAGTGACCTGCAGATAAACAGCCCTCTGCCAGATACACCAGGGAGCCCGGTCCTAAGTAGCAGCCGGCCCGAAACGCACAGACATGCATGCCCACACTAATGGGGTTTAGTGATGTCTGGTTCCCCAGGACCATCTGAGACTGATTAGAGTTTGTGACTGTTCTTGTTCTAAATGACCAAATGTATGTTTGTCTCTATGTTCATGTTTTTTTATGGTGAGATTCTGTCAGACATTTTTCTTCAGCAGCTCTTAGGCTCACAGGAAAAAGTAAACTAAAAGAAGTCATATTTCACCGCGCTGCAAAGGTTTCAGTGGACACTTTGCAGACACCCAGAGGATAAAGACAAATTTCACAAGAACAAGTGAGATCATTATTGATTTCACGATTTCATATGAGAACATAAGTGCTGGAGACTGTAAATGTTATACTAAAAAGAAATATGACTTTCAGTCGAAGGCCTTAACACCCTCACACAAACCGAGACGGAGCCTTTTCCCCTCCAGTCCTTTTCCACAGCACTTTAGTATTCAGACTGTTTATTGGTTCTGAGGATGTTATGACTCCGACACGCCTGGACCTATTACAGCTGGGAAATAGATCTCCGCTAATATAATCAGGCCAATCACCAAGGGTCAGAGGTAATGGGAGGTTTACTCAACTATGTTGCCAAGGAGAAGTCTATTGTTTGGTTAACTGATGGTATCTCTTCTCCTCTTTTCTCCTCTTTTCTCCTCTTTTCTCCAGACGTCTGGAGCAGAATGGGATTAAGTCTGTTCCTCCTGGAGCCTTCTCTCCCTACAAGAAACTGCGTAGGATGTAAGTACAGCAGTACACTCACCTCTGAGCTAAATAATACAGATGAGAACAAGAAGTTGAGGGCTGGAAAAAGAAGCAACAATTGGCAGTCGTCTCATCCCATGAAGTATTTATTTTGTCTGCGCCTAAAGAACATATTTGTTCTCAGACTTGGGGTGGCATGGAAAGCAAGCACTCAGATGCTACATGAGCATAATAACAGCTCTCATCTTTCACTGCTGCACACTGGTATTCCCCTGGCTAGTGCTGTGTCCAGTCTGTGTGTTGGGCCTGCGTGGGCAAACTGTAAACTGCGGCTGGGATGATGATGAGGGGACGGAGGGTGTGCTAGAATGAGGTCTGAGGCTTCGTTCTCTCTGGGAGTGAACGGCGACAGGCTGGTAGTTGAGTGGCTTTTTATTCGTCGAGCCAGCTGTCCGGTCACCCAGCCAGCACACACCAGTCCAGTCGGCCAAACCCATAACTCCCAACACCACCAGACCTGACCGACGCAGCGGAAGGTCAGGGAGTTTCTCTGCCATTCTTAAAGGATTCCTCACTGTTTTATCATCCAGCTCCAGGGACAGTTTGGAGTTCAGTTGAGGTCAATACAGAGCAGCTGACAGACTGAAGCAACTGCTATCTTTTTGTAGCACCAAACCTCAAGCAAAACTAACATTTATTCTTTTCTTTTTTTTCCCCATTACTATATGTTGACAAAAATTTAGAACCAGGTCAGGTTTCCATGTTAGAGTAAAGCAAAAACCCTTAAACTGTATATGTGTTACAGTAAGTTTGAATCGGTGTTACAGAAAATGGCATTTTAGAGATTCAACAAATCTAGATATTAAGCTGTTGACTAGTTAACAGAATTGAAGCAAACTGAGCAATTTTATTGTAGCTTTCTTGACCCTGGACTTACAGGAAATTATTATTAGTTATTTGTACAAAAATAAATGCACTTTTTTCTATATATAGCATTGTGATGTTGGCAGAATTATTGTTGATCTTTTATCTTTTATCTTATCTATCTCTGTCTTTCAGAGGTTGTAGCGGGCTCAGTCTCAGTCAAATTTTGGCAAGGAAAAACTGCCCTGGCCATTTTCAAAGGGGTCCCTTGACCTCTGACCTGAAGAGATATGAAACCTGTATTTTATTAGATAAAATAGATGTTAAAAAACTGCATAATTTGTAGCTGAAAGTGAGGCAATGAATTGCACATTTGCAATATATCACAATATATCTTACTGCAATACTCAGCATATTGCAAAATGTTTAAAATTGCAATAAGATCGTATAGGTAGGCATAATATCGTATCATGGGGCCTCTGGTGATTTCCACCCCTGCAACCAGCTCAGGGTCTCCCTTCAAAGTAAAGGACACTCTCAACTTTAACCCCACAATACTGAACCAAATTTGTTGTTGTCCTTCAGTAAAAGCAGAGCATTATAAATGTTACCAAACTATACTCAGAAACTTATCAGAAACTGCACTGAGCAGCTGCTATCTCATTGTATCTCAAAGGAAATTCACGATGATCTTTTTCAAAAATGAATGCCATTTTTTGTCTGTACAAAAACTGCCAAACTTGTGGAGTCAATCAGGTTTTCACATTTAGATGTGTGTGAAACCACAAAAAATAATGACATAATAGTAAAAATATTTATTAAAAACATTTTCACATGCTGTACTGTATACAAACCAGATTAAATAATAGTGAGAATGTGTTGCTCTCCTCCATCTGGTCTTCCAAACAGACGTGGCCTGCTACTGTTGCCGCTACTGACGATTCTGCATTTAGCAACAACAATGCATGGCCGCATGTCTGTGTCGACCCTTGGTGCCTCTGTTGATTCAGCTGGCTATGTGCCCTCACTGGTCCAACACCCTCAGTGCACACTGCGTGTAGACAGCATCGATACATCATGACGAACATGTTCACTCTCCTGGGTCGGGCTCTGCACATGTTCATGGTTTTATATTCAGTCGCAGGGTTTTCTGGCTTGTTATATATGTAAAATAGATCAATATTTGATAGTAGGGTGACATCAGATAAGTAAAGTTATATATAGATGTTTGTGTGTGTTTGTTTATTTGTAGAGGTGTGCCTCTCCTGACCCTGCCTGTGCTCCTCTCCCAGTAAAATGTCAGCCACACACATTCTCTTTCACCTTGTCCCAGTTTGGATGACCTACACATGAACCGCTCCTTAACACAGGGATGCAGTAACGGCCCTCACACACACCGACACATACACAAACACACCAGTGTCTGAGTTTACAGACGCACACCAGCGCAGATGTTGGCTCCTTCGCCACGTTTTCGTTTCCAGGAAACCTCAGTCCTTTGCAAGAAGACAAATGGGTACTTATTTAACTGTTACCCCCAAATGAGAAAATATCCCTCCTCTTCACCACATGATGATTTTCCTTCAAAGGTATCCAGTCGACTGGAGTTCAGTCCACATACTCCATTAACTCTCTCTCTCCATCTGTCTTTCTCTCTTTCTGTCCCACTGTTCCTCATTTACGGTTGCATTTACTCATACACACACAGACACATAAACACATAGACACACTGGCTTAGTGGTTATCCTGTGGGGAGAGGCCTGTGGATCCTATTAACAACGGCTATGTTCAGAGGCAGTCTACTGTATTTCGCTTTGGATTTCGGCCCTGCACCCCATTTTTACTCGCACACACTCACCGTGATACAACACAGGGCCAGTTGATAGGCCACAAATAATACAAGTAAATGTTATGATTGGCTACGAGACTGTAGCTCGCTCCATTTCATCAAATCCCTTGAAGGGACGCACCATCAAATATGGGAGTGAGCTGGAACTCCTCTTCATCCAGCTCACACTACATTTGCTTCCTCTTCGCTTGCCAGCGACAAGCAGAGGCCTGACATCCACCCCACCTTCCCACAAAGGTGGCACCCAGGTGACAGCGGGGTCAAATCTCCCACAGTAAAATGACCTTTTTCCAAAACATGAATTTTCTTAACTAATTTTCTGGCCTTCTTCTTCTGCAACGCAGAGACCTGAGCAACAACCAGATCTCAGAGATCGCTCCTGATGCCTTCCAGGGCCTACGATCCCTCAACTCCCTGTAAGTGGCCTCCAAGCCAAGTCTGTGCATGTGTATGTGCATAAATATCCACCCTGTTGTCATTTCCCGTGTCTTAAGCAAGTGTGTGTTGTGATTTCCCAGCGTGCTGTATGGAAATAAGATCACCGACCTGCCCAAGGGGGTGTTTGACGGCCTCTACGCCCTGCAACTGCTGTAAGCGGAACACACACGCTCTCTGCTGATACACTGCAGACACATACTGAATACCAGGCAGCTTTACTCCCACTCAGTGAAGGAGTCATAACCTTCAAGTTAACTTTGTACCTGTGCATAGTTTTCTAGCTAGAATGCATAATGAATGCATACATAAAGAAACCCTGACAAGGTGCTTCATTCAGTCCTTATACCTTCCCTCCCTCTTTGTTTCCTTTCTCCCAGGTTGCTGAACGCCAATAAGATTCACTGCGTTCGTGCCAACGCCTTCCAGGACCTGCAGAATCTCTCACTGCTGTCGCTCTACGACAACAAGATTCAAACCCTCGCCAAGGGCACCTTCACTTCGCTACGAGCTATACAGACCCTGTGAGTCAAACGCACATATCAACATGGTGCTGTACACGCTCTGACACATACTGAGCCGTCACCATAAAACATGAGCCAACACAGGAGTTGTTTACTTGCAGGTCTGTGTAATAACACAGGAATGGAAGAATCATGAGGTAGAGAGGAGAGTAAATCTATCATCTTCACAAACACGCGGACACACACAGCCTCTGCGGCCAGATCAAAAACAGCACACACCACACCCACTCTTTCCACCACCGTTACCCAGACAGCACCAATCCAGTCTAAATGAATGTGTTTTTCCTCCTCTGATAAACAAGGCAAATCCCACGCTGTTATTGATACAGACCCCACACCGTGGTGCCAACCATGTCTGAAACAAACCGCCTTACCATCCAAGTACAAGACATTCAACACACCTGTTGAAGACGACGCATTGCGCTACTCCTTGGCTCACCACACGGCCACACATATGCATAGAGGGCACTGGGTTTAAGGATCTCAGTCTAAAACAAGCTTCTTGTTTTGCCTGCATTCTTTAGAAAGGTTAAAAATACATGTAAAGCCTTCCCCCAGTCTCTGGTCATCCAAACTGACTACATAATTTGGATGACAGCACACACACACACACGTTTTGTGTTGAATTGTATTGACTTATAACTGAATTATACTGAGATGTGTTTCTAATATTTTGTCAATCCCATTTCTAGACCAACTATTGGAAACATTTCTCTGCATAACACTCTGTAATATATCAGCTGCACAAACTACTGCATCCAAAAAGTTCACTGAGAGCATCCACAATATATCAGATGTATGCAGAACTCACACAGAAAACTAATCAATATTATATTATTATATTGATGCATTACATGGGACCAAACTCTTTAAGGACCAGTGCGTAACAATTAGGGGGATCTATGGGCAGAAATGGAATATAATATCAATAATAATGTTATCTTAGAATGAGCCGTTTATCTACAGAGGGAGCTTCTCTCTTGTTTCACTACTCACTGTCCACGTACACACTCCAAACCATGACTCTGCTCCAAATGACCTGTGCTCCCTGCATTTTTGCGTCGGCCATCAATGCTCTGGACACACAGGAGAGGCTTCAGCTGGTTGCAGTCTCCTCCCCTCATCGCTAGATACCACCACAAGAAAGCAAATAAGTGTATTTCCGTAAATGTCAAACTATTTATTTAACATGATAAGATCATGTCATTATGATATGGTTTAACTTAAAGGTATAGTGCGCAGGATTTGGAGACATCTAGTGGTGTGGTTGCAGATTGCAAATGACTGAGTACCCCTAGCTCACCCCTAGTTTTCTTCTGTTTCTATGATTCCAGGTGTGATTTTGTTGAAAATCTGCGGCCCTGATGTATAAACATACTTCTTATAATGTTTCTAGCTGGACTTTATTTCATCCATTTTTATACACGCTGTTATTTTATCTCTCTTACCTCTCTGCTCTCCAGTCACCTGGCCCAGAACCCATTTATCTGTGACTGTAATCTGAAGTGGCTGGCAGACTACCTGCGCTCCAACCCCATCGAGACCAGCGGCGCCCGCTGCGCCAGCCCTCGCCGACTTGCAAACAAACGCATTGGACAGATCAAGAGCAAGAAGTTCCGCTGCTCCGGTAGGCCGGTGGCTCTGTGTCGCTGTCTCCAGATGTCTCCCTTTTGTTTCTCTCTCAGGCTCTCTATCACTCAGACAGGCTTTGTTGTTTTTATTGCACTTGTCTCTCACTGTTCGGCTCTTTCTCTCTGCTGGGAGTGGCTATTATCTCTGCATTGTTCCCTCTGCCTCATGCCACATTTAATGAGTGATCATTCCTGGCAAAAGGTTTTATTTGGCCTATCATTTGCTGCGCCGGTGCTCCTCAATCAATATCTGCCCAGATGAACTTGGGGCCAAGGAGAGAGGGATCATTCGTTTCTCTATTTCCCCTCCATATTACCATTTAGTGAGTCTGGTTTCACATTCAAACCGCAGTGAGCTGAGATCACCAGCCGAGGCTGGTATAAGGGCTAGAGTTTCTGTACGTGCCCACCATTCCTCTGCCCTCTGCCAATCTCAGCCTCCATCTCCCCTTGCCCGCTCACCATTCTCTGCCCGCCAGGCTCAGGTTTCCTTCACACCCCCTCTCTCCTCTGCACAGCACTAGCTGGGCCTCACCATCCCCGCTCCCTCCATCCTCTGCCCACCATTGTGTTTGTGCACTGTGCTACGCTGTCTGGCACTCTGCACTGCTGAGGTTTCACACTTCTTTATAGCCTCATTTTTTTGGCTAGACCTGCTGAAGACGGGAGTCCATGTGTTTTTTCTCTTTATTTTTGCCTTTTTTTCTGGTCTTTTTCCTTCTTTCTTTTTTTCTTTCTTTCTCACTGTCTCCCCTTTTTCCTCATGTCACTCTTCCTTAGCAACAGACAAATATTTACCACCTTTTAACGTATTACTAGATCCTTCACATTGCCATACACAGAGACAGTCCCCGGCTTCTCTGTTTAAATGTCATATACCTTGAGTCATGTGTTGTCATATATAAGCTTTATATATGACTGTTCTGAAGCATAGCGACACCACAGCTATGCAGGTCAGACTGGTCTCACTGACATCCGTCCCTCTTTCTTTTCTCCATCACAGCCAAAGAGCAGTACTTCATCCCAGGTGAGTGCTTGTAAACGTTCACACCTATCATTGTCCTTCCTCTTTTCTTTAATTATCCACCCTCAGCCATGTAGCGGCATCATTTTTTTCCATTACTTACTGTTCATTTAAACACAACTCTCCCACAATTTAAAAGATAATTCCAGTTTATTACAACTTGGGTCTTATTTTTGTAGGTTTGCCATCATTCCTTTCGGTAATAATGACATTTTGTTTACCAAGTTAATTGCTGAGAGCTGGGAACATGGCAACATTGCTGAAAATCAGTCAGACGGAGTAAGTAGCACAAGCTTTCAGATGCCCACAAGTTAGCCAAATTTATGTGGAAGAAAAAACAAAAAAGAAAGGTGAAATTATTACCCTTAAATGTGCTCTATACAATACTCAGAGCATTAGCGCAAGCCGATCATAGTTGTGAAATAAACCCCAACAGGGCGATACAGCAGTATAACACCAAGCAGTGCAGCATTTCACAACAGTGACCCACTAGCTGTACGTTATCTCAATCTCTCTTATTACACTTAAGAAATCAATAATTTGACACAAAAACAGTCCACTAGAGTCCAACATTAGAGCTGCACCCATAGCAATGGTCTGCTATAAAGAAATAACAGACTGTAGAACGACATGATTGACCAATCAGAGATGAGTAACCAACGAAGCTGTGCAATATGTAAAGATATAGAGGAGTAATGTCTACCAGAGCAGAGAATGAAGTCACATAGCGAGGCCGGCCTCGTATGCTTTTAGTGTATTTTAGTACATGTGATCGTGCCCCACTAGCTAGCTCATAGCCGCCACTCTGCACTGCGGTCATACGGCGTAGCACCCACCCTCTGGTTCCTCCCCAGGCGAACACTGTTGCTGTTGTTTTCACTGTTTGCACCGTTACCTGGAAGCCGCCAGGTCAGCCGTAGCCAGGTCATAGAAATGCCCCCAATCTCACATTTAACACCTTTAACTGCCTGTTTGCTTCTATCACAGTTTACAAACTGACTTTCAGCTTTGGCATTTGACCTCTATCACCATCTCTAGTGCATCCACTTTTGGTTTTACCTCCATAAATTCTTGAAATTATGGCCAAAACTTTGAAAGACCTATTTTGTAATGAGCCGGATTCATCCTTTAATGTGGACGATGGAAGGATGAACGGAGGAAATGATCTGCACAGAAAAAACTTTGGGCATTTAAAGGTTTAGGTATTTACACATATGAGAGCAGCTAATTGGGACTATGAGTGACTGGACCCATGTGTGCATCTTAATGGGATATACGTGTGAGAGCGTCTGTTTCTCCTCAGTTCTGTTTTCTTAACAGTCTCAGCAGATAGAGTCAAAAGGAAGTGTCTCTTTGCTTTGGCATGAGCACAGACAGTCACTCACCAAGAGGGGCAGAAAAGGAGGGAGGGAGAGAGGGACAGAGGGGAAGGAAAGTGTGTCCTTTCTATCAGTAAAAGCTAAAGAAAATAAAGCCCACCAGAGGACCCAGATTCCTATCAGCGGATGTTTCCGGACCTCTTAACAAGAGCACTTCCAAGAAAATAACTAGGAGGAGCAGCGATGTGTGTCGGAGTGTGTGTGTGTGTGTGTGTGTGTGTGTGTGTGTGTGTGTGTGTGTGTGTGTGTGTGTGTGTGTGTGTGTGTGTGTGTGTGTGTGTGTGTGTGCTGAGATAAAGCTCTACTCTGGCTTAGAGAACAAATGGGAGTACTATGTAAGCAGAAGGAAGATCAAAGCTATACAGTGTGTGATTAATGAGAATTTCACCCTCCCTGAATGATAACAATGAAAGCCTCCACGACACACACACACACACACACACACACACACACTCACGCACACACTCTCACACTCAACACACACAATCACAGACAGCACGGGAATTCCATAATGCACCGATAACGAGGAACTGAACTGCAGGGAATTATGGGAACTTCTACAACTCCAGCAATGAGTCATTTTGCGCCTCGGAGAGGGAAAAACCTCATCCCTCGCCTCTGTGTTTTCTCTGGTTTCATTTAAATCTGCTGACAGTAAAAGTGTCGCCGCCACGCACTTGTGACGATGCCGATGACTCAGGCTCACGAATCTCCCCCGGCTCCTCTACATCCTCAAGATCAAAGCGCTGTGCTGTACTTTCATTGCTTCCTCTCTAGCAGGAAATGCCTTTTCCTGTTGTCTGGCCTGGCGAGGGAAAGTTCCTTAATGACCCGCATTACTGTTTACCTCCACTGAGCCACTCTGAGAAGTGACACACAGAAGAAGTCTTTGCACGGACAGCCGGAGGAAGTCGTTTCTGTGAATGTAATTCACCCTCTTGCTGTCCAAACATATTCTAATAAAGTCAGCAATGAGGGTTTGGGGTTAGGATATGGTTTCAAATGTCGCTCTATTTATTTAGGCAGATTTTTGATACTGAACTTTAAGATTTAGTTCTGGTTGTTTGAGGTTTTCCTGCTCATGATTGTGGTTTGGGTTCCCCATGGCGTCCCACTGACGTCACCTCCAAACCTCAGGCAGCGAGGTGCACGGATGTGCAAAAAGGGAACGGGACACAAAACGATATCCTAACAGAAACTGCTCTGAATCTCTAAATGGAACATATGCACACACATAAACTCTACACGCACATATATACACAGAGACACACTCGCAGACACACTGTTCTAAGTGGCTCCCGGTGCTGCTCCATTATTGAGCAGCCATGATGTAACTGGCAGCACGCTTTTTGGCACGTAACGTCTATTCATAGACAGAGGAGGTGCAGGAAAACGTCCCACACTCCCCATGCTGCCTCACTCTTGCTCTTCCTCTACCAGGACAGACATCTCTCCGCATCCCCACCACTCACCTTTCATTTCTATCTTCCGTCTGTCTCCTTTCACTCCTCTCCTCCCTTTCTTCTCTGCATGCATTTATGTCCCTCGTGCCCTCCTTTTTTCTGTTTCCTCACTCTCCTCTCCTTTGACTCTACCTGTCTACGCACGCTTCCTGTGCTCTCTCTTGGGAGCTCTGCTTCACTAAAGCTGGCAGCCCAAATCCTCTTTGGCATCCCTATCTCAGTCTCCCCTGCTACTGTTCTTTTCACCCCACTGCTCTCACTCTATCGCCTCTCTAAAATAGCTCACCCTCTCCTCCACTCTTCATCCCCTCGCTCTCACCTACTCACCTCTGTCTGCAGGATTTTCTTGAGCGTGCCTCAGGTTAAAGGTTTGTTAGGTGAAGCCATCTTTAAGGTCACAACAGGACAAACTACTGATATACAGCCGTGGAGAGGGTGGATGCGTGACTAAAGGCATCATGGGAAAGCAAGGCGCATGTGTTGGCATATTGAAGAGGCTGATGTCATTCTGTGTGTTTGCATGTCCTCCCGTTCAGGTACAGAGGACACCCGTCTGAATAACGCCTGTAACAGTGATCCAGTGTGTCCTCCAAAGTGCCGCTGTGAGTCCAACGTGGTGGACTGCTCCAACCTGAAGCTCACCAAGATCCCTGAGCACATCCCAGCATCCACCAGTGAACTGTAAGGAATCAGGAAAAAGCCTGTTGTACACTGCTAACAGAAAGCAATATAGGAAGATATGGTGTGAGCAGAAACATCATGAAAAGAACTGAGCAATGAGATGAATCCTTGAATATGTTGTGAAGGAAATACAAAGTTGTCTTTTTAAACTTTTTCTCTCTAGTCGCCTTAACAACAACGAGATCACCGCTCTGGAGGCAACAGGAGTTTTTAAGAGTCTTTCCCAACTGAAGAAAATGTAAGTGAAACTTTAATTATATCTTTTAACGTTACCTTCATTCTCTAAATAGTAATTTACTTCTCTGACATGCTTTTTTTCCCCCACAGTAACCTCAGCAACAACAAGATCACAGAAATTGAAGATGGGTCATTTGAAGGCGCCTCTTCCGTCAATGAGCTTCACCTCACAGCCAATCAGATCGACTCGGTCCGAAGCGGGATGTTCCGCGGCCTCGAGGGGCTGCGTATGCTGTGAGTGATGCACAAACACATACGACCATGCACCCTGACATTTTGATGTTTCTGAAATTCAAGAAAATATTTCACATTTTTTTTAGGCTGAAGCATTTCATTTCTTTCCTCTTTAGGATGCTGAGAAACAACAAGATCAGCTGCGTCCACAATGACAGCTTCACGGGGCTGCACAACGTCCGCCTGCTGTCTCTGTACGACAACCAGCTGACCACGATCACTCCTGGGGCTTTTGACACTCTGCAGACTCTCTCCACCCTGTGAGACCCTGGCATGCACACAAGTTTACCTTCAGTTGTGCATCTTAATGTTCCAGTGCTCTGATAAGCTGTCTTACACTCACTTTCTTCCAGTAACCTCTTGGCCAACTCCTTCAACTGTGACTGCCGACTGGGCTGGCTCGGCGACTGGCTGAGGAGTAGGAAGATCGTGACCGGTAACCCTCGTTGCCAGCGTCCCGCCTTCCTGAAGGAGATCCCTCTTCAGGATGTGGCTCTGCCTGACTTCCGCTGTGAGGAGGGTAGGTGGTGCCAAGAGACACAACTACCGTAAACACTTCAACTAAAAGCCTTTTTACTTGCCAGGTGTGGCTTCGCATCTTGACAAATGAACTGAGTTAAATGTTGGGTATCTTTTGTCAATATGGACATGTTACACATCGTTAGATCGGTTAGATTCTCCACAATTCAATCATCCAGTTCATTTTACAGAAGCTGGATTGAGTGCTTCATTGGATGGACTCGTGTCTTGTGAATTTTGGAAATGATTACGTTGATCTTTTTTGATAAATGCTGACTTTTGAACTGAAGACTGTGATAATTACAGTCAGAAATGCTGAGTGCCGAGTTGTTCGTGTATGTGAAAGAGAGAGATAGAAAGAAAGACATGGCGTGCAATGAACTGTAAGTTATTTATAATGATAATAACAATGTTATTAAGCTTCTAAGCTTTAAATTATTCGGAGCAGTGGTGACATTTTACTTTTGAAGCAAGTCCAAATATATGTTTATTCCTCAATTATTTTTATTCCTTTTGTCCATAAGGCTTCATCAATCAAAAGAATCAAAACAGTTTTTCAATAAAATAGATCCAAGATGTGAATATTTTCATGTCAAGTCCACTACAAATTAAAGTATCCCCACCTTTCTCCGTTTAGTTTCCACCCGTTATCCTTTTCAACAGACTGGCTGGTCATTGACGGGTAGCTGGGTTTTAACGGGATAAAGAGAGGTGTTGTGTCAGTATGTAGGTGCCTTAAAACGAGCGTCGTTAACTTCCTCACACCTAGATCAAATGAATGATTCATTATTGATCTGTTATTTGATAGCCTAATTTTTATACAAGTAATGAATTTGATAGTAGTTCCCATCTTTACTGTGCAGGGGTTTTGTGTGAAAAGAATTAAAGACCTTTCCCATATAAACCCCTGGTAAGTTTAGTGATTGAAGCAAATAAATGTCTGGGCTATTAATTGCAGTTTTACAGTACTGATCATGATTTGAGTCTCTTTCTGTATATCCGCCTTTAGAACACATCTGAACTTTTGTTGCAGCTTCTCCACTTTAAATGAAGTAATCTATCTCTTTGAAAGGAGATAAACATCTTCAATATAGCTGATGACCTCCTCTGCTATGTGAGAAACTGACCTGTCTGCATCTGACTGATGAAGATTTTAACATTGCGCTCTGCTCCACAATACATCATGAACAAGAGCCTAAAGTGTCTGAGATCATCTTAAATAATGGCCGCTATTGTACGACTCTTTTGTTTACTGAATAGATTGCTGCTCAGCAGTTCCTAAGCTGCTGGTCGATGCCAGGCTGAGTGGAGCTATTGAACTGTTTGCCTTATTGACCAGTCAGCCTATTTGCACCTGAATGAATGTTGGACTTGTCTTTAGGTCTCGTACAGCTTCCATTCTTTGCTCTCGCTGGTCGATATTACATTAACGCAAGGCTCCTCTTTCTCTGTCCAATTTTACTTTTCACATTTGTCACTTCCTCTTTTTTCATTGTCTCAATACCTCACCATCAGCTTGAAAGATTGGGCCGTTTTGGCACTGTCTTGCTTTTAGTTTGGCTTTGTCTTTCTACTCTTTTTTTGCCAGCTCGTCTTTCCTACCCTTCTGGTCATCCCTCCTTTCTCATCCTCTCTGGTATCTGACCCTCCTCTATCTACTCTGTTTTTTTTTTTTTTCCCAGGCCAAGAGGAGCTGTCAAGCTGTGTGCCCAGACCCCAGTGTCCCAGTGAATGTACTTGCCTGGAGACTGTGGTGCGCTGCAGTAACAAGCACCTCCACACATTGCCCAAAGGCATCCCAAGAAATGTGACTGAACTGTGAGTAATTATGCCAGTTACATGTTTAGCTTATGAGTTTGGATTCCGGGTATTATCGTCCCTTTGTCTGACTTTGATGGAAGCAGGTCTGGAAATCAAAGACGACAAATTAAAAAGGTAGAGAGGAGCTTAGGAGGAATGAAAGAGATAAGTGTCGGGGAAAACAGTGGAGGCGAAGAAAACAGATCTCATCATTCGGAGAAGGGGAAAGGAGTCAATAAAGCCTGCAGTTATTCTCTCAGACTTTATTCTCCTGTGTTCCCTGCAGCCCTCAGGGCTAGCACTGATGTCACTCTCAAACTCAGAGCCAAGGATCAGTGTGTGTGTGTGTGTGTTTGTGTGCATATTTGTGTGAGGGCCAAAAGCCTGTCCACAGGAGCATAGGGGAGCAAGAGGACATTTTAATGAGCAGTTTTCAATGGAAAGGGGAGGGAATGGAATAGGTCTGGAACTTTCCAATACTGCTTTAAGTGGTTCAGACTAACTCACACATACACAGATGCACACACATGCTGTGAAAGCCTTAAGGCCTGTCATTGTCCCAGCAGGTGTGACCAGGTGTGCCCCTCCGTTCTGGGCTTTCATCTAGTCATCTGGAGAGTTGCTACTCCATCATTATCCCAAGTGTCCTCAGCACCGTCATTACCTATCATTACCTCTGAACCCAGAGGCCCCACTAACTAACCCACCTCCGTCCTGCCCTTCCCGCTTTGAGTACAGTCAACAACAATAGCAGGAGAAAGCCCCCGCAGCTCCGCTCAGAGGGACCCGGACCCTAAATCAGCCATTTATCAAGGTGACAGCCCTCTGGTAACACTTTGTGTTGCCAGTCAGCAGGGTGGTTGCATCCCTGCAGGCGTAATGTCAACTGCAGTGGCCTGTAAATACATCAGTTTGTTAACACACACATGCATGAACGCACACACAAGTGTTTATACCAGTCACATGTGCGTGGGTCACATTCACAAAAACAATTCACAAAAATGTCACTGAATGATATAGGTTTGCTGTTTTTCCCAGTTATTCAGTCCCAGTAGAGGTGATATCTAACCTAGTATGCGTCTGGAATAGGAATATTTATATTCTCACTAAGCCTGACCTCCAGGCAGGAGACACAATGTTCAGTCAAAACATCTGAAGAAAAAGTAATTGAAGGACGAAACAATCTGTTGTTTGGTCTAACATCCGATTAAATTGGTTGTAACAGCATGGGAACAAGTGGTCTGTGTAAAAAAAAAAAAAAAAAAAAGTGTGATGTCCTGCAATAACCGCCTCAAGCTCCTAACCAGTTCACAAAGTGAAACTAATCTGTTGACAAAAAGCAGAATAAAATGTCAAAATGTGAATTAAATCAACTTTTAACACCAGCTAATATAATTTGGCAACCCTTTGGCCTCTACATACACCTTTGCAGCATTTCATACAAATGTATACACAAAATAATGTGAGTGAGTGACAATATAGAGGGAATTTTGGTAGGTTGGGGTGACGCTGGGGAATCATCTTTGTTGCCTTTGTCTCCCTTTTATTTATTTATTTATTTTTATGTAGTAATCGAAGTAAAATGGATACTTGTATAACTCATCCATTGTCTTTATTCATCCTTTATTTCCAATGGAACAACAGATTGTTATACATATGCACATTAAATTTTCTCAAAGAAAACATGACAGTGGTTTAGAAAGTAAATACAGTACTGCAACAAAACATTTTCATATTTACCATTATCTCGTATGGACACCACAGTGGTTGGATTTAATATTAGTTGGTAAATACATTGAAAGTGTTGTTCTCCACTTTGTAGCTGTTCTGGAGCTTTCATTCATATAACACAATCTTCCTCAGAAACAAAGTTTTTGAAGACTGATTCAGCATACATATCATATCTTGGTTTCAGTGGATCATTTCCACTCACCCTGAAAGTGAATGAATCTGAATTTTATCAGCTGAACTGTTTGTCTCTTTGTTCAGGTATCTGGATGGAAACCAGTTCAGTGTTGTGCCAAAGGAACTGTCTACCTTCAAATACCTGCAGCTGGTGTAAGTGTTTGTCTGTCTGCCTCCTCTGTGTCAATGTGTAGATCAAGATAATGAACTTATCCTTTTTAAATATTCCTCTCAGAGACCTGAGCAACAACAAGATCAACTCCCTGACCAACTCGTCCTTTGCTAACATGAGCCAACTCACCACTCTGTAAGTCCTGACCCTCCTCAGCCAAGAGCCAGTATTTCATTCCGGTGCTGACAGTGGGATGGAAACAGATGAATTTAATAATCATGCATATGTAATTATTTTTACATTGCAGAATCCTGAGCTACAATTCCCTGCGTTGTATCCCCAAAATGGCCTTCAGTGGACTGCACTCCCTCCGACTGCTGTGAGTTTATTTTTACATTTTAAATGCATGCAGACATATATATGTGGGTTCATCTTAGCGTGTCAGTCTAGGGTTGAGATTGGGTTAAAATCCTATTTTTAATACATAATCTTACACATCTTGCCAGTGGTATTGGACGGCAGTCAAATGTTTGAAGTGTTTCTTTGTTGTCACATAATCTCAACACAGCATCTTCATTTGAGACAGTTGAAGTTATTTTGAATGAAGCGTTCTAAAACAAGATAAGACTCACTTTCAGACTAAATGAGTTATTACGGAGGATATTTTTGCAGCTTGCACCGACTACAGAGGCGGTGCAGCAGATGCTGAGAATCTTTTATGAACTCCAGAGGACTGAAGCGCAGTCTAAACAGTTATGACAGCTTATGAATTCACGCACACACACACAACCTCCGACCTATTTTCTCTGTTAAAATGGCGGCCACGGGGCCAGCAGCAGCAGTGTCATTCCAGCTTCTACTCCTACCCACACCTCATCTTCAAACATCTTCGCATTCTGCCTGTTCACCTCTAAATGCCCCGAGCTCATCACCGCCTCACCGCCAGGGCCAAACGCGCGCCCCCACAATCCACTGTGCAAAATCACTCTGACACTGATTACCGGCGAAAGTTTGCCCTGCTAACCGTAATGGTTTTGACTCTGCCTCCGGGCTTTTATGAAGTTATGAAGTCTTTGATTGTGTACTCTCGATGACCATGGGCTCCCCATAGTTGAATCGGTCTGCTAAATAACTGAGATGTAGAATGTAAATATGTTCGACAGATAAATGACGAAACCAAAACCAATCTTTGGACCTGCATCCAAAGATACAGCAGCTGGATGCCTCACACTTTAACTCAAATGTACAGTTTAGTTGAGGGAGAAACAGAGACCAGGCCCAGCAGCACTCCTTATGAGATTATGTATGCATCTGTGTGTATGTGTGTGTGTGTACGCATAGCTTATATGTTTGTCATCTACTGGCTCGGTGCCCGTTAGTATGTGTGTGGGAGTAGACTTATCGGCCTTCCATGTGTGCTCATAGCAGGCACACTTTTTACTACTGACAACAAAGCTTCAACAAAGCCTCTTTTTACGGCGGGATTCGACTAAAGGCTCGATCATTACGAGGCACAAAGCGTAAGAGCCCTTTTAGTGTGGAATGAGAGTGAAGCTCGGTCATCATTAGCTGATGCAGCCTCACTAGCCCGAGCGCGTCGCTTTGATCCCTAATGAAGCTGCGTCCGTTATTTCTGCTCTTACTCACTCACGCCACCTTCACTTTTAAAACATCGCAAGTGTGCTAGACGCCATGTGAGCCCCCCCCAACGCCACACGCACACCACAAGGCTCAGAAGTATATACAAGCTCAGACACACACACATATGCACAGACTGTCTGGACTACCTTATTGTCTCAGTCAAACAGTCCAAATGAAGCAGAAAACTTTGATGTCTTTACTGCTGGTGTGATCAATCATAAGTCTCCCATTAAATGTCAATTGGTGCCATGGCTTTTTCTTTTTTTTTTTTTTTTTAAAGGCTGTGTGGGTGCAACAGAACTGAAGCGACAATGAGCTCCGTTTAATAGTCACAACCGGGTTCAAAGTTCAAAGTTGGAAGCTTCATAGAAAACCGCAGCGAGATGCCAAAGTCGGCTACGAACGGGACGCAGTGAGGTGCCAAAACCTTTATAAAGCTGCACCTTTGGCTTTACAGAGCAGTAAAGAGGAGAAGAATCATTAACGCTCAGGGCTTCAAACAGACCAGGGGTCTGAGTCTGGCATGGGTGTGGTGTGGTTTGGTGCAAGTGTGCATGTGTGTGTGTGTGTGTGTGTGTGTGTGTGTGTGTGTGTGTATGTATGATGGTTGCGGTTTGAGCTGCAGATTAATAAGCTGCTAATTGGCCTGCTGGGTATTAAGTGTGAGGTGAGTGAGCTGAGACAGCGCTAGGGCGTGGCTCGCCAGGGCTTGGGTGGGAAGCTGTGAGAAAAGATAGTGATAAAGGAAAAGAAGGTAAACGCCTGCAACGAATGAAATAAAACACGACATATTGTATTCTCGGTCGGATGCAGTGCTGTGAGTAAATGCCAGTATCACATGATCCTCAAAACCCGTAGCTCAGAGGACTCACCGAATCACAAAAACACTATTAACTGCTTGCAGGTGAACAAGCCTGTGCGAACATTTTTGAACAAGTTCACTTGGACGCGTGGATCATTTTGCCTGTCCAGAAACATCAAATGCAATTCCATACTGAGGACTGTGCCAAGCTAAAGATAGGTTGACATAGGTAAGGTGGAGTGATGTAATGATATACAGCTGTAGAAAAGAATAAGACAGAGAGAATGTTAGCAGGAGAGGGGATCAGGTTACTTCCTGGAGACTCCCTGGCTCCTTTCTCCCATGAGATCTCTGCCTAGCTGGCACATTGCTGCTGGCTTCATGCCCCCCGTATCCTAACTCCGACTACCACAACCCAGCTACTCACTCTACACTAATAAGCATTCTCCCCTGCACACAGGCCAATTAACTTGCTGTCTCAGACGGTTACATTGCATATTTTCCCTTTCGTACTCGATGCACGGCTCTGCATCCTTATATTGACCAGCTCCGCTCTGTGTCCTTTCCCCCCAACTCGTCTCCAGCTTAGTGGTAATTCACAGATCAAACAAAAAAGGGAAGTAGGGTTTCAAAGTCTGTTTATACATCAGTTCTCATCATCCAAGCATAGAGAGCAGATGTGGACGTATCAGTGCTGCAGACTGAGCCGTGGTAACATTAGCGTGCGGTCAGCTGAGGGTTAGAGGTGGTAATGACCCTGCGGATTACAGCAGCCATCAGTCATCACGCCATTAAGCCATGTTGGCTTGTCACCTTAGATAGTAGTCAGAGAACAGCAAGGAAAATAACAATATATGCAATACAGTGCATGTGCATACATGTGCCCAAATATACAAGCACAGAAATATACCTGTAAATCTGCACACACATAATTACATAAATGTTTTCACTGTCCTGCATGTGCTCCAACTCTGTTACTCCCCTCCCTTTGTACCCTTGTTGGCCCTGCCAGCCAGACGCACAAAGAAACTTGACACCAGTCTTTTACATACTTACAGAGCCTCACATCTCTGCCAGCTGCACAAGGCTCAACCAGAAATACAAACCCAATAACTACCACCCAACACTGAAATATCCCTCAAAATATTTCCTGTTATTTCTGGATGTAGTTGTCCGAAAAACAAAATATAGTATGTAGGACTGCAGTATTTATTCATTGTCAATTATTCTCGATTAACCCTTTTGTCTATAAAATGTCAGAAAATTGTGTAAAATGCTGATCACAGTCTCCATTTTACAAAGAATTTGTTTGACTAACAGTCCAAAAACCCGAAGATAGTCAATATTCAATCATAGAAGACTAAAAAACCCAGCAAACCAGCAAATTGCCTCACTTGGAAAGCGGGAATGAACTTTTTTTTTTTTTGCTTAAAATGTGACAAATGATTAATTTACTATCAAAATAGTCAATCAACTAATGAGAGAATTGTCTTATTTTTTCAGCTCCAATAATATGACAGAAAACTTACACAAAATAGGATGTTTTTCTTATGATGAAACATGTTCATAGTCATAATTTTCTCCTTCCTCCATCACCCCTCAGGTCTCTCCATGGCAACGAAATCTCAGAGCTTCCTGACGGCATCTTCAGCGATGTGGCCTCACTTTCCCACTTGTAAGTGCCAACACACACACACAACTGTATGTCCCAATGGCCGCCTATGTGTTACTGTCTGCACTGAGTTTGTGAAGTTTACACACATGTACATACACACACTTTGAGGCACAGAGGGGGTCCGGTCAGACAGCCTGAGAGCGTGGCTCACAGTGGCCTGTCTGTAGTCCTCTTTGGTGGGCTTCGCATGAGCCAAGCCCTCCCTTAATCAGCCACAGTCCTGTGGTGAAACAACACACAGACCCCTGTACTGTCTCATCTCCCTGTGACATCTCTGAAACACACACACCCGTTCACAGACACACAGATTATCCACGGTCTGTGGACTTCAGTGTTTGTTTTGGTTTGTTTATGTATGTCTGTAATTTTGTGTGTGGCGCATAGGAGTCGTGTGGTTGTGCATGTACTCGTGGACATGTGTGAAGCTGCTCAGTCTTTGTATCTTAGTTTACAGTATCTTTGCAGTGTGCCCTCTGCCATCCAGCCTTGATATTCACATCATCTCTTGACAGTCACTGATCAATAGACCTATCAGTGTCAGAGCTGGAGAGGAAGAAGGGAGAGGACTAAACAAAGACATTTTTGAGAGGGCAGCACTGGAGTCAAGGCTGCAGGAAAACGGGTTGAAGGGTGGGATGGAGGGCGGCCATTGATCCACAGTCACAGTCAAGTGGCTTTCATGTTAGCAGATGTCAGGTGTCAGCTATTGGCCCGGCCTGAAAGATGAGCCTGTGTTCCAGCGTAATGGAACAGCATCGATTCAGGAGTGTTTGTGCATCCAGCAGGAGGACAGAGCGGCATTGATTCACGACCACCATGACAGAAGTGGTTAAGAGTGCCTTCTGTTCGCACCTTTGCTTATAATTGAGACGCCCTCTTGCAGATGATGTATGGCACAAAGTGGCATTGAGCATTACACTTTAAATCTTCTTTACTCTTTGAGGAGCAGCGTTTTATTTGTGTAGTACACAAAGTTGAGTTGGTTTGTTTTGCGTGAGGGTATAGAGACACCTGCTGGTGACAGTAGGTATTACAGTGACACACAGAAAGTACAGCACAGCCATCCCATATTATCAAAACACTGATTCATTTATCTACCTGTCAGGGCTATTGGTGCCAACCCCTTGCACTGTGACTGTCGCCTCCGCTGGCTATCTGACTGGGTGAAGACTAGCTACAAAGAGCCCGGCATCGCCCGCTGTGCTGGCCCGCAGGGCATGGAGGGCAAACTGCTGCTCACCACACCTGCTAAGAAGTTTGAATGCACAGGTGAGTTATTGTTTCGGACACTGAAATATAACGTAAGAAGCACTAGTATCTACATGCAATTCATTGTTATTGGTCTGGTATTTCCTCAGGTGATGTGGACACTACAGTGCTGGCCAAGTGCAACCCCTGTCTGTCCAGTCCCTGTCTGAACCAAGGCATCTGTCACAGCGACATGGTGGAGATCTACAGATGCAGCTGTCCTCCAGGATTCAAGGTCAGAGCCACACAATGCTCCCACCGAATTTCTTAATATTGTCAATGTGTTGAAGTATGCACAGTTTATAGAAAACAAAAATAATGAGCATTATCTGTGTCTCAGGGCAAGAACTGTGAGACGGCTCTGAATGCCTGTGTGAGTAACCCGTGCGCCAACGGAGGAACCTGCCAAGTGAATGAGGATGAGGAGGGAGAGTACAGGTGAGGAGACCAAGCTTTGAAATTTCATGTATCTCACAAGAAGCTTGACACAATGATGTAATGAGCGTGTACATTTTTTCGCAGTTGCACATGTCCCCTGGGCTTCGAGGGCCCAACTTGCAAAACCAACACTGACGACTGCGAGGACAATGACTGTGAGAACGGAGCGACCTGCCTCGATGGAGTCAACAACTACACTTGTTTTTGTCCCCCCTACTACACAGGTTAGAGCACAGCTTGATTCAACAAGCAATTGCACTGCAAAACCTATCCCTGTACAAACACACAAAAATATTTGGTAATCTAGAAAAGTTTGGTATGAAGCAATACATTTTGCCATTAGATAATGTTTTTTTGAAATAAACTAAAATAAAATATAAGAGCAAACAACATGGCCTTAAAATAATTTTAAAAGACTTGACATAAGCAAAGATGTTTAGAATTTCAAGATATAGATATCAGATATATTAGATATTCTTGAAACCTAGATTACCTTATAAGACGTGATATATTTTGCTTCTTTACAGGTGAAAAAATAAATATTTGTGTTGTTTTTGCCTGATTCTTGAAATATAATTAAAATGCATCTAGTTTTCTCTCAATACAGTGATGACTTGTTTTTCATCTTGCTGAGAAATTTGAATTGAATATTTTACTTAGAAAAACAGAAACCAAGCAAGTGTTTTTGTTTCAGGTTTAATAGTGAAATGCAAATAGTGCTTGACAAAATATATAATGATCATGCTGTATTAATGAATTACTGTATAATTTTCTTGTGCTGTTTTTGCCAGATGGTTCTTGCTCTGTGTTCATACTTTTTTTAATATTTGTGTCTGTATAGGGGAGATGTGCGAAGAAATGGAGGATGTGTGCGCCCCAGGACGGAGCCCCTGCCAACATCAGTCTACCTGCCTCATCACCTCCACTGGACCCAAGTAAATGTTTGCCAGTCACATCAAAAAATTAACAAAAAAAAAAAAAAAAAACAGCAAAAAAAAAAAAAAAGACTAAGAGGTAGCTTTGTCCTTTTGATTCCAGTATTGTGTTTGTGTATTGCAGGTGTGTGTGCTCTCCTGGTTACGTTGGTGATGACTGCAGTGTAGACTATAATGACTGTGAGGAGCACCGTTGCCAGAATGGAGCTCAGTGTGTGGACGAACTGAATGGATACTCCTGCGTCTGTCCTGACGGATACAAGTGAGAAGAGCACACATTTAACACAGGCTTTATTTGGACTGCTTAGTTTCACTAACATCATCCTTCCTGTCTTTCTCTCTACAGTGGCCAGTTGTGTGAGGTTCCCCCATCGCCGCTGTCCCTGTGTGAGCTGGCTGACTGTCAGAACAACGCCCCCTGTGTGGAGCGAGGTGGGCGGGCCCTCTGTCAGTGTCCTCCAGAGTTCGGGGGGCCACGCTGCGAGAAACTGGTCAGCGTCAACTTCATCGACAGAGACTCCTACCTACTGCTCTCTGACCTTAAAAACTGGCCACAAGCTAACATCACCTTACAGGTAACCACAGAGTGTGTTACCGCTGCCACTCTGAAACTTATATATAATATATAATATAACTTATATATACTTATGTATAATCGTATGTAAATACTAGAATACTGTATATAACACCGAATGCAAACATGTTTGCTCTGCAGGTGTCAACAGCTGAGGATAATGGCATCCTGCTGTACAATGGAGACAATGACCACATTGCAGTGGAGCTCTACCAAGGTCATGTCAAGGTCAGCTATGATCCCGGCAGCCAGCCAGGACATGCCATCTACAGGTGAGTTGTCTTTGAAAGTTTACTGTCACTGTTAGATGAATAAAACATGACATTTGTATATTTTAGTACAGTATTTTATGTCCGATCTCTGTTTTCCTTTTCCAGCACTGAAACCATCAACGATGGCCAGTTTCACACAGTGGAGCTAGTGACCTTTGACCAGATGGTGAACCTGTCCATTGACGGGGGTCTCCCTACCACAATGGACAGCTTTGGGGCGGTGCGGCCCCTCAACGGGGAGGCTCCACTATACGTGGGGGGTAGGGGCCCTCTCCAGAACACACCTCCCTCCTCTGCAGGCACTCTTAACTACTACACTACTGTCAATCACCACCCCTCCCCCCTCGCTTTGTCACCACCGCAACCAACCCCTCCCCTCAACCATGCAACCCTTTATCCCTCGTCCTACCTCCACCCAAACCCAAACCCTATCCTCCGCCCACACCATCCCCACCTTCAGTCATGACTGTGTTTGCTAGCCACACATTAATTCAAAATACGTAAATATGCATAGACCTCCCAATAAGCCATATGCACACTTTTGCAATGAATAAAGAACCCATTTCCCCTTGACAGATAAAACATAACACTCAAAAATGACAGATCACAACCAGGGCTGTCAAAGTTAACACAATAACAATGCATTAATGCAAATTCATTTTAAAGCCACTAATTTCTTTAATGCATTAGCACAATTTGTGTTTCTAGGTTGTAGCCGTCTCAGTTTGAATGTCAGAAGGAAGATACTGGTATCATATGAAACTAAAAAAACTTAAGGATTCCATTGGTGACATACTAGCTTGTCATGAAGGAGGCAAAATAACGCTCCAAACTTACACTACGTTTTTGATGAGTAAAAACTATCATGGCCATTTTCAAAGGGGTCCCTTGACCTCTGACCTCTCGATATGTGAATGTAAATGGGTTCTATGGGTACCCACCAGTCTCCCCTTTACAGACATGCCCACTTTATGATAATCACATGCAGTTTGGGGCAAGTCATAGTCAAGTCAGCACACTGACAGCTGGTGTTGCCTGTTGGGTTTGAGTTTGCCATGTTATGATTTGAGGATATTTTTTTATGCTAAATGCAGTACCTGTGAGGGTTTCTGAACAATATTTGTCATTGTCTTGTGTTGTTAATTGATTTCCAGTATGAATACAGTATATACGTACATTTACATAAAGTAGCATATTTTCCCTCTGACATGTTGATAAATACTTGGCAAATCTCCCTTTAAAGTGCATTTTGAACAGATAAAAAATGTGCGATCAATCACAATTAATCATGGACAATCATGCGACTAATTGTGATTACATATTTTAATTGATTGACAGCCCTTATCATAACCAATTGTGAAGATATACCACCGCTTTATAGTCCAATACATTTACAGTACATATTGTCATTGCAGCACATTTCTTACAGTGTGTAAATTATGCCCTCTAGTGACTATTATATGAACTACCAGGCACAGTCTTCACTTCAGATTTGTTCTTTATTTGCATGGATGTGTTTGCACAACTGAATTTATCTGGAATGTGGGATTTGGCCACTCTTGACATTCACAAAACTCAAAGATTTAGATGATTAATACCCAAAATATACATTTGTTTCCATGCAGCCCTGGGTTCAGGGTTGACGTAACAGTTTGCTCAGGAGTGGCTCAGAACTTGTACAGTGTGTTTCAGTGCTGTGATGTGTTGTGCTGTACTGTTCTTCATTCATACAACACTACAGGAGACATTTTCCCATATCCCTTTGCCTTTTGCTGTCATCTCTTTCAAGGATGATGTGTCTTATGGTGCAAATGCAAAACACCAATGCTAATTTAAAAAAGAGTTGCATATATTAATTTGACAAATTGTATTAGCACTGTTGGGATACCCATGTTTGAAATGCCTTCCTCCATTACACTCATACCAGCCCTGTGTTAGTTGTCTGTTTGTGATCCAGTGTGTACGTCTTCACACCTTTTAAACATCACCTCTCGTCTCTCTCTTCCTCTAGGCATGCCAGTGGATGTACACTCCGGCACTTTCCGTCTCTGGCAGCTCCAAAACGGTTCCAGTTTTCACGGCTGCATCCAGAACCTGTACATCAACAATGAGCTCCAGGATTTCACCAAAACCCAGATGAAGCCTGGCGTGGTACCAGGCTGCGAGCCCTGCAAGAAGATCTACTGTGTGCATGGCATCTGCCAGCCTGATGGGGTCCAGGGACCAGTATGCCACTGCCAGCCAGGCTGGAGTGGGCCGCACTGTGACCAGCCGGCTACCAACCCCTGCCAGGGCAGCAAGTATGTCAGCAAACAGGACAGAATTCATATTTCACAGGAAACATCTTATTGCCCATTGTCTTCCAACACAATCCTTTACTTAAGTAAAAGAACCAGTACAACAGTACAAAATCCCATATAATTAAAAAGTACAGAAGTATCATCAACAAAATGTACTTCAGCTATCAAAAGTTAAAGTAGTAAATAAAAGAAAAATAGCCCCTGTGACTGATGTATTATAAGGCATTACATTATTAGATTGTTTATACTGAATAAGTGGCAATTTGCTGTTGTAGCTAAGGTGGAGATAGTTTTAACCACTTAGGTAAGGTACCTTAGTCCAGTGGGTCCCAACAAAGGGTTCAGGGCCCCTCCAAGGGTCACAAGATAAATCTGAGGGAATATGATAAGAACAAAGAAAAAATATAAGTTCTGCTACACAAATTAGCATTAATTTTTCAGCTTTTCTGTTATATTTGCATTTTGGGAAATATCTCAAACAATGTATGGTATTTTAAAACTCTAGTAAAGTACAAGTACCTCAAATTGGTACAGTACTTGAGTAAATGTACATATTTTTTCACCACTGACAGTTTTTTCAGTGCTGCAAATCCGTGAAACTGCTCTTGAAACACCAGCTTCATTGATTTATTTGTGTCTTACTAGGTGCGTCCATGGAAAGTGCATCCCACTGGACACTCAGTCGTACCGCTGCGAGTGTGCGGAGGGTTACCGCGGTGCCCTGTGTAACCAACAAGGGGAGCTCTTCAACCCCTGCCGTCGCCTGTCCTGCAAACACGGTCGCTGCCAGATCTCAGACTCAGGAGACGCCTACTGTCACTGTGAAAGTGGCTACACTGGAGAGCTTTGTGACGCAGGTTGGTTTTCTCTATGTCAGTCTGTAAAATTAAAAAAGATGATATGATTAACAGGGTGTCTGCAGGGCCTTAAAAAATAAGTCAGTTAAAGGGCTTAAAAAGTATTAAAAAGTCTTAAATGCTATTTTCTGAGGTATTACATTTTGCAGCTTGTTTTCGGTATGTAAATCTGTCCAGTGCTGAAGTTTTTGTGAAATTAATCCTTGACTAGGTGCTTAGTGGGACTCTGTGTAGTTTATGTACTTTATATATGTAATCCTCCTAGATTTGGCTCTCACTGACCCACTGACTTACTGGTAGGGGAACTTTTTTATGTTTTCAATGATATACTAATCATATTTAATTTCTTACAGCTATACATGACTTTTGAATGAAAATGTTATGACATACTATACTATGATGTTTTTATGACATTAAACTGTATACTTTTTACATATATGACATGTTTATGGCAATAATACTATCACTGTTTTTTGACATACTATATTATGCTTTTTTATGGCATACAGTTAATATAATACTACATTTAATACTACATTTCTTATGGCTATCGCTTGACTTTTTAATGACATTTTGTGATAAATACTGTACTATGACTTTTTAAATTGACATACTACAATATATTATGACATTTTTACATCATACTATGCTATGACTTTTCTATGACATTTTTACAGTATACTATATTATGACTTTTTTATGGCAGTAAAGACAATAACACAAAGAATCAATATATAGTAGACTAATACAGCGTTCAAGTGTGTGTTTGTATAGGGAACAAAATGGTGTCTCTAGCTCTTGTTACTGATATTACTCTTTCTAATAAACCTTTCATTGGGTTTAGTCACTCAAATAATTGTTTTGTGCTTTGCTCCCACCTTGTCTATCTGAATTATGTTGCACTGATACAGTGGTCCAAGGATTTATCACAGACTAAGACTGTTTAGTTGTGCTATCTTGCAATCAATGTATAGTAAATTTATGTTAAAGCGTGTCGCTGACCTACCCGGTTAGAACTCAAAGTAGCGATGAGGTCTTAAAATATACTGAAAGGGTCTTTCAAAAAGGTAGAAATCCAACTTCAGGATATCTGCATATAGCCTGATTAAGTAATTGTACTAATGTCAGTGGGTGTTTTTCATACTTTCCAGAGTCTGAATGCCGGGGGGAACCTGTGCGAGACTTCTACCAGGTACAGCGAGGCTACGCCATCTGCCAAACGACACGCATGGTCTCCTGGGTGGAGTGCACCGGCGCTTGCGATACGGGGGCCTGCTGCGCCAGCCAGCGAATGAAACGCCGGAAATACACCTTTGAATGCAGCGATGGAACCTCCTTCAGCGAGGAAGTGGAAAAGACCATCAAGTGTGGCTGCGTGGGCTGCATGTAGCACCATTCACTCACATCACCTGCCTCTGCCGCAGAGCAGAAGATAGAAAGAAAGAAAGGAAGGAAGAGAGAGGACTGGAGGAAAGCGAGGGAGGGAAAGAATAGAAAGAGAGAGAGTATAAAGAATATATATAAAACCTCTATCTATATATTATGGACAACAATGTTTGTAAAATAGGACATTTCCTCCCCTTCCAAGGGTGTGTGACCTACAGTAACACAGAGAAACCAACATCATGAGCAACAATGTAAAAGTGACAACAACAGCAACAGAACCATTGTATCTGCAACATTGTTCCAAGGGGTCCAGAGATTTCAAAGGTGTTGCATTCAGAGTGAGGCATCCCTCCAACCCAAATTACCCAGTGTGACTTCCCCATCCATCTGTGAGGCCTCTGACAGCCTAGCCACCATCTACCATCTTTACTTCGTGGAGGCAGTGAGGACAGTGGGGTCCAGCCTGGCTAAGAATGGCACAAGAGAGGCAGAGAAAGACAAAAAGAGAGAAACAGAGGGATGAGGAGAGAGCTGGACCGTTTGACTTGGCAAAGCTATCTTGAGTTGAGCTTGGCTGGGTTACCTGGACTGGGCAGGATATGGTTTGGGTTGAGTTAAAGTTGTTGTTGGTTTGGTGTAGCAATTTCTCGGCCAGGATACAGTCATCCATCCACACATGCACATGTAGAAGTGAACAAAGAAAAGGTAGGGTTAGAGTGGCACATAATCCAGTGCGGATGTCGTGGCTTCGAGGCCAGGTGGTCTGGCGTCACAGTTGTTTGCTGTGAGGTACCGTAACGTAGAAACTCCATAAAAATAGAGACTGCACTGACTAGCAGCACTGAAAACGACAGTCAAACACCTCTCTGAAGTACATGATCACACGCGCATGGCATACATACATTTACACAGTCTTAACAAAAGTTGAGAGGGCTTGTGTGGTGCAACTATCTATTCTGTTCGTACAGCAAACCAGTCTGGTGCTGGCAGTGCCCAGTGGTTATCAGTCCCCCAGCATGCATTGCCTCAGGGTTAGGATGATTTGCGTAATCCCAGCCCCTTTGAGCAGGAGGCTGTTCAGCCCTGCTCCTCTTGATGCCTGCAGTATTAAACTTGTGCAAACTGTTGCATGTGTGGAGAAGAGTTTGCCAACAAATATGTAGAGCTTCTTAATATCATTATAAATGTTATTACAAAACAAAAGGTTACAGAATCATCTTCTGATTTTTGTTTTGTTCTGTCTAATTTCTCATATTGATTTGTTTCTATTTTTGTTATATTTTGTTATATTTTGTCTCATGATGTAACCTAACTCCTTTAGCTGCCCCCCCAACCCTCCCCAACAACTCTTTATATAGAAATGCCTAACAGATTCTAATATATATATATTTGTATTTCATTTTGGTATAGTATTTTTCTATGTTAAAGAGTAAGTCTGTTTCTGGAAGCTTTGGGACTGGTGGAAAGGCATTCAGTTGGTTCCCTAGGTGTTTTTATTTGTTGATCTCACTTGCTCCAACAAGGTGATTAATTGCATTAATTGGCCAAAAATACAGCAGCTGGTTGGCCTTGTTGTATAGGAGGCAGTATTGGTTTAGAAATATGTTTAATATTGTATATGTTGTCTTCCATGTGAATATTACATCTAATTCATGAGAGTCTGTGCTTGATTTTATTTATTTTATCTAAAGGCGTTTTCCTGTAGAAAGTGAAAAGCATAAATGTTGCTTTCAGATATTTTCAAAAATTTCAAAAAGATGAAAAAAGGTAAAATAATGAATAAAAATAGCATAAAAATCTGTAAGGTATTTGTAACATCACTTAATAGCGAGTTACGACAGTGTTTTCCTCCTCTCCGGCTCAGACATTCCTCATTTGCTGCAGGGGCTGGAGAGGTCAGGGCTGGGATTAAGAGATGTCCCCCTCAAATTTACCTTGTAAGTACCATACCACACTCAAAGGCTTCTGATTGTTTTCATGTTCATTTTGTTGAAGTGTTGGGTTGTATTTCTGTCATTTTAATTTGAGAGATGTTTGCCATAGAGGTGTTTTTAGTTCAACAGAGTTAAAGTAGTCAAGCTCAACTGATCATAAGCTGCTGTCAAGCCAGAAGAAATAGGATGAAATTGCTTCTGAGGACAATGATCATGTCAAGATATATCATCCTAGATCTGTCTGAATAGGCAACTGTGTGACGCATTACATGCCTACTACTGACGGATCACAAATGAGAAAGGTCTGGACATTTCAATGCCTGTCAGTTCTGACTGGCTATCCACACAAAAAAAGAAGAAATGGTGCCAATTACAGTGAACACAACAGTCATACCTGAATGTATAAATGTGTATAGATAAATATGACCTATGCTTATTCATGAAGTGGTAAGTTTTAGCTGTTATTTAGTTTCAAATGTAAGATATAGAAATCACATACTGTTCAATAAGTGACAGTCCATCAGGATGGCTTAAGGCATTGTTCTCCCTGCAGACTGGGATTGTGTTTATCCATTTTTGCTGATCTAAATGTTAAAAGTCTCTTTATATTGTGAAAGGCTGCAGGGCCAGATCTCAGCTTGGTACAATGCACACAGAGCTCCTATTCATATTGCTACCCATGTTAACTTTGTTTTACATGCTGTTGATGTGATCCCAGTGGTGTACAATAACATTAAAAGAAGATCTCATAAAGGATACTGATGAACAGTCACTGTAACTCTTAGGCTGTGTGCCTCATAAAGGTGCATATTTAGTCGAATGTGGCTTTCTTTTCATGTCTCCTTCCTTCCTCTGCACTGATCTGTACTGGACCGGTGCATTCAACTTCCTGGTAGACATCTTAGTGGTGCTTGTGCTATATTGAGATGTAATTCAGTCATCTGGTCACATGACCAGAAACACAGATTTTCCATCCTATGAACTATATACATAAATATGTTATTGTAACACTATGTCTCTGTTGTATTGAACTGGTGCAAAAACTTAAGAAATATCCCTTGTTGGGTTCTGTCTATTTGCTTTTTTGTTACAGGATTGATGGTGGGATTAAACTGAAAAACTCCCAATAATGCTGAATGTATGTAGTGCCACCGACAAAATGTTTACCAAACCTCCACTCTTTTTCATTAATTAAACTTAAATGTGTGTGCTTTTACGAATGTGTTGTCTTTTTTTTAGCTTGATGTCTTCTTTGTTATTTGACAAAACTTACAACTCTAATATTTTTAAGCCAAATCATATGAGAAGTCCTTAAGAAAAAGGAACTATGGGAAAATCCCATCATGTGATTTCATGAACGGGACTAAATATGGACTAAATATGTGAGATTTTTTTTTTTTTTTTTTTTTTGGTCAACTGTTGTTTTCAAGGTTGAGGATCAAATCTGATGTTACGTGATTGAGATATCACTGTGATGACGCTTTACAGCTTTGCTTGGCGCAGTGAAAAGCTGCACCGCACAAGCCTTGACAAATAACAGGTTTCTGAAGGCAGAGGTGTCGTTGCTGTGTTCTGTGTGAAAGGCCCATAAAGAGTGGGGGTATCATAATGCTCCAAATCCACAATTTTTGGATTTGCTTCAATTTAAAATGCTTTTTTTTTTCCAGCACTGACGGCTATGCCATTTTGAGCCTATGGAGTCTTGATTTGTAAAGATCAACAAATCATTGTTTTTTGCCCTGACAACTGTCATTTACATTTTCAAATTCTTCTTTATTAAAAAGATAGGCTACATGGCATCAAGCGTGGTATGGATTTATAATGTACCACACTAAGGCCATATGGTCAAATTTAAGTAATTTTGACTATTGTTACTGTTATTGGTATAAAATATTAAAAAGTAATTTATTTAATATGTTATAACAATAACAATAAAAAAACAAAAGTTAAACCTCTTACGGGTTTGTTCGATGGGTAAATCTCAGTCAGGATTTTGAAGTTCACCTTTTTCACCTTACGAGGGAGAGGAAATGAAATATATCTTCTCTGTATTATCTCAACCTCTTCAGCTTCAGATTCCTTGAAAACATAATTTCTCTTTACTGGGTTAGTTCCTTTAACAGAATGGTCCCAATAACTTTGTTATAATCTTGCTGTCACACAAATCAGTTCTTCTATACAGAGCTGACTACCTCTTAATACATCCATGCCTGCGCCCCCTCGCTTACCATGGATATACTTTATATAGGCCTACGACCGACAATGAAGGGGAAGCGTGGAAAGGATGTAGGGCACAAGCCCTTTTTTGTGTACTTCAGTACTATTTATCAAATGCATTGCATGTCGCTACATTTCAAGCTACATTAAAGAGTAAAAACAAAAGTCGTATGAATAAGTGAGAGAACAGAACAGAGGAAAAATTAGCCAGACTGAGCCACACTCCATACCAACTGGTGGAGGTGATGCACCAAACTGTTGCTGCCAAGAACAAGAAGAGAGATGAATCAGCGACTGCAGCAGAGAAGAAGCTGCAGGTTGGAAACTTAACTTTCCAGATGTCTTAGTAGAGAAATTATGGTCTGACCTAAATAGTAACCTACAAAATAAAAGAGGTCCTCCTGAAGATATTGCACAGATATTTACCCATGCAATAAGTTTGTACATAGATTTAAATCAGACATCACTCCTCTGTGCTCCCTCCTCAGAACAGAATCTATATCTCACTTATTCTATGAATGTACATACTCTCAAAGTACCCCTACTGGTTTTTACAAACTGTAATGTATTAAAACCAGTGATGGAAGATATGGTCTTGTTCTTGAACTGTAACGCAAATTTTCATTTTATTAATAATGCTATTAAGCTTTTATGTCTTGCCGGTAAATACCATATACATAAAGCTAGAGTGTGCCAAACAACCCCCTATTTATTATTTTGTGTTGAATGGCAGTTCCTCATTGACTCTGTCTGCAAGATCTCTACAAACAAAAAACCGACAGTATTTTGACATCCCAATTGTACGAAAAATTATTATGTAAAGAAAATAGTAAAGAAAATTGCCTAGTCATTTTCCTCGTACGAAGTGCCGTTATATCACTTATAGTGATTTATTTTGTTTTTTTTTTATTTTATCTGTTTATTTTTTTTTATTATTTATTTATTTTTATCTTCTTTTCTTTTGTTTCTCTCTTGTCTTTGTTCAAATGTTGTCCATGGTATATGTTGATGATCTTTAAGTTTTGATGTGAAATATTCATTTCTTACTTCATGTTGCTTGTATTGTTGAGAGAGAGAGAGAGAGAGAGAGAGAGAGAGAGAGAGAGAGAGAGAGAGAGAGAGCAGGTGTGTCGAGGCCTGCGGCAGTGCGCATGCTCAGTGGCACTCCCACGTTGTTCATGACCTGAGCAGCAACACGCTGGGCCTGGCTAACAAGCTAAATGCTAACATGACTTCTGCGTTCACTTCAGCGGAACTTTTACCGTCAGTGAGATGAGACTGTTACTCCTCCGCGTGGCGGTAGAGCGGTTTGGATATGAGGAGCGCAGTGGGGCCAGAGTGGCCGAGTGGAGTGGGCAGGCTGTACCGTGTCACGCGTTGGAAATGAAGGAGTAGGGGAGCTGAACCGGAGCAGATGGTGGAGGACTTCAGGTGCCGTTCAGACAGGTGACACCGACAGCACTGACTGGATTATCCAGATGAAAACACCAACAACTATTTCCTAACGTAGTTGCGTGCAGGGTTGGAAACTAGCACCAGCCACCAAGAAATTACTGGTTAAAAATGCAAGCTGCTAGATTTGCTTCACACACCAGCCAAAAAGAAAAACAACCCCAGTGGTAATCTGTCGAGTGGCTGGTGGACAACAAAGTTAATCTCCAACCCTGTTGGTTGTAAAAGAAGTTTCAGGTGGTTTTATTTCATTTTTGTTTAACTGTCTAAGTTCTGTCTTGTCTCTTATGAGACCTTTGGAAGCCATTTGAATATTTATATAATGTAAATATTATAGCCCTATGATGCCTGCCCATCTGTGGGTTTGGACATACAGTTTACTAAAGATGTTTTCATGTTCCAGTTGTATATAAATTAACATTTACTGCAAACTATTTTGTAGCATAAGATGTGAATTTAACATTAGTATCATGGGCTATATCATCATACCCCCCACCGCTCCCTTTTTCTAAGGTTTAGGCCTACATTTTAACTGACTGGCTTCAGTACATTTTTTTTACACATTTACTTGTGGAAAATGTATTTAAATTAACAGCATTTTTATTTTTAATATCTAATCTTTTTCTTGTACTCTTTTCAGCTCCGTCGATGGGGAACCACACCGGTGACTTCAGGGAAGCAGGAGGATTTTACCGTTCTGTTGTTTCTCCATCATCTCTGAATCCAGCAGTGGTCATGGTGTCTAGAAAAGTGCAGCTGCAGGCTACTGGTAAGATACGCTGTGTTGACTTTGTAGTGTTTTCTGTTGTTTTTTTCTTAGGAGTTGCACAAGGAATGTGTCAAAAAATAGTATAGGAAGTCAAAAAGCTATAGAGTAACGTGTAAAAAATTCATAGTATATTATGTTGAAAAAAGTCACTGTATATTATTGCAGAAGTCATGAAAAAGCCATAAAAAGCTGACAAAAGTCACAGTATAGTATATCAGAAAAAGTCATAAAAAGCAATCATGTAATATGTGTAAGAAAAAAAGGCAGTGTTGTATGTCAGGAAAAAAAGTATTGATATAGCGTGTCTAAAAAGTAATTAAAAGTCTTAGTACAGTATTTCAAAAAAAGTCATAGTATAGTATGCCAAAAGTGATAATGTTTCAGTTTAATATCCTGAAAAAGCCATAGTACAGTATGTCTAAAAAGTCACTGTATATGCAGAAAAAAAGTTGTAAAACAGTTGTCAAAATGTCAAAAAAGCCATAATATAGCATGTTGGAAAAAAGGCCATAGTATAGTATACAATGTTGAAAAAGTAATAAAAAAAAGTCAAAGCCTACATTTTAACTGACTGACATTTTATTTTACGCCAGTACATTTCTTACACACATACTTTTACTTTTACTTGTGTAAAATGCATTTAAAGTAACAGTATTTTTACAAGTATTCTTGTGCAGGCTACTGCTAAGATACGCTCTGTTGACTTTGAAGTGTTTTCCGTTGTTGTTTTTTTCTTAGGAGCTGTGTCCAAAAAATAGTATAGGAAGTCAAACCATAGTGCAGTAATAAAAAAAATAAAAAAGGCATGATATACGGTAGTATGTTGAACAACTAAAAAAGTCACAGTATAGTATCTTGGAAAAATGAAAGTATAGTATATCAAAAAAGTATGTTGGGACAATTCTTAAAAAGTCTAGTATTTTGGAAAAAGTCCTACTATAGTATGTCAAAGTCATTAAAAGCCATAGTATAGTATGTTGAAAATATCATAGTCATAGTATATTATGTCGGAAAAAGTCCTAAAAAAAGCTATCATGTAATATGTGTAAAAAAAAAAATAGTTTGTCGAAAAAAGACATATTATGTCGAAAAAGTAATGAAGTCATAGTATGTCAAAAGTCATCAAAAAGCCACAGTATAGTATATCGGAAAATGTAATAAAAAAGCGATTGTGTAATATGTGTTTACTTTTTTTGTTGACATATTATACATTGACTTTTTTCAACATACTGTACTGTGGCTTTTTTAGGACTTTTTTGACGACCTATACTATGACTTTTTGTAGGACTTTTTCGACATATCACATGATTGCAAAGCATTGTTTTTCCAACACACTATACGATGACTTTTTTATGATTTTAGTTTTTTCGACATACTAGAGTGACTTTTTTTCCGACATTATACACATGACTTTTTTTGTGATGTTTTTTGTGACTTTTTGACCATTTTCAACATAAAGTACAATGAATTTTGTGATTTCTTTGATATACTGTACTATGACTTTTAAAAAAAATTCAACATACTATACTGTGGCTTTTTGAGGACTTTTTCAACATACTGTACTGTAACTTTTTGACTTTTTTGCCGTACTATTCTATGACTTTTTACTTTTTTCTCGACTATGACTTTTTCCAACATGCTATACCATGACTTTTTTCAACATACTATAATGACTTTTTGTTTTTTCGACATATTATAAGACTTTAAAAAAAAAAAAAAAAATCCTACATACTATATTGTGACTTTTTTCTTTTTTCAACATATTATAATAAGACTTTTTAAAAAAATTTCAACATACTATATTATGACTTTTTTTGGACATACGATACTGTGGCTTTTTTAGGACTTTTTTTGACGACCTATACTATGACTTTTATTGTGACTTTTTCAACATACTGTACTATAACTTTTTTCAACATACAATGCCATGATTTTTTTTCCTACATACTGTGCTACGACTTCTTATGGCTTTTGTTTGACATGCTATACTACGACATTTTTGATATGCTGTACTATGACTTTTTTTTAGACATACTACAGTACAGACCAAAAGTTTGGACACACCTTCTCATTCAAAGAGTTTTCTTTATTTTCATGACTATGAAAATTGTAGATTCACACTGAAGGAATCAAAACTATGAATTAACACATGTGGAATTATATACTTAACAAAAAAGTGAGAAACAACTGAAAATATGTCTTATATTCTAGCTTCTTCAAAGTAGCCAACTTTTGCTGTGATTACTGCTTCACACACTCTGCATTCTCTTGATGAGCTTCAAGAGGTCGTCACCTGAAATGGTCTTCAACAGTCTTGAAGGAGTTCCCAGAGATGCTGAGCACTTGTTGGCCCTTTTGCCTTCACTCTGCGGTCCAGCTCACCCCAAACCATCTGGATTGGGTTCAGGTCCGGTGACTGTGGAGGCCAGGTCATCTGGCGCAGCACCCCATCACTTTCCTTCTTGGTCAAATAGCCCTCACACAGCCTGGAGGTGTGTTTGGGGTCATTGTCCTGTTGAAAAATAAATGATGGTCCAACTAAACGCAAACCGGATGGAATAGCATGCCGCTGCAAGATGCTGTGGTAGCCATGCTGGTTCAGTATGCCTTCAATTTTGAATAAATCCCCAACAGTGTCACCAGCAAAGCACCCCCATACCATCACACCTCCTCCTCCATGCTTCACGGTGGGAACCAGGCATGTAGAGTCCATCCGTTCACCTTTTCTGCGTCGGACAAAGACACGGTGGTTGGAACCAAAGATCTCAGATTTGGACTCATCAGACCAAAGCACAGATTTCCACTGGTCTAATGTCCATTCCTGGTGGTCTTTTAGCCCAAACAAGTCTCTTGTGCTTGTTGCCTGTCCTTAGCAGTGGTTTCCTAGCAGCTATTCTACCATGAAGGCCTGATTCACACAGTCTCCTCTTAACAGCTGTTCTAGAGATGTGTCTGCTGCTAGAACTCTGTGTGGCATTGACCTGGTCTCTAATCTGAGCTGCTGTTAACCTGCCATTTCTGAGGCGGGTGACTCGGATGAACTTATCCTCCGCAGCAGAGGTGACTCTTGGTCTTCCTTGTAGCACTTGATGGTTTTTGCGACTGCACTTGGGGATACTTTCAAAGTTTTCCCAATTTTTTGGATGACTGACCTTCATTTCTTAAAGTAATTGATGGCCACTCGTTTTTCTTGACTTAACTGCTTTTTTCTTGCCATAATCCAAATTCTAACAGTCTATTCAGTAGGACTATGAGCTGTGTATCCACCTGACTTCTGCACAACACAACTGATGGTCCCAACCCCATTTATAAGGCAAGAAACCCCACTTATTAAACCTGACAGGGCACACCTGTGAAGTAAAAACCATTTCAGGTGACGACCTCTTGAAGCTCATCAAGAGAATGCAGAGTGTATGAAGCAGTAATCAGAGCAAAAGGTGGCTACTTTGAAGAAACTACAATATAAAGCGTATTTTCAGTTGTTTCACACTTTTTTTGTTAAGTACATATTTCCACATGTGTTAATTCATAGTTTTGATGCCTTCAGTGTGAATCTACAATGTCAATAGTCATGAAAAGAAAGGAAACTCATTGAATGAGAAGGTGTGTCCAAACTTTTGGTCTGTACTGTATATTATGACTTTTTTCGACATACTGTACTATGATTTTTTGCTGTACTATACTATTGACTTTTTTCAACATACATTTTTTTCGACATATTATAATAAGACTTATTTTCAACTTATTATACTATATTTTATATTCTATTCGATGTACTATATCATGACTTTTTTGTTTTTTCAACAGATTATAATAAGACTTTTTAAAAATCTTTTGACTTACTATATATGACTCTTTTTTTTTACATACTGTGCTGTGGCCTTTTTAGGCCTTTTTTTGACAAGCTATACTATAATTTTTTTTTTTAAATATTTTTTTCAACATGCTATGCCATAAATTTTTATGATTTTTTCAACTTGCTATACTGTGACTTTTTCCAACATAATACACTTTGACTTTTTATCACTTTTTTCGACATACTATGCAACGATTTTTTCAATATCCTATATTGCGACTTTTTCCAGCATACTATATTGTGACTTTGTTTGACATGCTATAGTGTGACTTAAGTTTTTAGCCATTCTACGATTTTTCAGCATACTATATGACTTTTTTGTGACTTTTTTTTAACATACTATACTATAAATTTTTCAAAATACTATGCTATGATTTTTTTTCTACACACTGTGCAGCGACTTTTTATGGCTTTTGTTTGATATGCTATACTAAGACATTTTTGATATGCTGTACTATGACTTTTTTTAGACATACTATATTGTGACTTTTTTCGACATACTGTACTATGATTTTTTTTCAACATGCTATATTGTGACTTTTTTGGACATACAATACTATCACTTTTTTGATATGCTATATGACTGTTTTTTCGACATGCTATACTATGATTTTTTTACACACTATACTATATCTTTTTTCGACATACTATACTGAATTTTTTCGACATTCTATACTATGACTTACTATACTTGACATTTTATATTCTGACATTTTTCAACATACTAAACTATCACTTTTTTGTCATGCTATTTCATGAGTTTATTTCAACATGCTATGCTGACTTTTTTGACATACTATACTTACCGATTTTTTTTGACAATACTATCACTTTTTTCGCATGCGATTTGACTGTTTTTCGACATATACTATGACTTTTTTTTGAAATGTTTAGACTTTTTTTGACATGTGATACTTTGACTGTTTTTCGACATGCTATACTATGACTTTTTTTTGACATGCTTTACTATGACTTTTTTTCAACATGCTAGATATACTAGGTTTAGTTTTTTCCACATGCACAGACTGATGATTTGAGATGGTTTCTGTTTTTATTGGGAAGGGAAGGGGGGGATCAAGTAAATCAGGCTATTTCGGATAGTTTTGGTTTTTTGGAAATGTTTAATGTTTTTTTTTTTTTGTTGTTATTATGATAAAACACAGGAAAATGTTTTTGCCAAATCGGTTTTTAACTACCTAAATATAAAAAGTTACAGTATAAAAATAATAAAATAATGTAACAAAAAGATAAAAATAAAGATAAAAAAAAAGAAAATACTTTAAATGAAGAGATATTTGTGAAAATAATTAAAAAAAAAGATACTATATAATGACTTTTTCAACATGCTAAACAACACAACAGAAAACTAATGACTTTTTTGACGCAGATACTTTTGTATGAAAAATAATCTCCGTAATAAAGTAAAAGTAGAAAAAAAGAAAAAAAAAAAAAAAAATAAAGAAAAATAAAAAAAAATCAGAAAATACTTTTGCACAGACAGATGGGGAGAGGGGGGGAGGGTGGGGGAAAAAAAAAAATTTTATCTATTGATATGCTATACTGTGACTTTTTTCGACAAACTATATTGTTTGTGACTTTTTTTGTATTTAAGAAGACTTGCTGGCTGTCATACTTATACTGTGACTTTTTTTTTTCGGCATGCTATGCGATCATGCTGTTGCTTTGTGCTCTCTCGTTTCGCTTTGCTCTCTGCTTTTTGCTCAAATGTCTGCTTTGCTCTGTGCTCGATATGCTATACTGTGACTTTTTTCGACAAACTATATTGTGACTTTTTTTCCCATCTTACTGTGACTTTTTTCGGCATGCTATGCGATCACTTTTGCGGACATGCTATACTATGACTTTTTTTCGACATGCTATATTACGACTTTTGTGGACATGCTATACCATGACTTTTTTCAACATACTATACTATGACTTTTTCGACATTGTATAGTATGACTTTTTTTCGATATGCTATACTAGGATTTTTTTTTACATGCTATACTGTGACTTTTTCAACATGCTATACTATGACTTTTTTGGACATGCTATACTGTGACTTTTTTCGACATACTATATTGTGACTTTTTTTCCGACATGCTATACTATGACTTTTTTCGACATGCTATATTATGATATACTATACATATACGAATACTATGACCTGTTTTTCATGAAATTTTTCGACATACTGTACTATGACTTTTTTTCATGAAATTTTTCAACATACTATAATATGACTTTTTTATAATACTATTTAACATACTGTAATATGATTGTTTTCATGACATTTTTCAAGATTCGATACTACGACCTGTTTTTCATGAAATTTTTCAACATACTATACTATGATTTTTTTCATGGTATTTTTCAACATACTATAATATGACTTTTTTTTATCATAATGCTGTTTAACATACTGTAATATGATTGTTTTCATGGCATTTTTAAAGATTAGGTACTATGACCTGTTTTTCATGAAAATTTTCTACCTATTTTAATTTGACTTTTTTTATTCATAATACTGTTTAACATACTGTAATATGATTGTTTTCATGTCATTTTTCAAGATTCGATACTGTGATCTGTTTTTCATGAAATTTTTCGACATACTATACTGACATTTTTTTTGTAAAATTTTACATTTCACAAAATGACTTTTGCTCACCATAGAATATCAAAAAAATTTGACGTTTTCGTCGGAAAATTTCGACATACTATACTATGGCTTTGTTTTGTAAAATTTTACAACATTTTATGAAATGACTTTGGCTCACCATAGAATCATTCTACATGCTATAATACGACTGTTTACATACTTTTTTTCAACATCCAAAAAATTTGGCGTTTTCGTTGAAAAATTTCGACATACTATACTATGGCGTTTTTTTTGTAAAATTTTACATTTCACAAAATGACTTTTGCTCACCATAGAATCATTCTACATGCTATAATATGACCGTTTTCATGGTTTTTTTCAACATCAAAAAAATTTGACGTTTTCATCGAAAAATTTTGACATACTATACTATGGCGTTTTTTTTTTTTGTAAAATTTTACAACATTTCACGAAATGACTTTTGCTCACCATAGAATCTTTCAACATGCTATAATACGACTGTTTTCATGTTTTTTTTCAACATCAAATGATTTTGACGTGTTCGTCGAAAAATTTCGACATACTATACTATGGCGTTTTTTTTTTTTTTTTTTTTTTGTAAAATTTTACATTTCACGAAATGACTTTTGCTCACCATAGAATTATTGTACATGCTATAATACGACCGTTTTAATTTGTTTTTTCAATTTCTAAAAAATTTGACGTTTTCGTCGAAAAATTTCGACATACTACATGCTATAATATGACCGTTTTCATGGTTTTTTTCAACATCAAAAAAATTTGACGTTTTCATCGAAAAATTTTGACATACTATACTATGGCGTTTTTTTTTTTTGTAAAATTTTACAACATTTCACGAAATGACTTTTGCTCACCATAGAATCTTTCAACATGCTATAATACGACTGTTTTCATGTTTTTTTTCAACATCAAATGATTTTGACGTGTTCGTCGAAAAATTTCGACATACTATACTATGGCGTTTTTTTTTTTTTTTTTTTTTTGTAAAATTTTACAACATTTCACGAAATGACTTTTGCTCACCATAGAATCATTCTACATGCTATAATACGACTGTTTTCATTGTTTTTTTCAACTTCAAAAAACATTTGACATTGTTGTTGAAAAATTTTAACACACTATACTATGTGTTGTTTTTTTTGTAAAATTTTACATTTCACGAAATGACTTTTGCTCACCATAGAATCATTCTACATGCTATAATACTACCGTTTTCATTGTTTTTTTCAATTTCAAAAAATTTGACATTTTCTTCGAAAAATTTCGACATACTATACTATGTGCGTGTTTTTTTTGTAAAATTTTACATTTCACAGAATGAGTTTCTGCGCACCATAGAATCATTCTACATGCTATAATACGACCGTTTTCATGTTTTTTTCAACATCAAAAGAATTTGACGATGTTGAAAAATTTCGACATACTATACTATGGCGTTTTTTTTTTTTTGTAAAATTTTCCAACATTTAACGAAATGACATTTATTCACCATAGAATCATTCTACATGCTATAATATGACCGTTTTCATGGTTTTTTTCAACATCAAAAAAATTTGACGTTTTCATCGAAAAATTTCGACATACTATACTATTGCGTTTTTTTTTTGTAAAATTTTACATTTCACAAAATGACTTTTGCTCACCATAGAATCATTCTACATGCTATAATATGACCGTTTTCATTGTTTTTTTCAATATTAAAAAAATTTGACGTTTTCATCGAAAAATTTCGACATACTATACTATGGCGTTTTTTTTTTGTAAAATTTTATGACATTTTATGAAATGACTTTTGCTCACCATAGAATCATCCTACATGCTATAATACGACTGTTTTCATTGTTTTTTTCAACATCAAAAAAATTTGACGTTTTCGTTGAAAAATTTTGACATACTATACTATGGCGTTTTTTTTTTGTAAAATTTTACATTTCACGAAATGACTTTTGCTCACCATAGAATCATTCTACATGCTATAATATGACCGTTTTCATGGTTTTTTTCAACATCAAAAAAATTTGACGTTTTCATCGAAAAATTTCGACATACTATACTATTGCGTTTTTTTTTTGTAAAATTTTACATTTCACAAAATGACTTTTGCTCACCATAGAATCATTCTACATGCTATAATACAACCGTTTTCATTGTTGTTTTCAATTTCTAAAAAATTTGATGTTTTCGTCGAAAAATATCGACATACTATACTATGGCGTTTTTTTTGTTTTGTAAAATTTTCCAACATTTAACGAAATGACATTTATTCACCATAGAATCATTCTACATGCTATAATACCACTGTTTTCATTGTTTTTTTCAATTTCAAAAACATTTGACATTTTTGTTGAAAAATTTTAACATACTATACTATGGCGTTTTTTTTTTTTTTGTAAAATTTTACAACATTTCACGAAATGACTTTTGCTCACCATAGAATCATTCTACATGCTATAATATGACCGTTTTCATGGTTTTTTTCAATATCAAAAAAATTGGACGTTTTCATCGAAAAATTTCGACATACTATACTATGGCGTTTTTTTGTAAAATTTTATGACATTTTATGAAATGACTTTTGCTCACCATAGAATCATTCTACATGCTATAATACC
This sequence comes from Pterois miles, assembly GCA_947000775.1. Lineage (NCBI taxonomy): Eukaryota > Metazoa > Chordata > Actinopteri > Perciformes > Scorpaenidae > Pterois > Pterois miles. The sequence continues at coordinate 14,322,854 of CAMQGK010000341.1, forward strand.
ACTGTTTTCATTGTTTTTTTCAACTTCAAAAACATTTGACATTTTTGTTGAAAAATTTTAACACACTATACTATGGCGTTTTTTTTTTTAAAATTTTACAACATTTCACGAAATGACTTTTGCTCACCATAGAATCATTCTACATGCTATAATAGGACCGTTTTCATGCTTTTTTTCAACGTCAAAAAAATTTGACGATTTCGTTGAAAAATTTCGACATACTATACTATGGCGTTTTTTTTTTTTTTTAAATTTTACAACATTTCACGAAATGACTTTGGCTCACCATAGAATCATTCTACATGCTATAATACGACCGTTTTCATGCTTTTTTTCAACATCAAAAAAATTTGACGATTTCGTTGAAAAATTTCGACATACTATACTATGGCGTTTTTTTTGTTTTGTAAAATTTTCCAACATTTAACGAAATGACATTTATTCACCATAGAATCATTCTACATGCTATAATACGACTGTTTTCATTGTTTTTTTCAATTTCAAAAACATTTGACATTTTTGTTGAAAAATTTTAACATACTATACTATGTGTTGTTTTTTTGTAAAATTTTACATTTCACGAAATGACTTTTGCTCACCATAGAATCATTCTACATGCTATAATACGACCGTTTTCATTGTTGTTTTCAATTTCTAAAAAATTTGACATTTTCTTCGAAAAATTTCGACATACTATACTATGGCGTTTTTTTTGTAAAATTTTTACATTTCACAGAATGAGTTTCTCTCACCATAGAATCATTCTACATGCTATAATACGACCGTTTTCATTGTTTTTTTCAACATCAAAAGAATTTGACGTTTTGTTGAAAAATTTCGACATACTATACTATGGCGTTTTTTTTTGTTTTGTAAAATTTTCCAACATTTAACGAAATGACATTTATTCACCATAGAATCATTCTACATGCTATAATATGACCGTTTTCATGGTTTTTTTCAACATCAAAAAAATTTGACGTTTTCATCGAAAAATTTCGACATACTATACTATGGCGTTTTTTTTTTGTAAAATTTTAACATTTCACGAAATGACTTTTGCTCACCATAGAATCATTCTACATGCTATAATATGACCGTTTTCATGGTTTTTTTCAATATTAAAAAAATTGGACGTTTTCATCGAAAAATTTCGACATACTATACTATGGCGTTTTTTTTTGTAAAATTTTATGACATTTTATGAAATGACTTTTGCTCACCATAGAATCATTCTACATGCTATAATACGACTGTTTTCATTGTTTTTTTCAACTTCAAAAAAATTTGACGATTTTCGTTGAAAAATTTTGACATACTATACTATGTTTTCGTTTTTTTTTTTAAAATTTTACATTTCACGAAATGACTTTTGCTCACCATAGAATCATTCTACATGCTATAATATGACCGTTTTCATGGTTTTTTTCAACATCAAAAAAATTTGACGTTTTCATCGAAAAATTTCGACATACTATACTATGGCGTTTTTTTTTTGTAAAATTTTTACATTTCACAAAATGACTTTTGCTCACCATAGAATCATTCTACATGCTATAATACAACCGTTTTCATTGTTGTTTTCAATTTCTAAAAAATTTGATGTTTTCGTCGAAAAATATCGACATACTATACTATGGCGTTTTTTTTGTTTTGTAAAATTTTCCAACATTTAACGAAATGACATTTATTCACCATAGAATCATTCTACATGCTATAATACCACTGTTTTCATTGTTTTTTTCAATTTCAAAAACATTTGACATTTTTGTTGAAAAATTTTAACATACTATACTATGGCGTTTTTTTTTTGTAAAATTTTACAACATTTCACGAAATGACTTTTGCTCACCATAGAATCATTCTACATGCTATAATATGACCGTTTTCATGGTTTTTTTCAATATCAAAAAAATTGGACGTTTTCATCGAAAAATTTCGACATACTATACTATGGCGTTTTTTTGTAAAATTTTATGACATTTTATGAAATGACTTTTGCTCACCATAGAATCATTCTACATGCTATAATACCACTGTTTTCATTGTTTTTTTCAACTTCAAAAACATTTGACATTTTTGTTGAAAAATTTTAACACACTATACTATGGCGTTTTTTTTTGTAAAATTTTACAACATTTCACGAAATGACTTTTGCTCACCATAGAATCATTCTACATGCTATAATAGGACCGTTTTCATGGTTTTTTTCAACTTCAAAAAAATTTGACGTTTTCGTTGAAAAATTTCGACATACTATACTATGGCGTTTTTTTTTTTTTTAAATTTTACAACATTTCACGAAATGACTTTTGCTCACCATAGAATCATTCTACATGCTATAATACGACCGTTTTCATGCTTTTTTTCAACATCAAAAAAATTTGACGTTTTCGTTGAAAAATTTCGACATACTATACTATGGCGTTTTTTTTTTTTTGTAAAATTTTCCAACATTTAACGAAATGACATTTATTCACCATAGAATCATTCTACATGCTATAATACGACTGTTTTCATTGTTTTTTTCAATTTCAAAAACATTTGACATTTTTGTTGAAAAATTTTAACATACTATACTATGGCGTTTTTTTTTTTTTGTAAAATTTTACAACATTTCACGAAATGACTTTTGCTCACCATAGAATCATTCTACATGCTATAATATGACCGTTTTCATGGTTTTTTTCAATATCAAAAAAATTTGACGTTTTCATCGAAAAATTTCGACATACTATACTATGGCGTTTTTTTGTAAAATTTTATGACATTTTATGAAATGACTTTTGCTCACCATAGAATCATTCTACATGCTATAATACCACTGTTTTCATTGTTTTTTTCAACTTCAAAAACATTTGACGTTTTCGTTGAAAAATTTCGACATACTATACTATGGCGTTTTTTTTTTTTAAAATTTTACAACATTTCACGAAATGACTTTTGCTCACCATAGAATCATTCTACATGCTATAATACGACCGTTTTCATGGTTTTTTTCAACATCAAAAAAATTTGACGATTTCGTTGAAAAATTTCGACATACTATACTATGGCGTTTTTTTGTAAAATTTTATGACATTTTATGAAATGACTTTTGCTCACCATAGAATCATTCTACGTGCTATAATACAACCGTTTTCATTGTTGTTTTCAATTTCTAAAAAATTTGACGATTTCGTTGAAAAATTTCGACATACTATACTATGGCGTTTTTTTTGTTTTGTAAAATTTTCCAACATTTAACGAAATGACATTTATTCACCATAGAATCATTCTACATGCTATAATATGACTGTTTTCATTGTTTTTTTCAACTTCAAAAACATTTGACATTGTTGTTGAAAAATTTTAACACACTATACTATGGCGTTTTTTTTTGTAAAATTTTACAACATTTCACGAAATGACTTTGGCTCACCATAGAATCATTCTACATGCTATAATACAACAGTTTTCATGGTTTTTTTCAACATCAAAAAAATTTGACGTTTTCATCGAAAAATTTCGACATACTATACTATGGCGTTTTTTTTTTGTAAAATTTTACATTTCACGAAATGACATTTGCTCACCATAGAATCATTCTACATGCTATAATACGACAGTTTTCATTGTTTTTTTCAATTTCTGAAAAATTTGACATTTTCTTCGAAAAATTTCGACATACTATACTATGCCGTTTTTTGTAAAATTTTACATTTCACGAAATGACATTTGCTCACCATAGAATCATTCTACATGCTACAATACGACCGTTTTAATTGTTTTTTTCAATTTCTAAGAAATTGGATTTTTTCGTCGAAAAATTTCGACATACTATACTATGGCGTTTTTTTGTAAAATTTTACGACATTTTATGAAATGACTTTTGCTCACCATAGAATCATTCTACATGCCATAATACGACCGTTTTCATGTTTTTTTTCAACTTCAAAAACATTTGACGTTTTCGTTGAAAAATTTCGACATACTATACTATGGCGTTTTTTTTTTTGTAAAATTTTTACATTTCACGAAATGACTTTTGCTCACCATAGAATCATTCTACATGCTATAATACAACCGTTTTCATTGTTTTTTTCAATTTCTAAAAAATTTGACTGTTTTCGTCGGAAAAATTTCGACATACTATACTATGGCGTTTTTTTTTTTTGTAAAATTTTACAACATTTAACGAAATGACTTTTGCTCACCATAGAATCATTCTACATGCTATAATATGACCGTTTTCATGGTTTTTTTCAATTTCAAAAAAATTTGACATTTTTCTTCGAAAAATTTCGACATACTATACTATGGCGTTTTTTTTTGTAAAATTTTATGACATTTTATGAAATGACTTTTGCTCACCATAGAATCATTCTACATGACCGTTTTCATGGTTTTTTTCAACATCAAAAAAATTTGACGTTTTCATCGAAAAATTTCGACATACTATACTATGCCGTTTTTTTGTAAAATTTTATATTTCATGAAATGACTTTTACTCACCATAGAATCATTCTACATGCTATAATAGGACCGTTATCATGCTTTTTTTCAACGTCAAAAAAATTTGACGATTTCGTTGAAAAATTTCGACATACTATACTATGGCGTTTTTTTTTTTTTAAAATTTTACAACATTTCACGAAATGACTTTGGCTCACCATAGAATCATTCTACATGCTATAATACGACCGTTTTCATGTTTTTTTCAACATCAAAAAAATTTGACGTTTTCGTTGAAAAATTTCGACATACTATACTATGGCGTTTTTTTTTTTTTGTAAAATTTTACAACATTTCACGAAATGACTTTTGCTCACCATAGAATCATTCTACATGCTATAATATGACCGTTTTCATGGTTTTTTTCAATATCAAAAAAATTGGACGTTTTCATCGAAAAATTTCGACATACTATACTATGGCGTTTTTTTGTAAAATTTTATGACATTTTATGAAATGACTTTTGCTCACCATAGAATCATTCTACATGCTATAATACCACCGTTTTCATTGTTTTTTTCAACTTCAAAAAAATTTGACGTTTTCGTTGAAAAATTTCGACATACTATACTATGGCGTTTTTTTTTTTGTAAAATTTTACAACATTTCACGAAATGACTTTTGCTCACCATAGAATCATTCTACATGCTATAATATGACCGTTTTCATGGTTTTTTTCAATATCAAAAAAATTGGACGTTTTCATCGAAAAATTTCGACATACTATACTATGGCGTTTTTTTGTAAAATTTTATGACATTTTATGAAATGACTTTTGCTCACCATAGAATCATTCTACATGCTATAATACAACCGTTTTCATTGTTGTTTTCAATTTCTAAAAAATTTGATGTTTTCGTCGAAAAATATCGACATACTATACTATGGCGTTTTTTTTGTTTTGTAAAATTTTCCAACATTTAACGAAATGACATTTATTCACCATAGAATCATTCTACATGCTATAATACCACTGTTTTCATTGTTTTTTTCAATTTCAAAAACATTTGACATTTTTGTTGAAAAATTTTAACATACTATACTATGGCGTTTTTTTTTTTTTGTAAAATTTTACAACATTTCACGAAATGACTTTTGCTCACCATAGAATCATTCTACATGCTATAATACCACTGTTTTCATTGTTTTTTTCAACTTCAAAAACATTTGACATTTTTGTTGAAAAATTTTAACACACTATACTATGGCGTTTTTTTTGTAAAATTTTACAACATTTCACGAAATGACTTTTGCTCACCATAGAATCATTCTACATGCTATAATATGACCGTTTTCATGGTTTTTTTCAACATCAAAAAAATTTGACGTTTTCATCGAAAAATTTCGACATACTATACTATGGCGTTTTTTTGTAAAATTTTATGACATTTTATGAAATGACTTTTGCTCACCATAGAATCATTCTACATGCTATAATGCCACTGTTTTCATTGTTTTTTTCAACTTCAAAAACATTTGACATTTTTGTTGAAAAATTTTAACACACTATACTATGGCGTTTTTTTTGTAAAATTTTACGACATTTTATGAAATGACTTTTGCTCACCATAGAATAATTCTACATGCCATAATATGACCGTTTTCATGTTTTTTTTCAACTTCAAAAACATTTGACGTCTTCGTTAAAAAATTTCGACATACTATACTATGGCGTTTTCTTTTTTGTAAAATTTTACATTTCACAAAATGACTTTTGCTCACCATAGAATCATTCTACATGTTATAATACAACCGTTTTAATTGTTTTTTTCAATTTCTAAAAAATTTGACTTTTTCGTCGGAAAATTTCGACATACTATACTATGGCGTTTTTTTTTTTTTTTAAATTTTACAACATTTCACGAAATGACTTTTGCTCACCATAGAATCATCCTACATGCTATAATACGACTGTTATCATGCTTTTTTTCAACATCAAAAAAATTTGACGATTTCGTTGAAAAATTTCGACATACTATACTATGGCGTTTTTTTTTTTTAAATTTTACAACATTTCACGAAATGACTTTTGCTCACCATAGAATCATTCTACATGCTATAATATGACCGTTTTCATTGTTTTTTTCAATATCAAAAAAATTTGACGTTTTCATCGAAAAATTTCGACATACTATACTATGGCGTTTTTTTTTTTTGTAAAATTTTATGACATTTTACGAAATGACTTTTGCTCACCATAGAATCATTCTACATGCTATAATACGACCGTTTTCATTGTTTTTTTCAATTTCAAAAAAATTTGATGTTTTCGTTGAAAAATTTCGACATACTATACTATGGCGTTTTTTTTTTGTAAAATTTTTACATTTCACGAAATGACTTTTGCTCACCATAGAATCATTCTACATGCTATAATATGACCGTTTTCATGGTTTTTTTCAACTTCAAAAAAATTTGACGTTTTCGTCGAAAAATTTCGACATACTATACTATGGCGTTTTTTTTTTGTAAAATTTTACACATTTCACGAAATGACTTTTGCTCACCATAGAATCATTCTACATGCTATAATATGACCGTTTTCATGGTTTTTTTCAATATCAAAAAAATTTGACGTTTTCATCGAAAAATTTCGACATACTATACTATGGCGTTTTTTTGTAAAATTTTATGACATTTTATGAAATGACTTTTGCTCACCATAGAATCATTCTACATGCTATAATACAACCGTTTTCATTGTTGTTTTCAATTTCAAAAAAATTTGATGTTTTCGTCGAAAAATTTCGACATACTATACTATGGCGTTTTTTTTGTTTTGTAAAATTTTCCAACATTTAACGAAATGACATTTATTCACCATAGAATCATTCTACATGCTATAATACGACTGTTTTCATTGTTTTTTTCAACGTCAAAAAAATTTGACGATTTCGTTGAAAAATTTCGACATACTATACTATGGCGTTTTTTTTTTTTTGTAAAATTTTACAACATTTCACGAAATGACTTTGGCTCACCATAGAATCATTCTACATGCTATAATACAACCGTTTTCATTGTTTTTTTCAATTTCTGAAAAATTTGACATTTTCTTCGAAAAATTTCGACATACTATACTATGCCGTTTTTTTTTTTGTAAAATTTTACGACATTTCACGAAATGACTTTTGCTCACCATAGAATCATTCTACATGCTATAATATGACCGTTTTCATGGTTTTTTTCAACTTCAAAAAAATTTGACGTTTTCGTTGAAAAATTTCGACATACTATACTATGGCGTTTTTTTTTTGTAAAATTTTATACATTTCACAGAAATGACTTTTGCTCACCATAGAATCATTCTACATGCTATAATACGACCGTTTTCATTGTTTTTTTCAATTTCTAAAAAATTTGATGTTTTCGTCGAAAAATTTCGACATACTATACTATGGCGTTTTTTTTTTTTTGTAAAATTTTACAACATTTCACGAAATGACTTTTGCTCACCATAGAATCATTCTACATCCTATAATATGACCGTTTTCATGGTTTTTTTCAACATCAAAAAAATTTGACGTTTTCGTTGAAAAATTTCGACATACTATACTATTGGCGTTTTTTTTTTTTGTAAAATTTTACAACATTTCACGAAATGACTTTTGCTCACCATAGAATCATTCTACATGCTATAATATGACCGTTTTCATGGTTTTTTTCAATATTAAAAAAATTTGACGTTTTCATCGAAAAATTTCGACATACTATACTATGGCGTTTTTTTTTGTAAAATTTTATGACATTTTATGAAATGACTTTTGCTCACCATAGAATCATTCTACATGCTATAATACGACCGTTATCATGTTTTTTTCAACGTCAAAAAAATTTGACGATTTCGTTGAAAAATTTCGACATACTATACTATGGCGTTTTTTTTTTTTTTAAATTTTACAACATTTCACGAAATGACTTTTGCTCACCATAGAATCATTCTACATGCTATAATATGACCGTTTTCATGGTTTTTTTCAACATCAAAAAAATTTGACGTTTTCATCGAAAAATTTCGACATACTATACTATGGCGTTTTTTTTTTGTAAAATTTTGACATTTCACGAAATGACTTTTGCTCACCATAGAATCATTCTACATGCTATAATACAACCGTTTTCATTGTTGTTTTCAATTTCTAAAAAATTTGATGTTTTCATCGAAAAATTTCGACATACTATACTATGGCGTTTTTTTTGTTTTGTAAAATTTTCCAACATTTAACGAAATGACATTTATTCACCATAGAATCATTCTACATGCTATAATACCACTGTTTTCATTGTTTTTTTCAATTTCAAAAACATTTGACATTTTTGTTGAAAAATTTTAACATACTATACTATGGCGTTTTTTTTTGGTAAAATTTTACAACATTTCACGAAATGACTTTTGCTCACCATAGAATCATTCTACATGACCGTTTTCATGGTTTTTTTCAACATCAAAAAAATTTGACGTTTTCATCGAAAAATTTCGACATACTATACTATGCCGTTTTTTTTGTAAAATTTTATATTTCATGAAATGACTTTTGCTCACCATAGAATCATTCTACATGCTATAATAGGACCGTTTATCATGCTTTTTTTCAACGTCAAAAAAATTTGACGATTTCGTTGAAAAATTTCGACATACTATACTATGGCGTTTTTTTTTTTTTTTTAAATTTTACAACATTTCACGAAATGACTTTGGCTCACCATAGAATCATTCTACGTGCTATAATACGACCGTTTTCATGCTTTTTTTCAACATCAAAAAAATTTGACGATGTCGTTGAAAAATTTCGACATACTATACTATGGCGTTTTTTTTGTTTTGTAAAATTTTCCAACATTTAACGAAATGACATTTATTCACCATAGAATCATTCTACATGCTATAATACGACTGTTTTCATTGTTTTTTTCAATTTCAAAAACATTTGACATTTTTGTTGAAAAATTTTAACATACTATACTATGGCGTTTTTTTTTTTGTAAAATTTTACAACATTTCACGAAATGACTTTTGCTCACCATAGAATCATTCTACATGCTATAATATGACCGTTTTCATGGTTTTTTTCAATATCAAAAAAATTGGACGTTTTCATCGAAAAATTTCGACATACTATACTATGGCGTTTTTTTGTAAAATTTTATGACATTTTATGAAATGACTTTTGCTCACCATAGAATCATTCTACATGCTATAATACCACTGTTTTCATTGTTTTTTTCAATTTCAAAAACATTTGACGTTTTCGTTGAAAAATTTCGACATACTATACTATGGCGTTTTTTTTTTTTGTAAAATTTTACAACATTTCACGAAATGACTTTTGCTCACCATAGAATCATTCTACATGCTATAATACGACCGTTTTCATGTTTTTTTTCAACATCAAAAAAATTTGACGATTTCGTTGAAAAATTTCGACATACTATACTATGGCGTTTTTTTTTTGTAAAATTTTATGACATTTTCATGAAATGACTTTTGCTCACCATAGAATCATTCTACGTGCTATAATACGACCGTTTTCATTGTTTTTTTCAATTTCTAAAAAATTTGATGTTTTCGTCGAAAAATTTCGACATACTATACTATGGCGTTTTTTTTGTTTTGTAAAATTTTCCAACATTTAACGAAATGACATTTATTCACCATAGAATCATTCTACATGCTATAATACGACTGTTTTCATTGTTTTTTTCAACTTCAAAAACATTTGACATTGTTGTTGAAAAATTTTAACACACTATACTATGGCGTTTTTTTTTTGTAAAATTTTACAACATTTCACGAAATGACTTTTGCTCACCATAGAATCATTCTACATGCTATAATATGACCGTTTTCATGGTTTTTTTCAATTTCTGAAAAATTTGACATTTTCTTCGAAAAATTTCGACATACTATACTATGCCGTTTTTTTGTAAAATTTTACATTTCACGAAATGACATTTGCTCACCATAGAATCATTCTACATGCTATAATACAACCGTTTTAATTGTTTTTTTCAATTTCTAAAAAATTTGACTTTTTCGTCGGAAAATTTCGACATACTATACTATGGCGTTTTTTTTTGTAAAATTTTACAACATTTCACGAAATGACTTTTGCTCACCGTAGAATCATTCTACATGCTATAATATGACCGTTTTCATGTTGTTTTTTTCAATATCAAAAAAATTTGACGTTTTCATCGAAAAATTTCGACATACTATACTATGGCGTTTTTTTGTAAAATTTTATGACATTTTATGAAATGACTTTTGCTCACCATAGAATCATTCTACATGCTATAATAGACCGTTTTCATTGTTTTTTTCAACATCAAAAAAATTTGACGTTTTCATCGAAAAATTTCGACATACTATACTATGCCGTTTTTTTTTTGTAAAATTTTATATTTCATGAAATGACTTTTGCTCACCATAGAATCATTCTACATGCTATAATAGGACCGTTATCATGCTTTTTTTCAACGTCAAAAAAATTTGACGATTTCGTTGAAAAATTTCGACATACTATACTATGGCGTTTTTTTTTTTTTTAAATTTTACAACATTTCACGAAATGACTTTGGCTCACCATAGAATCATTCTACGTGCTATAATACGACCGTTTTCATGCTTTTTTTCAACATCAAAAAAATTTGACGATGTCGTTGAAAAATTTCGACATACTATACTATGGCGTTTTTTTTTTTTGTAAAATTTTACAACATTACACGAAATGACTTTTGCTCACCATAGAATCATTCTACATGCTATAATATGACCGTTTTCATGGTTTTTTTCAACATCAAAAAAATTTGACGTTTTCATCGAAAAATTTCGACATACTATACTGTGGCGTTTTTTTTTTGTAAAATTTTATGACATTTTATGAAATGACTTTTGCTCACCATAGAATCATTCTACATGCTATAATACAACCGTTTTCATTGTTGTTTTCAATTTCTAAAAAATTTGATGTTTTCGTCGAAAAATATCGACATACTATACTATGGCGTTTTTTTTGTTTTGTAAAATTTTCCAACATTTAACGAAATGACATTTATTCACCATAGAATCATTCTACATGCTATAATACCACTGTTTTCATTGTTTTTTTCAATTTCAAAAACATTTGACATTTTTGTTGAAAAATTTTAACATACTATACTATGGCGTTTTTTTTTTTGTAAAATTTTACAACATTTCACGAAATGACTTTTGCTCACCATAGAATCATTCTACATGCTATAATATGACCGTTTTCATGGTTTTTTTCAATATCAAAAAAATTGGACGTTTTCATCGAAAAATTTCGACATACTATACTATGGCGTTTTTTTGTAAAATTTTATGACATTTTATGAAATGACTTTTGCTCACCATAGAATCATTCTACATGCTATAATACAACCGTTTTCATTGTTGTTTTCAATTTCTAAAAAATTTGATGTTTTCGTCGAAAAATATCGACATACTATACTATGGCGTTTTTTTTGTTTTGTAAAATTTTCCAACATTTAACGAAATGACATTTATTCACCATAGAATCATTCTACATGCTATAATAGGACCGTTATCATGCTTTTTTTCAATTTCAAAAACATTTGACATTTTTGTTGAAAAATTTTAACATACTATACTATGGCGTTTTTTTTTTGTAAAATTTTACAACATTTCACGAAATGACTTTTGCTCACCATAGAATCATTCTACATGACCGTTTTCATGGTTTTTTTCAACATCAAAAAAATTTGACGTTTTCATCGAAAAATTTCGACATACTATACTATGGCGTTTTTTTTTTTTTGTAAAATTTTACATTTCACGAAATGACTTTTGCTCACCATAGAATCATTCTACATGCTATAATACGACCGTTATCATGCTTTTTTTCAACATCAAAAAAATTTGACGATTTCGTTGAAAAATTTCGACATACTATACTATGGCGTTTTTTTTTTTTTAAATTTTACAATATTTCACGAAATGACTTTTGCTCACCGTAGAATCATTCTACATGCTATAATATGACCGTTTTCATGTTTTTTTTCAATATCAAAAAAATTGACGTTTTCATCGAAAAATTTCGACATACTATACTATGGCGTTTTTTTGTAAAATTTTATGACATTTTATGAAATGACTTTTGCTCACCATAGAATCATTCTACGTGCTATAATACAACCGTTTTCATTGTTGTTTTCAATTTCTAAAAAATTTGATGTTTTCGTCGAAAAATATCGACATACTATACTATGGCGTTTTTTTTTTGTAAAATTTTACATTTCACAAAATGAGTTTTGCTCACCATAGAATCATTCTACATGCTATAATATGACCGTTTTCATGGTTTTTTTCAACATCAAAAAAATTTGACGTTTTCATCGAAAAATTTCGACATACTATACTATTGCGTTTTTTTGTAAAATTTTATGACATTTTATGAAATGACTTTTGCTCACCATAGAATCATTCTACGTGCTATAATACAACCGTTTTCATTGTTGTTTTCAATTTCTAAAAAATTTGATGTTTTCGTCGAAAAATATCGACATACTATACTATGGCGTTTTTTTTGTTTTGTAAAATTTTCCAACATTTAACGAAATGACATTTATTCACCATAGAATCATTCTACATGCTATAATACGACTGTTTTCATTGTTTTTTTCAACTTCAAAAACATTTGACATTTTTGTTGAAAAATTTAACACACTATACTATGGCGTTTTTTTTTGTAAAATTTTACAACATTTCACGAAATGACTTTTGCTCACCATAGAATCATTCTACATGCTTATAATATGACCGTTTTCATGGTTTTTTTCAACATCAAAAAAATTTGACGTTTTCATCGAAAAATTTTGACATACTATACTATTGCTTGTTTTTTTTTTGTAAAATTTTACATTTCACAAAATGACTTTTGCTCACCATAGAATCATTCTACATGCTATAATATGACCGTTTTCATGGTTTTTTTCAATATCAAAAAAATTGGACGTTTTCATCGAAAAATTTCGACATACTATACTATGGCGTTTTTTTTTTGTAAAATTTTACATTTCACAGAATGACTTTTGCTCACCATAGAATCATTCTACATGCTATAATACGACCGTTTTCATAGTTTTTTTCAATTTCTAAAAAAATTTGACTTTTTCGTCGAAAAATTTCGACATACTATACTATGGCGTTTTTTTTTTTGTAAAATTTTACAACATTTCACGAAATGACTTTTGCTCACCATAGAATCATCCTACATGCTATAATACGACTGTTATCATGCTTTTTTTCAACATCAAAAAAATTTGACGATTTCGTTGAAAAATTTCGACATACATATACTATGGCGTTTTTTTTTGTAAAATTTTACAACATTTCACGAAATGACTTTTGCTCACCATAGAATCATTCTACATGCTATAATATGACCGTTTTCATGGTTTTTTTCAACTTCAAAAACATTTGACGTCTTCGTTAAAAAATTTCGACATACTATACGATGGCGTTTTTTTTTTGTAAAATTTTACATTTCACAAAATGACTTTTGCTCACCATAGACTCATTCTACATGCTATAATACGACCGTTTTAATTGTTTTTTTCAATTTCTAAAAAATTTGACTTTTTCGTCGGAAAATTTCGACATACTATACTATGGCGTTTTTTTTTTTTGTAAAATTTTACAACATTTCACGAAATGACTTTTGCTCACCATAGAATCATTCTACATGCTATAATATGGCCGTTTTCATGTTTTTTTTCAACATCAAATGAATTTGACGTTTTTGGCGAAAAATTCGACATACTATACTATGGCAGTTTTTTTTGTAAAATTTTACATTTCACAGAATGAGTTTTTCGCACCATAGAATCATTCTACATGCTATAATACGACCGTTTTCATGCTTTTTTTTCAACATCAAAAAAATTTTACGATGTTGAAAAATTTCGACATACTATACTATGGCGTTTTTTTTGTTTTGTAAAATTTTACATTTCATGAAATGACTTTTGCTCACCATAGAATCATTCTACATGCTATAATACTACCGTTTTCATTGTTGTTTTCAATTTCTAAAAAATTTGACATTTTCTTCGAAAAATTTCGACATACTATACTATGGCGGTTTTTTTTTTGTAAAATTTTACAACATTTCACGAAATGACTTTTGCTCACTATAGAATCATTCTACATGCTATAATATGACCGTTTTCATGCTTTTTTTCAACATCAAAAAAATTTGACGTTTTCGTTGAAAAATTTCGACATACTATACTATGGCGTTTTTTTTTTGTAAAATTTTACAACATTTCACGAAATGACTTTTGCTCACCATAGAATCATTCTACGTGCTATAATACAACCGTTTTCATTGTTGTTTTCAATTTCAAAAAAATTTGACTGTGATTTCGTCGAAAAATTTCGACATACTATACTATGGCGTTTTTTTTTTTTAAATTTTACATTTCACGAAATGACTTTTGCTCACCATAGAATCATTCTACATGCTGTAATATGACCGTTTTCATGGTTTTTTTTTCAACATCAAAAAAATTTGACGTTTTCATCGAAAAATTTCGACATACTATACTATGGCGTTTTTTTTTTGTAAAATTTTATGACATTTTATGAAATGACTTTTGCTCACCATAGAATCATTCTACATGCTATAATACAACCGTTTTCATTGTTGTTTTCAACTTCAAAAAAATTTGATGTTTTCATCGAAAAATATCGACATACTATACTATGGCGTTTTTTTTTTGTAAAATTTTACATTTCACAAAATGACTTTTGCTCACCATAGAATCATTCTACATGCTATAATATGACCGTTTTCATGGTTTTTTTCAACATCAAAAAAATTTGACGTTTTCATCGAAAAATTTCGACATACTATACTATGGCGTTTTTTTGTAAAATTTTATGACATTTTATGAAATGACTTTTGCTCACCATAGAATCATTCTACATGCTATAATACAACCGTTTTCATTGTTGTTTTCAATTTCTAAAAAATTTGATGTTTTCGTCGAAAAATATCGACATACTATACTATGGCGTTTTTTTTGTTTTGTAAAATTTTCCAACATTTAACGAAATGACATTTATTCACCATAGAATCATTCTACATGCTATAATACGACTGTTTTCATTGTTTTTTTCAATTTCAAAAACATTTGACATTTTTGTTGAAAAATTTTAACATACTATACTATGGCGTTTTTTTTTTTGTAAAATTTTACAACATTTCACGAAATGACTTTTGCTCACCATAGAATCATTCTACATGCTATAATATGACCGTTTTCATGGTTTTTTTCAATATCAAAAAAATTTGACGTTTTCATCGAAAAATTTCGACATACTATACTATGGCTTTTTTTTTTTGTAAAATTTTATGACATTTTATAAAATGACTTTTGCTCACCATAGAATCATTCTACATGCTATAATACCACTGTTTTCATTGTTTTTTTCAACTTCAAAAACATTTGACATTTTTGTGGAAAAATTTTAACACACTATACTATGGCGTTTTTTTTGTAAAATTTTATGACATTTTATGAAATGACTTTTGCTCACCATAGAATCATTCTACATGCCATAATATGACCGTTTTCATTGTTTTTTTCAACTTCAAAAACATTTGACGTTTTCGTTAAAAAATTTCGACATACTATACTATGGCGTTTTTTTTTTGTAAAATTTTACATTTCACAAAATGACTTTTGCTCACCATAGAATCATTCTACATGCTATAATACAACCGTTTTAATTGTTTTTTTCAATTTCTAAAAAATTTGACGTTTTCGTCGGAAAATTTCGACATACTATACTATGGCGTTTTTTTTTTTTTTAAAATTTTACAACATTTCACGAAATGACTTTTGCTCACCATAGAATCATTCTACATGCTATAATACGACTGTTATCATGCTTTTTTTCAACATCAAAAAAATTTGACGATTTCGTTGAAAAATTTCGACATACTATACTATGGCGTTTTTTTTTTTAAATTTTACAACATTTCACGAAATGACTTTTGCTCACCATAGAATCATTCTACATGCTATAATATGACCGTTTTCATGTGTTTTTTTCAATATCAAAAAAATTGGACGTTTTCGTCGAAAAATTTCGACATACTATACTATGGCAGTTTTTTTTGTAAAATTTTATGACATTTTATGAAATGACTTTTGCTCACCATAGAATCATTCTACATGCTATAATACGACTGTTATCATGCTTTTTTTCAACATCAAAAAAATTTGACGATGTCGTTGAAAAATTTTGACATACTATACTATGGCGTTTTTTTTTGTAAAATTTTACAACATTTCACGAAATGACTTTTGCTCACCATAGAATCATTCTACATGCTATAATATGGCCGTTTTCATGGTTTTTTTCAACATCAAAAAAATTTGACGTTTTCATCGAAAAATTTCGACATACTATACTATGGCGTTTTTTTTTGTAAAATTTTACATTTCACGAAATGACTTTTGCTCACCATAGAATCATTCTACATGCTATAATATGACCGTTTTCATGGTTTTTTTCAACATCAAAAAAATTTGACGTTTTCATCGAAAAATTTCGACATACTATACTATGGCGTTTTTTTTTTTTTGTAAAATTTTACAACATTTCACGAAATGACTTTTGCTCACCATAGAATCATTCTACGTGCTATAATACAACCGTTTTCATGCTTTTTTTCAACATCAAAAAAATTTGACGATGTCGTTGAAAAATATCGACATACTATACTATGGCGTTTTTTTTGTTTTGTAAAATTTTCCAACATTTAACGAAATGACATTTATTCACCATAGAATCATTCTACAATATGCTATAATAGGACCGTTATCATGCTTTTTTTCAATTTCAAAAACATTTGACATTTTTGTTGAAAAATTTTAACATACTATACTATGGCGTTTTTTTTTTTGTAAAATTTTACAACATTTCACGAAATGACTTTTGCTCACCATAGAATCATTCTACATGCTATAATACCACTGTTTTCATTGTTTTTTTCAACTTCAAAAAAATTTGACATTTTCATCGAAAAATTTTAACATACTATACTATGGCCGTTTTTTTGTAAAATTTTACATTTCATGAAATGACTTTTACTCACCATAGAATCATTCTACATGCTATAATAGGACCGTTATCATGCTTTTTTTTCAACGTCAAAAAAATTTGACGATTTCGTTGAAAAATTTCGACATACTATACTATGGCGTTTTTTTTTTTTTAAAATTTTACAACATTTCACGAAATGACTTTTGCTCACCATAGAATCATTCTACATGCTATAATACGACCGTTTTCATGCTTTTTTTCAACATCAAAAAAATTTGACGATTTCGTTGAAAAATTTCGACATACTATACTATGGCGTTTTTTTTTTTTGTAAAATTTTACAACATTTCACGAAATGACTTTTGCTCACCATAGAATCATTCTACATGCTATAATATGACCGTTTTCATTGTTTTTTTCAATATCAAAAAAATTTGACGTTTTCATCGAAAAATTTCGACATACTATACTATGGCGTTTTTTTTGTAAAATTTTATGACATTTTATGAAATGACTTTTGCTCACCATAGAATCATTCTACATGCTATAATACCACTGTTTTCATTGTTTTTTTCAACTTCAAAAACATTTGACATTTTTGTTGAAAA
Source organism: Pterois miles (assembly GCA_947000775.1). Lineage (NCBI taxonomy): Eukaryota > Metazoa > Chordata > Actinopteri > Perciformes > Scorpaenidae > Pterois > Pterois miles. The sequence continues at coordinate 14,341,055 of CAMQGK010000341.1, forward strand.
ATTTTAACACACTATACTATGGCGTTTTTTTTGTAAAATTTTACGACATTTTATGAAATGACTTTTGCTCACCATAGAATCATTCTACATGCTATAATACAACCGTTTTCATTGTTTTTTTCAATTTCTAAAAAATTTGACTTTTCGTCGGAAAATTTCGACATACTATACTATGGCGTTTTTTTTTTTTTTAAATTTTACAACATTTCACGAAATGACTTTTGCTCACCATAGAATCATTCTACATGCTATAATACGACTGTTATCATGCTTTTTTTCAACATCAAAAAAATTTGACGATTTCGTTGAAAAATTTCGACATACTATACTATGGCGTTTTTTTTTTTAAATTTTACAACATTTCACGAAATGACTTTTGCTCACCATAGAATCATTCTACATGCTATAATATGACCGTTTTCATGGTTTTTTTCAATATCAAAAAAATTTGACGTTTTCATCGAAAAATTTCGACATACTATACTATGGCGTTTTTTTGTAAAATTTTATGACATTTTATGAAATGACTTTTGCTCACCATAGAATCATTCTACATGCTATAATACGACCGTTTTCATTGTTTTTTTCAATTTCAAAAAAATTTGACGTTTTCGTCGAAAAATTTCGACATACTATACTATGGCGTTTTTTTTTTGTAAAATTTTACATTTCACGAAATGACTTTTGCTCACCATAGAATCATTCTACATGCTATAATATGACCGTTTTCATGGTTTTTTTCAACATCAAAAAAATTTGACGTTTTCATCGAAAAATTTCGACATACTATACTATGGCGTTTTTTTTTTTGTAAAATTTTTACATTTCATGAAATGACTTTTGCTCACCATAGAATCATTCTACATGCTATAATACAACCGTTTTCATTGTTGTTTTCAATTTCTAAAAAATTTGATGTTTTCGTCGAAAAATATCGACATACTATACTATGGCGTTTTTTTTGTTTTGTAAAATTTTCCAACATTTAACGAAATGACATTTATTCACCATAGAATCATTCTACATGCTATAATACGACTGTTTTCATTGTTTTTTTCAATTTCAAAAACATTTGACATTTTTGTTGAAAAATTTTAACATACTATACTATGGCGTTTTTTTTTTTGTAAAATTTTACAACATTTCACGAAATGACTTTTGCTCACCATAGAATCATTCTACATGCTATAATATGACCGTTTTCATGGTTTTTTTCAATATCAAAAAAATTTGACGTTTTCATCGAAAAATTTCGACATACTATACTATGGCTGTTTTTTTGTAAAATTTTATGACATTTTATGAAATGACTTTTGCTCACCATAGAATCATTCTACATGCTATAATACCACTGTTTTCATTGTTTTTTTCAACTTCAAAAACATTTGACATTTTTGTTGAAAAATTTTGACACACTATACTATGGCGTTTTTTTTTGTAAAATTTTACAACATTTCACGAAATGACTTTTGCTCACCATAGAATCATTCTACATGCTATAATATGACCGTTTTCATGGTTTTTTTCAACATCAAAAAAATTTGACGTTTTCATCGAAAAATTTCGACATACTATACTATGGCGTTTTTTTTTTTGTAAAATTTTACAACATTTCACGAAATGACTTTTGCTCACCATAGAATCATTCTACATGCTATAATACAACCGTTTTCATGCTTTTTTTCAACATCAAAAAAATTTGACGATGTCGTTGAAAAATATCGACATACTATACTATGGCGTTTTTTTTGTTTTGTAAAATTTTCCAACATTTAACGAAATGACATTTACTCACCATAGAATCATTCTACATGCTATAATAGGACCGTTATCATGGTTTTTTTCAACTTCAAAAACATTTGACATTTTTGTTGAAAAATTTTAACATACTATACTATGGCGTTTTTTTTTTTGTAAAATTTTACAACATTTCACGAAATGACTTTTGCTCACCATAGAATCATTCTACATGCTATAATACCACTGTTTTCATTGTTTTTTTCAACTTCAAAAAAATTTGACATTTTCATCGAAAAATTTTGACATACTATACTATGCCGTTTTTTTTGTAAAATTTTACATTTCATGAAATGACTTTTACTCACCATAGAATCATTCTACATGCTATAATAGGACCGTTTTCATGCTTTTTTTCAACGTCAAAAAAATTTGACGATTTCGTTGAAAAATTTCGACATACTATACTATGGCGTTTTTTTTTTTTTAAAATTTTACAACATTTCACGAAATGACTTTTGCTCACCATAGAATCATTCTACATGCTATAATACGACCGTTTTCATGCTTTTTTTCAACATCAAAAAAATTTGACGATGTCGTTGAAAAATTTCGACATACTATACTATGGCGTTTTTTTTTTTTTGTAAAATTTTACAACATTTCACGAAATGACTTTTGCTCACCATAGAATCATTCTACATGCTATAATATGACCGTTTTCATGGTTTTTTTCAATTTCAAAAAAATTGGACGTTTTCATCGAAAAATTTTGACATACTATACTATGGCGTTTTTTTTTGTAAAATTTTATGACATTTTATGAAATGACTTTTGCTCACCATAGAATCATTCTACATGCTATAATACGACCGTTTTAATTGTTTTTTTCAATTTCTAAAAAATTTGACTTTTTCGTCGGAAAATTTCGACATACTATACTATGGCGTTTTTTTTTTAAAACATTTCACGAAATCTTTTCTCCCATCAATCATTCTCATGCTTGATGTGACAGGTTTTATGGGGTTTTTTTTACACAAAAAAGTTTTGAAAATCCAAACAACAGCTTTTTAATTACATTTCACGAAATGACTTTTGCTCGCCATAGAATCATCCTACATGCTATAATACGACTGTTTTCATGCTTTTTTTCAACTTCAAAAAAATTTGACGTTTTCATCGAAAAATTTCGACATACTATACTATTGCGTTTTTTTTTTTTTTGTAAAATTTTACAGTATTTCACAAAATGAGTTTTGCTCACCATAGAATCATTCTACATGCTATGATGTGACCGTTTTAATGTTTTTTTTTCAATATCAAAAAAATTTGACGTTTTCGTCGAAAAATTTTGACATACTATACTATGGCGTTTTTTTTTTTGTAAAACATTACAACATTTCAAGACATGACTTTTACTCACCATAGAATCATTCAGCATGCAATAATACGGCTGTATTATGGTTTCTTTCAACATCAAATGAATGATGTTTTTGTCGAAAAATTTCGATGGCGGTTTTTTTGTAAAATTTTACATTTCACAAAAATTCAACACACAAAAATTTGACGTTTTTATCGTAAAATTTTGGACATACTATACTATGACTTTTTTTTATTTCTCAACATTCGATAAAACAACTTTTTTTTCCACCATAGAATCATTCTACATGCTATAATATGACTGTTTTCATGATCTTTTGCAACATACAAAAATTTGACGTTTTTATCATAAAATTTTCGACATACTATACTATGACTTTTTTTCATGGTATTTTTCAACATACTATAATTTTACTTTTTTTTATCATAATACTGTTTAACATACTATAATATGATTGTTTTCATGTCATTTGTCAAGATTCGATACTATGACCTGTTTTTCATGAAATTTTTTGACATACTATGACTTTTTTCATGACATTTTTCAACATGCTATATTATGATTAATCGCGAAATTTATCAGCATACTATACTATGACTTTTTCGATGTGGTATAGTTTGACTTTTTTCGACATGCTATACTTTTTTTGGACGTGATGTACTATGGCTTTTTGTCGTTATGCTTTACTATGACTTTTTTCGGCATGTTATTCTATGATTTTTTTGACATGCTATACTATGACTTTTCGGCATGCTGTACTATGACTTTTTTCATATAGTATGCTATGACTTTTTACATACTATGACATTCGACATGCTATACTGTAACTTTTTTCGAATATAGCATGTTGAAAAAAGTCATATTACAGCATGTCAAAAATTTTCAAAAAAAATTCTTAGTGTAGCGTGTCGAAAAAAGTTACAATATAGCATGTAAAAAAAGTCATAATATATCGTGTTGAAAAAACCTATAGCATAGCATGTCAAAAAACTCATTGTATAGCGTGTCAAAAAAAGTCAATATAGTATGTTGAAAAAAGTCATAGTATAGCTTATCCAAAAAGTCATAGCATATCATGTTCAAAAAAAAGTCATAGCATAGCATGTTGACAAGTCATGGTATAGTATGCCGAAAAAAAGTCCTAGCATAGCATGTCGAAAAAAGTCATCGAATAGTATGTCGAAAAAAAGTCGTAGCATATCATGTTGAAAAAAAAAATCATAGTATACCATGTCAAAAAAAAATCATAGTATAGCATGTTGAAAGTCATAGTATAGCATGTTGAAAAAAAGTCTTCGTTTAGCATGTCAAAAATCTCATAGTATGTCAAAAAAGTCATAGTATAGTATGTCCAAAAAAAGTGATAGTATAGTATGTCGAAAAAAGTCATTGTATAGCTTAACGAAAAAGTCATAGCATAACATGTTGACAAGTCATAGCATAGCATGTTGAAAAAAACTTCTAGTATAACACGTCAAAAAGTCATAGCATAGCATGTCGAAAAAAGTCATAGTATAGCATGTTAAAAAACTTCTAGCATAGCATGTCATAAAAACTCAGAGTACAGCATGTTGAAAAAAAGTAGTACAAAATCATGTCGAAAAAAGTCATAGTATAGCATGTCGGGGGAAAAAAATCATGGTATAGCATGTCAACAAAAGTGATAGCATACCGTGCTGAAAAAAAGTCTTAGTATAGCATGTCGACAATGTCATAGTATAGCATATCGAAAAGTCATAGTATAATATGTCAAAAAATGTCATAGTATAGCATATCGAAAAGTCATAGTATAATATGTTAAAAAATGTCATAGTATAGAATGTCGAAAAGAGTGACAGTAAAGCATGTCGAAAAAAGTCCCATTATAACATGTCGAAAAAAAAGTCCTAGTATAGCATGTCGAAACAAAGTAATAGTATAGTATGTCCAAATAATTGATAGTATAGTATGTGGAAAAACGTCATAATATAGCACGTCGAATAAAAAGTCGTAGAAAAGCTACTTGCTCCCCCCCCCCTCGACTCCCCCCTCACTTGCTCCCCTCTCCAGAACTTTTTCCCGGAAGTCACTTACCAGCACCCAATCTCCTGGTCGCGGTCTGTGCAGGTTGTCTGGTCTGTCATACAGAGTAGAAGGTAGCCTAGTTCTGTTCAGATGGGATCCCCTGGTGAACACAAGAGACTGTTACTCCTCGCCATTAAATGCTACTTTAGTATGGGTTATTGAAAATTAAATTGAAGTGATTTAAAATAGGAAACAAGGTTACATCTAATGTGTATTATTCAATTGTCAAATATGTGTTTTAATAATTAGAATCAGTACTGATTAAATCTGACATTTGTAGAATTTTGTGTCGTTATTATTGTGCTTATTTCTTTTTTTCTCTCTGTACCATTGTATCTACCTATCCAAAGCATTTATTGTTGTTTCTGGCTAAATTCGGTTCAGATTCGGTGTTTGGCACTGTACTGCCAATAAAGTTCAGTAGCAGATAAACTCTGTTGTCTCTTTTTTATTTCTTGTGTAATTCATATATTTCTTTTGTTAGCTATAATCCTGGTGTAGTATAAAAATAACAGCAGCATGCATCACAGCATTGGTTATGGGGTAGCAAAAATCTCCTGGGTAGAGGTAAGCTCTGTTCACACTACGGCTGGCCGCAACATTTTAAAAGTCATTTTCAATGGAAGCCGATGACACAAAGCTACCGTCTGATGGCCGACAGATGACCACTTGTCCTTGCGTGGTGGGTGTGATGCACAGCAAAAAGAAGTTGAGCTGGTCTCAATGTTTTTCAGCACTTCAATGATACAGCAAAGCATCAACCAATCGCATGTTTTTGTTCCACCCTGTCCCAGTCCATCTAAAAAAGTGCCATTAGCCAGTTCTCAATGCCATCATTTGACTCTGCCCCGTATTCCTTGCTTGAAGCATGGTCCCCTGCCATGGCAATAGGCTGGGGATGCATGAGTCAACTTTAGGAAGTGACCGAAACAGAAATCCTTTAAAGAAAAGGTTTGACATAAATAAAGAGTTTGACATTTATCATAACACTAAATTACTTCATCTAAATAACACCCATATTACTCCTGATGCAGTCGACCAAAAATGACAGTGCCCATAAAAAATAGCGGAAGGGGAGGAGAATGCCACGTGAAATTTGTAGCCGATGGCAGTCTTACCACAGTCTGCATCCGGTGACTGCTTGCTGCAGGAATCATCCCAAGTCAGTCAAATCTGAACACAGACATGATAGAGATATTTTTAGATTCAGTGTGACTTAGTCTCAGTGGATATCGTCTCTGATGTCCATCGCAAATAAACTTGCACAAAGCTGCTTGGGAATCACAAAGAAAGTATGCTCCTTATAACTCCAGAACTTGCCTTTTTAAATCCTCTTCTGGATCAGGGTACTCCAGTTGTCTGCACATCACTGGTACATTGCAAACAGGAACTGATATCCAATTCAGCATACTTTTAATAGTGACAGTAAGGCAAAATGTAAGTGGAAACAAGTGGAAACCAAGACTCCATGGCAACATTATACCTCCTGGTTACATCCCCCAGGGGGCTTTGATACTCCTGCTCTAATAAACCTAATACAATTTAAGAAAAGTGAAATGTCCTTACTCACCATGTGGGCACACTGTAGAGAGACACTTTCTTTGGATTTAGAGAAGGAGCCTAAAAGGGTTACCGAGTAGTCCGGCTGGCTCAGATCAGATGCTCTGGGGAATGGGTTGGGCCCATTCAGAGAGCACAGGCTCAGGCCTTTCTTCTTCACAAAATAAGAAATGAGAATGGGGCTTTGAAAGGGGATTCATTTCTGTGTTGTCTGTTCACCATTAAGGTGCACGAATCACCAATTTCTTAATGTCATGTTGGCTTTGGTGGGAATCGTTGTTCGTTCACCCTCTGTTTTGCGCAGGGCCTGAGGGGACAGAGGCCAACTGTGTACCAATCTGTCCCACAGTGGGAGCTTCCTGTGGTGCTCAAGACTCTCGCCTGTGAACCGTATGGCAGGTTATGGCGGGTCCCCACCATGTGAAAAGCTTTTATTGGCTACAGCAAGGCATTTCACACAGCCAAAAAACTGTTTTGCCATGAGGGCACAGCCCACCAGGAGCACTGGTGTCTCAACTGCCTCTTTGTCATGAAGGGTGGTAAATATTTGCATGGCAGGGTATTAAGGGGTGACTATGCTCCAAATGAAGTGTTTACTGGATATTTGAACCACACCAGAAATAGAAGATTCAAAAAGCAGTGTCACTTTCACACTGATTGGCCAGATCTGTCACGGTGAGACAGTCGACAGGGTTTGAACCTAAAAACATTGCTCCACCTACAACTGTGACCTTTCAGGGTGGGTATAAAGTCATTTACAACCAACAACAACAAATAACATTAAAATACTGGGATAAATGAGCCAAGAAACAAAGATAAAATTCTGACATCTTTATATCAACTCCAGCAAAAATACAAAGTTCTTAACATAAAGATGTTTCATTCTTGGTATTACCACAAATAAAGCAGTTATTTCTTTCTAATATACAAAATCAAAATCTTTAAATAGCAACTGTAAAGAATAAACATGTTCAAGTCTGATATTTGGTGGGCTGTTTTAGATTTGCTAAATTCATTAGCCTACATGGAGTTCTTAAATAACAATAAAAACATGACAGTCATGTCTTGCATTTACAGATGTTTTACCTTCTAAAGAGAAATGAACATAATTAAAAAAAAAAAAAAGCACTGCGCTAAAAATGACAATTGACAATACACTAATGTAAGTTACAAGTGGAAGTTAAGAAACTTCACATTTTGAGAACATCTGCCTGACAATAATAAAAAATAACCTAAAACTGCAACATACGTGGGTACAGAACTCAGAAGTGTGACTAGACCACCCAAAAATGTCATATCCAGCTTGTGTATAATCGGGGAAGAAATTCAACAACCTGTAATGTGCCATTAATACTAAAGAGGCCATAAACTTCATTCATATTAACCAATCAAACATACATACATTTCAGACCTTTGTTATGAAACATGTTTGAGATACAACAGCTTTTTGACGGGCACTACATGTGCATACATGAATGAGTTTAGTATTTTTCTAAGCTCAGGGGCATAAATATAGTTCTAGGAGGGCGACAGCATTAACACAAGAGTTGCTAAAACTGTCTCCACATTAACAAGACTTAACACATGCCGAAGCAAGTAAAATACTCACTATTATGAGCGGATAACAATAGGTGCAATGGTCAGAAGTGACTGCGGAGGTATGCAGTGATGAAAACTGACCCCAAACAATGTAAAAAAATACAAACGTTTATCATGACACATACAGAGCACACCTGTCTGTTTCAACGATTCAGACTTGTATTTGCTTTAACATCTACTACAACTACAGTAAGAACAATATTAAGTTAATGCTCTGGGAAAATGGGAATATAAAAATAAACCTGTCAGGTAAAAGTAAATCAGAAAATCTGAATGCCTCAGTCAAGATAAGAATTTACAGACGACACGCGAGGCATATACTGTCTGGAACGGAAACTATTTGCACATACTCTGTGAAGCAAATGGATGCTGACTGCCTCTCCAGGAATCTGAAGTTGTTAAAACTAATGGACAGGACTTTTCACATTTAGCAACACATTCTATTACTTTACACTTCATAAATAAGGCACCGGGTCACAACAGTCACATATTCACAATGTTGTGATTGGAAGACAGGCTGGAGATTCAAACTGCCTACTTCTGCAAGTAAAAAACGTATTCAAAAGCTGATCTCCCTTCGCATAGCAAGCTCTCCGAACAGTAAATGCAGTGCATGCTATCATCTAAAACAATGATTATATACAAAATGTCAAAAAAAAAAATAAACAAAACAGGATGGTGAGTGAATTTAATGCATGTTTTTCCGACTTTTAAAATGAGGTTCAATAGGCTGTCGCTATCTCCAACTATGTCACAGAATGCTGAAACAGAAAGCCAAACAGCAACTACATCTTCTAGACCTCATGCAGGACTTGTCTGTAGTCCCTGAACACAGAAATGCTCTGTGATTAATCCATCACATTCGTATTTTCACACTGAAGCTTTACAAAAGCATAAATGACTTTCAAAATCTGTTCCTTCTTCACATAATGGCCTATTGAAAAAAATGTCCTCAGAAGAGTTTGGTGAGAGTAGAAAATAGATACTTCTGGTCCTTCTGAATATATTCCTGATTTAAAAAAAAAAAAATCTCAAAAATCCTCTTAATAAAGATCACCTCTCGCTCTGCAGGTTTCATTTTGAGAGTGATGTCCTGGTGCGCTTAGCCGGGGTTTCTAAAAGCTCCTGAGCTCTCTTGGTTGCAGATTTGGTCACACTGCGTGGCAATGAGGCCGCGTGCCTTCTCTTTGCAGGGGACGGGGTCTTTACAGCCCCTCTTCTCGTCGGTGTGGGTTCCTCACTTTTCCTGACTTGTTTTGGAGACGCGTTTTGTGTTATCTTGGACTTTGTGGCCCTCTTTGGAGCAGGACTGGGGCTCCCACTCAAAGGGACTGCTGCCTCCATTTTTCTCTGGGATCTTGTGAGTACCTGGTCGGGTGAGGTCGGAGCCTTGACATCCACGCTCTGCTGCGGGGTTTCAACAGCGTTCTCTGTACCTTTGATTTCAACGACAGTACTTTGTGATGATCCCTTTGTTTGGACTTTTGCAGCACTCACTTTAGTTGCACTGGGTTTTTCCACCTCTACCTTCTCTGCTTCTATTTGCTTTTTATTGTCCACCTTGCTTTTAGATGTGTCCACAGGGTTGTGTTCAGATATTTTAGGGGAGCCTAGTCGTTGAGAGTATCTCTTTGGCAATTTTCCTTTTTTAGTTGCATTTTTTGAAGCTTTACTGCTGCTCTGAGCCTTGACTGCCCTCTGTTGAACAGGATGCTTTGTAGTTTTTTTGCTTGCCAATGTTTTCCTTCTTTCCATTTTTGCTGTAGCTGCTTTCATTTGTTTACTGACAGATAGGGATGATTTTTTTGCCTTCAGAGATGGTTTCAGATTTGACTTAGCAGCAGACTTTTTGGTGGCCAGTCTTTTCATATTGTTGGTTTTTAGGGTTTTTGAGGCCTCTTTGAGTCTAACGTTGGTTTGCTGAACCTGCATCTTCTCTCGAATATTAGAGTACTTCCTCAGGATCCTTGCACTAGCTGGATTCTTTGATTTACCAGAGGATTTCTGGGATTCAGCTATCTGTACACAGGTTTTAGCAGAGGATTGTGACTTGGTCAAAGTCGGAGTAGTACTTGGAAGTTCTCGTCTTTCTTTCCCTTTGACTGCATTTGCTTCTTGCTCCAGTGCTTTAGCAATTAGTTTCTGACTCTTGGGGTTGCTCTTCACAGGAGAGGCGATGGCAAATTTTTTCAAATGTTTCTTTAAGCGCTCTGCCTGTAAGCTTGGAAATACCCCCTGAGAAGTCCCTGAAGCACTGGATGAGCTGTGGAAGCACAGCTGAGTTTCTGACGGAAGACGTGTGTTCACTTTCTTGACAATGACAAGGGATTTTGTTTCTGTTGTATCAAGGAACCAGCGACAAATACTGGTGAGATTAAAACCTTTCATGAAGAGCATTTGGACTGGCGAGTATTTCTGGTGCTCAGAAGACTTTGATTTTCGTGCCCTGCGTTTACTTTTCCATATTGCTGCCTGTCTGTCTGCTTTGTTTTTGTATTTTGTTACTGGCTGACCCTCTTTGTCCAATTGCACCCAGCCTTTTTGCATTTTATCATACTTTATGTTCAGATTTGTAATTAGCTGTTGGTTTTCTTCTCCAGTCAGCATCTCAAAGAATTTGTTAGTTTGTTTTGGGGGTTCAGGTCTTGATGTAATGGCAGGCATGACTGAGCTGTGGGGCAACACAGATGCAACAGAAACTGGCGAGGGTTTCAGCTGAGCTTTGGTTACTCTTTCTGGAATTGTTCTGATAGGGGAAGCTACATCACTCTGTCTTCCAGCTACAGTAAGAGCACTGGTAGAGGGTACAGCCAGTCTTTGTGATCTCAAAGACAATTTCTTGTTATCCACTGGTGATGACTGGGTTACAGGCTGGTGAGAAATTTCAGCCTTACTACTCTCACTCCTTAATGGCATTCTTGTGGGTTTGTCTGATACGGAAGAACTGCTATCATCTCCACTTGCAGACTTTCCTTCTAAAGATGCTACATTTGGCTTCTGTGGCAAAAAAACATCACTTGCTTCTGCTTCCTTTCGGAGAACCCGCTTACTTCTTAATGGCATAATCTGTGTTTGCACTTCAGTCTTTACAGGACTTTGTGACAGACTTGATACCTCACCACTAAGATGCTGTGTCTCACTCTCATCATTGCCTACTACAGCCTTTTTAGGCCAGAGGTTCTGTTCAGCCTGTGACCTATTTTCTACTTTGTTTTTCTGTGTTTCTTCAGAGGTTGTCTCTTCTGGCTGAGTGTTTTCAGTGTTTGATTCCACAGTTGTCTCTAGGACTGTGTATTGTTGGGACTGTTCAGAGGCTGCAGAGGAAGATGACCTGATTGGAGAAGTAACCGGAAGTGAGGATGGAAGAGGGGAGGAGGGGGGGTACTCTGTAGATCGAAGAGCATGGGTAGACGTGGGTTTTGGAGATGAAATGGAAGTGACAGCATTTGATCTGAGAGGTGATACTGGAGTTCCAGCCAGCCTCTGGCTGGCTGATCTAAGTTGCCGCTGATCAGAGAGGACAGGCAAACTATCCTGATCTTTCTTAGCTCTCTTTTGTTTACGGATTGGTTTGGTCCTTGTGGGAAGTTTAGAAGTTGGGCTTGATGGTGTGGTAGAGGATTGTTCTGCAGAGGTCTGTCCCACAGAGAATGGTTCTGTAGACAACAGTGAGGCAGAGGATGGTTCTGCAGAGGATGGCATGGCAGAGGATGGTTCTGCAGAGGATAGCGTGGCAGAGGATGGTTCTGCAGAGGATAACGTGGCAAAGGATGGTTCTCCAGATGATAGTGTGGCAGAGGATGGTTCTGCAGAGGATAGCGTGGCAGAGGATGGTTCTCCAGAGGATAGCGTGGCAGAGGATGGTTCTGCAGAGGATAGCGTGGCAGAGGATGGTTCTGCAGAGGATAGCGTGGCAGAGGATGGTTCTGCAGAGGATAGCATGGCAGAGGATGGTTCTCCAGAGGATGGTGTGGCAGAGGATGGTTCTGCAGAGGATAGCGTGGCAGAGGATGGTTCTCCAGATGATAGTGTGGCAGAGGATGGTTCTCCAGATGATAGTGTGGCAGAGGATGGTTCTCCAGATGATAGTGTGGCAGAGGATGGTTCTCCAGATGATAGTGTGGCAGAGGATGGTTCTGCAGACGATGGTTCTTTCACCTGCTGAGTAACAGGAGTAGTCTCAATCGATGTTACGGTTATGTCTGTTTCAGGTAGAGCTTTCTCCAAACTTTTGTTTTCAACAGTTGAATCAACAGAAGTCTTGTTGGGAACATTCTGACTAGATTTCACCGGGGTTTTACTAGGTGATGTGGTGCTGTTACTTGATCTACGACGGAGACTTCTGTCAGAGGCCGAAACGGGTCTACCATTGACAAAACCAACTACCACCTCTTCTGTTTTTCTTAACCGCTTTGGCAGCGAAACTGCAGTACCTCTTTTTCTACGCCAAGGGGGTAATTCTTTCAAGAGTGCATCAAGTGTCTTTGAGGACACGTCATCGTCATTATCACCTTCAGTCTCTAGAAGCATAACACCTTCAACTTCTTTAGATGTTTCAATTTCTGGCTCTGTTATCATTGGCTCCTCTGTCGAACCTGTGGTGTTGGACTTTTCTGTCACTTCAACATTGTAATAATGCATTTGTATCTCTGGCTGGAGTTCCTGCAGTTGCTCATCTTGTATTTCCTCCCTTTTATTTTCCTCTGTTTGAACCACCAGCGATGGGGCACTATTCTGCTGGAGAATAGGCTCACTGTTGTGTGGTTTATCTGACAGTTGTTGGGGCTCATCTTCTTCTATGGTAAGATCCTGTAATGGTTCCACTACTGTTTCTGTGTCTGTCTGCTCATTACTTTCACAGATGTCCTCTTGAGGCTCAGGCTTGTTACCTTTTTCTGCATCAAATGGAGCCTGAGCAACACTTTCTTCACTTCCTGTTATCGTCGTATCTCCAGGTGTATCCTGTTCAGCGTTTGTGTTCGTATCTGTTTCTTTGTTTTCTGTTGGTGCTCTTATCGGAGATGAAGGAGCAGACTGCCCCTTGCTCTGACACTGATCTGTTTGACTAGTTTCAACTAGAACATCTACTTCGCTGGCTGCTACCTCAACTGTATCTCCTGTTCCTGGCACCACACTCTCATCTGACTCTTCTGTGGACATTTGTTGATTCATTGTCTCCCTGCATGCTCCAACAAAAGGCATATCCACAGGTGGTACACCTTCAGGCTTTGAAAGCACTTGTTTTGGGGTGACCAATGTGATCAGCTCTGGCATTGGGTTAGGACAGTTGCCCCTCCCAGCCAATGTACGGACTGTTTTTAACTCCCAAATTTCATCTGAATACATATGTCCTCTGGTGCTTTTTCTGGCATTGCGGCGTGGAAGCATACCGCGCCGCTGTTCCTTAAAACACTCTGTAATTGGTTTGTCAATAAAAACAATGTCACAGTGGCCGAGATCAGGGTCAACCATTCCCCTAAAAGCCGAGTCTCTGATCCGATGATCAGAGGATGGCCTGATGGTCTTCCTGGCGGTCCGTGGAGAGTCTGAAGGAATGGTCATGTGGACTGAAAACAGGTTTGCTGAATTATCTTTGGCATACCCAAGAGTATCTCTCTGCCTAGCTTGATGTGTGTGACTATTCTGATTGTGTCTTTTCACAGAGGAGCTGAGTCTGGCACTATGAGTCTCTGTTCTGTTGGATGAATTTGCGGTGCCCTGTCTGTCCTCCAAAGTGTCAGAGTGTGATGAAAAAGAGGCGTTGAGCACACACGACAACTTCTTACCAGCAGCAACGTTGCTGGTCATGATTTTCATCTTAAGAGGAGCGTGATCACCATTACGGTTGTTCTCTGCATCCACTGGATTAGCAGTGGGAGTGACCAAAGTTTGATTACTCCCTGACCCAGGGCTACGGAGATCCAAAGCAGGTCCAGCAGATGTTTTCAGTGACACCGCATTCTCTGGAACTTTTTTCATTGCACAGCTGCTTGAGATAGAATGGGATATATCCTGGACTTCTGACATGGGAGTAGATTCGCTGGGAAACCTTAGCTCATGGCATGACTTCTCCGGGGTGACTGTGCTGGATTTTGCAGTGGAAGGAGGAGTTTCCTGGATCCCAGAGGTAGATTTAGAGGGTTGCTGTGTGTTGGAAGATGTCAATGCTTTTACCTCTGTCTGTAGAAAACCTATGGCATCTACAATCTGTCTCTGATGGTGGGGACAGAGTTTGGCCATGAACTGCTCCAGCGTAGAGGTGGACTGCAGGTCTTTTGCCTTTGCAATAGGCAAGTCATGAGACTCACTGTGGGGAGAAAAGAACAAAATAGATGTAATTACACATCAAGAAGCAGTGGTTCATACTATGAATTGGTATGTGACTATTACTGTTATTTAGAAAAATGGCCCTTCATCTCCCGAATTAAGTTGTCAAAAAGTGGTGGAGCTAAATGTTTGTGTGAAATGATTAACAAATGTTTAACAATGTTTATCATTGCATATTTATTAGAAGAATAGGTGATTAAAAGTGAATCTTTCATCCAGTGAACTTGACCAATTACATTGTTACAGCTATTACATTTTCTTCTTTGCACAGTGGTGCCTTTTGTTACAGTATACATCAAGAAAATCTTACACATGCACGAGACATTTAGTAATGGTGACCCACTTTGATTAAAATAAGTCAAATACATGTTTATCACTTGAAAGAGCAAATACATTAGGGGAAAATACAGAGTACATCATATCTGTGAAGTTTTAATGTGTTTAATATCTAGTGCAAAGGGTGACATTTAGATACAAGTGCTCAACAACTTAAGACAAATTAACTAGTACAACAAAAATCAAGCGTGACTGAACATATGCAAAGCTAGTTATTCGAATACCTGTGAAGTTTTGTTTGTGCCAATGCAAATCTAATGTACTAAGTCAACTAGGGGGCATGTTTCTGTATTTCTGGCTTAAGTTTTTTTCAGTGAGGTAGGTCTATTACAAAATCCTCCAAGAGCGTTGGAGCATTTATACCATCACATTATGACAAAATATATATTAAACTCTGAAAGGTTATTTTCTTTGTAAAAATAATAAAAAAAAAAAAAGATCCCAAGATTCACTGTGGTCTTTTAAGAAGAAAATGAACTAAGAAATGGAATTACATCTGGATTCCTGAGGTGACGTGTCACAAGGCTGTGCTAAGGAGTGAAAAAGAGAAATAGCTTTGCCTGCAGTGTGTGCTGCTGAGCAAGAGGTGCTGGCAACTGCAAGATGAACCTGAAAATGCTCTGTTGATAATTGTCTATTATTTATTTTAAACCGCTAATAACAAACTAACAATATATTTCTATCCATCTATAACTGCTGCATTACGAGATACCGAGGTACTAATATCGTCATTTAGACAAAGTAAAGCTTAAGTGTTAAATGTTTCACATGTAATTACCCTCACTATAGCAAAGATAGTGGGATGTCTAGTGTGACACTTGCTATTTAGCCTCTACTCTGTGCTAGTTCACAGCTCTATAGCAAAGTGGCAATGTGATATTTACATTTTTATTATTACCTTGTAGAATTGTCAAACAGATTACAAATGTGCCTGTTTTAGTGTTTGTATACTCCTCTATATATATATATATGGACAAACAAACAGTATAGTGATTAAAAAACATTGTGGATTTCAGCTTTAACTCAAAGTTAATTCAACCTCTGAAGTGGGAGAATGAACACAGTATGTGAGAAGACTTTTAGGACTTTTTGTTGAAATCTTCAGAAATTCAGTTTTAGGATGTTGCATTAAGTGTTTTATTTAATTAAATATGTGCTGTTTGAGGCACTGAACTGGAAAGTAACTTGTTAACTAAATACCCATTGGTCAACATCTTACCTGCACTGAGGTTACATTGACATTCATTGTGTAACAAATTATAAAAACAACAAAAACAGTGAAAATGTTTTTTGGTTCCTAACAATGATTTGTACAGCATGCCAAATATCTCAAATGTAACTTTTAGAGATTAGAAAATAATTTTTTGGGATTAAAAAAATAACATTTGCTGGAACTGGAACCTGACCAATTTTTTTTTTTAATTTTTTTTTTTTGCTAAGCTCATTTACTTCACATCCCTGTTTGCAAGGTCTACGGAGTAAAGTGGAGTACCTGAATAACCAGTGGTAATAGTTTCATCCCTGAGGGTTTCGCTCTCTGTTTCACTTAGCATTGCGGTAAGGAGCTGACACAAAGTACATGCCTTTTTCTTCTAGAGGAATAAAATAACCAATCAAACAAGCAGAAACAAACTCATTTCCACAATATTTCACAAGCGCACAAACAAAGCCATGTTAACTCATCCACGATGTTCATATACTGCACATTAGGGTTATAAATAAATAATGGCAATTACGAACTACTATATCATACATGTTCGGTGAACCATTAACCAGATTTTAAACTGGTTTAGGGATATTTCACGTCACAGTTAATCTACTTGATACATTGTTGACATGACGGTAAACACACCAACACTCTAGTGTTTTCAATAAAGCATCCTCAAAGATAAACTTCACCATATACAACTAACTTCCCACTGACACATATGATTTAGTCCAATCATGCAAAATATACCCAGTGTCATTCCTGTATACATTGTTCATGTTAAATCAAATATACAGAATCTGTACATATATTTTTTATGGATAGGGATACTCTTCAGTCATTTTAGACTTTTGTCCTTATACATTATATTTACCAAGCAGAAGACGCCCAACTTGTGTCAGAATAAAGTGGGACAATCTTAAAGGTTATCCCTTCACATCTAATATGCATGACAGTTAAATATACCTTTTAAGCATTATCTACTTATGTCTACAAACACTTATGTGAATAACTTTTTGTTTGATTAAAGCCATTTACATTCATGGTTACATAATTGATAAAATTATTTTATAAATATTGATGAATAAAGACTGCATTAACAAAATAATTCCAAACATATCAGTTTGAGTAGGTATGTATGGGGATGTGAACTCTTACCCCACTTTGGGATCAAAGAGGTTTCTCAAAAGCTGGAGATTAAAAAAAAAAAAAAAAATCACCCACCCCCTAAAAAATGTACTGCGACAAAGAAAATATTAAATAGATCAGGGTGCGAATAACTACAAGGGTACACTGAAATATTTACATACGTTTGAACTTTGACAGATTTTCTGCTGTCTTATATAACTTATGACAACTCTTTGTGTAAACTATTCGCCTTTACAAAAAATATTACAATAAACTGTGTTGTGTACATGAGAAATTGCTACATAAAACAGCTATGAGAACAGTAGACTGTGATATGGGTTTCCAGATGAGGTAGTCGACCATCAGATTTGCTACAATTGACAATGAGGAGCGTGTTTTACCCGTCAGTGCACCCAAAGCGCTTGTATTTCTTTAGTATATTAATTAAAATGCATGTGACACTCTGAACTAGAAAATTAAGTGTGGCTTTTGAGTAATGCTGGATGATTGTCAATGCAAGAATAATTTTATCAATCAAAGCGAATCAGCTACGAAAATCTACTTAAACTAATCATATATATGTACTTGAAGAAACTACGTTTTAATTTTTCGACTGAGTCAAAGTTATTTTGTGAATTTGTCTGAAAACTATACACAATTTAGAGTTGTTAAACAGTTGCAAATAATGATTTGTACTTTAAAGTGAGAGGAAATGCAAACTATACCAAAAAAACATCAACAAAAGAATCCCTGCATTTAAAGCATACAAATAAAACTAAGAAGAGAAACCAAACAAGTTATTCAGTAAGTTTACCGTCTAACACTAAGTCATACTATTGTTACAATGCTAATAACATAAAAGTGTGCGAGTCCCTGAACTATGTGTTACGACCAACTCTCATTTAAAAATGTTTACAATCTAGGCAATTGTATGTAATATATGCCTGCAAATATAATATCTGAGTTAAATGCTTGTGAAGGAATCATTTCTTTTATCAAAACATCCACATTCATCTAAGCAACATCGTGTACATTTAAAATCCTGCAGAATTTGCAAAATAAATAATAACCAAGATTTGTTAGAGCTGTGCATCAACCTGATAAAAGAATAATGGGCCACGATCCCATATTCTGGGGTGTCCTGAGGTATTAAGTGATAATGCACAATGAGGTGTCCTGATAGAGCAAAATAGAAGAGAAGACAGAGCCAAAAACGTGGAGTTGGCTCTGCCGAGTCCACCGGGCAAAAATTCAATGAAATTTGCTGGTAATGGTAACAGGGGACAGGCCTGATCTAAAGGCTTTTAACCTGAATCGTTACACATAGTAACAGCTCCATAACCCAACATTCTGGGTGCTATTCAATTTAAGGAAATGGCATCAACCTGAGCTTTGGTGTAGCCACTTAACTCAGAAACGTTGCAAAGAAATTCAGGAAAGGAAAGTGTTAAACACACTATTGCATTGTGGGCTTCAGGGTGCAGTTTTTTTTTTTTTTTTTTTTATTTAAAAACTGACAAATCCATAAAACATAGTTGCAGCAATGACTTGCAAACTATGATCCACCCAGTTACAAACAATAATCATAGTAATTCTCAGCTTGTTTGTGACTGGTAATCCGACCCAATCAAGGCTAATCAAATTTAACTGGGCTCTCAAATGCAATGCAATCTGAGATGGTATTTTATATTTAATAATTCAAGCCAAGTATGAAAATGACAGCCAGGAGATGTATTACCACTTTCCTCTCCACAGGGATGCTTCATTTATTTTCACTGAATTTTTGCCATGGTAACTGAAGAAATAGGTGGGTGTGGATTGAGGCATGATTGTAAGAGTGGCTAACAAGGCTAACTTGGCTAGCAAATGTTAGCAAGCTAGCAAAGTCAGCCATTATGTTAGGCTCAGTCTGCTAATATTGCTTGATAAAAGTTCTGTTTTTTATAAAATAATGACTTTATGAACTAGGAGCTTCTAAAAATGACAATATTGCTCCCAGATTTGATTTAGACTCACATGAAGACAAGACTGATCTTATTTTCTTGTTTACCTGAAGTAGACATTTTAAAATATACCTGAATGTATTTTAGAGAGTTAGGAGTTATCTGATCTTATCTGACCAAGTGTTTAGCTAGAGCACTATTTATGGCGGTGAACAAGTCACGATAACGGGGTATCGTCCTCACAAACCAGGCGAGTGTTATTAGACCTGAAGAGACGATTCTTTATCATGTGCCATGGGCAAACAAGGTGTGTATGCATGTACAGTAGATGTATAATATGTACATACTACGTGAGTAGAAAAGGAAATATTCTGCCCTTCTCGTGTCTTAGAGAAAGACGTTCCCAGAGATACTACCTGAAATCTGAAAAAGATGAGCCCTGAATCACATAGAACTGAAATGCTCTGAAGGCTTACACTGGCACTGAAATGCTACTGGTAACTAGTTAAGGTAGGTTGCGAAGTCATCTGAGAGTAGGACACACATACTTGTCAGTAAGACATCCTGAAACGTTACCTCAAACGGGGCATGTTATCCTTCCCTGTGAGAGGTGACTTGCATGAGGCAATGATTCTGTAACTGAGGTATATTTATGTGTGTACAGTGATCAATTATCTGATAGGGACATTTTCTTTGACTGACAAGTACTGCATCCCAATCTGAATTTATCCTGAGTGCAGTGAAGGCAATGGAAATCATAAAACCATTCATATAAGACATCAAAACATACAGAAAAATATATAGGTGGCACAAACGTGTCATGCTTGTGAAGATAAACTTAATTTGGATTTTAAAAGAAAGACACGCCATGCTATTCGAACAGACATGAATAATAAATAAATATTTTGGATATAGTGTTTGGAATTAATACATACTCTGAAGAGAATAGTGTTTGCACATACTTTTTTTTCTTAAATCTCCAGTGTCCATTTCAGTCTAGAAGTGCATTTGCAAAAACAATGACAGATACCTTCACTTCCATCCATAATAGCCTACATATGCAGTAACTATATATTTACATATCACCAAGTACTCTGAACAGTACCGAGAGAAGACACAGAGGGGCGCCACTTCCTTAGACATGATTCAATTTGGCTCTGCGTGTAAAGAATACATTTATACAAGCAGCTGTGATTTTCTTCAAAACATAAGCTAAATAAATATACTGAAATTCATCAATAATATATTGTAGTATATAAAATTTATTAAATAGCAAGTATTCCTTCGAAGGCATAATTTGAAGGACAAGGAGACACTTCCGAGATAAATGGCCATAACATATTTTGGTATTACTGACCAAATGTGAAACGGTTAAAGAAGTTAATAATAAATATGGCTATTTGGATTTAAATGTTGTAACTATTGAGGTTTTATGGGAAAACAAGTCAGCTACTACCACTGTTTTGCAAATGCAACATCTGTCCAGTTAACAAGTACATCATTATTAGTACTTTACGGTTATATCACTCATTTGATGAAAGGCTTCCATCATGGAAATCATTCCCGTTTTCTTCAGATGCACTCTCTCGTTTTTCAGAAACAATGTGCTGGGAGTTTTCCTTCCTCTCTGGGGACCGTGAAACACCCTGTTCCTCTACCTTTATCAGCTTCAGTTTCTTTTTGGGTGGGTGCTTCAAGGTCCCCAGTCGCTCTTTGACTTTGTACTCCAGGGTGCTGTGTGGAATGCCATAGATCGTTTGGGCTTTAGACACGCTCATTTTCCCTCCCATCACCACCTCAATAGCCTCTTCAAGCAGGTCAGTGTTGTACTGTCGATATCGCCCGCGTTTCTTCCTCGGCTGCTTGTTACTTAGGTCTGACTCTGAATCCAGGGGATAGCTTCCCCGCGAGGCTTTGCGGTCTGTGTCGTGAGGCCAGTATTCCTTCTCTGAGCCCGAGCTACTAAAACCTCCGCTGCTCTTTTTCTTTATCTGCCTGGGTAGAATTGAACAAAGTGCCTTTCCCAGACCGTTCTCACAAGCTGATCCTGAATACACGTTGGACAATGAATCCCAAGATGCGTCCGTTGCCAAAACTCGCACCTGGGGGATCTTGAGGTCAAAAGATGATGAATGAGAAAGGGGGAGGCTGGGATCCCTGCAGGCCTCCTGGAGGTTTCCTTTCTCATAGTCAAGTGCCTTTGTCCAAAGTCCAGCAGCTTCCAACAACCTGGGTATGTCTTTTAGGTGCTCGCTAGCCTCGCTGTTGGTTTTGAGTTTGAGGAAGGCCCCAAAATGACTTTTAGAATTCCAGGAAGCCGATCCATTTTTGAAAAGGTCAGTAGGTCTGGAGCTGTGGCTGAGAGGTGACTCTGGGTCGCTCTCCAGATCGGGCTCCTCTTTGATGTGCAGCGAGTATGCAAGAGATGAGGAAGGCTTATAACGGGTGGAGTGGCCGATATTCTCCCTCCTCCTCCCATCCTGTAGGCTCCTCATAAACAGCCCGACTTGCCCGCCCGCTCTCAAGGATCGCCTGATTGGATGGAAGGAAATTGGGTGTAAGCAGAGCTTGCACAGTGCCTTTTTTTCTCTTTTCTAAAGGAGGATGGGTTGGGGA
This sequence comes from Pterois miles, assembly GCA_947000775.1. Taxonomy (NCBI): domain Eukaryota; kingdom Metazoa; phylum Chordata; class Actinopteri; order Perciformes; family Scorpaenidae; genus Pterois; species Pterois miles. The sequence goes on from CAMQGK010000341.1 coordinate 14,362,953, forward strand.
GGGGAGGATGTTGGCCACTCCTTTATTATATGACCTTGCTTTGGTAACATCACTATCTTTTAAAATAACTGACTGCATGTTTGTGTATGTGACTTTTAAGAACAAAAAAGGCTCAAGTTTGACAATTTTTATTTGTTTGCTGTGATGATGCAAATTTTGTTAACAATCAACATAAGAAATAAGAAACAAAAAGAAAAGAAAGGGCAAAGAAACAATAAAACAAAAGGAAAGAAAAAGGCATTTATTGGAGTACATAAAAAGTCTTGGCTCAGGAAGCATAGCCAGGAGGAGGCATTTTTTTTGTCATTACAGTAAGGCAGCTTGGCACGTAGCTGTTAAGCGGGGCACACTATGTCATACAAAATGACTAATGCAAATAAAGCTCTTGACATTTTGTGTGTGACGTTACCACTGAACAAGCGCAGAAATAAAAGAGTAAGCCAGCAGAGGGTTGTGTGTAACTGATTAATTGAAGTGTGATCACATAAAGGGAAAAATGTACTTTTCATTAGGAAGAAAAACTTATCGGATAGATCAACATTAATTAAAAAAAAATTATTTATTTCTTCCAAGAGCAAAATTGAATTGAGAAGAGACTACGAACAGTGTGCACGTTGTATAACATATTCAAAGTAAGATGGTAATCAGAGCCAGCTTTATTCTGCTAGGAATGATCATCATTTTTAGATCATATCAGCTCTCAAAGCAGCTGAAGAGGAGCATGCAAAGCCACTGGTGCTTAATTAATCCATATAAAAATTTTATTATAGGCACATTCAAGGCCAGATGGGTATAATGTATCAAGAGACTTTGCTCTCAAGAAAAAACAAAACTGAACAAAACTACAAAAAAAAATAAATCCTATTTAAATAAAGATACAGCCACAAATGTTTGACTCAACTAAGAATATGATAAAATTGCTTCAGTGAATGCAATTTAAATCTGATAAATAGCCCTCTGATTTGGATGAATGACATTAGAGGAAATGTATGATTTTCTAATGCCTCCTATGAGTGACTATGCTCTGCAGAAAAAGTTGCCATCCTTTTTATCTGAAGCATGTATGACATGAAAACTATTCATGTTACCAGCATGGTAAAAGATGCAACAAGGATTGCCTACTTTCTTAGGTTAAACCAACTGAATGCAATCTTTCCTTGGGAGAGGATCATAACGTGCAAATGTGAAAAAAATGATTTAAACACCTCTACAACTACATCATTGTGAATTGCTTGAATCTCTAAGGATTCTGTTAAAATAAATATGTGTATCTACTATGTGCTGCATTTGTGCAGGGCTTCGTGCTCAAGGAGGACTTTTGTGACAAAAGGTGTTACAAGATGAATATTAGTCTTGTAGTCCTGTAATAAATCATCATCACCAGGCCAGCCGGTGCCTTGCCTAACAATAATGAACAAAAACGAGGCTGAGCTAACAGAATCCTTTTAAGCCACAGTAGCTCACAAACTAACAAGATGCTTCCCATTCAGTTCCTAGCTTGACCTGTCAGACAACAAAATGAGGACCAGGCAGCTTTAAGTCTGCAAGGTCGTTTATTTTGAATGGCAGCATGATACAAACTGCACCCACAAGGACCCACTGGAGTGAGGTTTAAAAGCAGAATCGCCCAGCAGACAGAGGATGTCCATCTGTTGCAGTTGGTAAAACATTTTCCCATGTTTCTTTGTGGCACAAAAAAACACTTCTGTTAGCACAACCCTGTTTGTTGCTGTTCATTTTCATCAAGCCAACAACTGGCTGAGGGATCTCCAATTTCAGGCCTCAGCTAATGCCCATGAATTGATGCTACTACACAAATTTATTTTGCGAGTCATCCTAAACTGCAATGTAACATATCTTCAAAACATTACTGCTTAATGACTGGAGACTAAATGTCAAAAAAAAAAGAAACTCATCTTACCCTTTGAGCGTGGATGTGGCTGGAGAAAAGCAAGGACTACGGACAGGCAGGCTGCTGCTATAGCGATTCTTTTTGATAGATAAGTCAAGAACTCCGTCTGTTAAAAAAAAAGGCAGAAAAAACATCCATTTGGTTTCAACATTAAGTTCAGACTGGCCTCTCACCAGTGCACTACCTGAGTCATGAATAAGCTGCACTGCTGCAGATGTGTTTAAGTTCACACTACCTTGTTCACTAGGCACAGCCAGGGGCCTCTTGATGGTGAGGTCAAGAGGAGCATCCTGGTCAGCCATGAGGAGCTTGCTGAGGACGGGGTTCTGGTTGTGTGCAGGCCCAGCCAGGGTGGCAGCAGGGCTGGTAGGAGGAGGAACCCCTGGGAGCAAGGGCGGGGTCGGCAGGCTTTGGTCAGAGCAAGGCTGTGAATCAGAGCCACTGTCCTGAGGGGAGCTGGTTTTTGAGGTATATTCGGCAGCGAACTGTCGGATCATTCTCTGAAGAATCTCTCGAGCCACTACTGGAATGTGTGGGTCCGAGAAATTTGGCACATCTGAAAGGACAAAAAGAGATTTGTTTATTTTTGTTCATACATTTAGAATGTATTAATTTTTTATTATAAAATGTAATTTTGTTGGTTTGTTATTTATAGTTTGTATGATTGATTTGGTTTTGATGTTAACAGTGCAGCTAAGTTAAATTACAATTTGTTTGTGTAAAAAGAAGATTTTGAATAAGGCCCCCAAACAGCTAGAACCGGCCCTGCTAGCTTGTGCGTCTTAAAGTTGGAGGAGCTGCTGGACAAGATGCACTGTTCATGGAAAGAAGCGCAGCGTGTTGCCATGGACAAAACGCAATGAAGATCTCATTGCAGCCTTATTTACCCATAGAGGAAGAGGAGTAGTAAGTGAGTAAATAAGTGGTTAACATTAGTAACATGATTTGAGCTGTTTTGACTCCTCATAGCAAGCATAATGTTATCATCTGCTCACTCTCTGGAAATGCAAACATCGGCTGCTGACGGGTTAACAAGCGTGAACAGTCGCTAATTAACGTTAGCTAACTGATGTCATTAATATAAAAACAAGTTTACCTCACCGACTTGGGTGGAATTCCTTGTTGCTGCTGTGGCTGACGTAAGGTCAAAGGCCGCCAATATGTGCTTTGTGTGTTTATGTTGACGAGGTTTAATAACAACTATGTGTTATATAAAATGTGCAGTCATTTTCATCAGCATTCATTGTAAAGGTTTTTTTCTTTTGAATCTCATCCCTAAATCATCACAAAATTGCTTTTCATCCTCCCAGATCCTTTTAAATGGCCCGGGGACATCCTCAAAGTAGAACCATGAAACAACCCCAATAAAACATACATGCTGAAGTAGTTGTAGTCATTTTAATGTGCATGTACGCCACCTTGTCTGCAGACAGGTTCTATTGTACTAAGCACATTAGTGTCAAAACAATTTAAAATGCTGTTGCACTACGCCCACTCCATCACTGAGACATGAAGACTCACCTTTTCTGCAGAGGACTGCATTGAGAAATTCCTCGGCTTGTTTTTCTAGTCTGCTGATTGTGGTCTGATCTTTAACCAGGAGAGGTTTGGCTGTATCGTCAAGCCCCTCGTTGCTTAAGCCAATTAAATGTTCCTGTCAAATGACAAAACTGTTAGGTCAATGGTCTTCAGACTTAAACAGGACACATACGTATACAGCATCTACATGGGAAGATTTCTTTATTCAGTTGTATTCCCTTCAGACTGATTTCTCCTCACTTGAGGTAATGAGGTGATAACTAATTCTGCTAGAAAAATGAAGGTTAGGCAACTTTAATGTACTCCTAACATTCATCCATCCATCCATCGTCTAGTTTTAGTTTTTCTTCCTATAACTGAATGAAATGACACCACCAAAATGTGAAGAAAGAAAGAGAAAACAAGAACTCTTACCTTTACTTTGTCTCGTCTCAAACAGCAGAACAGACAGTTTTCATCAAATGACCAGTCCGACACTGCTGTAGGCTCAAAGTCTATAGACACAAAACAGATGACAGGCAATGAGATACAACTGAGTGGCAAAATCTTTGTTCCTCAGTTTCGTCTATACACTGTATTTTTAGCCAACTTCATGCTCAAACCAGTACCGCCTCAACAGGCAGGACAGCTGAGAGGGGATTGTGTACGGTTATGTAAGAGCTTTTAATAAGATGCAGCAACAAATGTTTTGACATAAAGAATGTCTTCATCAGAGTAAGAACAGGCTGTGGTGCTGCAGATGTTTAATATCTGTCCATCTCTCTAAGGATGATCGGTGCTTTCGTCTGGCGTGGTGGTTCCCATCCTTTTTCCTTAAGGGATTAATTGAGTAAAGTGATGAGCCCTGACAGATTTTATGGATATTTCATATTTTTTCAGTGCATAACAGTAACAGTACAGAACAGATATATTGTAAAATTACCCAAAACAGTGAATGCAATAACTGCAGGAAGTTTGTGTAAAATGAGCGATTTAATGAATTTTGAGAAGATATTTCCTGTGAATGCATCAAAGAAGAGTTTTCCTGTTATTTTTAGGGACTTTTAATACAATTCTCCATAGTGTGTCTTTTCCTTCATTTTTAACAATCATTCATACTTAATTCACAACAACAAATTCTGTGTTTTCTTCCCCCTGATGCTTGGATATTGTATAGCTCTTTGGGTGTTTTAACTGCATACTTTTCTAATGCAGGATGAAACTGTTTGGCAGAGAGGGAAGGCTCTGTGAATAGAGCTTATGTTCAGGTCTTGACCGTACCCTTATCCTGTTTATATCTTGAATAATAATCCAAACATTAAAAAAATAACAATTTCATTTAGTTTTCTTCACAGAAGTGAATGAAATACTGAGATATAGGCCAATCATTTACTTAAAAAAAAGTATACCCCCCAAAAATCAAGAAGGCCTTGTGACCCCTTGTGAAGCTTTATCGACCCCTAGTGGGGGTCAGGACCCCCAGGTTGGGAGCCAGCGGTCTACCCAATGCCATATTGTCAAAGTAAATATAAATATATACCATAAAAGTATTAGAAATTATCAAACTTCTTAGGTTACGAAGGATAAATTTCTGAGAACATTCCCAGGAAAGAGAAAGACATAAATTAATTTCCTCATTTAATCAATATGGTTCAATTGTGTTCAGTGTATAAATTAGGGCTGGTCAATATGGCCGAAATCTATCCTAATACAAACGTCAATTCATATCTCGATAACGATATAGAATATATCTCACAATATAGCATGCTTTCTGGTTAATAGTCTTAATATGAAATAACCACAAGGTAACCACCAGGCCTATTTTGTATACTCTTTCTCACTTTAGGAACTTGAGAGCAAAATGAACATAACAGATTTAAAGTGAACTCATAGTGAAAAAAATAAAGGCCTCGCCTGTATCACCATAGAGAAAATATAGAAAAATGATAGAAATTTTACATTATTTTGATGATATACAGTATATACAGTATATCGTTATATGGCCCAGCCCTCTTTTAAAATCCAGCTACGTTCTCTGTGTAACACTTTGTTTACATCCTATAATCTAGGGAATGAGGAAATTTTTTAAATGCCAAAGAACTTAAGGGAAGAGGCCGATCCATGCTATGTATTTATGCTGTGACAATGCGGCATTGACTAACGTAAGCAAGGCCTAGAACCATTCAATGGGAAATGGATGCAGCCATCTTCAACATCTACACCACCATCACCCAACCTAACTCATCTTTCCAGCATGTGTATTTTTACTGAACAATTTCAACAATTATTTGAGTTATTGGTTCATTTCAGAATAAATCTAATGCTTACCTATTTTAAACAAAGCTGACAAAATAATATAAAACATGAATTCACAGAAATAATATCAGTTCTTCCAATACAGCAGTACATTCTGTTTAAAGGTTCTGCCTCTTTCTGCATTATCACCAACATAACCAGCAGCATGAAGGACGCATCTTAAAAATGGTTCTGCTTGAGCCATATAGTGTCCTACTGTATATTCAGTTTATAATATTCTTCAGAGCACAATTCAATCACAGAAGTGTATAAATGAAATGAATGAGTGGGCCATAATGAAAGTATTTTGATTTTGTTTTTCTATTGAGACCGACTGAATCAGGAGTACATCAGATTCAGCTCAATATAATTATCAGCAGTCTTCAGTCCCAAATGCTATCGTCAAAAGTCTACTTAGGACTTTGCCAGTCCTCTCTCTGCAAATGTAATGAAAACCCAAATAATGCCCTATATTGTCTCACTAACATCATGCATTGTAAAAATGTCCGTAGGACACTGTGGACTTTTACACTGGCCCCACGCCATCCAAAACACCAACAAGGCATCTTCTCTTCTGCAGCCAGAGGGGCTGTCTTGTGGAGTGAATGTAGAGGGGTACCAGATGGTACAATGCAGCAGCATTGTCATAATGACCAGATAACAGATTAGGCTTAACAAAATTCTCATTCATGTGTCATGCACACACTTGTATGATCATGGCCACTATTACGATAATGAAAATGTCTGAGATTCTTACCTTTAAATAATTTTAGGTCTTCTACCAGCTCTGGACCAAACAGACCTTCGAGAATACTCTCAAAACCTGAGGAAAGATATGAGGTTCAATAAAAATGCAGTTGTAAACCAAGCATGTACATTTTGACGTAGCATTTCTTAAGATGTACTCCTAATTGAGGCTTCGTGCTGAAACCAACAGCAGCAGACTCAAAATGAATCACTCTTTAAGACAACCACATCCGCCCAAGGGCCCAAATTAATTTGTTAGTTAGAGCCCGGTCTATTGTACGTCACTGACACTTCACGTGATAATGTCTCATCCATTCACATCGTCTTTGCCTTTCTGTTTCATCTTGACAAGCCCTGTAAGCAACCACCTGCTTCTGTTAAAACACACATTATCAGCTTTCACCCCAGCTTTTTACTTCAACAGTAAATACATGCACTCCATCCTCCTGTTGCCAGGCAACTAAAGCACCTACAGAGTTGGGAGTGACTGCATGCTGTAACGCTAAAAAGGAGCATCCAGAAACAAGATCGTGGTGTCAAAGTATATGCTATGTGGCAGATCGGGAATTCGACCAAAGTCCAATCTTCACAGTCCACTAAATTACTTAAACAACTTAGCAAAACATTTTATATCACATATTCAGGCTACAGAGAAAAAATCTTTACACATTACTGATGAGATGGGGGTACAGCCCTAGCTGTTTGAAAGATACAGTCAGTGTGTTACGCTGCACTTCGCTTAACAGTGCATTAACACAATATGCAAAGTCTGCTCAATGCCGCAGGGTCAGAGTAACCAATCCAAAACCACTGCAAGCATTAAATCAAGCGCTAAAGAGGTCAGAGGTAACATCTGTCTACAGAACTGGATGTTGAATGAGTGCTATTCTAAATGTGCCAGGCACTAACAGACAAAAAAGTCATGAATCAAACCAATCTGACACAAAAAAACATAACAGATAGCTGATTGAATGCTATGCAAAACACATATTTGTTGTGGTGAACATTAAAAGTATTTAGACCTATATTAAAATTAATGTCACAAGTTAAATTAGCCAAATGTGTTGACCTGGTCATCTAACACATCATCATAAAGGCCTACTTACAGAATGTCTTCACAGATAAGTGAGGAAATCAGCTCTTACCATCCACTCTCTTCCTAAATTCACAGTGAATTCAATAAAAGCTGTCATCTGTTAAAATACCCTCGCTCTGCTTCCCTACAAATTCCCACCCACTTTTCAGCAGCCAAACATAAAGAAGGGAGGGGAGGGGAGGAGGGGAGGAAGGGAGGGGAGGGGAGGGAGGGGAGGGGGTGAAGTGGTGAAACACAGCCTTGCCTATAGCTGCAGCGTGACTCTGTTTCTGGGTTAGTGCACAGGACTTCAGCTGAAGCTATCCAATCCTGTTTCTGAAATATTTCAGAGGCAGGGAGAGAAAAGTAGGTCATCCACTTTCGTTTGACAGAGCAGCACCATGACATCAAACTACTCTTCAGGAATTCAGTTTAGGGCATTTTAAAAATGTGTCATAGTGTACACCATGACTCTGAGGCAATATTAACACATTTCTACTGGCAGAGCACATTGTGCTGTAGTGACTGATGAAAAGAACCTCTTCGCTCAAAACAAAACCAGCAACTTAAATTTAGAGGAGCGAGCTGAGTACATGTGCAGAGGATAAAATATTGATAGCGCGTATAGCTGTCATGCATGCTCTACAAAATAAATGAGTGTGTAAAAACAGAATAATGGCCACAGTCAAAATGCACTACAAAAAGAATAGAAACACCATCACGTCACTGTATTGAGTGCCCTACACTTAATTACAGTCACCATATGTTACAGAAATAACACCATAATGTTCAGGTGTGTTTCCTGTTTGAAAGAACATTCACAAAATAATAACTTAAAAGGGAACTAGACTATCTACTACTACACATATCTGGTCAGGATTAGCCCCCAGATACAGCAACAAGCATAGGGTATAGAGGTACAAAGTGATAATGAGAAAAAGAGAAAAGTTATCCTGCATTATTTGCCACCGGGCATAACACCTAATTATATTAAAACCTATCAAGGACAAATGAAAATGACAGCCAGGACAAAGATATCGGGTTAATGAGGCTAGCGAGCTTCATCCAGTGCAAAAATGACGTATACTGACAAGTCTTCAATCCAGAATTGTTAGTGCATATCTTTTTTTACTGATTTCTTTACTGAGATAGTTACTCGTTCTGTCCGTCATCTTGCTCTATATGGGGAGAATGGTGATTCAGGACCATTTTGCTATTTCCAGCCATTGTTAGCCTGTTTTTTATTTACTCCAAATACATACTGTGACTTGCCTCCAGGCAATTTATAGCTGAGTGAAGGCACAGCTTAACTCGCACAGAGGTATGCTGAATGAAGAGCCTTTGTTGAAATTAAAAATTAAATTGACTTTGTTATGGAAATGAGAGCAGCAACATTTTAGCTACAAGATAATAATTATTAATTTAAAAATTCCCCCTTTTAACCATGAAATGGGGAATAATAATAAAAAAGACACTGACATCACTGCTGCTACTGGTCCATTCTGAATAATAAATTAAAACCATATACTTATTATTATTATTACTATGATTGCAAAGTTATTAATTAACTACTTTATATTTATCATATGGAAAAGTGTCAAACCACCTCATGACCATATTTCATAAGTGCAATATTAATGTTAAATGTTGTTCTCTTTTCATTTATACAACAATGCTGTTTATTTTTCCCATAACCTCCTCCAGTGAATAAGGTCCATAATTAAGACATTATTTAACTGTGCTGGAACCTAGCTAAGGGACTATCAGCTGAGCTTTCTCGTGCAGGAACATGTCGACAGGAGTGAAATTCCTCTTGGTCAAGTGAGATTTTTAGACGTGATTTTGGAGAGCATCAAAACTTCAGATGCTGCTCCACTCCAACAAAAATAATAAAAGACAACACAAGGGATTGATAATAGACTTAAGTAAAGCCAGGTCATGCGGCAATTTTCAAATAATAATCGAATAATTCAGTGAGTTTCTAATATTATTTTTGCTTGGAATGCACATCTCTACTCTACACATATTAAAATCGGGGTATCTGTACAGACATATTCCACAGACATACTAGAAAACATGATGGCATTTGGCTGAGCAATACGATTAACTCAAAAAATAGAAAACAACATGTGACAGCTAACAAGAATAAGACCGTGGATACTACAAAAACTACATATAGTGCACAAGCGTCCATTTTACTTTTCTAGCGCACGCCTGTAGTGGGAACAGTTTAGCCTATCAGAAACAGGAAGAGAGGAACGATTAGGCGAGTGCGACACCCTTACAACTAGCAGTCAGAAAGAAAAATCCCACAGATCTACGATCAGATTAATCTCCTTAAAACCTAACTTTTACTTATGCTGCACATCACTCTGAATTTAACATAATGCATGATAAAAAACCCTCTTTACTGCTTATTACTGGCGTTAACGTGCATGTCTGTACACAAATCGACAGATAGCGAACAGGCTTCAAGAGAAAGTTGGAGGCTGGAGTAAAGTCAAACGCTCTTTATGGTTGTCGTCATTCTCATGAATACATTTTTGTAAAACTAAATGATACAGACATATAGCACCAAATACTGAATGCTACTTAAACAATACAAGTATTTAAAGTAATAAGACTTTCATGTGTAATAAATGTCTCTTAAAGTCACCATCTATCACCTAATGAGGTAACACAATGGTGATTGAACCTATGACCCACTGATGAAAGTACTGCAATATTTAAATATCTGCAGTATTACGAACTGGGTGTCTGTGGCAACATTGGAAAAAAGGCTGTATTAAGTTACTGCTAATGCAATACATTTCCTACTGCTGCAGATTCACATTTAAAGCATTTAACTGGCAAAACACAAGATGACTTTTATTATGAAGCAGTCACAGGAAATGCAACATATTTATCAATGAGCTGGACACCGACCATGATCATTCATCAAAACAAGACAACGGCCCTTTTTGTGATATTTTTGACAGCGGATTAGTTGTAAAGATTGCAAGACGTAATGGAAAAAGATGTAATTCAAACAGTGAGCTATTAGATGAAGCGTTGCAGGCCACAGGCTACAAATGCAACTTCTCAGTGAGGTAACTATAACTACCGGGACTGTCACTGTTTGCAGACGCATGCCGTGTGCAGCAAATGAAATCACAGTTGCTGGTGGGAAGAGGGCAACTATTTCCTGACTTCTCTATTAAAACACTATTTTGTTTTGCTGCCTGTAGTACACTAAAATCTTACGAATTCACAGATTGCCACTTTAAATGTAACTTAACAAAACACATTAAATTACACTTGTGTACTATAATAATTAACTGTAAGTGTAAATATAATATATAATAATAATACAATATAATATACAAGCACAGCTTTCCAAGGCACAAACAGAGGAAGGGGAGGAAAAGGGTAGCTGGACCGGCAGGCTGATCACACAAAACGAAACAGCTGAAGCATTTCCTGATTTTGATTTCTCTGAACTGTGACCCGGCTGTGTCACATGACTAAAACAATCATTGAAAACAACCGCAGGCAGTAAACAAGAGAAAAATGAATTCCTCCCAAATGACCACTCGCAGAAGAGAATACTGGAAATAGCTGCAAAGATCTTACAGAGCATGACAATGTGGGTTGGTATTGTCAAAAAGTCAATTTAAGCCTATGCATAAAAGGTTATTTCTGCAGTACAATTGCATGGCAGTGCATGTTCATTGCCATGAGTTTAATTCAATATTATGAGACAAATGAAACTGATTCAAAACATACTCCAACAAATTGTAGTTTTACATTCATAAACATACTATAACCTAATTTTCCAGAGCCAATGCTTGAAGCATAACATGACTGAACACTGTCTACAAGCATTGTGTTGTTAGGGAATTCAATACCGTACCTACAGTGATAGAAGGAGGACAACACATTGAGAAGGACGTGAAGTAGGCAGAGCCACTGGTTCCCTAACTACTTTAAAAACCACCAAAGTTGCAGACATTGCTACATGGTACAAGTAGTTTCTTCCCACTTTTCTTTTCTCTTAACATTATTATAAACGTAGAATAAAGAAAGCGGTCATTGCTCTAGCCGCAGGTGCTTCAATTAACTAACAATGACCACAATGCTGCCCTGTTAATGCATTGTATGATGGAATGTGTCGTAACTACTGTTGCTGCCGTGATTCAACGTTGTCTCACTCGTCTCTGCTATTTGACCCCATCTTGGTTAGGTCTCACTTGTAAAAGTCAATGTGGCGTTCTAGTTCAATAAGGGTTATGATGTATATTTGCAGTGGAGGCTTGTTTTTGATGTTTTTGACGTTGCTGCTCTTAACTTTCACAGCGGATTCCTCCACATAATTTAGCAATGTGGTCTTTTGCTGTAAATGTCTCAACATTCCAACTAATTTAAGAGAAACCTTGAATTTTCAGTCATAAATGAAACAACACTGCATTATGCATGAGCCTCATTGGTAGTTGCTATGAGGAAGACTCCAACCCAGAGTCCCAAAATCTCCATCAATCTCCAGAGACTACATTATAGTTGCATGTCATGTCCTGCTAAGTCTTATATAATCTCAAACAACATGTTATGTAACATCGCCTGTGTATGGACAAAATTAATGGACTTTTAATTTCACATCCTGGCCACCACAGGTAATGGGTTCTGCTACCCATGTTGCACCTGTCCACTTCCAAGTTACAGTCCTAAAATCAGATCAAACGTTTCACCAGACAAACCACCAAGTTTGTCCGGCTTGCAACAAATATTCTCTCTTTTGACAATAGATAAAGTGTGTATCCCTGGTGGGCAGCAGGAAGAGTGTTTAAAAACACTTGCATAAGTATGAGGGATTTCGGCATCAGCTCCTTATATGTCTATTAATCCTACAACCAACCACGCAAATTCAAATTCTTAACTTTTTTTAATGCTATGATTCATGCATCACAAAATGCATAAATCTCAATAAAATGCACACGTTTAGCCTCATCACGGGACTGCAGAGCTCTTTCCAGTGGATGACCCACCTATCCCTCTGCCGCTCTAGTGCTGAGGGTGTACAGTGCTGCATCAACCCCCACACAGCCCATCCCCCCACTGTAACTACTGTACACATGCTATCTCAGAAGGAGTGACCACGAGCTCACAGAACAGGAGCTTCCCTAAGCTCAAATCAGTGTGCAGCCAAAATAAACCTCGCTAAACCTGCCATCTTTAGCTTCAGCCTTTGGAAATACTAGAGGGATTGATCATCCATAAATTATGCTATCTTTAAAGACTGCATCATGTTTTGAAATTAAAAATCATACCAATGTTCAGCTTATGATGCTCATGAGAGGGTAATTTTGTATGAAGAGGGTCACTGATATCCTTGAGCAATGCTCTATGAAGATGTAAGACAGGGCTGGGGGCTGAGGATGAGTGCGGAGATGACAAAGTTGCACAAATTAGTCGAGCTACAGTACATGACTATTTTCATCCTATCACATAGCGACCAAGCCTAATGCCTAACCATCTAAAAAACATTCACTGTTGCCCACTATGCTATCCAGAAAAAAGGTAGGTCAGCAGACAAGCTCAGCCATTACATGGGCATGAGCAAAGAAGTGCTTGAAATGTCATTTGGCTACAACACACCATGTTCATTACAAGCAATATACAGTAGTTGGATCAGACTGTACAGCAGGCAATGAGGTGGCAGCTTCCACAGCGGAAAAAACGCTCCATGAATACTTAACATGATATGATGCAAACTGACAGTCAAATGGTGTAATGCTGCACAAAGCATAACTTTGAATAACAAATACGAGACCATCATGATTTTAGGCAAATAAGGGGAAAGGGTGCATGCACAGGCATGTACATCCAAGCACACACACATGCACAAAGAGACAAACACACAGTTAAATACATTCCAAATGAAACCATTAAAGCTGGTGGTCGTGTTTCGCAAAATGTCAACAAACCTCAGCCAGCGCTTTTTGCAAATAAGGAAAATGTAGGCCAAAAGCCCACCAGAGCAGGAGCAGAAAATGGGCCATGCTAAAGTTTAAATAATAAACAACACAATCTGCCTGATGTCAATATTTGCTTGTTGTTTGTTTGAGCACATCCTTAGTCCCACTCACCCACAAGTCCAATGCAAGCACAAATATCTGGCATTCTCAAATGTCAGCTGGTGCTCTACCAGTGCAACTTCTCCCAAATCCAGACAGAACACACATTTTCAGCCACAGTTTTCATCTGGGGGCTGATGGGCCGTGAACACATGTATAGGCAAACATACAGACAATTGTTGTCGCTGTTCTATGGGACAATTGCCCTTGTCTCTGCCCTGCAGTTGTACTGCTCACATTAAATACACAAAGACAAAATGTCCATTTCAGCGTCAGCAGGGTGGTGGTGGCGTGCAGCCCTCACCACCAAAAAGCCTAACAAAAGTATGCCCTTGTTGTCATGGACAGAATATGCCATTCTGCAGCGAGCAGACTGATGCTGTTGTCATGTACTCTGCAGCTTCACAATTATAGCCCCAAACACAGGAGACATTTGTCAATCAACTGGGGGAACTGGCTAACTGAGCAGTCTTTGGTCTGGAGCTAGTGACGAGTCAGAAAACTATATATATATATATATATATATATATATATATATATATATATATATATATATATATATATATATATATATATATATATATATATATATATATATATACTAACTATCTCTCTGCATATTTTATTTTCAATGATAAGCACGCAGCCCACCTAGTACTGTAGCCTCTTAGCTGGTTTGTTCTGGATTAAGTTTAGGTGGTATCTGTTTTTTCATACCTCCCTGACATTTCACCGGGGTATACGATATATTACAGAGAGCCTGAGCCGAAGTTGTGGGTAACTTCAAGGCTAACCCTCTTCACTTTAATCAGCAGCAGGTGGCAAGCAAGCCACTGGAGTTTCAGCACAAACAGCCTAGATTGTACACACACTGCACTGCAACATTCACAGCTATAAAGTTACTGATAATGTCATAATCACTCGTTCCCTCTCTCACTCCATCTCTCAACCACACACTCGCTAATGTTATACCGCACACACCAGTACCAACGTTACTGATACGTCAGTGTGTTGAAAAGAGGTGATACGCGGGTGGTGGTGGCAAACTGGCAGTTGAATAAAACCATGCGGCTATAAAATGCTTTGGTAGTTTGAAGAAGACTAAACGCAACAGTCGGTCACCATCTTTCTCAGCTCAGCTGCCTGTCACACCATCAAAAGGCAGACTGCTATGGGACCTAATTTTGGAAAAAAAATATGAATTGTAGTTAACTGAGAGAGCTAAATATTTTTTGATCCTGTTTGAACTGAGCCATGAATCACATATGTGTCAATTTAAAACATAATTTTGCAAGTCAAGAAAGTCACAGTTTGTAAGACTGTGAAAGTGCATATTACACCCAAAAGTTGTGTAAGTGACACCTCTCTGTCTGAAGCTATGTGTCTCTGTGTTTCACACTTGGATGTACTCTCACTGGTAAAAAGACCAGGAGCCACTGGATAAAACACATCAGGTAAAATAACATTTCATCTGTATATGGAAAATAGCTAAATTACTAGTTAGCGAGTGTTGGTGGTGTATGTTGTGCGAGACCAGACACGTAGTTCGCCGAGTGGTTTCACATAACACCAATGATACGACAATCTCACGACAAAGTGTGACATCCTTGACTTTCAAAATTATCTTTCTAAATTGACAAACATATGTATGATTCATGTCGCCATTAAGACAGGATTAAAAAAAACATGTCAGTCTCCATTGACAAAAGTTCATCTTTTTTCTGAAATAAGGTCCCATGGGTCCCTATGCCAGTCACAAACTGTAGGCTGACAGCATTAACTGGCCTGTGTTTTACTGCAATTTCCCTTTCTAATTATGAAGGCTGCATCTAACCTGCCCTAAACAAACCAAGAGCCAAAATGTTTAACAAGCAACACCACAAACCTCTTACATGACAGGAAAACTTACTAGACATTACTCAAATTTAGTCTTACTGCTTCCTGCAATGTCACATAACTGCTCCTTTAACTCATGTCAAGAATTTTGTGCACCCACAGAGTACAGTCCTTGTACATACATTACACATTTTAATATGACCTATACATAGCGGCCACTTTAAGTGAGATTGATTTAATGTGACATTTTGAGATCAGCAGCGTCAGAGGCAGTGTTCTAGGTTTTAAATTAGTTTTTGCATCCAGTGGTTTAAATGCTGGTTCAAACTCTTTTATATCCTGCCAAAAGTCACAAAAGGAAAACACTGCATGCACATTTAGGCATCATGGATAAACATTTATCTGTAGACATAAAGAGGGAATATGGAAATAGTCCCTTTTTGAAACATGCTGCATTCAATGGAAATTATTTGTTTCTTATTTCTTATTCTTTTTTCCCTATGAGACTGATAAAATGGATATAAATTATGATTCATCCAATAAAAAAAGGAGCTGATTTGATTTGAACATTAGGGTCACCAAGCAACTCTCTGCTCCTCATTTGCGTGATCAAGCTCTGTGCGATGATGCCAAGTGTCCACATTGGCTGTTGCTATGTTACCGAGTCAAAAGCAGGAGGTTGGCAAGGCATGGATATAAAAATGGTCTCTCCCTCCCTGTCAAATGGTGTAAAACTACTAACGTAAATACCAGTCATCTGTTGATATGTGTGGAACAGAATAACTAGAAGATGGATTATAAAATGTATGACAGAGAACTATATATAGTTCATAGGGGAATCTGTTTTATTAATCAAGTGTTTCAGGAAAAAAAAAAAGCCATAGTCAACAACATAAACGTCTACTACTATCCTACATCAAATTGTTTTACTTCACTTGAAGCAGAGCTGCGGCCGTGAAAAACTTGATACTTTTATATAGGGGCACACTGACAGATACTGGATTGAATAACAGGCCAATCCGGACTTGGGTATCGGTGACTGTTCAGTTCAATTATATGTATACATACACATTACATACTGGAATTTTAATTGCTGTTGAGTCCTAGTCCCACTGAGGAATACAGCTGATTAATTAAACACTGGTTTTGGATCCGTACTCTGCATCGGCCGATACCCAAAGTCCAGTTATCACTATCGGCATCAGGACTGAAAAAGTCAGATTGATGCCTTCCTACTTACTACAGACATTCATCCTTTCCCCAGGTGATGCATTCTAGGTACAATCCACTGACTTACAAACTAATGTTTTCACTCTAAAACATCTCATTTATAAATGATTGGTCTGCATAAGTAGCCTTCTGAATGTGTTGGTTGTATATATAAAAGTAGGGATGCACGATCTGACTTTTTCAGTCACGATACCAGCAGCGATACCTGAGCTTCGAGTATCGGCCGATGCAGAGTTCGGATTCGAATCCAGTGTTTAATTAATAAGCTGTATGCCTCACGGTGTGGAAGGGAGTGGGATCACTTTTATGTGTAAGGAAATATCAGGCTGGACTTAAACATTGATTTCCTAACTTTGTAAACAACATGTGACCAAAAAAATAAAAAAATACAGCGATAGAAATGTATCAAATAAATCGGACTCTAGCAAGGAATTGCAGGAATTACAATTCTGGTATATAATGTACACTATATAGGATATAAACATTGAATTGATCTGCCCCATTGTCACCAATGTCCGATCAGTTATTTGAGTATTGGCCAATATCCGACACAGTATTGGTTTTGGCGCACCCCTAGAACTAAATTTAATGGCAACCCATCAAGTAGTTGTGAAAACATCTCAGACCATAAAGCCTAGCCACTAGCACGGCTAAAAGTATTCCTGCCCAATCCCCTATTGTAGCTTATGTCCTGTCCTACTGGCTTTGCTTCAGCTACAATTACAAAATTTGACTTTAACTGCAACTCCAACCCCAAAACAGATATAAGCAAGCGAGTTTTAAACCCTAAAGTCAACAACACCGGGTTCATTCATTTGTTTAAAGGGGCCTGAGAAACTAGCTAACGCTATATAAGTTTATTCGTGTCGAAAATGGTTAACTCCCCCAGCAGTGGGGTCTCAGCCACTTCCTCAATGCAGCACTACTCGCCCGCAGGAGGTGATTAGAAAAGCTAGTGAGCTAAATGGTAACTAAAAACATCTAACCACGGACATTTGACGCCCTCCCCCCATCCAAAATACAGTATCATCACACGGGAACGCGCATTTTAGCAAACTGGGTCTTTTAGCCGACGCAACGCATAGACACTCCCTTTAAAACAAGCACGGTGCCCTTTAAACAAACTAACGTTACGCCAGAAACGTTAGATAACTCAAGTCTACAGTTCGGACGAAGAAACACGAAACAGCAAAGAAAGTATGCAATATTATCACTAACTGCAGTAACTGTTCAGGCTGGCTACCATGACAAGGAAACAGTTGAGGACAAAAAGTCGCTCGGAGATGCCCCGAGTGAGTCCGGTAATCGATGGTTATTTACATCGATAACGGCCAAGCAGAGGCGAAATTCAACCGGTAAAAATGTACAGGGTGCAACTGGCATTATCCTTACCTACACAGTGAACGAGTTTGTGTCGCCAAGAGTCAAGTTCCTGCCGAAAGCCGCGCCTGTCGATTGTGCATTGCTGCCTTTTGCACTGACTCGCCATTTTCTATCGTTCTTGTCTGGCGGGCACGAGCACGGAAAGAGGAAGCGCTCTCGTATGTGAATGCGCGCGCCTCTGTGTCGAAGAGGAAATCTCTCCAGAGGGAGGTGTAGTCTCAGAGTAATCAAACCAAACAGCGACATTCAACCAGTAAGTCAATATCAAAGTAAATAAATATGCAAATACACGAATGATAGATTGCATTTAGCCCACCAATGTAAACAATAACAGCAATGCTTTCCCTTGAAAATAAAGATTAATGCTACAGTGGGTAGAATGGAGCATATATGATTTTAAAAAGTTATTTCTGTAAGACGGTCACTATATCCTGGCAGTAATGCATGAGACCGGTGCTCCTAATGGCATCTGAAGGATTTCATAGACCAGAGGAACACAACCAATCAGAGCTGAACTGGAGTCTGTCGTCCAGCTTTGGTCTACGAGACAGTCACTCACAAACTCTGATCAAATGATCAGACTAGGCAGCGTTGATCAAATATGAATCAATTTCCTGTTACTGCAATGCCTATTTCTTGCCTCAAATGTTTTCAGAAACATCTTGTAGTTACTGTTTAGTTGTAAAATGAGAAAATGTGTTACCCGGCGGCCATGTTGAGATCAAATTAGGAAATACCAAGCACCGCCCAACAGCCAGAGTACAGCCAATAGGAACGCTCTCTCCCTCTCTGAAATGACCTGTGATTGGTTAAAGTCTTCGATCACAGGCCAGATTATTCAAAGCCTAAAAACAGAGCCACAAGGAGGTGCAGATGTTTAGTTTTCTCTCAGAATGCTCAAAGTACAATATGCTGAGAGGTTATTATAGAAATTTTGCCCAAAGATGCCAAAAATCATCATTGAATAACTCAGTAACTTCAAAAACTCTCAACATTTTTCAGTTTTAACACACGAAGTACAAAACAATACACTCACTTTTCAGTTCATTCATCTTCCACAAATCCATCAAATCCTTCATCATCAGTGTGAGTTAAACAGTTGGGCGATTCTAAGTGCGCCTTACAATGCGAAAAATACGGTACAAATATTTATGGTCCTTAGAGGATGAAGCCTACTGACTTTGGTGATCCTCTGGGTTTTACTCTAGTGCCACCAGCAGATAGATATTTTGGCATTTAGTAAAATATTTTCACAACTACTTTGCCAAGTCTAGTCAGTTTTATTTGTTCAGCCCAAAATCACAAATTTGCCTCAAAAGGCTTTACAATCTATAGAGGAAATCCTCTGTCCTTTACAGTGGGACCCCCTTTATTGGATGAGGAAGAACTACCCCCTAAAAACAAACCTTTAACAGGGAAAAAAATGGAAGAAACCTCAGAAAGAGCAACAGAGGAGGGACCACCCTTCCAGGATGGACAGATGTGCAATAGATGTTGTATGTACAGAGTAACAACATAAAGAAAATACTACATAGATAATACATATGACAAAAAATAATACATATAATGTGAATATATGTGAGAAGGTGGATCCAGGAGGATGACATCTTCCCAGAGTTGCCACTACAACTTACTATTTTTGTCATGGATTGCCATGATTTTTTTATAGTCATGATTCCCAGAGGATGAATCCTAAGAACATTAGTGATTATCTGACTTTTCTTAATGTGCCACCAGCGCATCACTGTTTTCACTTATCCTGTGAAAGGGCTGGCACAAGTTTTAGTACAGACGCTGATGGTTTCCAGACGATGTATACTGCTGAACTTGATGATCCCTTGACTTTTCCTCTAAGGCAGTGATTCTCAAAGTGGGAGTCCATGGCACTATGTCACGGGGGCCACAAAATAATTGCTACTAAAAATAAAATTGTGCTGTGTTGTTAAAAAAGTGCATATCTACAGATGGGTACCATTTGCTGCAATAAAACAAGCATGTGTCCATTACTCCCATGTACATTAGATTTGAGCCAAAAGAAACTTTGATATGATCGTGACACACAGCAATAATGTCATTAATCTTAAGCAGCACTAAACAACTAAGCACTAACTGAAAGTCAGCTTTAGACTGGTACTTATAAATATCAGGATTTATGGGGACTATGCCAGTCTTGCTACTGTTCATTTTCTGAAAGCTTTTAAGATCAGATAATTGAAATGTTGGCTACAAATGCTATCAGATTGAGTCCAAATGCAATTTGAATAAAATCACCCTCTGTTTAAAGGTGTATAAGTGGCATTAACATTTAATGACATTGCAAATTTCCCTACTGTGCGATTCATAAAAGATCTTCTTATCTTATCTTACCTTATCTTATCTTATCTTATCTTATCTTGATTCAAATTGAAAAGAAAAGAAGTATTTAGGTTGAAAAGTTTTAGAATACAAGTGGTTCCAGTGGCATCTATGAGTACAAATGGTACCAAGCATATGCTTTATCTGTGTAACGATTAAGAGAGGGTACTTGGAAAATACTCTCCCCTTTAATGGGGCCCTGGACCAAAAAAGTTTGATAATTCCTGCTCTAGATATCTGTATATTCAGGAAAAGGAACAACCTATAGTAGTTTTTCAGAGATCAGTATTTCAACAGTAGAATAAATGTTATTTTGGCAAGCGTGCTGTTTGAGACATTTTGACTGACTTGAAGCTGCAGTGGTAGAACTGAAGCAAATAAGCTAATTATTTTTATAAAATGGTCACTTTTTCCTGACAATTGTGAATGAGACAGGTAATCTGAGAAAAATAATGTTCCTCTGCATCCTCTACTGCAGGTTTAATCTGAAATGCATTGTGTTTTAGGGTGTAAAATGTAATGCCTATGCTGTTACCCAGTGAGAAACCTGAGCTGAATCCGTACACCAGAGCCTGCATGTCTGTGGTGTTTTCTGGGGAATATAATGAATAACAATAGTCATCATAATAATACTTTTATTTGTGTTGTTATTGGTAATATTTCAGTGGTGACAGTAGTAGTATTGGTAATAATATAATTATAACATCCTTATTTATAGTAATTTAGAGTCTGTAGTTTATATGCAGTCTATGGCCTACATATTACACATAATGTAACCTAGACTGCGGTAGTACTGAATGCTTCAAGAAGCTTTAACAAAATGCCCAACAGCCTTTTATTAATATGTCCGCCACAGCCCCTAAGCTGTAGCGCACCAGGCCAATCAGAGAAAGTTTTCAATGAGAGCCAACAACAGTCATGCAATGAGACAGCGCGGCGGTCAGGCTGCAATGATGCTGTTATAGTGCTGCCTTCATGGACTATCGGAATTCCTGTGATCCCCTAGATAGAGACGCGCATGAACGTCAGAACGAGCTTGGCAACAAAAGTAAACACGGCTTGTAAAGAGGGGGTAACTCTCCAGGAGTTTTACGGGCCAAAGCTCACAAGGCAAGTCAAACCTATGTGGCATTGTATTTTATATAAACATAGCAAGACATTTCACAATTTTCATTTGACTACTCTAACACAGCCGTTCCTTTCAATCTCTAAAACACAACAAAGGTCATTAAAACGCCTTTACTGCGGATTTACTTATTTTGTGACGAAGCTGTCGCACGCGAAGCCAGTGTGAGTAAGTTTACGAGGAGCACTTGAACGCAGCATACGTTTCTCGGCCGGTGTTTTCATATTTTTACGCCCCTCGGCTCCTGCACGGCGGTGTCCATGCTTCAGAGACGACAAACGTAGCCTACAGGTAAATCATAGCGTTAATAGGTGTTGTCGCTTTTCGCTTACAGTTGTGTTGCAATAGCCTGTCGATTTATATGCGTGTAATTACAAACGATAGCCTAATTAGCCAGATGTATGTGAAGGCTACACTGACTGAAACATACTGGCAACCCAAAGTGAATATTTACAATAACGTTTAATGTTTCAGTGTTAGCTGATGAATTATTTATTCGATGGCGACCGTATGGGTAAAACTACACCTGACTGCCATTCTCTAACACACTATCATGCATTTAAACAGTATGTTGAAATGGTCACCATGCGACAAGCTTTTGTTTATACTGTATCTGCAGTCACGCTGTAGTCACGTTTTTCAGCCTATTCCTGTACAGAAGGCGTTTCTCCCTCAAGTGAGCTTTTAAACTGGGCTCACACCAGCATCACCACCATCAACACGTACTGTGCTTTATGTTGACAGTTATAGGATCTGCTGTAACTTGTCTTTATCGTTTGATCCCACACCTAAAGTCCAACTAAAGGAACATGCACTTACACTGAGGCTTTTGCCCACAATAATTGTGACAATACTTTCCACCTTATTTATAAATCTAAACGACAGAAAACAAACTGCTTCAGCTATTTAATTGTGAAAGCAGCATGTCCTGAAAAATAATCTGCTAACTGATTTATTCATTGTGTCTGGTAGGCTATTTGTAACTTAAGAAACTGAATACACAAGGCCGTGTGGCACTGAGCCTAATGCACTATATTTCTTGTCTTTTATTTATTTAACTAAAGGTAATGCCAAATTACAGTATGTTTGGGAAGCTTGGGATCGCTGCTTGTGTTACCATTGTAACCCAGCTGATTAGACAGATAGATACTTTATTGATCCCAAAGGATGGTATTGGTAGTGCAACTAGTACTACTGAATACAGTAGTGTATATTATAGTGTAATGTATGATACAGTAGTGTGTACAAAAGACGTAGGAAATGACATGGAAAGATAGTGTATAAGCTATAATAATAACAACAACAACAACAACAACAATAAAGCCATGCGATGGACTGGCGATCTGTCCAAGGTGTACCCCGCCTTCGCCCAATGACAGCTCCTAATGGGATAAGCGGCTGAAGATGGATGGATGGATGGATGGATGGATGGACTGCAATAAAATAAAGCTGGATTTACAACTATAACAATATGTCCTAAAGAGACAGTTACTCCCTCTGCTTCACTTACAGAGGGACTAATAATCCCATTAGGGATTTCCTTTCACTTGATTCCCTCCACAGGGAGGTCAGAGGTCATGGTCAGCTGAAGAAGAGGCTCACAGATGCTCGCTCTCACTCTGAAAACCATTCAAAGCAGCGTGCTTTTCCTTTAGAAGTAAATTACTGGTCGCCAATGTAGATGTGTTCTTCAGCTCTGTTTCCAATGTGTGTGTTGAAAACAGGGGTGACATGACTCTGACCAGAGGATCTTTCACCTACGCCAGTGGGGAGGAGTACCATGGCGAGTGGAAAGAAGGCAAGACAGTTCTGCTTCTCCGTTTTAAATAAAGTTTGTGTGCAAGCACCACCGGTTTAACCACAGAGAGGAGATGAGCACCTTCTGTGCTGTACATCTAGTCCACATAATGCCTCTCCAAGGCATCCTTGTGTTAGTTCTCAGCCGAGTGAAAAGGAATGGTGAGATGCTGACAGTTGGGAAAATGCATTCAGTGTTTGTTACACAACGTTTAGAGTTAACACAAGTATATACTGTATAAGGTATGCAGATGCCAATTGTAAAAACTGAACACATTACTTATATTTCCCCCAAAACATTAATATTAATAGTTGCTGGTGTTCTGACAAATAAAGCTACCCACTCAGAACGACCAACCAGTAGCTCACCCTGTTAGACTAGTCTGATGGACCTCTATAATTGTAGTCAAGTAAAGTAGATCATTCTACCAGGTAGGAAATATCTATCAGAATGGACAACTACCACTATAAATGTAGGTAAAACACAAGCACATCGTGTTGGTGGATCATTTTGAGCAGTAGCTCTATTTGTCAAAACACTGGTTAACATGATTTTACCAAGCTTCCTCAGCTAGTTCTCTAACTGGACCTAATCTTTTCCTCACACACCAGTTCACCTTGACTCATACACTATATTTGTAGTATTTCAACATGGTCTTATGCACACATGCAAGTAAATTGTGACCATATTTAACACAGCTATTACTGATCATCCTCCACAAAGGACATAAAGGTCAGATGTTGTCATATGCTGCACATATTGTAAAGCCCCCTGAGACGAGCTTGTGATTTGTGATATTGGGCTGTATGACGTGAGGAGAATGACAAATGCTGACCCGAATGCTTCGAAGCTTCAACTGTTGCCATGGTAACTGACCTCCAAATCAGTATTTGAATAATACAGGATCTATATATATAGATATACAGTATACATACAGTATGTATACTGTACTGTATACTATACCTACAGTATGTATACTGTAGGTATGCTGTAGAGAGAGAGATCCTACAACATTCATTATTGATATTCAACATTATTTGTTATTCTTAGATGAATATTTGTTATGTGTAGGGGTGTGTGTACAGTAGTGTGGCAGCAGCACTGAAACAGGGAGATGGAGACAAACAGATAGAGGAACATGTCAACTGTGCAGCAAAGCTTCAAATACCTTCGATTACTTCTCACTGAAGGTTCTAAGCCCAAAAAATTAGATCCGTGACAGCCCTACTCAGAGTACATCTTGTGACATTAGCTTAGATAACAGCACTCTCGGTCTCAGGATGAGCTTGAAGCTCATTAAATTATTGGCACATAAGGTTGTTATATTATGGAGACACTAGCAGGAAGAAATGCAAGTCTCATTGGCTGCAAATATCTTAGGTTTCCTGTTCATGAATCTGCATGGATGTGTGCATACTAAAATGTTAAATCTCTCTGTCAAATTTTCCCCTGGGGCAAAGATTACGAGGATGCTTGCGCTGCTTTAAAACTCTCACACACATATACAGTACAGGGATGTTAGTGACATGCAAGCTCAAGCTGTTTAATCAATCCCAATTAGCTAGCATTGGCAAGCCACGACGAACAGAGCCAGATTTACCAGCTCTGGCTTTGTTAAATCTTCTGGATTAGACTTTGGACCTGTTTAGGAAATCTTAGAGAGACCTCTGTCAGCTGGTGCTGAGAAACCAAATCAGCTGCAATGCTAGGAACAAGACCATGCAGGGGTTTTAGTCTGTCTTTGCATTAGGTTTGTGATAACTTTCAGCTGCTTTTAGGACAACGCAAACACCGTCCAGGCCATTTTAACTGGTGTATTGCTTCCCTCTTCAAAGGCCTACTTTTCCAGTTTGGCAAATACAGGCGCAAACCAGTTGGAGCAGTTACCCAGAAACTTGTGCCCTCTGACATGATTATATATTCAGTGTCGGATCATAGGCTACCAGGAGGGGAATGCAAGTACATTCCTTGACTGTTTTCACAGTCTGGATCCTAAAGGAAATCCCTGCTAAAAAATCTGCTGGATTAGAGTGCTGTAATTCCCACCACACAGGAGGCAGATGGGACTCCTAATTCAGTAGTAAACCTTTAGCTGACGGAGAGGGGGGAGGATACCTAAATCCAAGCACGTACTGACTCGTGACATATGTAGTGGCTCTCCAGTACCAAGTGAATATAAAACCTTGAGCCGCATTGCAAGTTCAAATGTCACACTCAGTCGGTCGTCGCTTACAGTATGTTACGAAAGAGTAATCCGCAAGAGGCTAAGTGGTTAGATGAGGCATGATGACACCCATGTAGATGACATTCAATTCGACAAATGGCATCAAGGTCGTTTGCCTGGACAGAATTTCTTGTGTGCCCATCATCTGAAGTTTGGGTCATTACTCTTTCTTGATATTCCAGGTCGGAGGCATGGCGTCGGCCAGCTCAAGTTTCAGGATGGAACCTGCTACTCTGGCCAGTTTGAGAATGGACTGTTCCACGGCTCTGGCGTGCTG
The DNA here is from genome assembly GCA_947000775.1 of Pterois miles. Classification (NCBI taxonomy): domain Eukaryota; kingdom Metazoa; phylum Chordata; class Actinopteri; order Perciformes; family Scorpaenidae; genus Pterois; species Pterois miles. The sequence goes on from CAMQGK010000341.1 coordinate 14,388,839, forward strand.
CTCTTTACAGATGGATCCAGGTGTGTGACACAAACAGAAAGCAAGCTTTGCCTTCAGTCAAAAGCTACAAATGAAACCCTGCTCTCTCTTTTTTTTACCACGTCAGGTACGAAGGAGAATTTGCACATGGGAAGTTTCAAGGTGCGGGAGTCTTCGGTCGATACGATGGCATGAAGTTTGAAGGAGAATTCAAAGATGGACGCGTTGAGGGATACGGTAAAGCTGTAACACTGCTGGAATAGTTTTTCCATAGTGTCTCTTTGTGGTTGCTCATAGTAACCTGTCTGTTCCTCCAGGGCTACTAACCTTCCCAGACGGAGCTCATGGCGTCCCACGAAACGAGGGCTTGTTCCAGAACCACAAGCTGCAGAAGAGAGAAAAGTGTCCAGGAGTGGTGCAGCGTGCTCAGGCTTCAGCCTCCAACGCTCGCAGTCTGGCACTTTGACCGTCACAGACCCTGGAGGAGACACGGTCAGGGTTCCAGCACCTTCCAAGGGGGCTCAGGGATGTGTATTTGTATACTCCCCACTAGCTCTTCTCTCTCCGTCTTTCTCTTTTCTCTCCAACACTTTTTTTTCCTTTTCTGCATCTTCCCCACTTAGCCTTCACAGTGGCTTGGAATGGACACGAAATTGGACCAAACAATGGCTTTCTGTATGACTGACTTGAAATGCACAACATCGTGAAGCACATTTTTAATTTAACAAGTCACATAAACACCAAATGCTGCTGGGTTGTTCTAATTGTCCTACCTATAAACAGTGTCTTAGCATTTCTCCTTAGACTAGTTAGCTTTCATATATCAAACAACAGAATATGGGAGACCTCTTCTTACCATGGTATTGCACATCTCATACTTTAAAGAAGGTTTTTTCTGCCTGCATTAGGAGGAGGTGTAAAGTAAGTCTGTATGTTCCAGACTTGAGGCACTAATTAGATCAATTCATCTAAAAAAAAAATGCTGCAATCCATTACAACAGAGTGATACTTAAAGGTCCCCTGTGGGGTTTCTGACCTCTGGCACTGCAAGCGAACAAACATAGATCTAAACAATGCACAATTATAAAATTGTGGATGTAACGAGAACCAATACTTTGGTACCAAGTCGATGCCAAAATTCAGAAAAAATAACGTTACCCGTTTTTCTACACTACCGCAGGTACCATCAGGGCTCAAGACTAATGGTGCCCCATCTTCCTAGGGACGATAGTCACTACCGATCATGATCACTATCGATGCGTCCAGGGGACACACCCTATTTTTTTAATGCCATACTGTGAAAGACAAATCTGGGTTGAAATCGGCAGGATGAGAGCTACTTAATGTTGGCTGTTAGCTCTTTGCAGAACTGTGTTGCTTACCAGCCGCTAACAGCTAACATTAAATAGCTTTCATCTTGCCGATTTCATCACGGGAGGTTCCATCAGTTTACACTGTGATGCGTTCAGGCTTAGTAAAAATGGGTATTGGGCAAAAGTAAATTCTAACATTATCATGTGTTCAGATGTCATTTTTTAAAATGTAGTTTTTAAACCTGAATAAATCCAGTTGTTTGAGATGTCATCACAGCAATATAAAATAGATAATAGAGAGGGAACATATGCAAATGGTAATAAAGGAGCGTATGTTGACGTACATGGGATTTATTGTTTTTTACTGTGGTATCAAATAGGGTCTCAAGGCTCGTGGAATTTCACTGGTATTGATATCGACTACTAAATTTCTGGTATCGTGGCATCCCTATTAAAAATATATTTTTTAAAGTTGGCTTTACAACAATGATTGTAAGCATCTTGTTTGTTTACAAAAACACACCACAGGGCACCTTTAATTTCTCATCTCAAGTAACAGTGCTGCTGAAAACTTGGTCTTTGCATGCATTATTATGTCACTGGTGTTTCTCCTTTTAGAAGATCAGTATTCACGTTTGCCTTAAAGACATTTTGGTACGAGGGGGGTAGCTCCAGGGTGTCTATCTGAAAATAAGATGACGCACAGTTCCCTCTCCTTTCCATCTCCTCTGCATCATTTGCCCCTAAGGTATCTGTCATCCTAATGAATTTGAGGGCTGTTTGAAGATTGCCTTCACTTTGAGGGACACGTCGCTAAGCTGGTGCCGAGTTTCAGCTCCCATCACTCACGAGTCCAGCAGCTCTTCTCTCTCCAATAAACCTCCCCTCTCCCAGTGGAAATCACGGGAGAGGAGATTTAACTCTGCTGGATAATTCTCTCATGTTTCCCCCTGTATTACCTGAAAGACTCGGATGACTGGACATCCTCAAAGTTGTTAAATAATCATAATTAAATCGGGCATAGCTCTTAATTGAGGCAGCTGAATGAAATAATTTATAAACCAGATATACAATATATTTAAGAATATGTAATTGTGTTTTTCTGTGAGGTGTACATTTATTGTCGTTGATTGTGGGGTTTTGTTTTTGACCTTTCAGATGAATTAAGAATTTGATTGGTCAGGTGTTATTTAAGTAAGTTAGCTATCCTGTGATTACAGATGAATTCAGTGTACTTGAACAATTAATAGGCCTTACAGAGCATTTGTAGACTTGTCTATGGTTGCCTACATAGAAATTCAACCAAAGACAATCAAGTGATATTACAGGTGAGGAAGCCTGGAACAGTCAACAGGAGTTACATGTGTTGTTTCTTACAGCCGAACAATAAAGACAAATCAATAAGGACAAATCCACCTGGGGCTTTAGTGCACAAGATAAACAAAAGGGACGAAGATTAAACAGGGAATTGATATGAGATTCTGTTGTAAATATTCCTGAAGTCTCCAGCCTGGATTATTGCAGTTCCTGATTTTCATTGTCCTTATATGCTATGAAGAAAAAAAAAAAATCAATGCTCAATATCATGAACCCATACTGCTGCTTAGTTTGAATGCCCCTGTCGGTTCGAGAGCATGCTGCAAAGTCTAATCACAAAGACTGAAGGTAACATTAGACACAGAAAAGCAAACCAGCACACGTGTCAGTACCACTATCTAAGCACACGATGATACTATTATGTCTGCTGTAAGTGTGTAACATCCTGTATTTCAGATCATGTAATAGTATTTTTCTTTTTCTGCTATTTCGGAGACGGCGCCTGCTGCTCGAGCCTTCTTTGCCTACACACGCCTGCCTGAGTGGAATTGAATTCACACAAAAAAAATTCCACATCTATTTCCAACTGGAAACAAATGGTGCTTTAAAAAGCGTGCCTGTCCAGACTTTCACTTGCCTGGAAAATATCATTGCCATGGTTACCTTTTCTTTCCCAGTAATGTTGCTTTGAGTGCTCTTAGATAAAACTACTGCACATGTATCACCTCATTCTCCTGGAATAGGTCTGAGTATGTATCGTATAGGTTTAATAAAGCCTCGTGTTGAGAAAAGAGACACGTCTTTCATTGCACTGGGACACGGTAACATGACAAAAAGACTGTTTTCAGATGCTCATGCAGCCTTTTGTGATGTTCCAACACAAAGGCTGAGATGCGAGACATTTGCAGCTGTGGGGAGGAAGTTTAACCATTTCATGGGTGAACAGGTTCCTCTGGTTTTTGGATGCTACGAGGCACAAAGCCTCCAGTTTTCCCATCCCCCTTCTCTTTCTACACCACTCCAGCCCTCAGCAACAACATACAGCATGTAGCTCGCATAAAATTCACAACCAAAGCTATAAAACATATATGAGTCCATCCGATTTAATCTTTCTGATCCATGAACTTTATTACACTGAAGATATACTGTAATATCTCTGTTCAGGTCAGGTTGACAAAAGAAATGCCAACACTATTTTGTATAACCTTGTATTGGTGTGTGTCTCCACTAAAGTCCCTGACAGTTGCACAGCCTTGCTCACAACAGGAAACACTGTGTGTGGCTGATAATGTATCTGAGGAGTTGCCTACAATGAAAATGTTGGTTTCTAACAGAAAACTGCTTTTCAAAACAGCATTTTACATTCACATTTTAAAAAAGAAAAACAAACAGCAGTAGCCTGGTAATTGTTGAACAAGCTGTGCTGAATGGCTGGATGTGTAAACATCTACATTGCAAGCAGTGGAGCAAGCTGCTGGTTTCCCCAATGTGGATGACCAACCTCCCTCAGGAACATTTGAGCCACTGATGACAGAAGGAAAATATGTCCACTGAGCTCCCCTTGATTCCCTGACTTTAGCGGGGGCATACCAGCCATCTCTGCTCTCGTCAGCTGACGTCTCAAACATAGTGCTACTGTGTGCTCTGGCCTTATCTGTCGCCTCGATAAAACAAGGGCCCTCTTGATGTATATTCAAACGCAGCTTCTGCACAGCACTATCGGTTAAAATTATTCAACTTCCAAAGGCATCACAAATCACACATGAAACATCCATGAGAGTGCTGTTCAGATCATAAGGCTCTTTGGAAATGAACATCAAAAGCCAGAGCTTTGCAAAAAAAAAAAAAAAAAAAGGTTTGGGAAATTCAGCTTTGTTTCACACGCTTTTGACTCCTTTCTTAAGATAAGCAGATCATTTTGGATCGTCCACGCTGACGTTTTCTAGTGTCAGAGTTCAGACCAATCTCAGATAGTTTAACCACCATGCACTGGAGAAGCAGATTTTGTTGGTGAGTACATATAGTGCATATGCTCAAATACGATGTACACAGACCTAAAGCGGAATTACAGAATGTATGTTGAACCTGAGACAGATCGTTGTAGAAAGTGACACTTTAAAGTATGTACTGTATGAGTAGATGTACAGCTTTTACATTATTCACTCCTCTCTGGAGGTGTTTTCAGGTCCCACCTCCTTCAGTTTCTCCAGGCTCTGCAGCATCTCCATGATGTCAAACTGCCATTGTTTCACCTGCTGCACTGCTGTCACTCCCTCCTGTCACACAGTTCATATATGCTGTCAGTTTGTCACAGTATATCGCATGTATGTGTTGAGATGTTGAGACGACATGTTAGCGTGACATTGCAGCCAATAAGTGTTCATTAAAGGAATAGTTTGAGATTTTGGGAAATGTCCTTCATTTGCTTTGTTGTCGAGGGTTGGATGAGAAGGCTGATACCACTCTCTTGTCTATGTCAGTGTTAAACGTGAGGCTACAGGCAGCAGCTTATTTCTTTTTATTTTAATCATAAGCATTTCTTGGGTTAGCTTAGCTTAAGATAAAGACCAGAAACACAGGGAAATCGTTAGCCTGGCTCTGTTTAAAGGTAACAAAATCCATCTGCCAACACCTCAGAAGCTCCTCTATTAACACTTTAGATCTTTATTTCCATAAAAACAAGTTTAAAAATGTCAGTTCACTGTTTTACAGGGTTTTTTGTACTGGACCGGCACAAAACCCCTCGTAAAACAGGGAATTGACATTTTTACACTTTACACTTACACTTTTTTTACGGTTTTTTGTGTGGATTAAAACGAGATGTGACTTGTTAATTACTGAGCTTTAGCTGTTTCCAGTTTTTATGCCTGCTGGCGGCAGCATCATATTTATAGAGGACTTAGTATGCTTATTTTTAGGTTCATACTTGTATTTTGGGTTTCTGCTGGAACATGTTTACATTGTTTAATGTTCAAAAAAACACTTGATTTTCATACTGTCTGTGCTGCAGCGCCTCTTTTCACCCTCTGTCAGAAACTGCTTGCCCCTCCTCTCAGCTGTGATTGGTCAACCAAATCAAACTCTTCAGACTCCGCTCCAGCTCCGCTCTATCAAGCTTTGTTTGAGGGCATGCCAAACTAGCTGCTAGGCAGGTATTATGCAAATTGGTACTTGGTTACATCACCACGTTACAGATGAAAAGGCGGGACTTCAAGCGAGTGTTTCAGGCAGTTCAGGAGCAGTGTTTCTGTGGAGAGGAGTGACTCCCTTTGGCGTGGACTTTGTAACTTTGCACACATTACATGCACAAAAAATATATAACAAAGAGAAAAAGTACAAAAGCAAAATAAGTCATCTTTAACATACATATACAAGCATGGTATTGATCTTAAATCTGACTCTCAGGGGGAAATGTAACAATATAGCATTGATATTTCCCAAAATATCAAACTATTCCTTTAAAATCATCTTCATCAAGCAAAACTAGACATGCGTAACATGTAGAAAAACTCACAAGATTTTCTATTTTTATGTCAGCCCCTGCAACTAGGAGCAGCTTCACTATCTTGTATCTGTTGAGACGCACAGCATCATGCAGGGCGGTGTCCCCTTCCTGAGAGCAGAAACAAAATGTATTCATGGCAGAAATTAATTATAGAGAAGATGAAACACAGTGTTGGGCTGCTGCCTACTCTGTCCATGGAGTTGATTTCGGCACCACTGGACAGCAGGTACTCCACAACGGCAGCGTGGCCTGTTCTTGTGGCCACATGCAGAGGAGTGCTGTCCAACTGCAATGTGGACATTGACATACACACAGTCACTGTGACAAACACATGAAGGACCAACTGTGTATAAGATGTACAGTTTGTTCACAGACACACAAATATGAGTCCAAATTCAGGCACAAATAAAATGCACCTTATCTCTAGCATTCAGGTCAGCCCCGTGGCTCTTCAGGGCTTTGACAGCTTCCAGGCTTCCCCCCCTGCAGGCCCAGTGTATGGCCCAGGAGCCCAGCTGAAACACAGTAGGATGGCCCCATTCTATTAATAGCACTCACCTCAGGCCACGAGAGGCTGGGGCTTTAGTGAGCGAAGATAATCTCAACCAATCTCATCATCATCTTTACAAACCAGCCATGTGCCCGCATGTCTTACTTGATCTTTAAAGTTGATATCGGCTCCTTTTTCTAAAAGCGCTTGGACGACCAAGGTGTGTCCTTCCACAGAGGCACGGTGCAGCGCCGTCCTCTTCAACTGGAGGGTTATAATATATTAGAAATAGAAATTACTTGCAGTATGCTGTGAATGCATCCGATTTACTGCCACACAGGGAAAGCATACCTCATCATGGACGTTAGGGTTCCCACCATCAGTCAGATACTTGTCTATTACCTTCAGTTTGCCTTGACTGGCTGCGTTCATGAATTCTGCAGTATCCGTAGGCCCTGTCTGTCACACAGAAACACAAAGGGACAGAAGATTATTCAGTTTTTATATCTCTGTTGTGCACATGAAGATAAGGCTTCTGAAAACTGCAGCCCACCTCAGGGATTTCCACAGACACCCTGGGCGAGCATGTTTTCTTGATCTTCTTTTTCCTTTTGCACAGCTCTGTGATATTCTCTACTCTGCTCAAGTCCAAAATCTCACAGTGTAGCTCTGAGGAGATCCTCCTCACGCTCTCCTCTACCTAGAAAAATGACAGAAACAGCGATAATATAGAAGACACTATTATAAGATCCAGATGAGAGAGGTACTGTTGGCTTCTTGTGAAGCAGATGTGTCAAGTAGGCTAAGGGGTGTTGAGAGCTGGGGACGGTAGTGTTAATGTCAAAATAAATTCACAGCATAGTGCAAGCTAGGCTTGGCAATAACAAAAGCAACATTCCCAATGAACCGCCTCTCGTGCTGCTCTGTGTTTTTACAAAACGTATCAATGACAGAGTTCAAAGAAACGTAATTACCTCTTTTTTTGGCAGTTCATTATTTGGTTTGATGCACATAAAAGGAATAAAAAATAATCTCAATCTGTGGCAAGACAGACGGTGTTCTGTGTCACAAAATAAAGGTCAAAAGTCAATTTGTACGGCGTCACAAATTAAAATAACTTTTCCCCAAATGTCTTTATACACAAAGTTTACTGCTGGAGGAAACAGAATTATCATATTCATGCATTTGAATGGTGAAGTGTATGAACAGGAGCCTTTTCTGTTAAAGGTACAGTGTGTAGGATTTAGCAGCATCTTGCTCACTCGCCCATTTACAAGACTGTGGTAACGTGAGCCGTCGAGTGCAAAACTGTGGTTACACCGTTTGCCTGGCTCAGTCAGAGTTAACAAATTCATTTTAACGTCACTACTTTCTTTAACACATTAACGCGATTGATCTTTCACAGGTTGTAGAGGGCTCAGTTTTAAAGCTAGAGTGAAGATACTGACGTCGTATGAAACCTAAGAAATCTATTTGTACCAACCATGTCATACTACCTTGCTGCGAAGAAGGTTAAATAATGCTCCAAAGTTATGCTAAATTTTGATGAGGAAAAATTGGCATGGCCACTTACGATAATCACCTGCAGTTTTGGGGCAAATCATCGTCAAGTCAGCACACTGACACACTGAAAGCTGTTGTTGGACTTGAGTTTGCCATGTTATGATTTTCACATTTTTTATGCTAAATGCAGTACCTGTGAGGGTTTCTGGACAATATCTGTCATTGTTTTGTGTATTTTCCAATAATAAATATATACATACATTTGCACTCCCATGATGATAAGAGTATTAAATACCTGGCAAACCTCCCTTAAAGGTACATTCTAAATAGATAAAAAATGTGTAATTAATTGGTAATTAATCGCAATCAAATATTTGAATCGATTGATAGCACTAATAACACTATGGAGCTACTGTGTAGGAGCAACAGAAGTCAGACGGCAGCCGGAGGTACCACGAGTCGGAGCACTGCGGTGGCCTTCAGGTAAGAGTGAAAAGCTCCCTCTAGAACCAGTGTTTGGTTTGACAGTTCTGGGCTACTGTAGAAACATGGCAGATCAACATGGCAGACTCCATTAAGAGGACCCACTCCCTATGTAGATATGAAGGGCTCATTCTAAGCTTACAAAAACACAATTCTCAGTTTCAGATGATTATACACTCGTGAAAACATAGTTTTGACTATTATATTACATTTCTGATGATAGATCTCCCAAAATGTTGCACACTGGTCGTTTAATTATAATTCAAGTAATACAGGATTTAGCAAAACTGTGGTAAATGTAACATCGCTCAGGGCCAACACACCATGTTGTGATGGAAAAGAAAATTATCCAACTGCAAGCAATTTCATATCTAACAGTCCTTGATATGTATGTGTGCTTTTCAATGTAACCGCAAATAGCTGCTGAAGTAGGCTGTCAGACATTTTATCCTCATGTTTGGGGCTTAACTTCAAAGCTAACATGTTTTCTAGGATATAACAGCTCATTAATTCACGTCTTCACTTAAAGTAGCCTTTCATATTGTGATACTGTGGAATCAGTAACATTCATTATTTTCAGTACAATCTCCCTCGTGGTGAGTGTATAATGATGCTGTCATAATGAAAAGTCATCACAAATGCACCTTTAGAAACATTAGTATTTGTCTCACCTACCTGAGCTTTGTTTTTTATTGCCATTTTATGGTTCATCCCGTTGGCTGTCCATTGTGCGACCTCTTCCATCTCTGTTCGAAGCAAATATACAAAACAGTCAATGAAGTCAATTTGGACAGCTTTATGATTTCAATCTGGACTAAAATCGGCCGGTCGGCGTCACTTTATACAGAAGCGCTGTGAGCCCAGTGGCTTCCTGGCTGGAATGCCGGGTTCACGGTGGGACACTGTGTCACCCCATCAAACAGGTGTGTGTGCACTTTGGTGTGTGTATGCATATGTGTTTGTGTGCCGCATTACAATCTCCCTCTCTCTTTTCCCTCTCCCACACACACACAAACACATGCACACATTCATATACAAGCACATCCAAGCCTTCAGGCATGTCAGGCCCCGGGTCATAAGCTGAGGGTACATTCATTCCACAAGCTCCTGGTTTTACTCACTTCTGTTACTGCAACCTCTCCTCACAGGAGTACAACCCTCATAAACACACTGTTTTGGGGGATTATGTTATTTATAAAGGTTTCATTACTGCCAAGTGATACCTTGTAAATATCTGTTTGATAGCACACCAACAACCAATCACTGCCCAGCCTTAGTTCTGCTATTTTTCCCACCCATATATCAGACTGAGGACAGTACAGTAGATATAACAAGTCTTTTTTTTAGTGCATCAAACCTTTAAGGTGTCATCGTGTTTTTCTCACACTGAATGTGTTTTCTGGACACTTCCCCCTTTTCTCACTGACATTTACATGCTGATTTTTATTGGATGGGACAATTTGTCACACGCATGCTTATTTACAGGCCAGGAGTGTGACTGAGAGACATGTTAATGGTTAACCAGTGTTACTAAGGGAGGTGGCAGAGTTCAGTGGAGAAGGAAGCAGCCGCTGCAGCCATTTTAACTGCACAGGACACTGCTTTCCCCTAAAGCATGGAGCACAGGCGAGCTGAGAGTTAACCACCAGCTCACAGTACGTCTCTACTAGGCTGGCTGTGAGTTATACTGTTCATATTACTCAATTGATGTTCCTCAATTGATGTTACTTCAGTGTCTAGACATAATTTGAAAATACTGTTTGTTGGTATTTGGTAGTGAAATAGGAACTCTAGGCTCTATAAATACTTTCATGTTATTAATAACAAAGTTTGTCTTTACTATAGTGAGTGAAGCAATGTTAGTTTATGACATTTTTGTTGTAACGTTATTGTGATTATAATCACTACTCTGTGTGTGTGTGTGTGTGTGTGTTTCAGGTGGAAGTACAAGTGCCATGGTGACGCTGAATCACTTGAGTGTGGAGGACTCAGACGATGGCTCTCCACTGCTGCCCGAGGCTGTGGAGGCTGCAACATCAACGCCTGTCTTTCACAGACAGCGAGTGATCACAAAGACTGACACTAGGGACTTTTTCCTCAGCAGGTACATCCCTGCAGGCGCTGTATTTAATCTATAGAGCTGTTGTTTAATACATTAATGCCATTTTTCACATCTGTACAGGAGTGAAAACCTTGCCTTCAGTCTAGTGCTGCTGATCGGATGCTACTCCGCTATTCTGATACCTGCATATCTCCCCTTGGATAAAGTGGCAGCTTTCAGTGATGACAACCAACATCCCAAAGATCTGGTGCGGATGCACATCTTAGCAATCATCTTTACCACCATTTCTTTACTCGTACTAAAATTTCTGCGCCCCTCTCTTCAGGTCTTGCTAAATCGGTCAGCCGCCCTGCTGTCAGGCCCCTGTCAGCCTCGCTGGTGTCTGAACCACCTCAAGCCCCTGTCCTGTTCTGCAGGCCTCCTAGACATCCCTGTGTTCGTGCAGGAGGACGGGCCTGTGCCCTGGGATCTGTCTCCTCCTCTGGGGCTCCAGGGCAGCGAGGAGCATCTGGCCCTGGCTCTTGCATCTCTGCCTCAGCCTGGCCTGCCTCCATTGCTGAGGAGCGAGGGCAGCTGCAGGCGATGCGTGGTGGTGGGCAACGGAGGGGTTCTTCATGGGAGCCATCTTGGATCCCATATAGATCAGTATGACATCATTATCAGGTATGTGGGCCAGTGTCCAATGGACATAAGTGGAAGGATATCTTTCTAGTGTGATGTGGCTATTTTTATCTCACGCTGATGGATTTTTTCCTCAGCAGCCAAAAATTTGAATAAGGTAAAAAGGGAAACAACCTTGAAGAAAATACACTGCATCAGTTCCATACATTTTCACCCCTGTTACCAGGCTGAATAACGCTCCAGTGCCTGGCTTTGAGAGAGATGCTGGTTCCCGCACCACCATCCGCCTCATGTACCCAGAGGGAGCACCTCACTCTGCAAATGAGTACAAAATGACCACCATGGTTGCTCTGGTGGTCTTTAAGAGCCTGGACCTGGACTGGCTCACTTCTGTCATCACCAAGCAGCCTCTGGTACATCACAGGGAACTGTTGCATACAGAAACTGTGTATTACATAAGCCACGAGTGTTGCACAGCAACTCATGCAGCAACAGCGATATCACATCATCACACTCACTGACTCGCATGCTCTACATATCCTGTGTTGTCTTTTTTTAATAGAGCTTCTGGTCCAAAATGTGGTTCTGGAGGGAGGTGGTGGATGATATTCCACTGAGACCGGAGAACTTCAGGATCCTCCACCCAGAGATTATTCACAAAACGGGACAAGTTCTACAGAAATATGCTCTGAAACAGGGAAACGTGAGTTGTAATGTGCTTTGTTGTACGCTTTCAAACAACACAGCATGCAAAAAAAGGGGATCCTTGGACAATGGCACCACTGGGTGGCCTAATCTGTCCTGAATAGTACATGGATATGCCTGGCTCAGACATGTATTGACTTTGCTATAAGCCTAGGAATTAAGGGAGTGAAAGGTGATCATTCGATTACCCACTGCCCTTTATAATGGGTATTTATGACCATACTGATCAAAGAGCATTTTCTCTCCTCAAGTAGATGGTGCCGACACTCGGTGCCAGTGCGGTGGTGATGGCTTTGCAGCTGTGCGACCAGGTGAGTCTGGCAGGGTTCGGGTACGACATGCAGCACCCAGAGGCCAGACTTCACTACTATGAGACCATACGCATGGATGCGATGAAGGCTCAGGTTAGTTTAGATTACAAAATAGTTGTTTTTAAGCCTGTATTTTGATTTATTCATGACTCGTTTTTATGACCATCATCCAGGTGGTGCATGACGTCAGTGCCGAGAAGCTCTTCCTGAGGGAGCTGGTGGCCGCGGGAGCTGTGACCGACCTCACGGGAGCTCTGTGAGTCAGCGACGCGAACGCTGATAAAGTACTGAACTCTACATGCACTCCTCCTCCTCGCTGTGAGCCTGTGTGCAGTCCTCCATAACCGTGCCCTGCTGGAGGAATCCTACACAGCGTGGACTGACCTTTAGTGGGCTCACAGTCTCCAGAGTTGACTGATGAGTGAGCAAATTAAAGGTTAGACAAGCTCATGCTCGGCAGAAATATAACCTCAGCATATCTTGTTTAAATTCAATGAATTTATCACACCGCCGGCTGTTACGAGAATAGTAATTTGGGTACGGATGAATAATTGTGCCATCACACGTGGGAACACGCTCAGTGTTCCAATGGGTTTTGTAAAATGGAGTGCAATTGTACAAAATAGTGTCGTTTCAGTTCTGTTTACAATGACTCAATAAACAAATTAATGCAAGACTACTGATGTTTATTGTCTCCAAAAACTAATCTGTATTAAGGAAGACACTGTATTGCAAGTTTCATTCATACAAGTTATGGCACTGGCAGTAGTAACGGCAATAATGGGCAGTATCTGTGTTTCTAAAAATCAGCTGCAAATTTTAAAAAGTGAAAACAAAAACTTACACAGTATTGCTAATAAATAGTAAACAGGTCATAAGTGAGTATTCAAAAATATATTACAAAAATTAACATATTTTCAATATTCTTCTTTTAAGACTTAACGGTGCATTAGTGCACGATGGTGTTCGATTGTGCTAATCATAAGTGCTTCTGATACATAATGTTAAGCCAACTTATCATTGGATAAAGCACCTTATACACAATGAAAAGATGCAAACAGGCACTAGACTTAGGTTGCATCTGAAATTCCATACTAACATGCTATTTAGTACGCTAAAGCAGTATGTGAGATTTTTTACTATGTCCGAAATCTTAGTATGAATCCAATAGTACGCAACTTGCATACTATTTCCAGTGAAATATCCCACAATGCAACGTGGTAGTGACAATAACGTTCTTCACAGACTTTAAGGGACAGCTCTGTAATGTCAATAACACAGTTTAACTGTAAGTATAAGATTTCACTTATGCTCCGTGTAATATATATTTTAAATTAGTTCAGACTTTCTAATAATTCTAATCGTCACAAGGCTGGCTACACGTCTCCAAACGGCACAGAGGCTCTGAGTGATGTGACGATGAAAATTACTGCTCAGTGTGTCCGAAAAGATACAAACTATTGTTTATTCACACAAAAGTATGTTGAACTATAGTTCACCTATTCCGTATGTAGCATATAGTAGTATGCGATGTCAGACGCAGTGACAGGATATAACATCTACAGAGAGTGAGGGAATGTTTTTTTTGTAGTTCTTGGCAATACACTAAACACGTGCCTTGTCTATTGTGACTCGAGTGTGCGGCTGTGTCTAGAGCAGAGGGTTGCGCGACGGCTCCCACAGTTTGCTCGCAAGCTGCCTGCAGTGCTGGAGGATGATCTCAGAGGGGATGACCCCCAGGTGAATGGTCAGCAGCTCGTAGCACTTCACCACCTCCCCCTGGTGATTCTTGCTGTAGTACCGCAGCAGCTTCCTGCAGGACACATTACTCTCTATTAGGGGTGTAAGAAAGTATTGATAATACGGCATATTGCAATATTGTTTTTTGTTTCAATTCTCAAAAATACAGGATTGATTTTTTTATTGTTTACTTGCAACGATTAACCCTTACTGACATCATACTTTTTTAATTTCTCAGTGTATGTGTCCTCTCAAAGTAGTGCTGTGATGTTGGATGTTACAGGGTCTGTGATAAATGCAAATGGTCTTTATACTATGACAGTTTTCCCAAAATTACGTTTCAAAAAATTGCTTAAACGTTAATGAATCGTAACACCTGTATCCAAATATTTGTCAGCACACATCCCTTCTTTCTATAGTTAGCAGCACTCATTTGGATTAATCACATCTATTTTTAGGTCTGTCAAGCTAATAACGTGTGTGATAATAACGCATTAATGCAAAATCATTTCAATGGCACTGATTTTTAAAAATATTTTACACATTAATGCAATTGATCTTTCGTAAGTTGTAGCGGGCTCAGTTTTAAAGCTAGAGAGGAGATACTAGTATTATATTAACTAGAAACCTACAGAAACCATTAGTACCGACCATGTCATACTAGCTCGTCCCGAAGGAGGTTAGATAATGCTATATTTTGGCGAGGAAAAACTGTCATGACCATTTTCAAAGGGGTCCCTTGACCTCTGACCTCAAGATATGTGAATGTAAATGGGTTCTGTGGATACCCACCAGTCTCCCCTTTACAGTCATGCCCACTTTATGATAATCATATGCAGTTTGGGGCAAGTCATAGTCAAGTCAACACACTGACACACTGACAGCTGTTGTTGCCTGTTAGACTGCAGTTTGCCATGTTATGATCTGAGCATATTTTTTATGCTAAATGCAGTACCTGTGAGGGTTTGCATAAAGCAAGTATATTTGTCCAATCCCATGTTGATAAGGGTATTAAATACTTAATAAATCTCCTTTTAAGGTACATTTTGAACAGAAAAAAAAAGTGTGAATAATTGCGATTAACTATGAGCAATTATGCAATTAATCCGATTAAATATTAAATATGCACTGTTGTTTACCTGTAATAGTCCCAGGCAAGCATCCCAATAGGGGCGGAGTCATCAGGCAGGACGGGTATGTCGCCTGCCTCCAACTTGAAGCCCTGATTAATCAGATATACACTTTATATGATGTTGTTCTTTCTTTTTTTTTAACTTTTACAGTATTATAGTCAGGTACTAAATTAATTTTACTGGATACTAAAACATGAAACATCAGTAACTTACCGTTTCATTTTCAAACCAGAGGAAGTAGCAGAAGTAGAAGTCTCCGTCTCGCAGTGTGACCGTGGAGTAACCCTTCTGGAGATAGCGGCGCGTAGCGCTAACCAGGCTCCACACCTTCAAGATAGATTAGTACAGAGAAATTCATTTAGGACAAAGATGAGCATAACTATTGATGTAGTGCACATTTTAAAGGAATTGCTCAAACGTTTGTGAAATATAAGATAAGATAAGATAAGATAAGATGAACCTTTATTAATCCCCAGAGGGAAATTAAGATAAATATGCTTATTTGATCTGTGGCAGGGAATTCTCCGTACAGTAAAGGAGGCTGCAGACAGCTGGCTTAGCTTAGCAAGGACTGGAGAGCTCACTAATAAATATGTTGTATGTAGTTTGTTTAATCTGTACAAACAAAACAAAGTGTAAAAACAGTAATTTAGCGAGGTTATGTGCAGAACTATTTCTAGGCTGTAGACAACATATTTGATCATATACTGTAACTTTTGTGCAATATATTTTATTAATTAATTCCACAGATGAAAGTGGCAATTTATTGAAACCTAACCAATCACGTCAGGAGTATTAAATGATTAATTTCATTTAATTTAATAATCACATATTGCTGGTTCTTTGTACTGAAAGCAGCAACAGACTAAAATGAAACTTTAATGACTTGATAAGATGAACAGTTTCTGGTGTGCCCTTCATTAATCGATCAGCAATTCAACGCCACATTAATCTGTTTTAAGATGTGCACTTCTAGTATGCTTGACCTTGCTTTTGATGAACTGAGCCACTGGTCCCTTCCCCAGCTCAGACGTGTTGCGTTCAGTGATGTTGAGAGATGGCGCTATCATTTGGCCGGAGGAGCGGTCCACACAGATAAAATGGATGAGGCCTGGGAAATCCTCCAGGTAGGTGAGATTAATTGGGTCAAGATCAATACACTCGGGACAACAGCGAGACATGTTTCAAAGAGATTTCTAAGTGTATGCGTGGTGTTAAAATATGCATGCACAGAAATTTTACAAATTCACACACATGCACAGATTTTTTGCTGACAGGATATGACACCATGGTGATATTCCTCTTGCTTTTCACCAACAGAAAGTCCTTCCAGTCCATCAGTTTCTCTCTGGGAGACAGAGAGGGTGAGAGAAAGAGTGGAACAGGAAGATGGTGGCAAACAGAAAGAGGAAAAGAAGATACAGACATGAACGACTAGTTACGAAATTATAAACTGATTTGAAAACCTTACAAATAAGTTAGCAACAAAACCAGTGCAAAGAGACGTTGGGCTGACTGATACTCACTGCACCATGGTCTGGGCTCGCTCCTGCAGACCGGGCGACAGACGTCGAGGAACGTCGCCTGGTCCAGACTCAATGAGAAAACACTGTCGGTATATTCCACACAGCTGGGTCTTCATATTCTTACACCATGGGATGAGACTAAAACAAAAACATAAATATAGTCATTGAAAGGGTCAAAGTCCAACAGCGTTGCTATGACGTACTTACACCTGCAGAGGGCAGCAGCAGACTTACTCTCTGTTGAACCCAGGTCCTCCTCTGGTGAAGGCTCGGTTCTTGAACTCGGTCCAGACATGTTGTAACTGGGCAGACTGGAAAGAAAAGGAAGCCACAAAAGCAGTCCATACCATTATTTATTTGTCCAGATAAACGGTAAATTAAAAAAAACTGTTTTTATTTGGTTAATCATATTTATGTTTATAATATACAATGAACTGTGCATTTTGGTTGAGGTAACTTTTTCTATGAGGTGCTTCTCTTTTACTGGACCTTCAGTTGATTCATTCAAGTTTACATGGCGGCGACATCTTCCAACAAAAGATTAGACGATTGCTAGACATGTTGTGTATGATGCATAAAAACACACACCTGTATCTCACTAGGCCCCAGTGCTTTAATGAATTTATCCAGTTTGCTGCGGACTTCGTGTATAGTCGGCTGGCCTCTCGTGGCAGCAGATCCTTCTTGGCCTTCAATTAAACGCTTCTCCAGCTTGGCGAAGGCCTCCAGAAACATATACACTGACATGGCCACTGCACTGGTGGGAATCTGACAGGGAGAGAAAAAAGAAAAAAACAGATGCTAAAGTGGTACAACACTGCAAAAAACAATAGTTAAATAAGTCTACGTAAGTCTGTCAAAAATGTGCCCCCAACTGGCCCCACAGCCAGAACATGTGACAACTGGGAAGGAGTAAATTATGTCTAGATGACGGCGAAATGAGGATGCAAGTACATGAGGATGGATGTGAGCTGCTGTCCACAAACCTTAGTGAGCAGCACAAGTGTGATGCCAGGCCACAGTGGCAGACAGTACATGGAGTGAGGCATCATGGGATACAGCCCGTCTTTGAGTGAGACCTCTAAAAAGACTCTGCGAGGGGTTGAAGGGTCGGGTGGAGGAACTTCCAGAGTCTGCAAGCTGTCCTCTGCCATCTGGAGACATTAGCTTTTAGTAATTTTTGCAATTACAAGACATAAAAACTGGTACAATTATTGAATCTGAAATTCTAAAACACGCTTTTTGCAAATAACTACACACAGTTATCTACATCAGATAAAATATTCAAAACTAAAAGCATTATCATGTGGTCTCATTCAAACAAAACAATTTAACTACTAAGAATACAAACTGAGGTATACTCTCACCTGGACGTCTGGATCCACAAACTCAAACACAGGAGTACTTCCTCTCACTGGCTTGTCTGCTGACACACACGACAACAACATATTGTTTTTGCTATAATGTAATAAGAGAAATAACTGACTAAATATTAATAATCAGACTCTACTACACAACCCACCTGAAGAGCTTGAGTTCCGGTCCGTAGGGGAGGGCTCTGGTGTGTAAAAACTTTCAGGACCAGAACCGGATGTACTCTCAACATCCTTCACAGACAAAGTGCACAGAAATAGACGATCAGAAACGAGGTGACAAACATATTGTGGTGGTGCTGTGTGAGCAGCTGTCGGCATTTTCTACCTCAGGATTTGGATCATCCAGGTCTATGTTGCTAGGATACATATTCTGTGCCATGATGATGAGGGCAAGGAGGTCTGAGGTGGAGAGGGTGCTCGCACTGCGGCTAGACGGAGCAGCAGAGCAAAGACGCAGCTTTATAAATGAATCTTTAATAAATCAAAATAACATATGAGTTAAGAGTAAGAAATATTGCAACTTATGGAATAAATGAGAGGGTTTTATGGACACACGTGTACCTGGAGTAGAAGGCAAGCAGCTTGGTGTGAACCAGGATGAAGGCGTGCATCACCTCCTCTCCCGCTCGCTCCACACTGCTGTTGAGCTGCTGAACTAAACGCCGCTCCAGGAACTCGATGCACTGCTCGCACAGCGTGGGGTGGATCAGCCTCTCCACGGCCTGAGAGAGGGAGGAGACGACACAAGAGCGTGGGCGATAATGACAACGTTAAATATTACTTCCATCCTTGCCTGAGCACTGAAAGAAATGTAGTTGCCTTTAAACACACACACACTGGCTTTTCAGATGCTATAGACCAGAAATGACCAACGTCTGCGATGAGAAGACAGACTGAAGGACAGCTGGCATGTCATTTTTTTTAAAATAGGGGGATGTTTCATTAATCTAACCTAGAAATTATTTTGAACAGACATAGTACTTCTGAAGGGATAGCCTTTTTGAATCATGCTTTTTATTGTCTCCTTAAGAAAAATGACTAACAACCTAAACCATAACAAACAGAATACTATAATAATAATGATAATAATAATAATAATAATAACAACAACAACAACAAAAGGGTGGTAAGTGTAAATTAAACAACAAAATATTCAAAAACAAGGAGAAAAAAAATAATAATATATTATATATAACATAGCAAAAATACATATAAATAAATAAAAATAGAATTAATTAAAATTTTAAATATAAATATATGTATATAAATATATAAATAAATTCACACACCAGATTCCCCACACCTACTTAAATCCCTGTGGTGTGAAATAATCCACCATCTTGTTGCTAGGGAAAAGGGAGTGGGGTCAGATTACAATAATCCAGATTTATTTTATTTATTTATTTTTAAAGTAGGACTATCTACATTTTTAGGAAACACTTTAAATGTCTAAATAGACAGCTATACAGACATGAACCATGAGCTTGTCATTCCCACCTCAGCACTGGAGCAGACAAACTATAATATAATATAAAAACATCCACTTAAAAAGGGACTTTCTAGCTGTTTCTGCCATCTAGTGGCTACAGTTTTTACATCCAAACTACTGTATAAGCAATACACCAAAGACAGTAAAGGAAATACTGTGACTAAAAAAACAAAAACAGGTCACTAACATAACATTGTTTACCAGTGTCCTAAAAATTTGAGGTTGATGGAAAGACCCAAATATATTGTTGAGCAAGAAGAAAAGACACTAATGCTACTAACATGAAAAATAATCAAATATACATCATAACACTGACAGCTCAATAATGTCTCTGGCTTTGCTTTATTGCAGACGGGACTCTTGTGGGGACAAAGATCTGTATCAAAGTGGCAGAAGTCTGCACTCCGCTGTAAAGTTGTCTTTTGGTATTGTCTTGTCCCCCATATAGAAACAGTCTGGTGAGGGAAACATTTGCAAAATAAAATCTATACCAAACCCTCAAAAAAATTAGAACTAAAACAAAAAAAGGGTTCATTTTTCCTCTAAGGCCTGCTATATAAGGTTATAATGCACTGCACCTCCACTAAGAAGCTCTGGTCGTTCTCTCGGAGGTGGCTGTAGGTCTCCAGCAGGCTCTGGAGATGTTTCCACAGCCTCGCTCTCTGCTCCGTGTCCTGAGGACGCAGTCTGGGGACAAACACAGCTCATATATATCAACCTGAGACCACGTTTAACAGTTCAGTATCAAGACGGAAGGCGACTAAATGTCGTACTCTTTCCTGAGGAGGTTACTGCTGAGGGTGACCATGCCAAACAGCACCTCAATCATCTTCTTCATCACATAGATCTTCCTCCTCAGATCACCCTCTCCCTCCTCGCCGTCTCCATTCACGGCGATGTAGAGACACTCATCAAACTGAGGAAAACACAAAAAGATGTAATTAACTTGCACTGCACATGAATAAAATGATGGTTGCATTAATAATAAATACATGAGAAAGAGCTAAAAGGCTGCTGTAACTGAATGGACCAGCGACATAGTGCATCATGTGCTACAGGAGGACAAAGCCTGGTTTGATTCCTTAACAAGACTCACATGACAAACATGACGCTTCACTGTAAGACAGGCCTGCATTTAGGTCACAGTGCTGTTAGTGCTGGCGAGACAAAGTTCAAGAATGCAGGAATCTGTTTTAAGCATGAAGGGATTTCAAAACAAGGCCAAAAGTCACAAGATCACATTCTTTTCTGGGAATCTGCGCAGGGGCCAAATACAGCTTTTATTCTGGACGTCGGGCGCTACCTGATGTAGGACGTAGATGTGGTTGTTCTCTGTGGTGAAGGAGGTGTAGCTGTCACCCAGCCGGTCCACCATGGTGCTGCAGGAGATGATGATGGGAGCGAACAGAGTGCTGATGCTGTCCTCGAAGGCTGGAAGCTGCCCGTCACGACAAAGAAAGGAAAGTTATTCGAACAGCTAAATGAAGCGACACATCTGTTGATTTTTCTCCCTCCTCACCCCCTGGCCATCCTCTTGAGACGCCCCATACTGCTCCTGGACGTTCTGATGAAATTCTGGGTCAGTCCAGTAGAAGAGGACCTCGGCGCTCTCACTGGCGATCAGCAAGCACTTCATCTGGACCACAGACGTGCTCCTCCTGCCCTGCTTCGCTGTGGTGTCCTATTTACTCCAACCACTCCACATGCATCATACTATAAAGAAAAAGGTCAAAAGCATTGTAGTAAAAGAGTCTGGAACATTACTTTCACACAGGCCTAGTTATGCAAACATTAGCCACTGCAGAAACTGAAAGCAAGGGGAAACTTTTTCCCATGCTCCATTGCCATTTGACCTTAAATAAACAGTATCTAAGAGCTGCTATTTTATCAATGACAACCTCTGGCGAGAAGACAGATTAAGAAAGTAAGGTCAGAGGCAACTGTGAGGGATTTCAGGATACTGTCGGCCAAAGCAGATATGAGAATCCACAGTGCTCCCATAGTACCTCACTGGGTCATCCTTGATTTGATGATTAATGGGTGGCTGAGCTTTGTAAACTTCTTGCCCTCTAAAATCAGCTTAGTCAAAGTAGAGAAAACCCCTCAAAGGCTAAATGCCACTATACTAAATGTATAATCCTTTATAATTAGTACCTTTCACTTCTTTTAAAACAACTCTTTGTAAGGTACTGGATTTCATTCCCTCACAGAACGGTCAGTTTTTAAAGATGTTATAACAACCATGAGGAACTACCACTGTGTAGTCTTTCTGATCTCCTCTCACCATCATAGAAAGACAGAAAGCATGTGATTGCAACACTTCCTTAATATTGCCAACCATCATCCGAGTTGTGCACACAGCCTGCAGCGCTGACCTTTTACAAATGCATCTGATCAGTATTGATAACCTGATATCTGCTGTATCTACTACAGACTACAAATGTGTAGTCAGGCATGACACAACGGTATAATGTCATATATTTACAGATTTAAATACTTAAGTATAGTTTTGAGGTACTTATATTTTACTGGAGTTATTTGCTTTGTACATCTCCTCTGCTACACTTCAGAGGGAAATATTGTACTTTTTACTTCACTACAACTGTCAGACAGCTTTAGTTACAGGTTACTTCACAAATTAAGATTTTTGCATCAAAAACATACTGATACATAATACATAATGCTCTCTTTTGAATTATTTTAATTTTTTTTTATAGTTGGGAATTTATTTTTCAATTCATTATTAACTGCTTGGACAAAATAATGTAAAAATCAAAAATTTTCGCAAACTAAAACAACCAACTGCTAAATGGAGAAAATATGCAGCAGATTAATTGCTAATGAAAATAATCATCACGCAGTCTGATAAAAAAGAGGTTAAAATTAGCTCCACCTTAAACTCAACTCAAGCATTGAGTGCTTTACTTTTAATACTTTATGTACATTTTTCCTAATTATACTTGCATACTTTTACTTGAGTGACATTTCCAGTGCAGGACTTGTACTTGTTACAGAGTATTTTTACTTCAGTAAATAATCTGAATACTTCCTCCACTACTGAGCCTGTATATGGGTCACAGTGTTTATTCAGCTGACGCCAAACAGTTGAAATTTTTTTTAATCACGTGAAGCTGTCAATAAGAACAAAACAGCAGGTATATCATTAATAAAGTGCATTTTAAACAAAACCAAGCAGTTCATTTTAGTGAAAAAAAAAACATGACAAAACAAATAAATAAAATAAAATAAGATAAGAAAAAATAAATGTCTATACATAACTTAAATTCATATTAAGGGGGTCAACTGATGTATAACTGAAGTAAATCAGAGAGTCTTAAGGCGCAGTATTTTTTCAGTATTTTTAAAGAGTGAAAGACAATCCGGAGGTCATCTTAAATTACTTCCTAAACTCTTCACTTCCGTGAAGCAGACTGAAACACACAGTTAAAGATGAGTCACATCTCACTCTGTGGTTCCTGCGTCGGATGATCCATCGTCTGTTGTCTAACAGTCAGCAGCTCAGCTGGCGGACGCGTTCATTGCTGTGTCCACCATGTCTCATGGTCTCCTCTCAGTCCGCTTCCTCCTCCTGTTCGCCACCACTCGGTCACGTGACAGCAGCAGCCGGAAGTAGAGCTGATCTGAACACAGATGGAGGAGTCAGGTTATGGAGGAGCGGTCCCGTAAGACCGGTCCTGGGTAAGGGGTTGTAGTGAAGGTAGATTCTTCTCAATGGGCTGCCGGCTCTCCTCGAGCAGCAGCCTGGTGATCGGTGAGACCGGAAGAGATCACGTGCTGGTCCTGAAGTGGGTCACGTGACTGAGAGGCTGCTGTGTGCAGAGACAGTTTGGTATTTGAGGAATGTAGTTCAATGGTTAGACGTAGAGTTTGACATGTAGTACACATCTTTCAGTTTTAGTGAAATCTTTTAGACCACCTCTACTAATTTAGTTTTATTAATAATTTTGATTTATTAATCCTCTATACACACAGGAACAAGAGATTTTTTTCTATACTGTATTTAGAAAGTTCAATACAATAATCACATTAGATTTTTCATCATAAAAAATCAGCACAGTATATCTAAAAATAAACTATACAACTAATAAAATGTAAGGAAAAGGAATGACGCCTGCGGCCTGTTTTTACATAAACCTCTAATTTTACTAAATATCGCATCATATCGATCAATGTAAGGAAAAGGCAGGAATTAGATTTAATTGCTTAAAGGTGCAGTGACGCGACCTGTCAATGACAACGCAACGTAGCCACGCCCTAAATCATACCCTGCTTTATGGTCTATTTGACTCTAAATTGCACCATAATTTACTAAATGAACATCATGCTGAATTGAAGACATGAAACTAGCAACTGAGACCATAAACTCATGTTTACTGAAGTAATAAATAAAGTAAAAAGTAGGGTCACTTTCCCATAGACTTCTATACAACCAGACGCCCCCTGCTGGATATTAGAAAGGATGCAAGTTTAAGGCACGTCAGCATTGGCTTCACTATTGAAACACAGAGTTGCCCACTGAGCTCTCTCTAGAGCCAGTGTTTGTTTTGTCCATTCTGGGCTACTGTAGAAACATGGCAGCTGACTCTGAAGAGGACCAGCTCTGTATGTAGATATAAACAGCTCATTCTAAGGTAACGAAAACACAACAGTTCTCATTTTCAGGTGATTATACACGAATGAAAACATACTTATTAATTCATTTCCACAACCCCTTAAATGTTACACACTGTTCCTTTACAGCTTTCCCACAACATACATGGACTTGAATACATTATACACATAGTAATAATATATAGGACAAGTAAACGCAGCAAAGCAAAACACTATAACACCACTATGGGTAAAAAAAAAAAACATTATATAAGCGATATAAGAAAGTTACAATAAACTATAAACTCAATATTGTGTAGCCTCCTATATAATTATTACAGGTTTTTGATAAAGGGATTGATTTGTAGCAGACACACATATATGCTCCATGAACACACTCACCAAACACGAGGCTGTTTCTCAGAGAATGTTTTGATGGCTATAACAAATCTGTGTTATATCACAATATTCAGCACAGACTGTATGCTTGGCTTCTGAGCGGAGCAAAGAACCCCATACTAACATAAATATTTATGTTTTATTAACCTTGCTTGGGTCAAAATGGCCCAAAATGCCAAGAGAGTTCTACGTTGTGGGCCAAAGTCTAATCTAGTCCATCAGTTTTCTGGGGATCCGGCATTCATGGAAGTCTTATTTAAGCTGACTCCTGTATATACAGTGTAAACATCATGAAATCCTCAGTGTATGCTAACAGGGGAAAGGGGCCTTGCATGTCTCAAAATGGATCACCGAGTGTAAACAGTGTTCGGCAGGCCTGGGTAACAGTTACCTCTGCTAAGGAGGCACTGTCACGCAGAAGTGGCCAGACACGGTGCAGTCCGCCTGAATCACAACACAATTAGATTTTGTCAGAGGAAGTGACGCTCAGCAGTTGTTATCACAAGGTACAGGTTTACATGAAGCAGGGTTTGTAAAACAAAACCATCTCTATGGACTGGCTTAATAAGATCCCGGTCCCTCATTGATCAATATCGCCTTGGTCAGTTATTACTTTCAGGTCTGATACTGCTCAACAAACATACTTTAAGCTATAGTTTCAGACTGGAAGTTATTTATATTATATGTTGCCCTGGCACACAGTTACATTTTCTCGTATGTAGCAGATCTAAGAACATTTTAAACTAACACTGACAACCGATTTCCAGCAATTTTCTTGAGAAAGTGCAGCCAAAGTCATCTTCTTTCGTTCCATTAACATGTCTGCTCTCTCACTGTTTTTCGGGGTTTGTATATGCTTTAAAAATAAAGCATGTATGCACATTCATCTAAACGTGCATACGCATACGGCCTTTCATGGTGTGATGACTAATAGTTTTCCCTTAAAATGGACCAGGTGTGAACGAGTCTGGTTTGATTCTCATGTGTCAACAATGTTGGCCTGTTTGAAAGGAACCACACGCGAAATGAGGAGACTGTTCCTGAAGTTCATTTCTGAGACCAAACATTTCTGTTTCTTACATGAAAGCAACAACAAAAAAAAAAAAAAATCATTTCCCATGAATGGAACTTAAAACAAAAATATAATTAAAGGTACATGCTTTGGACCAGGGCTCTTGAAGGGCCGCTAGTTAATGACTCAGTCGTGAAACTTCAGCACTGTTCAAACCTTGTCTTGCTTGTATAGAAGTCAGTGCAGCGCAGATTTCACATACCATGCTGGGAGAATCAAAAAAGTCAAAGAGCACACTTCATCAGATCTTAGTTGTCTGCGCATCAGCGGACACTGAGCCAGGTCTGGCCCAGACCCAGTCTGTCTGGGCCAAAGCTGAGGTCTGGAGGTTTAGCCCCGTCCTGGCTTAATGTTTCCCATCAGCAGCTGTCTCATGCAGTGACAAGACAGTACTCTTCCCACTACAAAGACTTGCTCCAGCTGTTTCCACATCTGGGGCCACAGAGTGTAACAGTTTGTGCAGGATGCTGCTAGAATGTTTTTATTTATGGCTTCTTTCTGTAGGAGGGCATATCTGCATTTTCTTTGTGCTCCTGTGTGGGTATCTATCATCCTCTCATCTCTTTAGTTTCTCTTTCTTCTCATTGAGACCATGTGCTTCTGCACATCCCCGCTACGTCCTGAGAACCGCCGAGGAGTCGGCCTGCGTTGCTCAATGTTAATTCACATGATGGGCTGTTTATACCAAAGTATCCTCATCCTTTGCAACATAGCGAGTTTACAAGCAAAGTTTGATGTCGTTTGACCGGCTGGAATGTGTCTTGCTTTAGTGCAGATTGCAGCATGATGAATATGTCACTCTGAATGAAGCACATACAGAACAAATACAAGGTATTTGTAGGTGTTTATTATCAATGTAAACTTTTTTTTTAAAGAAAAATAATATATAGGTACACTTTACATATTAAAATAATGCTCTCCAAAAGAAATATGAACATCTCTACATTAACTATGAACACATTCAGAGGACAAATATTCTTTATATTAAACATGTTCGGGCATTGAACCTGCTCCTGATTATCTTCCACCATGTTATCATTGTTCTTATTCATGTCAGGGACGCTGGAAGTGAAGGTGCTGAGCGAGGCTGCTGCACCCTCTGTTTTCTGTAGGACGACGGGGGTGAGAACGAGGGTGCTGTAATTCATAAATACAATATGGGACATGATTGCAGATGAGAGTGAATTATCTACTAGTCATTCTGTTAGAAAGCCGGGGTACATCTTATGTTCACGCTGATAAAACCATGTTCAGGTTTCTGAATCTGCTTTTGATCTACAGAACAGGATTTTGCTTGGCAAATTAAATTAAATGTTCAGTCTTATCGATAGTAATAATAATGGCAAAAAATGAATGTAATATTTCATAGTCAAAAACCTTCATATCTTCTTAGGGCCTTTGTCTAAAAACTCAGAGGAAAAACTGAAAATGAATGTAAAATATTGTTGATAACTTTTAAATATATAAACTATCCTGTCCACTCAAATTAAAGCCAAAACATGAATGTCGAGCAGCATTTAGTATGACGTCACAATATAGACTGACCTCCAGCATCCCTGATTCATATCACTACATATCACTTTGTCTGGAGAATAACAAGCCAATCTGTAAATAAGGCTAAAATATTTTGATTTTTTTTTTTTTTTTATAAATGTGAACTGTAAATGTAATTCCTTTTCTTGCTGTCTGCACCTATGACATTTATATCTTAACACAGTCACCCCATTACTCAATGCAAATTATTCAGGATTTTTTATTTAGAGTTGGGGCATGAGTTAGTTAATTCGTTTATAATAGAAATGTAAAGACAAAGCCAAGTGTTTAATCATATAAATTAGATGTATACTGTATGTAAGTAAACATATCAAGCTTATATCACTTATTTCCATCACTCTTTTTTATGTACAATACAACATCTAATAACGTATGACGGTAAATCTGTACAAAATTATGTAAAATATATATTGTATATTTAGTACAAAAAAAACCCTAGCAGCATAAGAGGAATATAAAATGTGAGATCACACTGAAGTAATTGAGATAGGTTAAAATACACCTGGGAAAAAAATGGTATTTCTGAATTGTTGAATCAAAAGTGAAACCCAGATGTTGTGTGGACGCAGGCTGCATGTGAGGACAGATGTTTTTATGAATGGGCTCCTCACATCGTTCTTCAGTTGCAGCACAACACGAGAGACCTGGCTATCGTACTCTGCAGTAAAACTGCAGCAGAAAAGCAACGATACACACAACGTGCAAAAACGGCCTTTAGAAGAAGCCGATTTTCCCTTGAAGCCACTTGATATGTCAAAGGAAGAAACGTATACTGAGAGGAAAAACGGACTGGACAGACACATCAGTAGCTTTATCAATAAAAACACACACACACACACACACACACACACACACACACACACACACACACACACACACACGCTTAGCTAGTCCGCACGACCTTGCACACACCATGGCATTTTCTCTTTGTGAAACGGATAAAGTCAAACTGAATTTGACTTGTGTATGCTTCAGAAACGCTGCCTGTTCAGAGTTTTCTCTCAGTCGAGTGAAAGATTAGGAAAAAAGAAAACTCTTGGCAGACGCAGAGACAACAAACCCTTGGTTTTACAATTCAAGAGCAGAAAACACAGCTTAACCAAGTCGAAGAATCTGGACTTTTATGATACTGCATCACTTCATGCAAAGCCACAAAACAATCACTGTCCATACATGTCTTGTAGCAGATGAGGAGGTGCTGGTGAAAAGAGTAGGAAAGTGTTCAGTGCAGCCCTTTTTATGCATCTTGGGCGAGTGTTTCTTTGTTGGACCAGAGAAGACGGCAAGAGAAAGGCCGGGTTTATTTGTAATTTAAATATTGCCGTTGAAATAACGGCTGAAGAGGCTGCAGAGCAATGTAAAGTATTCAAGCCAAGTGTCCACTCTGCTGAAGTGTCCAAGAATGTGTTATTCAGACCTCCCTGTGTTTTCCCGTTATGGTGAAAAAAAAAATAAAAAATTAAGAGCTACACCGTTTTTTACGCTTTGGGTTAAACTGGTAGAAGGTTTGTGGTTTGGTCAACGTCTGAGCATCACTCCTACAGTTCAGGGATGACGGATCAGTGTTATCTTCGGCAGGCGTATGCGTTAATGTTTTTGATGACATAAAAGCCTATGGTCATGGGAGGCATGGCTATTGTCCGTCCAGCTCTCAGTGTCTTAGGCTTCAACTCCGGGAATGTCTCATTGTCCACCATGAGCAGCTTCTCCCCGTTCAGCTGGACGTATCTGCAACAAGAGCAAGACAGGCAATACACATTACAATAGTTCACCCTCCTTCTCACACATAACACTGGTACAACACTGTGAGATAAAGATGAGGCAGACAATGACGATTTTCACCTCGTCAACAAAAGGCAGCAAAACGCACCTTCAGTCTTTAAGGGTTTGGATTCTGTCAGCTGGACACTTGGCGGTGCTGTTGTTACAAAATTGTAATTTCTGAGTGAAATCTGCAGAGTGAAACCTAAACAGTTTGGAGTCAACTGCACTAAAAATGTTCATTTTTAAGTCTTCAAGCACAGAAAATATTGTATTTTTGCAACAGTCACTAGTAATACTCTTTGCAGTATAAGAGCTTAAAAACTATTAAAGTTCTAATAAGAATATTTGAAATATAGTTTTTCCCTTTTGAAAACTTGAGAGGAAACGTGTTAGTGTTATCTATGTCTCAAAAAAGAAATTTTAATTCACAATCAGAGCTCCTCAGATGTTTTCCACACAGCCATCCTAAACCAAGGACTTTCAAACCAAGCGAGAAAGCTACTGCTTTTTATTCTTATTTTGCAACTTGCCTCATCCTTGACGAGCACATGTTTTTTTTTCCCCCAAAATATTATTTTGATATAATCTAATTTGTCATGTTTCTTAAAATGATCATTATGTGAGGCACGGGTTGTTATAATACTGTATTATTCACGAACCAACATCTCACAGTGTAAAAGTAAATTAAACTGAGTAAGAAAACTAAGAAAACTTTTAGAATATGGAATACTATTGAAAAGTAGCTATAACTCTCTTTTACAAATGCATTATGGGTTGAATATAAGGGTAATTATAACAAAAAGATCGCACAATAATTAACCGGATTTTAAAAATCCAGCAGGAATATATCATAAAACTTCCTGCATAATAGTGAGTAGGACTTTTACTTTTTTTAAATTAAAAAATGTATTGTTTCTATTTATAGCCCTGTTCTGACGAGATATGAACTACTTATACAGAATTTTTACTGCATTATCACCCTGTGTTATTAGTTACCACTTTTATTATATTGTTATATTGTAAAGTTCACAATAATTACGCATTGAGGCCAATGGTCTAGATAGTTTTATGTAAACCTCAAATTCAATAAAATATCAAATAAAATTATGCTCAATAGGGGGAAGTTATGAATCAAAGCGAGTTTCCCAAAGCTTTCCTTGAACATGCACCTGGCCAATGTTAAAAAGTCCCACTACCCAGACAAATTTATAGACATCTGGTGTTGCTAAATTCTTCATAAAAGTCTCCCTGCGCTGCCTGTGGTAAAGGAAAGCACTTAAGGGCTGAGAAAGGGCCGTCGTTAGCTTTCTCTCCTATTAATTGCCTTGTAATCCTGTTCTAACACCTAAAACATCCTCCATCATTATGCTGTTATTGAAGGATCATGCCTGAGCCGCCATTAAGGCCGTATGCCGGTATCATATAACACACACACACAGTCCTGGGTCTTTAGACTGTTATTCCAGGATTTGAGGCTTAAGTCTGAGTCAGAATAACAGGCCATTGGCAGAAAGGAGAGAAGATGAGACCAAAAGCATAAGAATGATATTTTAAGGGATGTTTTAAGGGCAGTAGGCCTAATATTACCTTGATACATGATGTGTATTATGTCATAGTAGATAAAACATCTGTTGTAGGCTATAAAACACATTCAAACAAAGCAGCGTAAACACACTGAAAATCTGTGAGGGACTCTGGGCCCAGTTAGTGTTTCCTTTTAAAACTAAGTTGGTGCTTATACAACACACCTCGCACTTCATACATGCACACAAACGCTCACAATACTACTAACAAAAACAAATAAAAATCTGTACTATATTCAGATCATAACGTCTGCTTCATATTTCTGGTGTCCGCATATTTCCGTCTAATTTTTCACCTATTTGTACACACAATAACAAAATAAAATGAAAAAAAAAAAAACAAGCTGGCAAGTTTCAGTTTCAGGAAAGCAGCAATATACAGTATTATGACTGAATTAATAGTTAGCCTCAATGGTTCTTCATTGAAAAAGGAAAAGGGTTTATTCTTTATTAACTTTATTTTTTGCATTATTCTTTATGTTGTCTTAAGATATTTCTAATCTAGATAGAGGGGAAGAAGTTATTGCCTATAAGCATATATTTGCATGTTTTGTGGTGCGTGTATATTGACAGGCCGACTCAGCATGAATTATTCAGCTCAGGTCCAACATGTACTGTTGTCTTAAAATGTATTGTTAGTGTTTAACACCTTATTAAAGCTGGAAAAAATGAAATAATTGAGGACCCATGAAGTTGCATATGAAACTGTCATTATTCCTAGTCCTCATGTCAACACCTTTAACACCAAAAAAAACCCCAACTAGGTGAAAACTACTTCAAACAAGGTTTTCATCATTAGAGGAAAACCAATGGGACTGGAAGACTTGTACGGCTGTTTTGGTAACCTGGGTCTCTGGTGCGTTTGTCTTGTTTGATCAGCATGAATGACTCTATGACTCTAAGACCACATTGTTGTTTGGATAGAAAACAATTATTCAAATTGATCAGCATGAATGACTCAATGACTCTAAGACCACATTGTTGTTTGGATAGAAAACAATTATTCAAATTGATCAGCATGAATGACTCAATGACTCTAAGACCACATTGTTGTTTGGATAGAAAACAATTATTCAACATGTGCACATAAATGCAGATGTGTATGAGACAGAGAGGGAGATACTGACTTGGCTCTGAGTCCGTCAGTGCCGTAGGGCTGCAGCAGATACTGATGGACCGTATTGTTCCGTAACGTCCCCGCCAACTTGATTTTCTTCCGCGACCGATGCAGGTTGATGATGTAGATCGTTATGGACCCTCTCACATAGTTGTGACTGGTGCCGTGAAGAAAATGACAAATGTCACATTAATTCTCCTTTACCTTAAGAAAAGACAATCAGGAAGAAAAGAAGGCTTCTCGCCACATCTGTTAATGGGGATTCATTATAAATGTCATTGCCATGTTGAATAATGTTCTTTATAATTAAAGATGACTACAAAGAAAAGAAAGCCTTTGAGATATTTATCACATATAGTAAGAGGATCAAACCACAACTCCTTGATCTAATTTGGATCAAAAGGCTTGCAGTAAAATAATAAAGTAAGATAAAGTATGCTCAAGAGTGGAATTCCATTAAGCAGCAAGTTATCATCTATATTTAGTGTGAATCATAACAAATCATACTTCTTTTTCAAAGCCTTTCTCATCCCCATAAAGGCTATCTGATGCAAAAATCTGCTTCCCTTGTACAGTGTCCAATAGTAAAAGCCCAGGGTCAGATGAAGGGTGTGAATGTGGCGGGCAACACTTCTTGAGTTACACAGACAACAATGTTTGAGTCCGTCCCCTGAGAGCAAAGCGCTGGGGACACAACTTGATAGGGATACTGGCCAGAGGTAAATAACTAAATGAGACAGATAAGACAAACATGATAAAATCTAATAAGGGCCCTGATATGAAGACAAAGACAACACAGCTGTAGTGAATACCACATGTCGGCCTCGGTGTTCAGGGTCAGGGCTGGTAGACATCTCTCCCAGTCACCACCTCCTAAATATCATATCTTTAAAGCAATCTCGGTTCTGGGCTCATGTTGAGCCATCTATTTCACAATCCTGCAAGACTGCCAATATTCAGTATGTACTGTGTTTACCCAGCCTTGTTTCTGAGAAACATGGACTGTGGCTCCAAGTGACAGATCAGTTGCTTAGATGCAGGGAGATAATGACCTCTCAGGCCTTTCAAATGATGAAGTTCTTAGCGATCCAAACATTAACATGTGTTGATGCTGTTTGATGTTGGAGCATCGCTGCAGAGTGAAAAAAAAAATACCATGCAAACCACTAAAAGGGGCAAAAGGGCAGCGAAAGTCAAATATCTAATCTGCAAAGACTTTTCAAACCGCTGCCTGCCTGAGCACATTTACAGTCTTTGCTGTTTTACACAGTGCAGTCAAACCACTAAGACGAAGGGTTCGTCCACTTAAGGGCTGACTGCGTAAAGCCACATAAATAATGGCATGTGAAACGCTGGATTCAGGAGGAACTGCTTTAGTGCTTCGCTGTCTGATCAGATGAGTCCTTGGCTGATTGGTGCGTTGAGTGGAGCTGAGCGCATGCCATCTCTTTACTGCCAAACTCACTGTACATGCCAGCAGTGAGCTGTTGAAAGAATTTCAGATATTTGCGTGCATTTCATCAGGCCTTGTGTGTGTTAGTTGTGCAGCTATACCCAGCTATCGACCATCTATCTGTGCAACGCTCCACTATTTTTCTACGAGATGCTCCACCTGTAAACGGGCCCCGTCTAGAATAAGGCCGTAAATCTAGCCTGGTGCTGACAGCCTACTGGCCTGGGTTAAATGATAACCTTGAACAGGTCATGGTGGCATTCTTTATCTCTTCCCGGCACAGACCGCCTTATTGTCCCTCCCCCTCGAATACCCCCCTCCAGCCAATCCGAGATGGGATAAAGGACTAGCACACCTTTCAGCGGCTCTTTGACAGCAGGGAGACAGAACCCACACACCTGATAAGTGATACCCGTTAAGTTTTATAGGCTCTCAGCTGTGCAAGAGTGGGTGTCTGCGGTCTGCTTATTTATGGGAAGCCGCCTTGAGATTTTGTTCTTCCCCGTCAGACACTGAGCCGCAGGTGTTAGAGGAACACAGGGAGTAGGAAAAAAGTTAAACCCGCAGCAGTCTGTTTTCCATCTAAATCTTCAGGGACATGCAAGTAATGCTACACATCACTGAGAGTGTAAGAGGATGTGTGCTTTGTCATCTGTCAGCCTCAAGAGAAAAGTATATCATTATAATGTTAATGTGTTGAAGTGCAGATTACAAACTAATCCAAGGTGGGTGAGCTGCAGCACGTACTTGTAGTAGCTAGTACAGTGGGCGTAGATGCGTAGCTTGTCGCGTATGACTCGTCCTGGTTGCGGCTTCCTCTGCAGTCCAGCCACCCGCACGGCCAAAACCCTCGGACCAACCA
Source organism: Pterois miles (assembly GCA_947000775.1). NCBI lineage: Eukaryota > Metazoa > Chordata > Actinopteri > Perciformes > Scorpaenidae > Pterois > Pterois miles. Next base: position 14,422,807 of record CAMQGK010000341.1, read on the forward strand.
GACGCTTGAAGACCAGAGAGAACCAGTAATCCTGTAAGGGCAACACCACACAGACATACTGTCCACTTGGCATTACTTTTATGACAGTAAGGGTTCATTTTATCATCATAATGCTCAGGACAGGATTCACAACACGACTGTTGTTTTAAACAAACAGTGTGTAACATTTCAGGGGATCTACTGGCAGAAATGGAAAATATTATTCATAACTACGATTTCATTAGTGTATAATCACCTGAAACTATGAATCATTGCGTGTTTGTTAGCTTAGAATGAACCCTTTATACCTACAAAGGGAGCGGGTCCTCTTCACGAAGTCCGCCAAGTTTCTACAGTAGCCCAGAACGGACAAACCAAACACTGGCTCTAGAGAAAGCCATGTGTTTACGTGACCGCGAGGCCACCGTCGTTCTCTACATGAGTGTGAAATTGCAGTAATGTGAGCTGCAGAGTGCAAAACTATGGTGCAAAATTGTGTGCTTATAGTAAGGATGGCCTCTGAACAGGGACAACGGCGTTAACACGGTTTTGCACTCGTTACCACGGTCATGAGCGAAGAGATACTCAGTCGGTTGCAATCTGTAACTGCAGCACTAGATGCCATCAAATCCTACACACTAGCTTTAAGACACAATGCAAAGTAGGCAGGTGTGGAAAGGAAGTTTATAACTTCTATAAAGACTATATTTAATATTTTAAGGAAAAAAATGCCATAACATCTGTTCTGACTAGTCAAGTCTTGGTACAGTCATACTTTGGACAAGTATCTAACAGTACAACTTTGAAATTTTTAGATCACGTGAAAATGTCAACACTGCATATGCGTGCACATCTTTGATATTCAGCTTGTTAGGGGGTTCATAGACACCAAATACTTGATTGTACTCTGTGTATTTTCGGAGATGTATCCATTTTCTTTTCATACTATAGCTTAGTCTTTGGGCACATGGGACTATTTTTCCTAAAATATCATCAAATCTATTGCAAAAACAGTGCCCAAAGACTAGATCTAGTATGATAAGAAAAACTCATTTTTCAGCCATACTGAACCGAAGGAAAACAAAAACTTCATTTGTGGGCACAAATGGGTTAAAGACTTGATCTGACTGACGGTAGAGAAACAGTTTAATAGCATTGTGAAATCCACTGTAATTAAATAAAAGTTTAAATCCTACGTAATATTTTTTTTTTATTAAGAGACCATTCATCACAGCATTGTTAGATTCTGGACCGATTAAAGGGAATATTGTTAAAATCCTTGTTTTGTTTCTCTCACCATTAAATGTCCCGGTAGATAAAGTTTCGTAAACTGAGAATTGAGAATGTGCCAACAAAGCAACAAGTCTCTAACAGGGTGAAAAAAGAGATATATTTCACAAAAATGTCAACTCCAAATATGTTAACACTTGACGTCTCGTTGGAGCTGATCGCCCCATGTCACATTGTATTGTATTATATTGTCAAACTGTATGGCATAACCGCTGAACCGTTTAGCTTTGACATGTCTTAAATATGACATTTTTACAAAATATTATGCTCCATCATGAGTTGCTATTTTACGTTATCATTGTTGAGTGGTCCACCAAACTGTGTCTCACTCTATAGACTACACAGACTCAACACCTCTCCGAGGGACCCAGAACAACATGTGTTCCTCAGGAAGTTCCCATGCAATCCTGCATATGGCAACATTTAAGGGCTTCTTTTTTCCATGCAGGCTTTAACTTAATTTGCTGCCAAGGCATCGAAGAAGCAGAGCACAGTATGGAACTGTATAGTGTTGGCCACAGGCAGAGGGATGGATCGGTGCATGTATGGCCAGAGCTGTGATCTGTGATTATTACATAGTGTATAAAACAAAGAACAGTTATGAATCTGGTGTTTTATGTGTGCAAGATGGCCAGAGTGATGCTATACTCTTGATTTATGTTCAAATTTCAAAAGACAAGTAAAAGACGTCATCAGTAAATTATATGATAAAATCCTCTACCAGAACAGGACTTAACACTGATTTTTTTTTTTTTTTTTGTCTTTCTTGCTCTGTCTTCTTTGCCCTCAACACTCCAGACAGGCAGACATCGACCAGAGAAACAACCATCACTCTGAGATCCAATCCAAATACCATACAGACAAAGAGACAGAGAGAAAGACGCAAGTAAAACAGTAACAAGGACTCAAGAAAAGTATAATTATGCACCAGAGACCAATCAAACCTCAGCTACACAGTTGAAGGAATAAAACAAGGAGAATAACAATTAATCTTTAGTGTTCAGCTAAATAAGGCAAATGAGAGTCAGACAGGCTGGTTGAGACGCTGTTAATCCGCAAGAATCCAGAGATCAAAGTACGAGGTCTTAATATTACACTGCATCGAGTGGGAAGTTCAACATTTCAGTGTTTTTAATTTAACTTGATCCATGAAGAAGTTAACAATCTTCTCTCTAATTGGCTTTCCCATAAAATGGTAAAAGAAACAGCTGTTAAAAATGAAGACCAAAACATATCCAGGAAAAAGTTAAAGTATACCCACAATATGCAGTCATAGTCAGAGGCTAGTCTGAGGGCTCATCATGCCCTCTGATCGGCCCATACAGCTGAGGGCTAGACAACTGTACCGCTTATCATATTCAGAGTTGCAGGGAGGCTGGAGCCGATCCCAGCTGACACTGGGCGACTCTGGATAGGTTGCCAGACTATCACAGGGCAGACACAAAGAGACAACCATTCACACCTAATTTAACCTAATTGATTTACGTAATTTATGGGCTGCATGGTGGTATAAAAACATGGTGCGGTGGTTAGCACTGGACATCACAGCACGAAGATCGCAGGTTCGAATCCCTTCTGTGTAAGCATGTGTAAGCTTCCTGTCATGGTCCCAAGACATGCAGTTTAGGTCAACTGATGACTCTAACTTGTAGGTGTGAATGTGAGCGTGAATGTGAGCGTCTGTCTCTATGTGTCAGCCCTGCGATGGTCTGGCGACCTGTCCAGGGTGAACCACTGACCCCTAACGGGATGAGCGGTTGAAGATTACCCAATTTAGAGTCAACACGTAACCTAACCTGCATGTCTTTGGACTGTGGGAGGAAGCCGGAGAACCCGTTAAAAACCCACGCTCCAACTCCACAAAAAAGGAGTCCCCTGGATTTGAAGCTGCAGCCCTCCATCTGAAATATTTTCTCTCTTCAGAGCATTTGAAGGGCAATCTTTTCAGATGGGAGCTATATGCTTTCCCCTACTACCAGACAACAAATACTGACATTTATGTTTATAACTTCATTTCAGGCTCATGTGAAGAGGATGATTTGGAAAGAAGAGCAGATAAGAAAAAGGTGCAGTGGTTCAGTCATTCAGTGGTTAGGGGGTTTTAGCTTCTACCAATGAAGAAGTCATCCTATAGGAGAAGGGGCCAGGTCATAAATTTACCATGTAGAAGACAGGTTGGCCCTGCAGTGAATTCTCTCAGCAGGTAGGCCGCTGCAGCCTTCAGACATCCAGCCATGTTAAAAGCATTGTGATCTTAGCGGGAGACCGTCATTCCAAGAAAACGAATGGAGACGAAGAGGGAAGAAAAACGAAGCTTGATTGTTACATATCTTATAGTTGAAGTGAGGGAGAAGAAAGCGCAAGCCAGCTAGAAAGAACTAATGAGGTCAGACTTAGTAGAAGTGATTAGTTCAAAGACATGAGAGGTAAAAATTGCATTTTGAGATAGCTATTACTCATTCTGGCGGCTATTTCTGACCAAAGCAAGAAGAAAAGAATCTTGAATAACGAATAATCTCGAATGTTTGATTCCGTCATTATCATCATAATGTAAGACTATTACTCATGTCATGACTCAGCTTAATATACAATAAACCCCTTTTTTTGTGAACTTAATAAATCTCTTTTTTATTAACTTAATAAATCTCTTTTTTATGAACTTGGCACATGGTCAAATTTTACAACTCTAGTCTATTTTTCTCCCAGCAAAATGAGATCAGTTTAACACAAATAAATAAATAAATAATATTAAAATAAATAATCATAAACCATCTCACATTCAGCTTTGAGTACAATAAAGGACAGTTACGGCCTAGAAATAGGCCTTCTACACATCTGTGTTGTTAAAATTCTTTTAACTTCATAGGCCGATTATGCACAGCTAAATAAAAGAACAGTGTGTATCAGATGATTAAGACCATGTTGTGGATTGAGCTCGTATCTCTGTCCCTGCATGATTCATTTCACATTTCACTCCATTTCACACAGTGTTGCAGGCTATTTTACCAACATGCCTGCGTATCAGCATCTCAGGTTACAGATCTCTCACCGGCCGACTGTCCTGCACAGAGAAGCACACAGTTGTGATGGGGGTTGAGGGGAGCAGTGACACTGTCCTGAGCTACTGACAAAGGGCTAAGGTTACACGGCATTTCGCCCCCGCGTCTAAGCACTCATCACCACTAAACGCCTTTCATCTCGCCTAATAGCTCCCACGGGAAAGAGCGAGAGGTGCCATCGAGGCACTGGGTCTGGTACAGAAAAAGGACTGCGTCGGTCAGATCCTTGTTATTATGATGACGAAGAGTAAACTGAGGCCCTGGCAATGAGAATCGATAGCCAGTGTGATCCTTGCTGAGCTGAAGTGGAGAGACTTACAGGTAAAGGGTTAAAGTTCTGGTCCACAAGGTGAGTGTATCCGTAGTCAAAGAAGGAGTGACGCAAGACGACATCAATCCCCTGCACAGCAGCCATGCCCAACGCGTTCACCCACCTGGAACACATATGACCACAGAAAACAAATATTAAGAATGCAACAGTAGAGCCTTTGATTGCTAATAATACACGATGCACTGAGATTAAATACTTAATTTCAATTAACTAATATCAAAGGTATCATTATATACAGAACACACCACAATGGCTTCTTAACCAGTGACAGTACGATAAGAGTACTTACAGAAAGCCAGCAGCGTATGTGTCAGAGAGATTACTGATGCCTCCTGCCCACGCCGGCCCCAGTCCACCCAGCCACACCTTCTTACCGGGAGTATGTGTGTTCACAACCTACATTGACAGGGAAAGAAAAGCAGGTGTATCAACAAAATCCAACTGAAATCAATGTAGTGAAAGCCACAGTTGTAATTCACTTTTGGGTCTTTTGAATCAATATCACGAAACTTTGTGACTTCGGTAGTTTTCAACCTGGATCCTATTTTCCAACGGTTTTGTGTCTAAATTTGTAATGGGGACAACTATTTTTGAACTGGTCCAGTATTGAGGGAGAGCGCTGTAACCGGCAGCCGCAAAAAACAAGCTGCAAGTGCAATTGCGAAGCATCGATGTAACTGTGCTTGTTTTTGCTACCGACAAGCTCAGATTGTTATTATAATGTTTGACAACTTTATGGAAAGGATCCTACGGTGAAAAAAAATCCTTTTTCTTTAGCTGTTGCTTGATCCGGTTAGCATCCTTCCTCTGTGGAGTCAGAGGGTCACAGCACCCATGGGAACACCACCAGTCTGCCGAGCTTTATGGCCTTTCAGCAGCTGGCTCATCCTCCTCTGCCTGTTGACTCTCTCTCTCAAATAAATATGGGCAGCCATCGAATTTGAAGACAACATCCACCCTATGGAAATCATCTTAATATTCAGCCATGTCATTTAAAATCTTTTAGATTACACTAAGGTACCCTTGCTGTACTCCAACACAACCAACTCCACCCGGCTGGCACTCACGTTATCTTCCGGCAACACATCACCTTGCGAGATTTCAGAATGAGGCTTCTCAATGAGCGAGATTCTTTCCATAAAGTTGTCAGACACTTATAATAACAATCTTTTTTTGAATGGAAATGACAGTTTGCTCCCATAGCGCCTTACTACAGCCTGTGAGCAGCTGCCGTCTGCAGCGCTCTCCCTCAACACTGGTCCAATTTCACAGAGTGTTGACCCTATTAGTCACTTAGACACAAAAACATGGGAAAATAGGATCCAGGCTGAAAAATACCACAGTTACCCTTTAAGCACAGTTCCAACAGGAGCATACATTTTTATACGGGTAAATCAGATAAATTGTCATGGTGCTGAGGTGCTTTTCTGATACTGATTGAATCTTAGTGACTCTGCAAGCTGATGAAAAGTTATTACAACAGACAATAAACCACTTCTACATATGCAAATAGACAAAGAAACAAAGATGCACACAGAATAATGACGCACGGGTACACGTTACATTACACTTAGCCTTTTAAGTTTTGTTCTTGGGAGTGATTACTTCTTTCTCCTTGAGGCACTTTGGCGCTGTTCATGTCGTACAACTCAGCAAGTCTGTCACAGCAGCTTGTGCTGATAATATTACCTCATACAGGAGACAACCATTTCACCCTGAGGGCTCATTCTTATGGTCAGCACATGTGGCGCTATCATCACAAAAACTAACTAAGCGTTGATGCACGACTTGGCAAACTCAAATAAAGTGCAAATATAACTCATACTTATAATGAGTTTCTTTACATCAACCCTTGAGATGGTCTAACTGACCAGATATACGACCTCTGAAATATACACCAGCCATTAATCAAATCTTGTATCTACAGTACAGCTCTAGAACTGACTCATGGTGATCATCGAGCAGGCGCTTCAGAAATAGTCTATGTGGATATATACAGTATCATTATTACATAAATAAACTAAAATTATTCATAGCAGAAGTTATATTTTAGGACTTTAAGGGAAACTTCAGTACCTTGGTGACTTTATTGATCTGCTCTGTCAGTGTGTCCATCAGACGGGTTTTCAGGAAGTCCTCCACTTTGTTCACTCTGCCGTCCATGTAGTAACTGTAATGGAGATGCAAGGAAAATGCTGTGAGAGAAACAATCTGTACAATATTTACAATATGAGCAATAAATATAATCTTTATCATCACATTATTACAGCACAGATGGTAAAAAATAAACTGAAATGTACAATCTTCATTTTGATTCTCCTGCTCAGAGTTTGATAGTTGTATAAAATAAATATTGTATTAATGTTATGATATCTATCTCGACATTGGGTGGTCATGAAACACACACACAAAAATTTTGAAGGACCAATGTGTAGCAATTCAAGGGAACTATAAGCAGAAATTAAGCATAATATTCATAACTATGTTTTCATTAGTGTATAATCACCTGGAACTAATATTTTTGTTAGCTTAAAATGAGTCTGTGTTGCGCTGCCATGTTTCTACAGTAACCCACAGAGAGAGAGACTTTCACATTTTTACGTTACCTGAAGGCCACCGTAGTTCAAGAAAGTAACCCGCAAATTGTGGAAACATGGAAAAATGCACAAAAACTCTTGCTTCACTCTCTGCCCAATGACTTATCCTAAACTTAATAATTCAAGGTCAATGCCTAACCTCAACCATCTCGCTAGAGTATCCCAATTTGCAGGTTACCATCTAGACACGACCCTTGAGAAGGGATGAGTGAGTGGAAGGGTATTCAGTTGCTTGTAATCTGCAACCTTGTCACTAGATGCCACTACATCCTACACACTGGTCCTTCAAGTCAATTACTATCTATTCACCACAAAAAATTTACTGTGGTGTCTCCCCATTAGTAAGACACTCAGATATTCATTCCATGCTCTTAAAAATCTTGAGTTTCTTTAAGTCAAACCTTTGCAGCTGGCAATCCCAGGTGCCATTTACCTCCACTGCTTTGGTAAATAATATCCAATTATGTACTATAATAACATGTCACACTACCAGGCAGGTCAATGGTTTGTTAAACAAGATAGTTACTTCAAAAATGCAACAGTAACGTGGATTCCCTATAAACACTGCTGCGGTCCATTATGAACTGCAGGTTTAAAATCCAAACCACTAATTGTGACTTTCATTGGTCTCATAGATGTAGAACACAATGAATCATTTCACTACCACAGCCACGATGAACAGGGACTGACAAATTCAATTATACTTAGTGGCAATCCAGTTCTATGTGGGATTGCATAAAGGGGGAATTGGAAGCACTGAGATATCAGGCTAAACAATACTGACATGTGTGTGTGTGAGAGATAAAGACACAGAGAGGGATGAATTTAAGGGAGTACGATGAGAGAAGAATTTATTGAGCCAAAGTCCTGAGGAACATCATCACCCTGTGGGCAGACAGAAAGCCTCTCCAAGATCCACTGCAAGCGGCCAAGAAAGAAAAACAAGAGAGCAACAACCACATACTGTAGTTCACGTGTCAGGTACCATAAAATTACAATAACATTTACATGTTATTTGTACTGCAGACAGAAAAAAAAAAAATGTTGCGTGAGACTTAAAATTGGGACTCTCCTCGACTAAAGAAATTCTTAGTCGACTATTTGACTAAAGGATTAGTTGATTTAATTGACAGATCTGTGACTTTAAATCATTTTAAATCTTGTGTTTACCAGAGATGTGCTCGTAAGTTTTTTGGAAATAAGTCATTCAGCTTTAAAAAAGCAGAAAAAATGACTTTAACAAGCCAGCATTTAGTCCATTTTAATCAGACTCTGGTGTGGTTCAGCCCCTGGTGTGATTTGTTTGGGTGGTTGTTAACACAGTATTTGTCCTCTGGTGCAGCTCAAAGCGAGAGGTGGTCTCGGACCATTTCCAAGTGAACCAAAACATAGAGTGCTTGTGCGGGCATTTGATACGGAACATGCTAAATAACGTTAAAAAAATAGTAGAGGTGGAGGAGAACGGATGCATGTGCACAGCAGATCAGTGCTGAGTCAAAGTCTGTGATTCCCAGCGCAAAAATAGCGCAAAAGTAGCGCAAAATCCTCAAAAATCACGTGTTGAATTTCAAAACAGCAGACTGAGAGGGTCACTATAAAAGAAACCTCTCATCCAAAGATATCTAAACTAGGCCTCGACCAAACAACTTCTTAGTTGACCAACACTCATATGATTTTGTCTCCTAATCGATTCATTGATTTAATTGAGTGTCTCCACAAAGAATCGCATAAAAGTATCACTTTAAATCTTGTGTTTAGCAGAGATGTGCTACAAGTTTCTTGGAAATAAGTCATTCAGCATTGAAAAAAGCATTGATGACTAATCGAATGAAGACGTCTTTATTTGATTAGTTTAATTAGTCGACTAAGAGGGGGCAGCCCTGATTTAAACATTGTCTTATTTTAATCTTGCTGAACTGGTGTATATTAGTCAAGAATGTACCTGCTTCACTAAATATTTCTAATTAAAGTTTCAGCTGACAGCAGCACGCATCCAATGCTAACTTCACAGGTATAAATACTAAATGATAAGAATGTGATCTGCAAATTTTATAACCTGGTGACGTCACGTAAGGGCAACAACACTGGCCAAGAAAAGACTTGAATCATTTCCAAATCATTTGCTGCAATTGCATGCATGAGAGTAAAATGACTCATGTAGAGGCATTATTTTCACAGCAACATGACAAAATACAATAACAGAAACAGATGCAGAACCTGTCAATTAGAGATTTAGGAAATCTGTGACTCATGCAAAGCAGATTTCTTTTCAGATTATTAAACCACAAATGTTATTAATCAAATACCAGATCAGTTCAGTCCTGCTTGAAGCTGCAGATGTTTTATTGCAATTTTCTCCTTTCCCCCCAAAACCAGAAAACAATCATATTATACAATTTACAATTAAAGTAATCCAGTTGCTTAAATGCAAGTCAACAGCACATTTCTTAATCAATAACAAATTAAATGGGGGGGAAAGAAGATTTGCACTGTACTGTGAATAATAAACACGAGCAGATGACCACAATCATAACAACCGCAGCATCAGATTATTCCAAAACAAAGGTCAAATCTTTTTGTTTGTCTGTTTTTGTGTGATGTGTCAACAAAACTGCTAAGAACAGAGCTGAATTTTATTCATGTGGGGTGAAGCAGTGTTGCAATCTGAGCTTAACTTCTCTGGAAAAGTCCCAAACTCCTGGCCTCAAACTGTAAACAACGCATGGATTAAGTCATAGCTTTACACAAATTATTTGGTTATCCTGTCATCTTTCCAGAGAGCTCACAATAATTCTTCAGTCCAGATCCGGGGGAAAGAAATTCCTGTTCATATATGGCAACAGAATAAAAAAAAAGTTATTATAGCTGTATCATACGCTATAAGTCAGTACTACTGGGAATGCTGTCTACAGTCTATAAAAACACAAGTTTGGTGGCTCATTAGAGCAGAAACTCCATAAAGAAATGAATTTAATTTCATGAATTTGCTCAAGGGCTCAAGTCCATGCTCCTAAAACAGAACCAAGAACTTTTCCTTTGTTCATTTGTTCACAATCACATGGCATGAGACTCAGGCGGCCAGACTGACCAGAATTCAATAAAATGAAGAAATGAAACGACACTGTGTCTAATTGTTTTCAGACAAAGAGCCACTTGGTCTGCTTGTTTTACGCAGCTCTCACTGCGCCAGCACCGCATCAAAGACAGCTCTCGAACAAAACTATCTAGCACTCTTATTAACACAGAAATAAAGTACAGACTACAGAAGAAATACATGAGATCAAATGGATGGAGTATCAATAGTAAAAATGGAAAAAAATACTACAGTGTAAATAAATAACTCCAGTATATTTACTATATTTACTGTATAGTTCAATTTAATAATTATCAAAAGTACTGAAGAATAGTGGCTCCTTTAGTATTAATGTGCTGCATTAATTGTCACACTGGAATTGTTATTAATTGTTTGCTTGTTGCAGTCCGAACATCTAAACCAAGTGCCTTGTGTTGTTACACGTCTTTGTTATATCATACTGTCTATTTTAGCATCACAAAGTAATTTTTACTGGTGAGTAATGTTAACATCCTCTGCATGGCTTCCTCTCCTCAACTTTCAAACTCCTATCCTGTAAAAACAAATAAAAAAACAAACAAACAAAAAACAGATACCTACTGTAAGGCTGTGGTGGTGTAAAACGGAAATATTCAAATATAGCATGAATATATAAACTTTATTTCTGGGGACCCGCTTTTTAAAAACGACGTCCATCGTGACAAATCACAATAGGCCTCATACAGTATCTAGAAATCATGAGAAGAGTAAATTTGTGTGTAAATGCACATTTCTGACTATTTCTATTGTCATTTCAGCATCACCTCATTTTATCTACAGAGGTAAACAAGCCATTTAAAAGAAATATATGCTAGATAAATCCAGTGGGCAACTCTGGAGTCTGAAAAGTGAAACCAACGCTGAAGTGTATTAAACCTGCATTGTTTCTAATAGCCAGCAGGGGGCGACGCCTCTGGTTGCAAAAATACGTCTGTTTGTATAGAAGTCTATGAGAAAATGAGCCTATTTCTCACTTAATTTATTACCTCAGCAAACATTGTAAACATGAGTTAATGGTCTCAATCTCTACTTTCAAGTCTTCAACACAGCATGATGTTCATTTAGTGAATTATGGTCCCATTTAGAGTCAAACAGACCATAAAGCAGGATGTGCTTTAGGGCGTGGCTACCTTGTTATTCATAGGTTGTGGTGTGGGAGTTGTCAGTGTTGTTAGTCTTACATCTTCCTTTCACAGTTTGTTTTCAGTTCATGAAAGTTTATCATAACATTTTGGTCACCTAAAAATGTCTTATTCCGTGTTTGCTTGTACTCAGTGCCACTCTCTCATGTCACTGGCTCTGGTTGCAAATAACCAAGACGGCGACGACTAAAATGGCGAACTCAAGGCTTCAAAACAGCAGTCCACAAACCAATGGGTGACGTTGCGGTGGCTACGTCCACTTTTTATATACAGACAATGAATTAATCACAACTTTGCTTTATGCATGTGTTATCCCTCTCGTCAGTAAAACAAACAGAATGTACACAAGCCTTTCATATTAAATTCAATGTTATCAGTAGGCTACAATTATCAGAATAATACAAACATTCAGGCTCCCTCATGTGGCTCAAAGGTGTACTGCAGATATAAATCTGCTAAGATTATGGAAGAACTTCTGCAAATGTAGTTGGTGAATTTAACAGTCTGTGGGAGTCACTGCTCTATAACAGTTTACTTGTAATAACATGAAGTGTCAAGGAATGGCCATCTGGTGTTGTGCGAGAGATTTGGGGTGAGCGGAGGGGTCGTAAAGGAAGATGATGTGTTCCTTGATGTGGACCAGCAGGCTATCATCAGATCAATCATTACATAAAAGCTGAAGGATATGTAGCTTGCCATCAGTGAATTTACAGTCTCTGCAACTTTCAGACTAGAGAAGAGATCACAAATTTTTAACGTCTTTTTTTTCTCTCCTCAGCTTTAAATAACCTGTAAGTAGTACCGCTGTTATTCTGACAAGGAAGATGTGCGTCTGTGTCATCCGGGCCCCTTTAAAATATGACCGTGTAGCTGCAAAGAGTAAAACTGATGAATATGTTTCTGAACAAAGTAAAAATGCTTCTGATTCACTTTCACATCACAGTGCATAGTAAAAAAGGGCTAATTTTCAAAATCAAGGGTCATTGAAGCGTACCTTTCATCACTTTATTATCAGAATGAGTTTAGAAGGGGGGGATTGCTTGCTCGCTTACTCAGATGTTCACACCACTAATACCCCACTGCTGGAACAATTACTGTTCGGCTCCATGCTCAGGGGCATCTATACAGCAAATCGTAAATTTCACTTTTCTTGCTCATATTTTCACAGCTAGAAGTAAACAGCAGCCGGGTCACTCTTTGTTTTCTCTCACCATGAAGCAGCCCGTTGGGTGAGGTAGATCATGTTCACCAAGTTAAAGTTAGAGGTGTGTGTTACTGTTAGATGTTTGATTAAATAATCTGTTCACCTAAATGACATTTTCTCACTTGTCTGACGGTAACCAATCATGCAGATAGTTCTGATTTTATTTGCCCATGTTTGAGATGCCCATACCTGCATTTTTGCCAACACCCCAAAACAATAAAGGTGAATGGGCTTTTGCTTGTGGTGCACACAGCCCTGAAACAAGACTACGAGTCTCTCTGAGGTTGTACTGTTCAGCACAGTGGTCATGGCTGCCGCCAGGATTTTTTCTGTCCTGGCGCTAAGAAACGCTCATTACTTAAGAGTTACTTTCAGTTAAAGGAGATATGCCACACAGCACATTTAATACAACAAAGGGACTTTTTAATTAAATTTGGCCAAATAATATTGAGTAATGTTAACATCCACAGCATCATCCTGATATCCTGTAAACACAAACAAACAAGTAACTACTGTAAAGCTGTGGTGGAGTAAAATGGAATGAATTGAAAAATTAAAAATGACATCCATCACAACACAATTCACAGTAGGCCATACACTATATCTATAAATCATTAGAGGAGTAAATTTGTGGATAAATTAACATTTCTTATCATTTTACATCACCTCATATAATCTACAGAGGTAAATCAGCCACTTCAAAGAGATATACGTTAGATAAATCTAGTGGGCAACTCTGGAGTCTGAAAAGTGAAGCCAATGCCTTAAACCTGTATTATTTGTAATCACCAGCAGGGGGCGACTCCTCTGGTTGCAAAAATAAGTCTGTTTGTATAGAAGTCTATGAGAAAATGAGCCTACTTCTCACTTGATTTATTACCTCAGTAAACATTGTAAACATGAGTTTATGGTCTCAGTCACTAGTTTTTAATTCTTCTTCAACACAGCATGATGTTCATTTAGTAAATTATGGTGCCATTTAGAGTTAAATAGACCATAAAGCAGGGGATGCTTTAGGGCGTGGCTACCTTGTGATTGACAGGTTGCTACCACAGCGTTGTCTGGTGTGGGAGTTGTGTTGTCGTCTTACAATTTTAAGATGATAATATTTAGGATCTCAGCCCCATTCTCTCACGTCACTGGGTCTGGTAGCAAAAGATAGCGACGGCCAAAATGCCAATCTTAAGGCTTCAAAGCAGCAGTCCACAAACTCTACAAAATAGCTACGAGCCTAATACAAGTGACCAGACAGCAACGATAAAAAACATTTTTCACGTGGTGCAAAAGTGAAAGACTTCAGCAGAGCACAGTGCCCATGTAGCAACAATTAATACCAACACAACACATCCAAAACATGACAACAACAAGAGGGGCACTTATTCCGTATGTATAATTAGACATTTGTGCATTGTTGATGTTTTGGATGAACTGGCTATCACAAGCTCAGAAATTAAATTACTAACATCCAAAGTGCAGCCACAACAACAACTGCAATGCATTTGGGTTTGAAAATCTCATCCAGCCACTGCGCTCGCTTCCTTCAGGTAAAGTTTGTGCAGTCTTGAGAGCAGAACTACTTGTTTCTGTAACAGCAGCATAGAAGCAAAGAGGGCCCTTAACACCTCATCATCAGTTGAGTCCATGAGGTCAACTGAAATTTTGTCCCCTGTCCCCTTAGGGGACCCCCTTAGGGGACCCCCTTGGGGGCCCCCTTAGGGGACCCCCTTAGGAGACCCCCTTAGGGGACCCCCTTAGGAGACCCCCTGTGGGTCTCTTAATGCACCAGACTTTCATGTTTTAATTTACTCTGAAAGAATATTTACATTTTTATGCCGATGCTTTACTTATCTTGCTAGAGTACATTTCATATGTCCACGCTAATGTGTATTTGTATAGTTTTGTGTATATGTCGTATTGTTTTTGTCCACCCCGAGCACACTACGACTAATTCCATTCAGTGTTTCATTCTTTCGTGTTTCATGCTAACACCAGCTTGGTAACACACTGACAATGCTACTGTTTTGCACCTAATCTTTATCATGTTCATCATCTTAGTTAAGTATTTTAGCTTGCTAAAGTTTGCTAATTTGCACTAAACACTAAGAACAGTGGCTGATGGGAATGTCATTATTTTTTGCAGGTATTTGGTCATAAAAAGTATTGGACTAAATAAAATTTTGACCTGATGATCGTGCTAGAAATTACAGCAGAAAAAATTAATTCTTTACCAAAGTAATCACAATTCATCCTGATGGGTACATGAATGTCTGTAGCAATCCATATCAACCTCATGGTGCTGCTAGAGAAAAAGTCTGGGGAATCATCAAAGTGCTTAAGGTTCATCCTCTGGGGCCCACAAACATCTGTAAAAAGATTCATGGAAATCTATCAAACAGTTGTTGAGATATGTCAACCTGAACCAATGAGGTGGACAGACGGGCCAACCGATGTTGCCATTCCTGTGCTAAAATAAATAAATAAATAAATAAATAAAAAAAAAATATTCAACAGTAACTAATTGTTGACTCTTTTTTTATCTTTTATGTGGTATGAAAATATAAAAATAATATTACTCATGTAATTCATTGTATCGGCAGGGAGGCAGAAATCGTCAACCCTACATCTCAAAACTTGACCAAAAGAACAGACAAAAAAACAGAAAAAAAAAAAAAAAAATTGTCTTCATGGATACATGCCACTAGTTGTAAATGAGAACATGTTTTTTCATAATCTCATACGTAAAAATATATGGGATAGGTTAAAGTGCTCTGAAAAGAAAACAGAAAGATAACCTAATACTGCAGAAAGATGGAAAGAGAGACAGAGAGGGAATGACTATTATGTCATGTTTTGTTGGTGAATCCAAAGACGGATAGGCGGTAACTCAGACAAGATGTTGCAAATGTCAAACTACAATCTTGTGAAAAAAAAAAAACATCAAAACATAATGCAAACCACATATCAATGTTTCATAATCTGAAGCTAAACAAATATTTCATAGCAAACATGTTTGATCACCACAAGCTCCAAGAGATCACCTCTGACCGCACGCCGCAGACGGACACTCCGACAAATCCATATGAAGCTTGACAGTGCTTTTCCAACCCACTGCGCTTGATTCAAAACAACCAGCTGAAGTGGAGGAAAACCGGTGTCGTAGACGTGTTAATTAGTGGTCTCCACTTTTATACGTTTGGCTTCTTTTGTAGAGGTCAGAGTTGCTGTCACGCAGGCTGGTTAGACTGGAATCTGGATCTCGAGTGTAAAACCGGCTAATTGACAGAGGGAATGAGCCAGAGCATATGGTTTGATTTTAACAGTGTGGGTGGTGTTTTTCTAAGCCTTACTGACAGCCCTGCCTCCTTCCGTTTCTTCTAATTTCTCCTAATTAGACCTGACCTTCACCTTAATGACCACTCACTCAGTCACACAGGGTTAGTCTGAGCTTATAGTGGGTGTGTCTTTTCTGTACAAGTTTAAGATAAGAGATAAGAGATGATAAAACATGGGGAAAAGATCAAACCATTCATATGTCTGTATGCATTCCTACAGGATGTGCAATAGACAAATGGCAGGTGTTACTAATTTAACACACACACTGTCTCAGGCTCTTTTTCCTGTTGTTCTGTTTACAGGATAAAGCTCTCCTCATTATGCATCGGTCTCTCTCAGTAACAGTGTTAACAGTGGTTGTTACTGGCTACTGCACACACGCGATGTGGTGATAATGGTACAAAAACACAACATGGCTACTACAACTAGTCTACTGTTTTAGAGGACTGCAAATTGATTCTGGGATTTTCTACAGACAAAATAATGAAATAGAAAAAAAGGGTAAAATACCTACTGTTGCCACGTAACTGCATCCACAACAGAGCCAGCATTCTTCATGAACCTGGAAGTCAGAAAAACAAAGTTATCTTTACCGGAGTGACACATTTCCTTCAAATATTTATCTTCACATTTATGGCCAGTAATTAACATTTTACCAACCAACGTGTGGAAGTATTGCAAGAACCTTTAAAGGTACAGTGTATGTAAACAGGATGTAGTATGTATATGCATGATGAGAAGTAATATATTGTAAGTACAATGTAACATGTAACAATGACAAGTACTAAAATATATACATATACAGAGGTGTAGACAGGAATGTAGTATGTATAGAGAAGTAGTAAATATGTATCCCTCCGCTCACTCCTCCCTTTCCAAGATTGCGATAACGTGAGCCACAGAGTGTAAAACCGTGGCAACGCCATTCGCCTCACTCAGAGGCCATCCTTACCATAATAACACAACTTTAAGAGCAATGGAAGTCAGACAGCAGATGGCGGTGCCACAGTTTTGCACTCTGTGGATCATGTTATCACAGTTTCACAAGCGTATCAGAGAACTATGGTGGCCGTCAGGTAACGCCAGTGTTTGGTTTGTCCGTTCTGGGCTACTGTAGAAAAATATGACGGACTCTGAAGAGGACCCCCTATGTAGATATGAAGGGCTCATTCTAAGCTAACGAACACACAACGATTTTTAGTTTCAGGTGACTATACACATAATAGTTTTTTCAAATTTTATTTGTCCATTGCCCTAAAAAAAAAAAAAATGTATGTATGCACCATGCTGCTAAGTATGGTAGGTTCATGTTGGGCAAGGAAGTGCAAAATCTATCTAGTTTATGTGGAGTAAATGAAACAATGAATCAAACAGTTTTACCAAGAGCAAAATAACTCTGAGTCTTTGAGGAGGGTGATACAGTACGTATATCTACAGGAATGATTTGTGGTGTCAATTCTATTACATGAAGTTAATTCACTTCATGCTGTTTTAGGTAAGATGGTAAAACTCCCAACTACAAAAATTAACTACAAAACAAGCTTTTATTATTGCTTTGTGGTCACTTGTATTAGGCTTACAGCTATTTTGTAGAGTTTGTGGACTGCTGTTTTGAAGCCTTGAGCTCAGCATTTTGGCCTTTGGCCCAACCATCTTGGTTATTTGCAACCAGACCCAGTGACGTGAGAGAGTGGGACTAAGACCTCCTAAAACAGCCCTTAAAGTGTTTTCTGGAGCAGTTTCTGCAGCCTGTACAGTTTGCTTTCAGTTAGTTAAACACAAACTCCTGTCCACAAACACAACATATACACAGTCTCTCTTGCTGTCTGCCATCCTTTTGCTTTAGCTTTTGTATCTGTGTGTGTTTCCTAGTCTACCTGACCCAAATCTCTCCATATTTGGGAGTCGCAGCTTGTCAGACATGCCCAAATGTGTGTCTCTAAACTTTCACCACTCTGGCTTGTTTAGTCTGTCCAGCTCTGATATTTGGACTGTTGAGCAGCTCAGTGTCTAATTCATCTTATTTCCTGAGAGCAGCAGAGCAGTTGGGCTGTCAAACACAAGAGCCACCCCCTCGTAACAGTGTCAAACACACAAGAATCACCCCGTCGTTAAATGTGTCACCCGTGACCTGCCGGTACTCCAGCTCTCTCTCCTCTTAATCCTCTCACTCCTCCTCCTCCTCTTCTCACCACTCATCTTCTACATCCTCCCTTTCCTCCGAGTCCACTGCTCATAAATTAGTCTGCACCGTACGGTACACACACACAAACACATGCACACAAACCTTTTATTTCTGAGTAAATTTGAGGTGTCAGCACTCAGTGAAATAAACAGCAGTTCCTAATGGTTTCAGTAATGTAAGTAGCTCAAGCACATAGAGGAAGGAGGCCCATATCAAATTATTCTCTCTTCTCTGTCTTCCAACTACCTGTCAAAATGTGTGTGGCTACAGAGGGGAGCTGGAGGCAGATTCAGCCTGAGATATACTGAGACATTAAAGCATTCCTCTTGTGTATGTATCTGCACACGCACTTGCATATGCGCGCACAATGTTAGCACACATTAGCTTAACTTTATGGACTCTATTTTGGTTCAAAGGAATGCTGAAGGCTCCCTGTTTATTTAACAATGCCAGTTAAAGACAGAGCTATATATTTCACCTCTGCTACGTCACTTCTACTTGTCTTGTTACTTGTATAAAAAAATCTCTTAAATCTCTTGTGACAGACAAGTAGACTGATTACAGCTTCATTTCAGCCACACAGAGCAGAACGTTTGATGCTGATGGTTGCCAACTCTATACCTAAATTCACATCAGGCAGCGGCGAAGTGCGGCTTGCTGCAATAATTACATTTTTCTGCGGCCGGGAGACGTACTCATGTGTTTCAGATGGGAAGAAATTCTTTCTACTACAGATCAACATGTCACATGATCTGTTAAGTGAATGGCTGTGGGCACGTTAGTCTTTTCCAAAGTTTTGTTTGGCTGGACAAATCAAACAGCCGCATTATGCTGAGCTCTGGAACGGCCACCACAGCTTTTTGTACACGGTACATAGCAGCTTTGCTGTGTGTAAATTTAACCCGTCTACACAAAAAGCATGAAAGGTATTGAAGCGTTGTATTCAATCATAGCAAAATCGACTTGCCATATACATAAAATTATCATGAATGTGAACATTTTGATTTATTACACACTGAATGAGGTATTTAATCTTTAATTTGTTTGGTAATGCCCCCTATACAGCATTTAAAACACTATATAAATCATCAATCACCATATGTTAACATACTGCTTATAAAGCTACATTTGGGAGTTAAACTAAAGTGTTATTGTTATCATTACATTGTAGTTTTATATTGAGGTATTTTCTTATTCGGGGAAACACAAACTCTTCAGCGGGCCACACTTTATTTGGATCATCCAACACGGACAGAGTTGTGTGTATATCCACCGATGTTTGATTCAATTTGTGTTTGTTGTACAGGGCCACTGATGCATCCATTTCAGTCAAGTTTGTTTCCATTTCAACAGACAGAAATGCTCAGAAAGGCGTAACTTTTTGGGAAGTGATGAATATGTTTGAGCGATGATGCAATCTATTTGTTCAACAGAACTGAGAAAGCATTTTTTGTCTGATAGGAGTTTTAACAAACTAAGGCAGGCAGTAACATCCAAAAGTAGCCTGCATACCCACAGTCAGTGTCTGATACGCAGTTAATCTGAGGGTTGTGATTAAAGTCAATATGATTAGCACCTGTGTGAAAGTTTTGTAATCCAATTTCATGACACTGACATGAAAAACTAAAACGCAACCTAATTAATACAGTGATTTTTTTGTTGCCAGTGTTTGTCTTCTGTGATCTGAAAACTTATGTTCAGCATTGAAAAAGACGAACAGTAAAGTCTTACTAACTTGCAGGTAGCAAGCAGAATACAAAGCAGCCTATGTGGTCTTTTTTTTTTACTGCAGTTAAGGTATGACTTTACAGTATCAGGATGGGAGAGGGCTGTTAGATTTAGACCAACGCTAGTGAAGCTTCTGGGTAAAACCAGCAGGTGGGATGTTGCGCCTTCACGTTATTAATCAGATGACACTTTATTTAGGTTGACATGGTATAACTGTAGCTGAGACGCTGAAACCTGCAGAGTGGAAACCCATAAACACTGAACACTACTACAATGTGTGTGTATGTGTGTGTGTGTTAAACACAGTAAAACGCAGTAAAAGTCCCAAACCGCTGCAGCATACTTTCCACTGCCTTACCCCTTTTTTCCAGCAGGATAGCCTAACACGGACAGGAATCGTGCCATATCAATGTATTACTTGCTGACTCACCCATCCAGCAGCAGGATGGCGTTCTTCCGGGGTCGTCCTGCGTTGGGGCCGTAGAGGTGAGCTCGGTGGTAGTAGCGCACGGACTGCAGCAGGGTCCGCAACTTGGTGTAGTCCTGAGCCAACTGGGTGCTGTTGACCGAACGACCCACCATGCTGCGGTAGGCATTAGGCTCTGGGAAGAGGAGATGCAGTACACTGAGCCAAAGACAGATAGAGTTTATACAAGCAACAGTGGGGAGGTGGACATGAATATTGTTGTTTTTGTAGTCTGATCTTACTCTCCTAGAGAGTATCCGCAGCCAGTAGAAAAAGAGATAATTGGGCAATTCGCTGTAATACAGACAGATGGTCTCTGTGTCAGGAGAATGGTCCAAGCACACAGGGTGGCCTTGCAGAATCAGAAAGTGAGGGAGATAGTTTCCCCTAATGGAGGAAGACTAAACTTCTGCAGGCCCACTACTCTTAAACCAATCTACTGAACATTATCTGTACCAGGTTGTGTTTGAGCAGTAAAATAAGACATTCAGCATGTCTGTTCTGTGTGTGTACATAGCTGTATCCATGCTGTACTCCTCAAAACTAGAATGAAAATATTATTGGCAAATTTCAAAGTATCATAAGCTCATTCAACCTCTACAAATTCCCTCCGTGTCTGCACTGTCTGGGTGATTTACTTGAACAGATTACTTTTGCTACGGTTCAAGTCCTCACTAAAATTTTCACATGGTTCAATCAATGGATTTTCCATGGTGCTTTTAGGCTAAAATAAAGAGTTTCTATTGTGAGCCATATTGCAGATATGAAAAGAAAATACGAAGTGATGTGCAGCGGGGAAACACAGGGCTCTGTGTGCACTGCCGTTCCCCAGGAACACAGATGGTTGGGATGACATGAGGACTAGCAGTTCCTTTCATTGCTGGATGAACCCTCGTCTTAACCCTTCAACTGCTTGACTCTCACTCACAAGTCTCAATCTTAAAAATGTCTCAGTCAAAGCTGTTATAACCGGTAAACTGTGTTCTCAGCATTGTTTTAATGGAGAAAAAAAGGATTCTGAACTAAAATTTAGTTTATCAGACTAATCCTTCATTGAAATTATTTTAATTATTAGAGGTGACAAGTACACATTAGTGAAAAGGTTTCCAGTAAGCTGCAGGAACAGAGACCCACCGCCTCATCAGATTTACAGAGAAACATCATGTTCTTTTGTAAATTTCTCCACTGTGGGACTAATAAAGGAATATCTAATCTTATCTTATCTTATCTAGTAGGCAGCATGTGGTGTGTAGCTGCACTGACCGTTGCCCAGCTCCCAGGAGATGTTGTACTTCTTGCCAGCGCCGTACTTGAGGAGGCTCAGGGTGGAGGAGGTGTTCCAGGAGTTGTCTGGGTTTCTGTGCAGCGCGTTGAGCCCCAGGATCAGGTGCAGACCAGCACAGTCGGCAAAGTTGTACAGTTTGTCTAAAGACCTGGCTGGGAGAAACCCACAAAGCAGTTGTAACTTTGATTCTTTTTTACGCACCTGGACTCACATGATGAACATGATGGAGAGACCATGTGGATCTCACTGATCTACTGATTCGCATGGCCATGTACTGTAGGAATCCCCCTCTATTGTACTGAAGCCACATCTAGAACTAGATTTATGGTAGTCTCTGTTCCAAAACCTCCTACATTTGCAGCTATCTCTGTGAACATAATATAAACAGATAACATAAACATCAGTTTTCACTTCTGAGTACAAACTAAAAGTTGTGTTGTGTGAAATAAAAGTGGTTATTGTCACGTGAACAATTTGGTCATTACACAGCATGTCTGGCTAAAACCTAATGAACAATATGGGGTGCACTGTGTTATAAAGTACTCTTCAGGTTTCAATGCTGAGAAAAGAGTAAAACATTTATTGGAAAAAAAACACTGGGTTTGTCCATTTAAACAAACAATGTGACTCTTAAACAGGCTTCTTCCAAATTCTCCAACCTCAGTAAATTGTAACATACACAATTAAGGGGATTACATTTCTCAGCAGTAATGTGTATGGAAATTTTGCGTGTGCTGTATTTTGGATAAACTGCGAGTTACCTCTGGGACATATTCAGCAGGCGTTGTTATGTACCAGGTAGTGAACTTTGTGTTTGTGCGTCTTCAGCAACATTCAGTGAGAATCCAGAAAGACTGATTTTCCCATCATGGACTCCTGCTGTTCCTCTGCAGCTGACTACTCACTCACATTTATGCCTGCTGTCCCCATCAAAACACATTATTCTCACTGGGCAGTAAAGGATGAGGGCCCTACACCGATTCTGCCATATGGTGAGAGTGCCCAACACTGTTTGTTTATATTTTAATGTGCGAATGACTGCAGGCCGCTCCTGGATACCTCTTGTACTGAAACTGAATCTGTTTGGATTCGTTTCATTA
This sequence comes from Pterois miles, assembly GCA_947000775.1. Classification (NCBI taxonomy): domain Eukaryota; kingdom Metazoa; phylum Chordata; class Actinopteri; order Perciformes; family Scorpaenidae; genus Pterois; species Pterois miles. The sequence goes on from CAMQGK010000341.1 coordinate 14,445,618, forward strand.
ACGTAAATATTACCCCGACCCTTACTTCCTAGGTTCAACAGGAAACAGATGAAAACTGTGTCGGTCTCCTTCTGGCAAGAGTTTGCCCTCAACTGTGGGTTTGGCACCGACTGAGCTTGCCAACGTGGAATTCTTCTTCTTCTTATTATTATTATTATTCTGGATACATGCTGAGCTGTTATGGTTATGTAAAAGGTGTGAGATTCTCTAATATTATAATATTTAATAAATGGAAGCGAGGGATACAAACGTCTGGCTTTAAGTCAGAATAAATCTGAACACTGAACAATGCCTATTATATCACGCTTCAGCGCAAATATCCTTTTTTTATTCAGCATCTACTGTAAGCGTTTATTTCCAATAGAGCATTGAGAATGTATAATCCACAGAGCAAATACAGAGAACAGAGAGACTGCTTGTTGCACCTGGCATTCATTCGCTTTCAAGCAACAGCAGACAAAGCCTGAAAACAAAAAGAAATGCTAGCAGTAACAATGGTTGTTTTACACACAGTGCTGTATGTCTCCTGAGTAAACTGTTCTCCATCTCATTAATAACCACCAATAATGTTATCATCATAACCGCTATTATCATCACTCCTTCCCTCTGTGGTTAAATCAGAGTGGTGTCTGTTTGCAGGAGCAGAGTTGAGGGCAATGGGACAGAGAAAGTAACGCCAGATGTGGCTGTCAGGATGAGTGATTCCAGGTCTTTCCTCACCTGAGATCTGAGCAGAAAGAGACCAGCAACCTCGCTCCAAGTTGCAGCTATAAGCCCTGCACTCACATCATCAGGGCATCACGAGATGCCCCACGCTGCTAAAAATATGGTTTCTCTGCTGGCAGGTCTACGAGCAGCATGTATGAATAAATAAATGGCTACATGTTTATGTCAGGGCTGCACGGTGGTGCAGTGGTTAGCGCTGTCGCCTCACAGCAAGAGGGTCGCAGGTTCGATTCCAGCTTGCGGCTCTTCTGTGTGGAGTTTGCATGTTCTCCCCGTGTAAGCGTGGGCTTTCTCCGGGTACTCCGGCTTCCTCCCACAGTCCAAAGTCATGCTGTTTAGGTTAATTGATCACTCTAAATTGCCCGTAGGTGTGGATGTGAGTGTGAATGGTTGTCTGTCTCTATGTTGTCTGTCTCTATGTGCCCTGCGATGGACTGGCGACCTGTCCAGGATGAACCCCGCCTTCGCCCAATGCCAGCTGGGATCGGCTCCAGCCCCCCTGCCACCCCTAACGGGATAAGCGGTTGACGATGAATGAATGAATGAATGTTTATGTCAGTTTGGTTCCTGGGGAATTTTGATATTGATTCTACTTAACCGGCGGCAGACAAACTAGTATATAAGCTGATTCCAGCTTATATACAGCTGAATATCTTTGAGTTGTGGACAAAACAAGATATGACAGGATGTCATCTTGGGCTTTAGGAAACACTGACGAAGATTCTCAATTTTCTGACATTTCATAGATCAAACAACTAATCAGTTATTCGAGAAAATACGTCAATGAAAATAATCATTAGTTGCAACCCTAAATTGTTAATATCATATAAATTACTGATTATAAATATATGAATCATATGTAGTAGTCTAATAGGCAACTATTTTGATAAACTGTTTAAGTTGTTTTTAAAGCAAAAATAGTAAATGAACATATTCTCAGGTTTCTGAAAAAATTGGATTTGGACAAAACAAGACATCTGAAGATGTAACTTTGGGCTCTCATTATTGTAGATGAGCTGGTACATGCTTTAGCTAAGCTACAGCGAGCCACACCTTTGTCTTATTCTGGGTAAACAGGTCAAACAATAGTAAAAACCCCTGGGAAAGGTCTATCCTTTTAATGGTGGTTAATCCTCAGTTAGCTGGTTTCTGTTTCGGTTGCACGCACCAACAACGGCTACTAGCCCGAGGTCGAAGTGTAGCATTACTGGCCAGTGTAGCCGAGCTCTCCTTTATCGCCTGACATGAGCAGCGCATCCAATGCTTTCTCCTAAACAGAAAAGGATGCTGGGGAGGATCACCCTCCTGGTGTAAGGAAATCTGCAGATCACTAAGGCCAAACATGAAAGAACTCATATGCAGACACTAGAAAGCCCTGAAGCTACAGATCTGTGATCTCAGACAGACGAAAGTAATGACATTACCAAAAACACGTCAATCTGTGTGTATGCACACGCACACATACCGTGCGTCTGTGTAATGCAGAACAGGAGTTGATTCAGTGAAATATGATGGCAAATGGTAAATTTAGGATAAAATACTGTAGCAGCACTTGTGGGAAAATAACTCTTCCAAATGGGAACAACACAAATGATCTACTGTTTCACAAACACAGACAGAAAGAATCAGTCAAGCCAACGTGAAACCTCTTTAACTTCTGTTAGAAGTATAAAGCCAGTAACAAATGGTGCTCATCTCAGTGACACTGAAAGATCTCTGAGTCAACACCATCATTCAGTTTGCTGACAGCTTCTTAGGTTGTAATATGTTTCGAAATGAGTCTCACAATTCTCAATTAAACATAACACAATGAAAGCCTGTCTAAGAGGTCAGACTTTACTGTACTCACTCGGCTACAAACGTCTCTTTCATCTTACAAACAGTTCAGCCAGAAACAAGCTGAACAAACCCAGAAAACAGTGTGTGCGTGCATGTGTGTGTGTGTGTGTGTGTGCCTGTGTGTGAGTGTGATGGCGTGCCTTTGTGTGTAGCGGAAAGAGTGGGGTCTGGATATTGTCAAGCTGTCTATCTGATAGAAAAGCCAGTTCTGTGAAGCAGAGAGGCCGGCAGCATCAGTCGGTGTTATGCCTCATTTCTGCAGCTCTGCATATTCCCTCGAACACAGAGGTACACGTACGTCTACGCACACTGGACTCACACAAGCAGAGTTTAGCTGGTTTATATACCACCCGCACGAACCAGACACCCATCTGAAGTTTTCAGTTAAATAACACTTTTCTCTTCTCTGTAGCTGCACCTTTACTGAGTGATTGCTGGGTGACAGACAGGTGGCTTTTTACACTGTACAAGTCTCTCCTTGTGCAGCTTCAACTTGTGATCAGCTTTACGTGTTTATGCTTTATTTTGGTATGATCAAATTAATTGCCATATTTTGATTATCTATTAACCAGTTTAAGTATATATAAGAAATATAAACTTAAGAAATTATAAAAAAATTTTCTCCTCTATGGCAGTAAACTGAATATCTTTGAGTTGTGGAGAAAACAAGATATTTGAGGACGTCATCTTGGGCTTTGGGAAACACTGATTGACATTTTTCACCATTTTCTGGCTATTTATAGAAACAACTCATCAATTAATCAAGATAATTATCGAGTGGTAAATCGACAATGAAAACAATCATAGTTCCAGCCCTACATGATATGATTTGATTTAATTTATTATTGTGCAGCCCAAATAGACTTACAAGACACCATTATTTAGAAAAAATAAAATAGAGACAAAGGCAGAAACCAGAGCAGCAGCATGAATTACAAATAAAACTAGACACATAAACCATCCTGACGTTTTTTCCAAGCCTGAGAAACAAAAGTAGTAGTAACTTATAATCATTAAAATTAAACATCCACTTCAACTTGTCATCATCCGAGCACCAAAACATTTCTGGATTTTCATCAGTCATTTCATTTAAAATAGAAGTTCATAACTCATCATAGTCTGGACAATACAATAGAAAATGTGATTCATTTTCAACTTCTAACTCGCATATTTCACACAACCTGTTGTCCTCCTGGATGTTTTTAAATCTTCTGACGTCAAGAGGAGGGATTCCTGTTCTTAATTGTGCAATTAAAGACCTTTGACTCCTTGATAAGTTAACTAAAACATAAAACTCAGTGCTCACAATTTTGGTTTTAACAATATGTCTTTCAACCATTTTTCTTCAAATCTAGCAAGTAACTTTTTGTCATTGTGCTCATGCTGCATGATAAATTATTACTATACATATATTGTAATTCAGCTTCCTCAAAAATAGCAAACAGTTTTATTTCCTTTGCTGTCCACACATTTTTTTAAAAAAGTGTAGTAACTGTACATTTTGTGAGAGGTAAAGTGTACACATGCAGTGCAGTAAAAAAATATGTCAGGGGGAGACGAGTGAAAACAGAATAAAATCACTGAGGTTTGCTGGACTTCAGCCCTTTTCACACAGAGACTCCACAGTACTGCCATAAAGAAGATCTGCCGTCATGCTTTGCTTTTTCACACTGAACGAAATAACAGTGACATAATGCCGCCCCGGTGTGTGATTTTAGATAGCACGCTGGCATCATGGGAGAAAAAGGGATTTGACATTAAACACAACAGCATCGGCGTCTAGACTGTGGTTGTGTGTGTGGTCCCGTCATCCCGACTGTCCCTTTTACACAGACATCGGCTCTGCGACTACCTCCACTTCTGTACCTTTCATACAAACCAGCAAAGCAAAATAACGGCAGAATTAACAATCCCGGCTTGGTCAGGCTGTGTGAAAGGAGGCTTAAGACAACATCAGAGTCATTTATTTGATACCTCCACAATATCTGGCTGTGCATATTTGACCCACAGAAACACATCTTTGTTAAGATGAGAAAAAAATAACATACATGTCATTTACTATATCCATCCACTCCTGTATCATGGGGAGTTCAGGAAGTAACCAGTGCCTGTTGAGCGGATATTAAAATGCCAAACGTACTTGTAGAAATTATGTGGAAAATGGAAAAGGCAGATCAGTGTTGAGACCGCTTTTTAGCACTTTGTGAAACTCTGCCCTGAAAGGTCCGATCACTGGACAAAAATATATGCCAGTGACTTGCTTCCCAGATCTGTTTTGCTTTTAAGCTATAAGAACAACTCTAAATCACAGCATATGTCATCATTAAATAAGGAACTGCATTGCGCTGTTGCGTATTATGAGACAGACCGATTTGGGGACCTTTGAAAAGTCTTCGTATTGAAAAATGGCTTCACTTTACTAAGTTATGAAAAGCAGGTTGAGAAGAGGTAGACACATTTTGAAACTGTTACAGCAAACCACGAAAGTAGACCCCTGCGCCCTTCATGTGTAACACTGTGTTATGAATCAACTGCCAGCTGATTCAGTCGACTAATTTGTCACACATTCACATTTCATTTCACAATGTTGCAAGAAAATGGGAGGCGGACCAAAAGTTTAAATTTAAAATTTGAAGCAACAACTTTTTGGCTTTAGCTCACTGTAAAGTGAGTCGACTGTGGCATGGATTGTACATCATCTGTAAGGAGTGCTTTAATGCATGAAGGCTCAAATGTAAGGGTATATATATGTATGTATGTATATATAGGTAAAGTAAATTAAGAGAGTTCTTAAATTAAAGAGAAATATTTTAAATCCACACTCATAAAATACATTTTATTTATTTTTTTTATTTTGGGATGGGGGGGCAGAGGCTGGTAGGCTTGGGTTGGTGCGGAGGACCCGGGTTCAAATCCCCCATGGACCAAGACCAACTGGGGGGAGGTGACCCTGAGCAAGGCACCAAACCCCCAACTGCTCTGGGCGCTTGTCAGGAGCACCCCCCCCCCCCTAACTCTCCCCTTTTGAGATTTATTTTTTATGTTGAAAAAAAAGAGGAAAAAAAAAAAAAAAAATTCCCCCCGTGGGGAAAAAAAAAAAATATTTTTTTTTTTTTTTTTTTTTTTTTTCAACGTATTGTAAATGCTTCTGTTATTTGATTTTGTCAGTTGACAGACAATAGCCTACAGTTCTTTATGCATGAGAGGGAATAAGTCAAGCATGGTCACCTTAAACCTGGTCTTGACCAGGCTCCCATGAAGCACAAGTTGTATTAATAATTCAAACGGCATCCATTCAAGCTTGCATTGTGAAATATCCCTCTGAGAGGAACGTGAACGCAGCCAACAGCCATGCAGACCGAACAAACACTATAGTCTTACGCTTCCTCCCTCTAATTCAAATTCATATGATTTATGAAAACAATTCTTGTCTTGGACTTTTCTCATTTGAGAAATGCTGATATATTCCTACATTCCCCATACATACTTTCATTCTTGGAAGAGAAAATAGGGAGTGCAGCAAAAACCATGTTTTCTGTCTCCGGTTTCATTCAATACAGAAATATAATGACTTGCTGCCAGACGTAGCTTACTTCCACAGCAAATGTCAATTTGGATGTTTAGTCCCATCAAAATCAGTCTGGGACATACAAGTACAACCACCCACCCACACACACACACACACACACGCACCCACGCACAAGACTTGAGCTGAGCTCTGGCTTGCTTTAAAAGCCAAATCAAAACTGAATCCTCCAGAGACATGTGCAGACAGGGCAGAAGGCTGTTTAGCGAAATTAATTTTGACCCCTTTTTCCTGTTTATGGACACAATGTGTTTTTCCATAAATGAAAATGCACATGTTGCACTCAAGCTTCCAGAGCTCTTTAAATGCATTACAAGTGTCCACACTGATCTAACAACATATGTCAAAGAAAACTTATGACATGATGACCTTTAATTTGTGATAACAATATCATACTTTGTGGATTAAAAGCATTGATTCTGAGGCAAAAAAGATGTGCATGACATTTCACCATTATTCTCTTCCCATATACACTATATAGTGTAGATTTTTGTAATTTTCTCAGTCAGCTGTAACAACTCACATTACTTTGGCTTGAAGTGGACAGTGAAGCACACACACAGACGCTAAATCTGCATTGTGACCTCAGTGGAGAAGGCATAGTGTAAACGGCTACTCTCAGGCTGTCCATCCATCACATTGTTCTCAACATGCTGGGAACAATTGTTGATGACAGTATTAAAGGTTTTACCAAATGCTTTGACAAGTAACTTCACATTTATACTTAACAAACAGCACGTGTGTTGTGCACACACATGCAGTCGCAGACAAACAGCATCACCAGTCATGACAGAGTGGGAGGCAAATAACCAGGAAAACCCAAGTGCGGCGCATTTATCATCAACTCCTCCATCCTGGCTTCAATCGCTTTTCTCCACCAGCTCCACTGAGTCGTCTACTCTCTGCCTTCTGTTTCTCATTGGCTCAGTTCCTCCACTAACCAGACCCTCTGTGGCTGCAGAAACACTGTGACTGAAGCAAGGTCACCTCAAGACTGAAGTTTCCAGTTCAATTTTTTTTTTTTTTAAAAAGATCGCCAAAAGTTTAAGAGCTGCTATCGATGCAGTTTGATCATTCATCCGTATCGGTCAAAGCCAGACTGGTGTACTGTTACTGTTGCTGTATGGGAAGCTATTAAATGTGGTGGTTTGCTACGTTTGCATGGCGTATCTGCGACTTATCCCGGCGTTAACTTGACACTGCATGTTAGGGTTGCGCAGAGGGAGAAATGTGGTTCCAATATATTGCGAGTCTGTGCTGCTCCACCAGCGTATTACACAGAACCCAACGCCTCCATGTTTATCACACACACACACACACACACACACACACACACACACACACACACACACACACACACACACACACACACACACACACACACAGAGTCATGTTTCTATGACTTTTGACGGCACTACATTGATTTGGATTCATTTCCTGGAGACGTACCCTAAGTGTAACTGTTACTTAATCCTAACCCTTACCCTAACCTCAACCTAAACCTAACCTTAACTTAACCCTAAACCAAGTCCTCACCCTAAAATACAATGCCGACATGCATTTTGTCCCCAAAAGGAAGGCAAGTCCCCACAATGTGACTGTGTAAACACATTCATGTCCCCACAACATATAGTAACACACACATGCACAAACAAACAAACAACCACACAAACACACACACACACCTCCACATGGACTATTCTTTCATACAGGATGGCTCCACTCCAGTGAAACCATTCAGGTCAAACCACTTTTGTATTTTGGAAGAATGCAAGATATGTGGTGGGCACCTGTTTTCAATTCTGTTTGTAGAGGGGGGGGGGGACCGGTGTGTTTGTGTGCACACATGTGTGTGTGTGTGTGTGTGTGTGTGTGTGTGTGTGTGTGTGTGTGTGTGTGTGGAAACAAGAGTGTGAGAGAGATTACCTCAATCTGTGAATTTGCTGTGACTAGAGTTGCGTGTGGCCCTCTTCTGTGTACCAGTGTAAGGAGACGCAGAGCAAGTTGACAGAGCTGGTGAGTAAGATGAGCGGTATGTTAACATACACTGTTCTCTATGTGGAGTACATCCACTCTATGCTGCTCCATGTGTGTGTGCTTCAGCCTAGGCAACAGACCGCAACAGACAACAAATCAAAGACAGAGAAGTGGACAAAATAACATCAACTGCCTTTCACTGGCATCAGGCCATGTAACGCAAACCACTTGTTAGGGGAACAGGGTGTGAGGGAAATGCGTATAGGGTGTGAGAGGTTTTCACATCTGTTTGGCAATGGTCGCTGTCTATCACTCCCTAATGAGAAAAGTACACTTTTTAGAGACTAATGACCTCACTGTGTTTGGCTTGTAAAGCAACAAGGTGTGTGGAAGTATTTGTTTCCCAGGAGAGGAACAACACCGTGTCTCTTCTCTGTTTGCGCTGTGCAGCTACCTACAAACCACAACCAAACACATCCAAAGGCAAAGGAATTTAACAGTTGTTACCATGAGCCAAAACAGTTTATGAATCATCCAGTTATTACATATTGACAGGCTGTTTAGTAACTCGTGAATTTAAGAGATGGTTCATCTCGGTCAAAGTGATTTTGAAAGTTACTGCTAACGACACATTAAAAAAAAAAAACAGATTTTGAGATAAATTAGAAATGCTCCTTTCACGTTGAGCCTCTGAGTGGGCGGTCCTCTGTAAATATCTGATTGACAGCTGAGCTGGCAGGGGTGCATGAGACAAAATATAAACCACCTTCTGTAACTAAAAACCAAGGACAGACAGTATTATGTTAGCAGTGGTGCTGAAGAAAAAGCACTTCCCCATTTTTCATTTAAATGGAACAATCTTAACGATGCACTAATCAATACTTCATATCAACATGGATCAGTTGACTATATGTAAAATGAAAGGGAGCGCTAACAAGGACAAACCCTCAAAGAACTATCACAAACTCTGCAGTTAGTTAAACACTAACGGTGACGCTTTCAAACATGCAATATCGTTGATGAAAGAAAAAGACTAAAATTTTGTTTAAAAAATTAAAAAATGACCAAACTGACCACTCTCTCGCTCTCTCAGACAGTCCGTCTCTGTGTCCTCAGTCCTGATAATTGTGCTGCTATAATGCATAAAGTTGAAGTTTGCGGGTCGAGTTTAGGTGGTTGATTAAAGCATATTTCTGCATGTTCAGCAGGTGGATTGGCTCTCATAATAGGCTGGGTGGGAGCAACTGAACTGCACGTCACTAATGACCACAGTCAGAAGGACTCGAACTAACTAGAAAGCTACACTCTCAATCATTCAACCTGTGTTTTTCATCAGATAATGATAAGATAAAATCTCATGTGTGGCTAGAATATTGACCAAAATGTTCAATATAATGTGATGACCTTGAAAGGACATTTGACACTGGGCTAAACACACAGAACGCAGCAATGGTACCACTGCACTCACATTATTTCCAATGGTTGGCGCAGCAGCGTTTTTTTTACTGTGCTGAATGAAATGCAGCTCGCAGAGCGCTTAACTCGCTCAACCAAGTTGAACTTTGGATGCTGTTAGCGCAGTGCAAACCGCGTTCTATGTGAAAGGCCAGTTAAACTAAGACTACATTTAAAAAAAGCCAACGCGATTAAGAGAGAAAACGTTTGTACTAAAAGCTGATTAAAATGTAATGACTTTTTTGGCAGCCAAAACAAGACTAAAAACAAGACTGTTCACAACTTCAGTCCTTTAATTCAATCTCATCAGAATAATTTTTAAGCAAATTTTTTCAACAATGTTACAGGCTAAACTTGATCCAAGGAAATCTTTAAAGCTCTTCATAAAGAAACAGATTTTGGACCATATAAAACTAAAACTGCCTGAAGTCCAGTAGATGGTCTTTGAACACTTTATCTTTAGTAGTTCTGTTTTCACAGCATCTCGTTAAACACATAAAATGGGATTAGAGTGTGAGTGTCAGACATTAATGTTGCTTTTTTTTTTTTAAAAGCTTGAGTCGTTAAAGATACGGAAACGAGAGCCACACCTGACATTTTTACTACCAAAGATTAGCAACACCGTCACCTCCAGAGAGGGCGGTTGTAAAGCGTCCACCTCTTATCCAGATAGCCATCTCGTCACACACCTCTGCTGATGCTGTAATTGAGCTCTGATTGCTCTGTAATTGCAGAGAAACAAGACTCCAACGGGCAGGCAGAGTGAAACAGGAGGGATAGTAGCCCAAGGCTTTGCTGCCCCTGAACCATCAAAGAGTTTGGACTTAAAGCAATGTCTGCAGCCCTTCCCACGAAACACCTGCTTAGGCTGTAAACAGTGCAGATCACTGATCACTCATCCGCAGGAGGAACAGTTTTAGGCTCTTAAATGCCTCTTTTAACACCTTGAAATTCATCATATTCAAAAGACTGTCAAACCAAGGGCAAACAAAACATTTGTTTATGGGGTATTTAGGACATCTGCTACATTTCCAGCTCAAGAAGGGTATCTTTGATCCAGGCCGTGTGATGGATGAGGGTTATGAAGACCAGATCCCAGGCCGGGCAGCAAAGCAAACACAGGGTATCCCAGGCTCCCTTTCACTGCTAGAATAATCACCATAATCACAGCAATCATCCTCCACTCTCAAACTATATCCACACACATTACTTATGCTTCAGTTAAACTGGAGGTTCTGTCTTCAGCAAAGAGCCAGATTAAACAGCAACAGAATCACCAGCTTGCATTACAACAGTTTTCTATATAATTATACTCTGATAATATCAGATGCTGGGGAAGGTTACAAAATGTTTTAAGAAAGCTAATATGTAGTGTATTGACCACACTGATGACGTAAACTGTTATTTTATAATTTAAATATAATGATTGATAATTAACCTGATTAGACATAATTGAATGAATGATGGAATGACATTTTATAAATTTATGTACCGGTATATGATTTCACAATGATTCTCTGATAAGACCTGTACAAATGTGATCAAACGTTTAAGTTTAAGCCAAGGAAATAATTTCATAGAGTCCCTTAACATGACCACATTTTCATATTCAGCTTTCTTAATGTATAATTTCTTTGTAATTCCTATTTTTCTGATTCATCTGCATGTAATAAATCCATAGAAGCTTGAACTCACTGCAAAGCTGCCAGCTTAGCACAGTTTGAGGATGATCAATGAACAATTTTCAAGGCTTTCAATGAATGAACTTTCATTTTAATTGATGCTATTACTTATCATGTGGTAAAGTAATAATTTGGAGGTAGAGGAATGCAGCTTATGTAAAAAGAAAAAAAAAGATCACATTAAATCTTTCCAAAGTGCTGGCCAGTGCCGGACCAACGCTACAGGGGGCACCTGCCTCAGCTAGTCGGACCGTCTCTCTTCCCATAACTCTTAACTTTTAAGTCCCATTTGAGTTTCTGCAGCAAATTCCTCATTATGACGAGGCTTGGATTCGTCCCAGCACTGTGATGGATATTCCTGCCAGATGTTTATGGAGAAAAGGAACAACCATTCACCTTAATAAATATCTCCCAAAGTCTCAAAGCTGTCTTCTCATCAGCTCCTGCTGAGTTTCCCTGATCCTGTCTGTCGAGCACATAAAGCTGCATTATAAGAATTTGAAAAAAAATCCACATTTCAAAACATTTTTTTCACCATTTGTGCTTTCTGTCTTTACTAGACACATTGACAGAGGTTTGCTTTGCATGCAAGAAAGATTCTGATTTGTTTTATTATTGTGTTTTGGTCAATTAGTCTGTTTAGATGTTTGATGTGTGGGAAAAATGGCATTTTGCTTTAGTGCTTTAACACTTGCGGTAGTGCTCTCAATTTATACAAAAAACATATTGCATGCTAAAAGGTTTCAGAGGAATCCCACACAGATTTTTTTTTTCAAATTTTGCAAATAAATACCAATTCATTTACACCCACTGAAGAAAAAGCTAAATAAAATATACTTGTCTGTCAAATCTTTACTGCAAGATCATAAACACATTTAGTATTTATATGTTTCATTGATTTGATTTAAGACTAATTTAAACAGCATTGTACCAATGAAAGCCCAACAGAGTTCTTAAAATTTCCAATGAAACCAATGTAGTGCTTTTATGTTAGATTACACTCATTTTTTTTCAATTCGCTGTCATAAATTAGTTAACCATTACAAAATATTCCTTTCTTATAATGAAAAACAGCAGTGAAAGTAATTAATCTGCAAGAGGCATCACCTCAGGATTTTTGTGCTTGGATATACTTAAATATTAAAGTCACTGTTCATATATGGTCTAGTTTGTAAAGAAAGGAGCTAGTGCTAAAAATGGAGCTCATTAATCATCTGACTAAAGCAAAATCTACAGACTAGAAGCGTAACATGGACATTTATCGTTTGTCAAAGGAGTAAACAAAAGGTCGGTAGAGCTGGGTGATATGGCCAAACATTTCTATCAAAGTATAGGTCATTTCATATCTAGATAACGTTATATATCACAATATAGCATGTTCTCCGTGCAGTTGTGCTAAATTCAATAAATAAACAGTCCACATGGTAAAGCCTATTTTTGTCGACTCCTGTGTGAATGAAATACTTGATAAATGAAAAGTACTTAGTATTTTCTCATTAAAGAACTTAAAATGCAAAATGAAAATAACAGTTTTAAGTGAAATTATAGAGAAAAAAGAAATAAACACAGTATAGACACAGCCTATATCAGGACAGAAATGATACAGAAAAATAAATACGATAGACATGATGATATATTCGTCATATTGCCCAGTCCGACGAGCCAGTTCTTAAAAAAAAGACATTAAAGGTTTAAATCAGTGCAGAGAAACAGCTGGCAAGACTAAGATGTTAGGTTACATCTGGAGGATTTAAAAATGTTTCATGTTAGGAGGATAAGATCGTCAGCAGAGGTTTTAGAAGACGAAAAGGCAAAGTGTCCTGTAATATCTTCAATGTTAAACACTGTTAAACAATGGAGACAGCAGTATTCCATTTGTTTACAACCAACAAACAAACAAACAAACAAAACATCTGATTCCAGCATTATTCAACATGTTGCTGTTTTAAATAAATGCTGTTTGAAAATAAATGTGTATGAAGGATTAGACAGCACTAACTTGTTACTAAACTCACCTTAAGAAATATAAATCTAAAAACAATCAATGTCTTACGCTATTAGAAAAATATTTTACTACTTTTTTCATTTTGATTAGGGCTGGGGTGATTTGTCGACATAACTGATTATGTAGATACACTGATTTTGATTCACTCTTCCAATGTGTGATGTAATATGATATACTGCATGTATTACGGCTGTCAATCGATTAAAATATTTAATCCCAATTAATTGATGATTGTCCATAATTAATCTTGATTTATCGCAAATTAATCCCACAATTTGTATCTGTTCAAAATGTACCTTAAAGGGAGATTTGTCAAGTACTTAATATTCGTATCAACATGGGAGTGGGAAAATATGCTGCCCTATGCAAATGTACGTATATATTTATTATTGGAAATCATTTAACACAAAAAAATTACTTATATTGACCAGAAACCCTCACAGGTACATAGCATAGCATTTAGCATTAACGAAGCTTAAATCATAACATGACAAACCCAAGTCCAACAGGCAACAACAGCTGTCAGTGTGTCAGTGTGCTGGCTTGACTATGACTTGTACCAAACTGCAGGTGATTATCATAAAGTGGGCATGTCTGTAAAGGGGAGACTCGTGGGCACCCACAGAACCCATTTTCATTCACATATCTTGAGGTCAGAGGTCAAGGGACCCCTTTGCAAATGGCCATGCCAGTTTTTCCTTGCCAAAATTTAGCATAAGTTTGGAGCGTTATTTAACCTCCTTCAAAACAAGTTAATAAGATATAGTTGGCACCACTGGATTCCTTAAGTTTATGATAACTTCACTCTAGCTATAACTACAACTGAGCCTGCTACAACCTCCAAAAAATCAAATGCATTACTGCAGTAAAGAAATTAGTGTCATTAAAATGAATTTGCGTTATTATCATGTTAACTCTGCCAGCCATCATTTGTAATAAGCATGATTAATGGCAATTTACAACTTTTGCCAGTGTGTGCCTGCTGCAAAACTTCTCATTACTTCATTACTTTGAAACCTAAACGCTACACAACAGTAGCTCACAGCGGACTGGAAGAACATGATGGTGAACCTATGGGTCGTCCAACATCACAACACAATCACCTGCAGCATCACTTCAGTGTTGAGATGCTTCTGTTGGTGTGGATGTGAGGAGTTCTCCTTGGCTTGGCTCTGTCTTTTCTGGGCCTGCGGTGGAGGATTGTGAAGGCAGTGGAGTTCACCACAGAGAGAACAAGAAGCGATGTCGAGCCAGGCTATTAGCGTTGCGAGTGGAGCATGCTGCTGCATCAGACCCCACGTTTCCTTCTCTGCCAGGGGAAGGACCAGGCCAAGCCAAGTCAAGCCAAACATCTGCTGCTGGTTAGAGGTGTCGGCTCCTGCCATTCAAAGCAGAGGTTCAAAACCTCAGGCAAAGGTTTCACTTGGCCTCCTCTTGCCTGGACCACTGCAAGCAGTCCTGTACATTCCCTCAGGGAATGCGGCTCTGAGCAAAATACCACCGAAAATTCAATTCCACTTTTCCTTTCCGTGCTTCACTCCTCTGACCGAGGCAAATTTCATTACACACTTATGAACTCATAAAAAACCTTCAATAACATACCGCACAATAGAGTTTCAGAGTGCAGGGACTTGGAGGGCAACCAGTTATAAGAGGTGCCTCAGTGTATGAGACCCAGTCATGAGCCTTTTCTAGTTATTTCGTTCTTTCTTACATCCTTCTTTATTTCTTTATGACACATAAACAGCTGTATAGTTAAGACATAGATTAAATACATTCAGTGATGTTGATAGGTTTTAAATGTACCGAGTCCCCGGGACCCATAGGTGGTCATTTGAATGGGTTACAGAGAAACTGAGCTGAACCCCAAAAAAATGAGATTTTTTTAATAAAACTTGTGATGTTATATGTTGCATACAAACATTTTTTTTTATTCAAATCAACATTTTTAGATATAATTATATATTGTGTCCAGAATCTTAAAGATAGTAGGCAACAATTTTTTAGCATCATTGGTCAAATATGTCATAATAACCTCATAGCATATTGTAATTCAAATGTTCTGAGAGAAAACTCTGCACCTCCTCACGGCTCTGTTTTCAGGCTTGAAAAACTTTAGCCCGTGACTTGAGACTTTGACCAATCATAGGTCATTTCGGAGAGAGCGTTCCTGTTGGCTGTTCTCCGGTCATGTGAGTGGTGCTTGTGATTTTCTCAGGAGATCTCAACATGGCTGCCGGGTCACAAACTTTCTCATTTAACAGCTAAACCACAAGATGTTTGTGAAAACATTTGAGGCGAGAAACAAGCATTAACCTCAGGTTAGATCTGACTGGTTGTTTTCCTCTAGTCTGTGAAATCTTGCAGATGCCGTTTGGAGCACCGGATGACACCGGAGGACACAGAGGCACATGTCTTTTTTCAGGTTTTCTGTTTGATATACTAGTGTCAGGATATAGTGACCGTTTTATAAAAACAACTTTTTTTTAATAATATTTGCTCCAATCTCAGCTATTGCAGCTTTAAAAGAACATGTGATTTAATCCATAAACATCTAAATAAGCAACTGTATAAATTAAATAGCTTAACTTTTAATTTAAGAGTTTTTATATTCCCTTTCACTTATTGAGGCTATGCACATAAGAGGATTTTATGTGGATATATGTGCAATTGGTAAGAAAATGGCAGCCAGTGAAAATATTTTTTCAACCCAGCGCGTCCCTTGAAGGATAAACTTCTATATGCTCCCTTTGGGTCAAATAATACTGAACTTTAATGTTAACTATCACAGTTATGCAGACGATACACAACTTTATGTTATGTTTCAGCCCAAAAGACTTACTGTGCCAGTGTCTGGAGCAAATTAACACCTGGATGACTTTTCTACAATTAAATGAAGATAAAACTGAGATTATTTTGTTTGGTAGCAAAGAGAAGAGGTTCAGCATTCATAAACATCTTGAGACTCGGGCTCTTAAAACCAACAGCCAAGTTCGTAACTTTGGAGTGTTAATAGACTCAGATCTGACTTATCAAAACAGTTTTTTACCAACTCAAAAACATCAACAGAATTAAAAGTTTTGTCTCCCAGAAAGACCAGGAGAAACTCACCCATGTGTTCATCTCTAGCAGACTGGATTACTGTACTGGCCTTTCAACAGAACTTCCCAAAAAGAGCATTAATCAGCTACAGCTCATCCAGAACGCTGCTGCTAAAGTTTAAACCAAGACTAAGAGACCTGAACACATCACACCAGTTTTAAAATCTCTACACTGGCTTCTAGTCAGTCACAGAATAGATTTTAAAACCCTACTGGTCGTTTACAAATCCCAGAACGGTTTAGACCCAGAATACATCTGTGATATGTTCAGAGACTATAGACTCAGGTCAGCTAGTCCAGGCCAGAGTCTAGACTAAACATGGAGAAGCAGCATTTAGCTGTTACGCTGCAAACAAGTGGAACAAACTGCCAGTGGAGATTAAACTTTAACCAAATGTAGATGCTTTTAAATCCAGGTGAAAAACATTTCTTTTCTCATGCCCCTTTGCGTGAAATCTGCATGGTATCTTTTAACTTATCTAGACTGTTGTTTGTTTTTAACCACTTTAATTCAATTTAGTTATTTTACATGATTTTATTGCAATGTCTTAATATGATTTTGTTCTTTTATGTACTTTTTAATGCTTCATCTGCACCCCACTCTAATGCTTTTAATGTTTTATATAAAGCACTCTGAATTGTCTTGTACATGAAGTGTATATACAAATAAACTTGCCTTGCCTAAAGCATTATTGGGTCATCGTCGACATGAGTCAACTACAGCATTGATCATTGGACACATGAGTTTATTTACCAATACTAAGTTCGTAGCCTTGATTGTTGAAATGAAATCTGTGCAGCGAGGACTGGTCTTGTTATTGGCCTCTCCCGTGATGATTTAGACTATGAACACAGGATTTTGTTTGCACAAGATCAGATGGTCAGGAGATGTGACCAAGTTTTTCTGTTTTCCTCTGTTTATTTCTATGATTTCAACTGCATTTGTTTTTCACAGTGTAGCATTGTCAGGGAAAAAATAGAGTGTGTCCCACGGACAGGTCGATAATGAGTTTACTGGGTCCTTTTGGATTTTAATCTGTCAGGGATCAGGGATGCGGACCATCACTGTACATTTTAAATGTATTGCACTGCTTAAGTGATGAAAGCCCATAAAATACTTTACATATTTTCTCTGTCATCTTGTAACCATACATCAGCCAGCATCTAATAAAATCTCCAAATAAAAATCCAAGGCAACAATTACTGGATACTTAAGCCAATTAACAAAAACAGAAACAAAGAGAAACTTTGGCAAATGTGAAAGAAAACAATTTGGTCACACATCTAACATTAAGCTTCCATTACCCCTCTAATGAGCCAATAAACTTTTTGGAGGTGACTGATCTTCAGATGTAGCCAAACCGCTATCTGTTGGTCTCAGTAAAAGTAGGTTACCATCCTAACAGCCAACCCTAAACTGGCTTCCATATGTGTCCGGCCAAGTTTCTAGCGTACTTTTTAAGATTTACAAACAAACAAACAAATAAACAAACACCCAGGCTCTGACAAAGATGTGGGTTCTGCCTTCAAGACTCATTCAAAGCTCGGTATGACCAAAAACACACACAACCCATCATGCTTCTCTCACTTCAGTTTACAACATTTTTTCATCTGACACAAAGGCACTGTGGTCCATTTCTACCTAAATCTGTTCAGTAATCGGCATCTTTCACAACAAACGGAAAAGCAAAATATTTCAACGAGACATTTCTGCCATGAGGTCAGTTTCCCTTTAAAACTTTGCATTTCAGCTGTTCCCCGGATTATGTTGTTTAGATACCAGGGTTGTTTGTTATTTGGCCGTTTGTTTGACAAAGTCTGCACTGAGTCATTGCTCTGGAAAGTAGCTGGGCACCTGTGGGGTTGAAGTTTCTAAAAGAAAACGATATCAGGTCCTGGATCTACATACAGATGCATTAAAGGTTTGATGCTGGGGTGAGAAAGAACAATTCATGACCTGAATACTTGCTAATAAATTTCACAGGTAATTAGACTGCAGTTTGTTGTACTGAATCTAGCCCGAGTTAGACGACATAATGAGATCTGACGTTACAGCAACATGGTGGCGCACACAGTGGATTACCTTTTAATCAGTTTTACTTTGTGCAAAAGTGTTTGTGTTGTAACATTGTAGCTGCTATTTCTATTCAGTTGATTTGTGCTTGATAAAAGTCTAAAATGGAAAAGAAAAACATATATATATATATATATATATACACACACACACACATGGCTGCATGATGGTGCAGTGGTTAGCGCTGTCTGTCTAAGTCTGCTCTGCGATGGACTGGCGACCTGTCCAGGGTGTACCCGCCTTCGCCCACTGCCGGCTGGGATCGGCTCCAGACCCCCGCGACCCCTAACGGGATAAGCGGTTGAAGATGGATGGATGGATGGATGGATGGACTTCTGACTTGCAGTGGGTCGCAGCATTAGACTCAGTATGTCTCCCTTGTTCAACATCAGACTCTTATGCAGCTTTTCTCATCAGTTCGCTATGTGCCTCCTATAGCTGCGCATGATGCTGAATATGCATGTTGCATGACAAGAATTTCAAAGAATAAACGCAATTTGCAAAGTACCAAAAGGCAATTTCGCAAGACTGAATAATGCATGTTGATCACATCATTTTTGAATGCAAAATCACTTCATTATGAGCAGCTTTTGTAATTGTTAAAAATGAACTGTGCACTGTTTAACTGAACAACGAAGCCCTGCAGGTTTGTCAGGAGATGTTGCTTCATCAGTCATTCGCACAGTGAGGCACCAATTTTAGTTATAATGGAGGAAACATGTTGTCCTTCATTTGAGCTTAAATACAGATTTGGTGAAGAACACACAAGTTATAGGGCATCATTGAAGCCACTTTTTTCCTTCTGTCATACATTCTCATGTCATGAATACTGTGTCTGAATTCAACATCTCCATAAATTTTTGGATATTTCAAGACCCTATGATGACACAGCAGGACGAACATATCTTGGTAAGATGTGTTTTACTCTCATGAATATCATTTTACCTTTTTTTTTTATTTTAAGTTGTAACATCCGAATGTTTTCAGAGCTCTTCGGACACCACCTTATACACAGAATAATGAGGAAGCAGTGTCTTCACAAATCCCTCTGAGGCACATTCATGTTCTTGTTTCATGTGGGGGTCAGAGGTCAGTCACAGCCAGCAGCGATGCCTCTGTAGCAGGTAGGTCTTAAGTCTTTTTCTCAAACCTTCAACAAGGAAGGACACGTTTTCTCAATTATTGTGGACATTTTTCTTTGTTGATTTTACAAAGAGAACAATGCACAAGCTGTTTAATACAGTCTTATAGAGAAAAAAAAATCAGATGGTAGATATAATATAGGTGCAACTGGGAATAAAACAACACTCAGTCACATTTTATGTAATGAATATGAAACATGCACTGTTCTATTTGCCATCTCTTAGTGTCAGAGGTAACCAGAAAGTGACGCAAATTTCAAAGTTAGTGGCTTGTGAAAGGCCTTTGGAAACACCTTTTCTATTAAAGCTGTTTTCTTAAGAGAGCTCTGAAGATGTTATTTGTGCCTTGTGGCTGTTGGGGAGTCTAACAAGTGTGAAGCAACTGAACCCTGAGCACTTACAGCTTTGCTCAACCCTGAAGGCACAGTTTTACACCACAGGTGTTGACTGGGTCGACGGGTGTGCATTGCCAGAGCCGGCTGGGATGGTAAAAAGATTGGTTCTGAGAAAAGCTGAAAACAGTCTTTGATGTTTACTCATATTCATATTTTGATCTCTCTTTGCTCTTCTCAAGCCTCCTCTTTTTTTCCCCATCTGTCTTTTGCTGCTATTTAAATTCTCACCCCGTCCATCCCCCTCTCTCCTCTCTCTTAATCTAACTTTGTTCCCTCTTGCTCTTGTTTTCCCATTTTGAGGGCTGAGAGCTGCTCTGTAAATCCCCAGCTCAGCAGGACACAGGAGTGATAGATGGCCCCCTGACAAGGTCCAACACAATCCAACAAGCCATATGCTCAGAGTGAAAAAAGAGAGGAATTAAAGAGGATTCACAAGTGGCCAGAAGAGAAACACGCCAGACTCTTATGCAAGCAACATTTTCTGGAGTTTACAGTAATATATGGAGGGTTTGACAGTGAGATGAATGTCCCTGGTGCTAAACACTGACTGGCATTTCCTTAGTTAAGTAGGTAAGAAATGATCTACCTGATCAACACAAATAATTCAAACTATGACAGAAAACTTAGGCAAAGTTATCATGTTAGATACAAACTAGATGAGGAACAGATTACGGTGGAGAAAGAGGAGGGATGCAAAGTATATATCCGGGGAAAAAAAATATTACATTCAACATGTAGTTTTCTTGCTAAAAATATTTGCTGTTGCAAATAAAATAATAAATCAAATCAAATAATTTTAATCTCTCGGAGTACAGAGAAAAAAAATCCCAAAGTGGATCTAAGTCGAAGACAACAACGTTGTATATGAAAATATATGTAATATCAAAGAATGATATTATCGTATTCATTAAATAATTAGTAAAAACTCCTGACTGATCAGCTCATAGCCACACTGTACTCTCTCACAACAAGGAAAGAGACCCTTGCCTTGAACACACACACCCACATGCAGAAACGTTTGTGTGACGCTAATGAGTGTGTTAAATTCCAGTGTAAGTAGTTGAAAGAAGAAACATTAGCGTAACATTCTTAAACACCAGGTCAAATCGCCACCCCAAACAGTGCTTACAGCTTCCTAACCCCGTACTAGCCCCTATTTCCAGTACAAACGTTACACACAACGAATACACATGCACACACACACACACACACACACACACACACATGCAATGCAATCTCATAAATAACGGATGACAGCCTGAAAGTCAAATTAAGGAAATAAAATGTGTCTCGCTGGTAATGAAGGAGGCATGTTTCCCCTCAGGATAACAGCTTCATCTGGACCCATAGTGAGCTCCACACACACACACACACACACACACACACACACACACACACACACACACACACACACACACACACACACACACACACACACACACACACACTCTAGAGGTACCAGCATTCCTGCTACAGGTCCATCCCATTGGTACGAACTGAACTCAGAGTAGTCAAGAACACGGTGCCATGATTTGAAATTTGACACAAAACGTATGTTTTCTAGAGTTCTGGGGAAAAATGTGGAGGTTGGATGTCATGCCAAACAATCATAGGAGAGAAAGGACCGCTTTCAAACATTTCCCATGCATCAGGCTATTAAAATGACATTCGTTTGCAGGTTGCTGGCACTTGTCTCGGGGCATATTGCAAACACATGGAATTACATGTTATGTCCATCCATGATTTAAACACTGTAGGTATTCTTTCAATCAAGGAAAAACAGACACTTCTGGATCTGTGCAGGCCATGTGGAAAGAGTGAAGAGCAAAAAAAGTGCAGGCAATGTGGCAATCAAGCGTTTGTCATGCTGAGCTTACATCACTGCTGATAATTGTAAACTGACTGACTGAAATGACATGTAATAAATTCAGCTACGCAAACAGGATATAAGGTCATGTGATTTATTGTAGTCACACAGCTCCATTGCCTGATACTACTATTACTACTACTACTACTACGACTCTGCGTTAAATTGTAAAAGATAATAGCGAGAGTGGCTTCTGGGGCTCCAGCCTTGAATGTTTTCTCGAAAGCCCCAAATCTTCTAGGTTTTTAAAATATCTTCTCTGTGCCTGGTCAGCCAACGCAGTCTCACGGGAAGGTGTATAAATAGTATGACATTACACAGACTTTCCAACTGTCATGAGGAGGCATTTTTGGCTTTTTGTGTGTCATTGGTACGCTGCTATTCGTGTGTCATTTGTATGGCAAGCAACAAAACTACAATAACGTCCGCAGTTAGTCCAATTTAGGATTTGACAACAAAAATACTTAGGTCTAGAAAGAAATGTCATAGTTGGGCTTAAAATAAGTAGAAAAACTAAGTAAAATACATACATAAATAACTAGGTACAGAAAACTCACAAACACTGACAAATGTCACTAACGAAACTTACAAACTAAAACACTGGTCTCAAACACCAGTCTCTGAATTGAAAGTCCACTTTGTTGGACCCATCCGCCTCTCTCTCCTGCCATCAGTGGTCTTTCTTGTTTTTATCCTACGTGACTAGCTCTGAGTGTAGCATATTTATGCTAAACTGTCCGTGGACTCTACTCCAGCATAGTATCGGTTTCACGATTATTAATGCAGTTTCTGGCAAAATCCTACTCTACCTATGTGATGTAACTTAAAATTAGTAATATCAGACAATTTTTGCCTCTTTTTAGGTTGCAGAAAATTAATCATCTTCAACATTTGTTGTGTTTGGTGAGAGAATGATGAAAGAATAGTTAAAAGCTGAAGAAAAGTAAAGAAAACAGCTTTTGTTTTGAAATGATTGTGTATTGTTAGTTTGCTTCTTCCTGTCACACTTGACATTGATGTAAGTTGACGTGAGTGATGTTTGAAGTAGCGTCACCTGCTGAGGCGGCACGTCTATAATAAGTCATGGACTGCTAAGCTTTTTTTTTGTGGAAGTTGGCGGTAAAGCTGTGTGCTTAGTTTGCAACAAACAAGTGGGTGTGTTCAAAAAATACAACTTGAGCCGCCACCTTGCGACAAAGCATGTAGAAAAATACAGAAAGCTATCTGGAAAGAGAAAGAGAGGGGGGACAGCCGAGGGGCTGCTAGCTAAGATACAAAAGCAGGAAGGACTTTTTCAAAGAAAGTAAGTGTGGAAAGGAGGGGCGGCAGTAGCTAGTCTGTAGGGAGTTGGCTTGGGAACCGGGGGGTCACCGGTTCAAGTCCCGAAATGGACAAAAAACTGGGTGAGAAGGGGTAGGGGGGGGGGTGCCAGTTTCCCCCTCGGGGGCGGCGGGGGGGCCCCGGGGAAGGGAACAAAAAACCCCAACGGGGGGGGGGGCGTGGGGGGGGGAGCCCCCCCACACATAAAGGGCATGCCAGATACAAGTTAAGCAGAGTGAAATGGACTTTCCCCTTGGGACAAAGAAAGTAAGTCTTCTTCTGTTAATGTGAAGTTAAATGTTAAGTTTTGCTAATGGAAACATACCACCGAACAGTCAGCCCTGTACGGTTCAAAAACTCCTGCATATAATGCAATTTGGAGAGATTTTCAGTGTAATAAATGCTAAAAAATAAGTGGCCAGTATGTTTTCTATTGTGATAAAAT
Organism: Pterois miles; assembly: GCA_947000775.1. NCBI lineage: Eukaryota > Metazoa > Chordata > Actinopteri > Perciformes > Scorpaenidae > Pterois > Pterois miles. The sequence continues at coordinate 14,469,232 of CAMQGK010000341.1, forward strand.
AGAGGTTACATCTGACAGTATTTGTTTGGCCCCCGGCAACAATCTGGGTTTTTCATGTGGCCCCCCCCCCAGGAAAAATAATTGCCCAGCCCTGCTCTACAGGATGATCTTTTTCCTTGGCAACTACCATGTTTTTCCCAAATGCTGTAAAAAATTATTAGGTATTCTATTATCTCCAATGGCTTGAAAAATCGTGCATATAGCGGCTATAAACCTCCAGGTTCAGGCTGAGCTCCGCATGCTTGCACCGTCTGCTCCCCCCGTGGTAAAAAGCCTTCATGTGTGAAACCGTAGCGTGCCGCTGGGCTAAATTCTGGATCAAACTTTTTCACTGCGACCATGAATGCGAGTAATCTAATCATTTAAGTTATTGAAAGAATGATGCTTTTTAGAGATGCACTTAAAAGCAAACATGACTTTAAACACAACTGTGCTAAAAAGATCCACATGGCAGCCAAGAGGACAAATGCAGCTGACTAAATCCTTGTAAACCACAAATGTAAGACCACTAAAACTTTACTGCAGGGAAGATCAGCTGCAGGGACGGTTTTGAATTAAAACACAAAACAAATGAGCATGTCTTGTTTCATACAGACAGATATCAGTAGACGAGATGCCGTTTAAATCAACAGACCAATATAGTGCAGAAAATTTGCTCAACTGTGCAAATGATGGAGTTCATGATTTGATGTTCAAACGTGCTAACTATGTAGGTGTTATGAGAATCTCATCAAGGGCTGGTTTTGTTCAGCACAGCCAGGTGGATGTGGTCTTTGGTGTTCTACCACCACATGCCAAGATTTCAATTTGTTGTGCCTGGTTCATGCCAGCAGCATTTTTGACTAATTTCATGGCCCTCCTTGGCCTGGTTTTAATACATCCTCCTCAGTTTGGTGGCATCTTTTAATCTAATGCTGTAAATAACCCTAAAACCAATGTGAGCAGAGACCAAAACAAATTTTCAATGGGACAACTATCTCATTTAAATGTCTTTAGATGTCATCGTCATGGATTCTTTACAGGCTTGTCTCAGTTTTAGTTCACTTTGCTACGTTTGTGTCAGCAGTCTCTGTTCATGTGTCACCATCAGCATATCTGCTCCTCTTACTGTATATCTCATGTCCTCTTTCTCTATTTGTCGGTTATTAGTAATAATTTGAAAGAGAAAAAGTGATAAAGAAAAATAAGAAAAATCCACAAATCTTGCATCTCAAATTAAAAAAAAAAAATCACTGACTTAATCCATACAAAATTGTTCAGTTAAAATTGTTTTGTTTAAAACTACAATAAGAATGCAAAGATAATTTAAGAAAAGCTGAATTAGAAAAAAAGACAACATTTAATAACTAATTTGTGAGATGGAAGAGGAATAAAAACACACATTTAAAATGCATTAATATTTGGTAAATATCCCCTCTTAAAAGAGAGAGAGGTTAATTTTACCAAACTGTGTGGACAAGTCAGAGACAGGAAAGTCTCTATTGAATACCTCATAGTTTGGAAACACTGTTGGAGACCACTTGATGTTCCAGAGCTTAATGTTTTCTGCTTACAGCAGATTTATACGTTTCAACTGCCCTCAGTTGTTGGCAGAACAGCAGAGCAAGTTTCCAGGTCTTTTTCTTCAAAAAAGCACAGCAAAGCAAACAGCCAGGCAATCTGTACGGTGTAAAAACATACACACAACCTTCAATGTTCGTTGTTTTACCACTTTAATTTCCAAGACCCACAATGACTGCTCATATCCAATAATAGCATTATGGATATCAAGAAATAAAGCAAAATATATTCATTCTCCCACCGTGACGGCAACTGGCTGTACTGCGGCGTTGCAGTGTGAAACTTGGCAGGAGGAACTCATAAATCTGCATTCAGCAGTGAGTTGGATGGACGGACCGGGTACTGAGGCAGCTAAAACACCAAAAACTGAATCTGTCACAATTCACACCTTGTGTGCAAGTGTGTGCACATATTCACTGAGGGAATTTTATAAAAGGAGATCGGCTGACGTTGGAGGAATAGCTGTATCGCTTCCTTACAAAAAGCGGTTTGAACATGAGATTAAGGAAAGAGTGGATAAAAGGCTGGGAGGGGCTGTATAGCAGAACTAATAGGAAGGATGGAGCATGTTTTCCACTGCTGCAAGAAATATGTTTTGATTTTTTCAAATGAGTAAAAACAAAGTTATAACTAGAGGCCCTTTGACTATACACAGCTGTGCCAGTTTGTTTTGATGAAAACATTTCCAAGCCATTCACATATGGTCAGTAAGATCCCCTCTCTGTGCCTGCTCCTAATGTTTGTCTTCCCAGAGTTTAACCTGCCTTACTCCATGTCCTGTTAAGTGACTCATAATAGTTTCTGTCAGGGGCATGATTTTCCCTTCAGTCTTCTCCATTACTGTATTACAGTTAGAGTTCACTGGAATCCTGAGGTGATAACTGAGGCAAAGCAATTGCAAAATATTTAAATGTGTGCACAAAATGCACATACTGTAGTTTTCACAAGATAGTGTAGTACAGAATGAAGTGGAGCCCAGCTGCTAACTAGGATGCTACAAACTACATACAGTAGGAATGTAAGCAATCACTGTATTCATTTTCAACTTAGCATCCCCATCCGTTGCGATATTTTCTGCCATACTTAGATTTTTATTCCAAGTCCTGGTCGGATCAGACAATAGTTCAGACATGCACAAACTTAACTTTTCCTCCATTCTCCTCTACGCAGCAACTCAACACAGCACGATTCTGCAAAGCAAAATGTCCTCCAGCAACATTTTTTAAATTGTTGCTTTCCACGACATTTGCGCACGGCAACCTAGGTATGGCTAAGTTAGGGAAAGATTATGGACTTGGCAAATGAACTATGGTTAGATCTAGGAACCAAAAAAAGTAGGGCTGGGACAATACACCTTTCTCCTGATTTGATACTATCATGATACGTTTCAATATGTATTGCAAGTTTTAAGTATTGCAATTTAAAGTGGGGCTGCACAGGGGTGGAGGGGGGAGCGCTGGCGCCCAAGAGAGAGGGGGGGGGGGTGATTCCGGGGGGGGTTTTTGGGGGGGTTTTTTTCTCCCCGGGAGGGGGTTTTCTCCGGGCTCCTCTTCCCCCCCCAAAAAAAAAAAAATTAGAATTAAGGGGGGGGGGGGGGGGGGGGGGGGTTTTTTTGGGGGGGGGGGGGGGCGGGGGGGGCCCCCCCAGGGGGGGCCCCCCCCCCCCCAAAGGGGAAGGGGAATTCTACAAGTATTGCAATTCAATATTATGATTTATTGCAATTTTTGTTTACTTTTTTAATAACAGAACGTGGGAAAAAGTTGAAGCATACACTTCTAGGGACTTTTACTGGAAAATATCTAAATTAATACTGTAAACATGTTTGGTTTTCAGCACATATAGTCAGAGATGTCCTGAAGTCAAATATATATCATTGTCGGCCATTATTTATTAATACATTTCCCTCACAGATTAGTGGTATTTTCTATTCATTTATAGGGGACATATAATGTTTTATACTACTTGTGACCATAATGCATCAGTCTTATGTCCAATTAATGTATTTTGTATAGACAGTACCTTTAGTTAAAACATTATTCAGATGTAGTCACACTTATATATTTCCACTAACTTCTCCAAGTCCATTGTGCTAGTTCTCCTGTCAGCTCCGTTCTCTTCATACATCCATGCTCAGCTCTATCAGGGTTGTTTGAATGCATTTAATATAAATGTCAGTACATGGGTGCTCCACAGCTGTAGCGTTGACTGATTCAACCATGAAGATGTGAGTGACGGCTGGCTTGGCCGCACGTTACCACAATACAATAATGTTTCCTGTCCATGACAGAGTTAGCATGCAGCTTTAGCCATGAAGTCTAGCTCTGCTTTTCCTGCAGTGTCTCCATACTTAACTGTATGTGTAGTGATTACTACACTGGATTTAACATGTGAGGGTGCAGGTCGTATCCATGTAGACCTTCTGCCGTTTTCTACTGTTGTTTCGGCTCACTGCGGCCGGCTGCAGTTTGTTTTGGTTGACGGATACGGAACGGATATGACGTCATATTTCTCTGACTACAACAATAAAAGTGGTAATTTCCTTTTACCTCTGCATAGACTCAAATGAAGCAAATACATAGATTATGGCATTAAAAAGTAATTTCAAAATCGTAAAGAAAAAGAAGAAATCAAGATACAAAGATGAATCAATTTTATTTCCAGCCCCAGTTGGTTAAAGTTGTGGAAAGATTGTGTTCACGGTTAATCAAAAAGACAAAAATGAATTGCAGGTCTTTGACAAGATGCAAACTCCAGTCTCCTGTATGAAGGTCAGGCGTGTTATGCCCATCCCATCCTCTGAGAGCTGCAGATTTGTTTAACACCTCCTGTCAATGCCAGAACACGCATCATGGAGGTCAGCATATTTGGGCTAAAAGTTCAATTTACATCAACTTTGGCCACAAACCCTGGTTGAAAATCAGGACAGTGTGTACCACTCTGCACTCTGGCTTGTGCAGCTGCTCAGGAGCACGTAGCCACTTAAAAGAAATGGCCTTGCTCTGTTGCACTTGCACATTTGTTGTGAAAGCAGTGTTACATTAGTATTGCTTCACACTTTTCTATTTTGTCATTCTTCTCGTGTTTCCTTTCAGCGGAGCCCTGCAGCTCTCGGTGAGAGGCTTCTGGCTGTGACCACTACACCTCTATGTCAGTTCAAAGAGAGGGGCTCAAGTATTAGTGTCTGATGTACTCCCAGCAATCTTTACTTCAACCTAACAACTGATTAGAAACTGTAAACATTGGTGTCACTTGATACTACACGTGTGAGATCAGACTAAGGAAGAGAGAAAGAGGAGAGTCTATATCATGATGTCAGGCTGCATACCATCTGCCCGACCTTGACACCAACGTCTGGCTGATCTAACATTAAAATAACGCTGATTAATGTGATGCCTCTAAGCAAATATCAATAAAAGCATGACCTCATGGTTCATGTGGTGTGGTGTCAAACCAGCCACCTGCGCAGCTCCCCTTTGTTAGCTTGGTTTCATTAATGTCTGTTAAAACTGACATTGCAACACACAGCCACACTGAGTACTTCATGCTATAGTTTCTGCAGGGAAATCCATTGATTTGAAGTACTGCTACAATTACTCTCACATACAGAAAAACAGTTTTTAAGTTCAGAGGATATGGATATGGGTATGGATTCATTTACTTTACCATTTTTAAAAAATGTGTTTTTCTCTCTATGAACCTGGCTCTGTCCCATATTAAAATCCTGCCTCCAATCTAGGTTATTGCAGCTCTATAAGGAGATGTCCTACTTTGCACCTCCATCTCATCCAGATGGCTCGTCTTCACAATCTCCCCCTCCACTGATGACCAGTAGCTGCCTGTGTCCAAAAACGTACAATAACTGGCCCAACACCAACATTACTTCAGTGCTGTGATTCAACCTCCAATTAAAAATCCCAAATAAAGCCTTGCAGCTAGAGGACACCTATCCCTTCTAATCTTTTTTTGTATTTATAATCATAATATAGTGTACATTTTCCTTATGTTTTGTATGTTTTTATTTGTGAGGATGCTTGTACTAATACATGTAAGTATGATGTAATCTGTTTCTCCTTACTGTACATCTGTGAAGGAACTCCAAATGCAAAATGTGACGTACGCATGTAGTCAACATTTTGGCTTTTACAAATCATATAACATTGTGCAGGTACGATGATGCAGCTTTTTCTGTCAGTGTAGCAATTTATAGCTACTAGATACATAAACAATCAAGTTTTTGACTTCAGTTGATTAAAGAGGACCTCTTATGCTTTTGTGCTCGAGTGTTGTAAAAGGTCTGCAAAGTTACAAAGTCCATGTCTAAGGGAGTTACTCTCCCCCACAGAAACACTGCTTCTGAACTGCCTGAAATGCCTTTATTCAAGTCCTGCCTTTTCTTCCGATACTGCAACTGCGTTATGATTTGCAATAGTAGAGATAATAGTCATTTTATATCATAATTCTCATTTTCATTGAAATGATTATGATTATGGTGTGATTTTTGTGGGGATCTGAACAGAATAAAGATGTTTTCTTAAGTTTGTAGAATATGATGTGTAGACCAGACAGCTCTGCAGCGCAACAATATTTAATTTAAACCGTATGAAAACTGCAGTATGCCATATGGCAGTTTCAATAAAATTTTGATTGTGCAGCCTTCCGCTCAAACAAGGCTGGTTAGAGCAGAACTGGAGCGTAGTCTGGAGAATCTGGTTCGGTTGACCAATCACAACCGTGACCAATCAGAGCGGACTGGGCGAGCGTTTCACGAAGAAGGTGAAGAGGTGCTGCAGCATAGCCAGTATGAGAAAAGTATATATTTAAGTACATTAAAGCATGTAAACATATTCTAGGACAAACAAAACACAAGTTTGCACCTGACAATAAGCATAATAGGTCCTGTTTAAATCATGTATCCTTTTCAGCTGCGCTGTGTTTCCTATATCTCCTGAAAGGCAAAGAAAACATCCTTGATATTTCCAACAGAAATGGCAAAACAAGTTTCTATGTGTACTGTCTCACGAGCAGCTCCAGACCTTATATATAAAAATGAAAAATAAAATATCCTATGTTTGACCTCTGCTTCTCCAGTTTCTCTGTTTTGGGAGGATTTTCTTCTTGTCCGTGTTCTCAAATATTGAACGGCCGGCCTTAGACTAAAAGAATAACACAGTATAGGAATTCCTAAATTGAGTCGTGTTTATCTTTTGAGCCTTAAACACACGGAGGAGGCCTTTGAGGTCACAAGTTGAGCGGATTGACTGCCTCTCATTCTCTGACGTGTCAAATAAACATAGGACTTTCACATGAAATCACAATATACACAGCTAAACTAACAGTAAACATGAGAGAGAAAATGAGGGAGAGGTGTTAAGTCGTGCAGAAGAGGGAACTGATGGAGAGCATTGAAGAAGTGATGTCTGATGGAGGGATATACTCCTACAGAGAGATGTGACATGACCCTGACCAGGACCTTGTCTGAGTTTGGGGTATTTTCACGACTTAATTCCCCTGCTGAACATGTGTGTGTGTGCTCGGAGTGACTCCATTACTGATTGCTCTAACAAGCCTAGGTCAAAGGTCAGACAGTGGTGAGTGGAAAAGGATGGCGCGAGACTGTTATAGGTCCTTTAAAACACCTACTGCCTTATGTCTCTCAAACACACTCACACACAGTGAATGTAGGCTGATTGTTACCAGACCATATTTAAACACATCCCTAGTGCCTCTGTACCCGTTACTTTCGACCACAGACATGTGAAGTCTTTGCATAGATTCTCATTTACACAACACGCCTGGAGTTCAACTGAGTGTAATAATGAGACCACAACGCAAACATGTTCACACTCTCAGGACGTTTTCCGCGTCATCAGTGTTTATTCTGGTGAGACATTTAAACAGTCAATGTACCAGTAAGTTTGAATCCACCAGAGACCACTTTTTGTGCCATAAAAAGAAAAACAGCTGCTCCACCTTCACAAGCTATCCTTCAGACTTTTGAACAGCATTTCCCACGGGGAAAACCTACAGCATGTGTCTGTGCTTGAGAGCAAAAAAAAATCGGCTTTGAGCAAACAACCTCTCTCAGCTGGGCGTCATCCCTCATTCCCAACTAACCAGTCTGATAACAACTATGGCACCTGCTCAAACACAGCACGGCTCCGCTCTCCGTCTCTCAACTCCACTGCTACATCAGGACACACATTTAAAAAGACTGGAAGGCCCTAATCAATCAGTAATATGATGCAAAAATGTCTAGTATGGGGAGATAGCATTAAGCGGTGATTTGTCCTCACCACAGGTTTTATTGCATCCATATTTTCCAACTTATATTGCATCATATTTCAGCCTGAAAAATCTGTTTAAATATTTACATTTCAATTTCAGGAATTTAACCAAAGTAATTTCAGTCTGCAGTTAGTAGAATAAGCTTAAAGGAGCTACGCATATTTTGTTATAAGTAAACCATGTCCGTGTTTATTTTTGACTATCACTGAGAAGATTGTAGGTCTTCATGCTGCAGCTGGGCAAAGTGAGCAAGTGGTAACATCCTCTTTGGGACAGGAAGCAGCAGGCTTTATGGGAAATGTGGTCTTAATTTTGAGAAACATTAGTGCTACACCACATGTGTGAGACAGAGGCTAGTTTTCTCGACAATGGTTTTATTAGTTTACAGTTATTTTTACCAAAATACAACACTACTTAGACTAGACTAGACATTGTCTGGGACTGTGGCTATTGTAGTATTTTATAGTAGTTTCAATACTCCTCTTTTTCCGCTCTTAAAGGCCATGTGATAGTCATGTGACATAATTTATGAGACTGTTCCTGCTGAATGAACCATACAATGCATGTCTCTACCTGCCTGGCCATCATATCCACTTTACAAACGCTTTTACATGTGCTACATCAGATAATTGCTATGAGTTTGTTTGCTCAAAAATGAAAACTACAAACAAACAAGTCAAAATGCCGAGCCTACGTGGAACATCCTTAAGTTCCTGTGGCAAAAAAAATGAAAGACAGCAAGGACCATGATGCCTTTTAGCACAGTGGCAACTCTACAAGATTAACAATGGGGCGCTGAACTGAACTTGTGAACTGACCCGTCACACTAGCAGGTCCAAATTCTTCCTCTTCTACTTTGATAAATGCAACGGGCCATGTTTTGACTGTTGCACTTGAGAGAATCTGAAATACACAGCTGATACAAGTTCCACATCTATCACTCATACAGCAACACAAAGTGTGGCCGCTCCAGTGAAGCGAGGCCTTCTGAAAACATGGAGAACACCTTGCAGACCCACTCATGCAAGGTGAACTGGTTCTGTGTGGATAATGACCAAACATATTAGTGAACATCCAACTGGGTTCACTTGAGGTAGATGTGGATTTCTTTATTTTTCAAAACCCATGGCCAAATCTTCCATATTTCTCTAAATCTACAGTGAACGTGGGGTTGTGTACATTACCCTGTCTAAACTTTTACCCATTTAAAGGCTTTCTATGTCTGACTTTTACTGCCGTATAGCACAAAAATAATGTATAATCTTTGAATAGATTGATAAAAACTATGGCCAGTCAAACAGAGTCTGTACCACATTTTGGTGTCATTTCAGGTGCAGTGCTTCTGTCCTGTGCTCTGACTTTTCCCCAACTTTTCTTTTTTTACACAAATACCATCATATACCACATAGTAGCCTATATGCAGTGAAATGTCAGAAAGGTGTGAAAAAATAGATACCAGAAAAGCCTAGTATTCAGGCTTGAATTGATAAATTGTGTACATACTTAAATGATTTTGCTCTGGCCTCTTCTTCAATTTAGAGTCATCAATTAACCTAAACAGTATGTCTTTGGACGGTGGGAGGAAGCCGGAGTACCCGGAGAAAACCCACACTAACACAGGGAGAACATGCAAATTCCATAGGGAAGAGCCCCAAGTTGGATTTGAACCTTGCTGTGAGGCGAGAGCGCTAACCACTGCACCGCCGTGCAGCCCTCTCTCAGTTCATATTCAACATAATACCTTATTATTTCAATTAAATGTACTGAAACAAATGTATACGTGACACAAAAGGTAATTATTATTTTGGCTGGTAAAAAATATGCTCGGCTAGTGGATTTTTTCATCTACCAGTCCCCTTGGCTAGTGAGTCCAAAAGTTCATTTCAGACACTGATTGTACTACATTTTCTTACGTCTTTAGTTTAGTCTTCTATCTTCAAAGTATTTCAAACCAACGAACTTTTGTGTCTTAACTCTAAAAAACATGTAAAGAGCGTCAGCTGATCATTCCTAACATTGGACTCACTGCCATGATTACAAAGACTGCAGTAATTTTAACAGACAAATCCCTCATTTACTCTCTTCTCCTGCAGTTCCTCATTTACATCTGACTCAATAAGAGTAACAGATAAGAAAAGCAGCCCACCCAAAATCAGGACTCCAGATTTCCTCCTGCGGTCAGGTTGAGTTAACTGTAACCGGTGAAAATGTCAGTGCACTGTTTACTAGCCTCTGCTGCTGCACTCCTCTATCCATCCCCGCATTCCTCCTTTACAAATTACATTTGTCATTTTGAAAGCTGATGGTTTACATTGGCATGCTTTGAACCTTGTGTGAGTGCATGCATCTGCATGAATGTGCATGACCCACAAAGTCCAGACTATACTGTGTGAACATGGACAACATGTTTCTTAGAACATGAGCATGAGCCCAAAAAAGACCTATTTTTGTGTGTGTGTGTGTGTGTGTGTGTGTGTGTGTGTGTGTGTGTGTGTGTGTGTGTGTGTGTGTGCGTGTGTCTGTGTGTGTGTGTGTGTGATCTCCTACCTGTTATTGTAATGTTGCTGTAGATGTTGGACAGTTGCTCTTTCAGCAGGACCAGCTGTGTGGTTGCAGCCTTCTCCCTCTGCAGCTCCAGCATTATGTCGGGGTGGTTGGCCAACTTGCAGCCCTTCTGTTTGTCTAATGCAATGTCACTGCGCACGATATCTGCAAGCCAGCACAGAGGACTGAAATGAGGGCTCATGACTGAGCGATACCAGAGAAAATCAAATATCACACTATTTTTGACCAAATACCTCGATATTGATATTGCTACTATTGTAGGGTTGACCACTGGTGATTTCACAAAATATTTACAAAATGAGGTTTTTGATAAATAACCATCAGTAAAGTGGATATAATGAATAAGTGTAAATTTTATTGTTACGTTAGCCTTTAATACCAGGAAAAGACAACACTTATGCCATATCACAATATTACAATATCTAAAATCTAAGACGATATCTAGTCTCATATCACAATATGGATATATTGCACAGTCCTGTGAAGGTTACTTAAATATTATCATTTCCAGTACTATGTACCACAAGTTAAAAACACTTTTGTTTGTTTGGTTTGTTTTAAAATGTGCAAGCCTGGACCACCTGTTGAATCCTGAAAGGTTGTGTCACTTTAAACACACATTTAGTACTTTCTGAAAACAGAGATGTTGATGGTAATTTTACCAAATGTACATATATTTTATATAAGCTAAAAGTAACACAAACATGTGTTAAACCAAGCCATATAGGCTTCCATGTAAGAAAAACAACATCCTTCATGCCCTGTACACTGTGGCTATTCTTACCAAAAACAAGTTTATTAAAGTGTGCTATCAGTATACTTATTTTAAACTTTAAATAACAGAGTATGCTTTCAATTTATGTTTTAGTCTAGAAAAGTATAATTGGCTTATACCGGCAAGTATACAGAAAAGTCTAAGTATATTTCATTTATGCTGTTGTGCTTATCTTTTGACAGTCGCTCATTTAAGTGTGTGACAGTTTGTAAATGTATGCTGATATGAATTTATTTTAATCTGTTTTTGCATTTTTTGTTTACTAAACATGAAGTCACATAGAAAAAGGAGCAAATCTCTTTATGTAATTCATAAATCATTGGCGAAGTACTATCAAGAAAACTCACAAAAATACTTGCAGCAAGAACCATTAAATTAGTATACAGAGTATACTACTAATTACATTAAATTAGTAGTATACAGAGTATACTACTAATTTAAGTGTACTATCATAAACTAAAAAGAGGCTACAAGTATATAACTAGTAAACTAACAGTATACCTAGAGGATCACTTGTAGTGTAGTTCACTTCATAATATAGTTGAAGTACAAAATACAACACAGATGTAAATTAGTATTAATCAAAGTTTACTATTCTTACTTATAGTACACTTAGTATACTTTTATAAACTAAAAATTGGGCCAATTTAGTCCCATAAAGTATTAAAGTAGCACATTTACAAGTATACTACATAAAGTGAACTTGGGAAATATACTTGAACTTTACTTAAATTTACTACATAAAATAAACCTGAAGTAGTTTTTCATAAGGGTAGGCCTACACCAAGTTAGCATGAACTGTTTTGAAGAGGTGTTAATTCATCTTTGTTTTGGCAGCTGTATTTTGAGGTGCAGTTAAGTTGTAAGGGATTACCGAAAGGTGATTCTAATATTTTGTGGACCCCATATGGCCAAGCGAGGTGACATCTTACTGTATTTCATGAGGAAATGGACGCTGTGTTAAATAAAAAACCGGAGAGGGAAAAACACGGACAGATGAGGAACAGACGCCCACGTTTCCTGCAAAAGTCCGTCAAAAACACACAGAGAGACAAGCAGACGAAGAGAAGTGTCGTGTCTAATCACCGTCCTCGTAGTTCTTCAGGTAGTAGTCGGGGCCCGGCCCTCTGAACTTGAGGTTCTTCTGGTTGTTGAACTGCAGGAAGTCGGTCCGCTTCCCTCCGAACCGCAGGAAGGCAGGAGACAGGCCGCGCGCCAGGGTCACGAGCCGCTTGGAGCTGCGGACACACGGAACGTAATGACGCATGACGCACAGAGCCACCACGGTGCGTTATTAAAACGCTATCTCTTGGCTTCACTTTATTATCACGGTCATATTCAGGAGCAGCAGAAAAGCTAATATTGATTCCACACAATTTCAATTATATTTCCACACATGAAAAAATAGATAGACTCAAACGAAGTTATTTAACTTTGCTCCGCAGGTTTATCACAAAACTTAAAACTGATTTTCTCTTTGACATCAGCGGGCCAAAGCAACAGGCAGCAACATCATCCCGCGGAAAAAGCATCTACAACAGGTACAGTGTGACCTGAGGAACAAAGGAAACCACCATTTTAAATCTGAATAATTTACTATTTATAAAGAGCAACAGAAACAAGGAGTTTCCCCAATATCTGTAGCCGACACTTTTATTTTAAACTGTCATGAACTACTTTAACAGTGTCATTTGCTTATCTTAATTATTTATTTTTGCTTTCAGCATGTGAAACATATAATTAAATTGACACATTGATAAGAAATAAACCCATAGTATTAAAAATAACACTTTACTACTATTTTATGGCTATGTAGACACTGAAACACGTGAACGCAGCATGAGAAAATAGCAGTTTAGTTGTTGGTGACATTTAAAAAGTTGATATGTAGTACATACGAAGTGTGTTTCGAAAAACAAATATAAGTATATGGGGCCTTTTATTTATTTTTTTTTTATTTTCCACAGTTCTTTTCATTACAGTCTACGTGGCAATCGGCTTACACAATAAAATGACGAAAGGCGCATTAAGTGACTGCCAGCAGGCCCAGACTGCAGTACGGAGGCTTGTTGTTTGGGTTATTTCAGCCTAAACAAATTGTAATTGATGAAGTAAATTTATATATTTATTATAAAGGGACAGAGCAGTAAACAACTAACCGAAAACAAAGTTGTAAAGGAGGTTATGCGAAAGAGAGAAATTGTGTGTGATGTTGAACGGAAAACTAAAATGTCTCCATGAATTTTAAGTGTTATAATAAAAGAGTTGTCTTTTATTATAGGGAAGAATGGGGCACACAGTAAGACATGATCTCCTCGCTTTTTGTCTGCAAATAGCTTCTAGTTTATGAAATGCACTGAACAAAGTGATGTTAAGTTTTTCCCTATAGATCATCTTCTGTAGATCATATTTACCTTCCCGAGGTTTCTTCTATTTTTTTTTAGGTTGGGGAGTCTTTCCTTATCCGATGAGAGGGTCGTTCTGTAAAGGACAGAGGAGTGTCGTCCCCTGTACAGATTGTAAAGCCCTCTGAGGCAAAATTGTGATTTGAGATTTTGGGCTGTACAAATACTTGACTACAATGTGATTTAGAAGCTGAACCAAACACTGTGCGTGCTTTTTTCTGGTACTATTAAATCCATTATAGCATGTGACGGTTGAGCGGTATTGTCAGTCAGTCAATAGCATTCTTGAGGAGTTATTTTGCCAAGTTTTGACTTTTAATATATCATGATTCATAACCCATGGTCGAAACGTGCCAGTGGCGCAGGGTTATAGTCTCATAATGTGCGTAATTTGGACTGTTCTGAGAAATGCACTGAGGCGAAAAGTCACAAAACGTCATGAAAGTCGGTCAAAAGTTTGCCATGCATTCTAAAAGATTATTGAAACAACATGGATGGCATTGGATCCAAGTGAAATATGATTTTAACAGCTTTAGGAGAAATTTTTAAAAAATGACTTAAAACTAAATTTAATTACTAGCGAAACTGACATTTTTGCATGGACTGGACGGGTAAGCTACAAGCAAGTGTATCTACGTTAATCGACGCATTGTATAGTCGGGATACAGTGCATACTGCGCACTACAACATCCATAAACCCGCCTCGAAGCAATGGTTCACTCTCAACATCGCTTTATTCTATTATGTGACAGGTTTGGACTTTTCCAATCGATGAAAATCGTTCAGTAATTTGGAGCATTGGACCACTCAGTGAGGAAGAAACGTGCTGGCTCACTCCATAACAATTCAGACAACGTGGCTGCTGCGCGCGTAATGAATAAAAGAACCACCAAACACGTTAGAGGTGGACACAGATACAGATCGATGTTAAAAAGCTCTTAAGTACCTCAGAAAGTCCAGCCAACCGTCTTTAATGATCGAGGGGTCCAGCTGCAGAGAAAGGAAGTTGTCGTTGAGGACTCTAATCGGACTGCGAGTATTGACATCCAAGAGAATCAGCGTCCTTTCCATGAAGCCCGGTCGCTTCCCACCGGCTGCAGATCTCTGATATGTAGAGGAGGAAGAAGAAGAGGAGTAGGAGGAAGAGAGCACCGACTGCACCACCATAGCAGCCAAAGATGCCAGCCACAGGCAGGACAGTGGGAATACGCACGCTGAGGATTTGGGCATCTTCTTGGTTTTGGAGAGCAAGAGGATCGATGCGCGCAATGAGGCTTAAAGGTGAGAAGAAAAATATAACAACTAAACAAACTTTGCTGCTGCGAAGTTCGATGGTGGTTCTTTACCTCGGGTCTCATCAATCTGGATCTGTCTTCCTGTCTAGTTGTCTCACCCCCTCTGCCCCCCGCCCATCTGAGCAGTTTTGGGAGCTGCTCGTAAGAGCGCACGCCCCGAGCCAGCCTTCCCGTTTGGGAGAGCCAGATGCTGCGAGGAGGAGAGGAGGCAGCACCGCCCCTCGAAGGTTCTCTGAGGTATGAGTTAAAAAAAAAAAAAAAAAAAGCTGCAAAGTAATTCTCTAGTGTTAAGAGCTGAGGACGCATTGTCTTCCAAATAACGGACATAAACGAGTGTTTTCTGATGAAACTAACATCAGTGTTTTTTTTTTTCTTAAACCATGTTTGAAATAGCACAACAATCGAAACATAATTTTGTAGAGTTTAATCTAATAATAAAGTGGAACCAAAGAGTGCTCAACAAACTGCGTGTTATTAGGTCATTATGATGAAGACGAAAAGGCTCCCTAGCTTGAAAAATATCTTTGTGAAGATAAGAATCTACCATTAATGGAAAGGTTATTAATCAGTGGAAGAAAAGCATGATTCAGAGTAAAATGTATAAAATACTCTGAAATGAAAAAAAAATGAACTCCAGAACATGTTAATGGTGCAATTAAAGGCTATTAAAGGCTATAGGCACGTTTTTCAGTTCAAGAGAGCAAAAGCAGGCATGCTTCAAAAAGAGAAAAGATATAATTTTGTCAGCGGGATATGTGGTGTTCCTGCTATGGTGACTAACTGACTGCACATTGAAATTTGGAGGCTACAACATGAAGAGTCTGGCCCCTTCCCCAAAACATTCAAAAACGATTTGGCATTTAAGTTTCTACACATGGACCTCACCTATAAACTCTTTATATGACTGATCCAGATGTGTTTTAGGGGCACTGGTGAGAAAGAAAGCACCAAACAAAGTGCAGTCTATTGTGATTTCTCCAGGGTGGTCAGTGGTCGTTTAAGGTCACTGCTGTCTAACAGATGAGCAGCAAACGTGAGAAGAACATGTACCGAGAAACGTCCCATTAGATTTTTTCTCATTCCGGCCTGCAACACCTACTCACCAATACAATAAATTATCCAAGGTGTTAATGTTTAAGGTTTTGTGCACGAAAGTTCCCATTAAACGCATCAATTGTATCCTGCAGGCTGTGTTTTGTAATGACGCATCTGTAAAAACTATTCTGTTAAATCTTCAAATAACGGGAAAAGACAGATGTGCAGTTTTGGGCCAATACGGAGACTCGTGTAATCCAGCAGTATCTCTTCTTCTTCGTATTATAGCAGCGATCCAAATAACACATCAGCAGAAAAACCAAGTCTGTCGCTCCGTGTTGTCATTTGGCTCAGATAGACGTCATCGTTAACATGTGGTTTCAATATGACCCAAGTTTTTGTTTTCAATAGAAAGGTATTTAACTTTTATACATTTATACAGGCTACGAGTTCTTGAATATTAACCTGTGCTATGACACATCTGGCCTCTGTCACTGACTTGACTCTAACGAAACATTAATATAATTGTTTATTATTTTAAAAGGCAATAACATTATGTGCGATTATGACGTGTTAGTGTGATTATTAGAGCACTTCTTCCCACTACTGTATTCTTCATGTAATTTTTGCTGTGAATGTTGCTATTTTTTAGTGATCGACAGTTGGAGGACCTTAAAGTTTTGAATTGTTTTTGGACAAAGGCTTTTATTTAGTTTTATTCTATTTAGAAAAAAAAAACCTAAATAAAAACAGCACCATGTCTTTGCACACAGGTGCCCATAATATTGTAATAAATTACATGACAAAGAAAATCCAAAGAGATGAGATCAGTAGTTGTAAACGCATACTGTAACTTTAGGCTTCAACCACTAGTTTATTCCAAACGAAAATCTTCTTATTCACGTGAAATCAGAAACACCGATGGGCACATTAAACTTTTAATAAGCTTTTAATTATCTAAAAATTCACATGTTTTGAAGATAGATATAAGATAGATATTTGAAGAACCTTATATATATATATATATATATATATATATATGTGTGTGTGTGTGTGTGTGTGTGTGTATATAAGGTTATAGGGGAGATCATCTACTTCTATTTCTTCCATTTTATGTGAATTTGTGGGTGAAAAAACGTAACATAACATCAGATAAGAAAATAAAAAAATAATTGTTATCAGTGTTGATTAAATGTCGTATTTATTCTGGAATTTGATTAGACCTGATTTCACCTTTCACGGGATAGCCTCGTGTATATTATAAGTTTATAATAAGACAGCACAGACATGTTCTGTAGAGCAATATGAGTGATTTTCGTTGTGAAAATTAGCTTCTATTATCATTACAAGCGACTTCTAATATGTTTTATTATCATAAATAATGTTAAATGCGAGGGAAACTGCAACTTTTATTTTCTAAGAATAAATTCGGCAATTATTATTTAAGTTAGATTTTAAAAAAATATATGTATTTACTGACAAACAAATTTAGGATAACATTTAGTCCGATGACAGTCTTCTTGTTGGTTGTCTTTTTGCCATCCGATGAGAAATTCAGGAAGTTAAAAGTAGCCGGATTGTTTTGTTCTGATGCGCAAAGACTTCTCCCGATGCCACGGTGGGTCTGAGGCTGATGGGGGGCGGATGGGGAGCAGAGGGAGCGTGGAAGTGTTAAAGACTTGGCAGGACTCTGTTCTCACCTTCAGTTTCCTGCCTCGTAAATCCGACAAGCTGTGGTCATCGAGCTGTATGGTGGCTTCACTGTGTAGGCGACTGAAGAGCAGCTGATCACGTGCGCAAAGTTGATTATAATGATAACCCACATTTTGCTGAATGTTAATATTTCATCTCTTTTAATATTAACATGTCTACTTCATCTGCGGTGGTCCTATTACTAAGCCGGTCTTTATGTATAATAGATTCCATGATGGGATATAAAAGTTTGATGTGATTTTAAAGCTGCAGGATCAAAGTGCATCCTCTTAAAATGTGTTTAGAGATTACAGCAGTTGTTATATTTGTTAAGGGAGGCGGATTCTGAAAATTGCTATGTTATGATAACAAATCAATTAATCCACACACATTATCCCGTGTCAAACAGGCTTCGTGTGCAGTATCTCTCGGAATAGGCTGCACTGAAACAGGGGAATATACTGCCATCTAGTGGAGACACCAACACAGCAAAAACAATGCTGAAATTAATATTGTCACACAAATAAAAGCCTTAAGATTTTCCTCCTTAATATATGATCTAAATGATGTGAATTTATATGTATTTTTGCTCATCATAATAGTGTGCTTTGATATTTGTGGAATAGCTGTAATATTTAGTCTCTTAAATGAAAGTGTTTCTATAGTTGCAGGTGTTGTTTGATCCCGTGTGTATCGCATTAATCATTCATGGCTGGGCATTTCCTGCCTGCTATTTTTAGAAAGTGGCAGAAAGCAAATAAGACAGGCCTACGTCACGGCTTGTCATGTATATTTAAGGACTCTGGTACAGCCCTCCCTCGACTCTTTCTCTCTCTCTCTCTGTTTTCGTACCCATCCTATTCTGCATGGATATGGCCACCCAGCTGCTCCATCAATCCCATCCGCACACCACGTGACCCACATCTCCCGTGTCCTTCAGTAGTTCATTCAGCATGATGGCTGCGGATGCTGCGGATGCTCTCTGCTGCATCCTGCATCCGCGCCGGCTCTCTCTCCTCTTCCTCACCGTCACCCTCTCCTCTCTGCCGGCTCCGACTGCAGCGCTGCTCGGCGTCCGGCCGGAGGATACCCAGAGCGGAGAGCTGTCCGTGCAAGGTGGTATACTGAAGGCGATCGAGGGGACCCGTTTCATACTGAGGGTTTACTACACCGCATCTCCAGCAGCGGAGCACCCAAACAGCCTGAACATCAGCGGCAGACCTGACGCCGCTCCGTGGATCGCGTTTATAGAGGAGCCAGATGGGGACAGCGGGGACACGGAGAGGCGGCTCCGGTCCACGGGTAACCCGTGCGAAGAGGAGAATGCCCGGAGCTCTGACATCGAGCTGCTGGGCTCTTTTAGATCCACCTCAAGTCACAACTCCGTTTTGGTGGAGCTGCTCGCGAAAGACCTGCGCAGAGGCGAGGCGATCAAATACTACTCCATGTGCGCGTTCGATGGAGTGAAATGGGAGCATTTCAGCACCAGAGACTTCTGGTTGGCGGTGGTGGAGAGACCTCCAGAGGCAGATGTTTGGCTCCAGACGGGTGTCTCGGTGCTCTTGTTGGGGTTGTCCGCGCTCTGCAGCGGTCTCAATATCAGCATGCTGTCTCTGGACCCCGTGGAGCTGCGGGTCCTGCAAAACAGTGGCACGGAGAAGGAGCAGAAATACGCACGGAAGATTGAGTCAGTGCGTAAACATGGAAACTACATCCTCTGCACCGTGGTGCTGGGCAACGTGCTTACAAACACGTGCTTTGTGGTGTGGATGTGTCAGATTTTAGGAATGACTGCTCTCTCAACTGCTTCGTGCACTTTGGGGATATTTTTCATTGGCGAGATTTTACCTCACTCCGTGGCGTCCAGGCACAGCCTCGCCATCGCCTCCAAGACCCTCTGCGCGACCCGCCTGCTTATGCTGGTGTTTTTCCCCATTGCCTACCCGGTCTCCAAGATCCTGGACATCATGTTGCACCAGGAGATTAGCAGCTTTTACACCAGGGAGAAACTTGTGGCCATGCTGCGCGTCACGGACCCGTACCACGATCTGGTTAAAGAGGAGCTCAACATCATCCAGGGAGCCCTGGAGCTGAGGACCAAGACCGTGGAGGACGTGCTGACCCCGCTGTCGGACTGTTACATGCTGTCCTCGGACGCCACGCTAGACTTCTGCACCATGTCGGACGTGATGCAGAGCGGTTTCACACGGATCCCGGTCTACGAGAACGAGAGGTCCAACATCGTGGACATCCTGTTTGTCAAAGATTTGGCCTTCGTGGATCCAGACGACTGCACTCCTCTAAAAACAATCACTCAGTTTTACAAGCATCCCATGCACTGCGTGTTCAATGACACCAAGCTGGATGTGATGCTGGAGGAATTTAAGAGAGGTAACTCCACTTTGAGTCATATCAGAGGTCAGGTCTGTGCAGGAGGGAGGCGTGTCCTCTTGTTTTTACATATCCAGAACTCATAGAGTGTAAGGTTACCTCCTACCACCTAGGAGTTAAATGTCTTTTGAAGTGACCCTGCACTTAAAAAGTTTTCAGTGCAGAAGTCAGTGTATAGCTGCATAAGTCCATTGGCTCACAGTGGGCCTGCCAGTAAAGCCCTTTGATCCCCAGAGCTGTGGGAGCCACATGTGAAATCTGATACAGAGTCACACAGTGAGTCAGGTTCAGCCAGAAGTCAGAGGCTGAAGTCAGACCAGGATGGGGTTATCTTAAGAATTTACATAGTAAAAGTCATTTTACCATGACAGCAACACTTTGAACTTTATATGTGCCACCACCCTGCTACTTTACCCTTTTTTATATTACGGCACATGTGTCTGTTATCGGATCTGCACTTTAAACCTGCAGTGGGCAGAAAGTTTTTGGCATCACTGTGCAAAAAATCCATAATAGCCTTTAAGCATATTGTAATTCAAGTGTTCTGAGAGAAAACTAGACTTCTGTGTCTCCTCATGGCTCTGTTTTCTGGCTTTAAAAAACTGACTTTGGTCAGTCACAGGTCATTTCAGAGAGTGTTCCTATTGGCTGGGCCCCAGCTGGTGGGCGGTGCTTGGTATTTCCTCAACTGATCTCAACATGGCTGCCAGCTCATAAGCGTTCTAATTTTACAGCTAAACAGTAACTACGAGATGTTTCTGAAAACATTTGAGGTGAGAAATCATCACAGTAACAGACTACTGATTCATATTCGATCAGCGCTGCCTAGCTTGACCTAGTTTGCAAGATGATTGACAGGCTCCAGCTTGGTTGTTTTCCTCTGGTCTGTGAAATCTTGCAGATATCATAAGGAGCACCAGAGGACACAGAGGCACATGATTTTTTTTTAGATTACCTGTCTCATGCACTACTGTCAGGATAGTGATCATTTTATAAAAACAACATTTTAATCATATTTTCTCCATTTCTACATACTGCAACTTAAATTTAAAGTTCTTATTGATAACATGTCGAGAAATATTTTCTAAAAAACAAGATCACAGAGCTTTTAGAAAGGTGTACAATAAAAGTAAAGAGGGCTTTTCCTGAGTGAAAAATATCATGATTGTGAATTAATCATATCAAAAATTTTGGGGAGTCCACAATGAATGTTTTGTTTATCTCTGTGGAAGATATCAGATGTTCGGTTCCCACTTCTAACAAGGCTTGTGAGCCAACAGTAAAGCAACGTGGGCATCTCTGAGTCATCAGTTAGTGTGAAATAAACTCAGAAATGGATGATTGACATTATATGCCTGGCATCGACTTGTTGTGAAATAAAGCAGTGGAGTAAGGGAGGAGAATGTGACATCTTGTGGATGAATGTTATCAGTGTAGCACCTTTAATGTCAAAAAGGAATTCAATTTTGCAGCCGTTTGTCCTCACTGGAATGGCGGCAGAGTCAATGAATTTCATTTTAATCTCTCTCTGACTCACATCTTTTGTTGTCTGATAAGCATCTTTTCCGGTAAGTGCATTCACAGTATTATACAGCACTCCGTCCCTCACACTCATGCAGTGATACAGTAGCATCTGAGCAAAAGTGTGTCGCCTCCCCTCGGGGGGGCCCCGTTCAGTCTCAATGATGATAACACTGAATGTGATTCTAAATCGATGCCCTGCAGTGAATGGCTCAAACTGCTCCCCTGACGGCGTCACAAAATAAAATGGAGACATACGAGAGGCTACTGGAGCAGCTGTTATGTAAGGATTTCACTGACATTGCCTTATGTTGGGGGGATTAAGATGTAAATCTGTTTCATTGACAAAGAGAGCTCAATAGCTGTCAGTCAGAGGCAGCAGTTGTCCAATCAGCATGTGAAAGTGGACACTGTGGTGACTTTGGCAGGGTCATAAATTAGATTTGCAACTTACAGGTCAGGAGAGCTACAGCTTCATTTCGTTTGGGATTATGAAGGATAGCTCTGAGATCCATGGGCCCCCGTGTGTTTCCATATCGAGTGTTATTTATAGATAAGGTTAGGTCAAAAGGTGAAATCAGACTTCACCTTTAGATTGTTAACTGTCACCCCCGCAGTGACTTTGAAGCTCGCTTCACTCTGTAGGTCGTCTCCATCCAAGCCTGCGGAGCAACCATGAAAAATTCAGCTCCAACCTTTCCCTTTCCCCTCTCACCTCCTTCCTCCTCTGCTCTCACGGATTAAAGGCTCCTGCTGCTCAGGAAGCCTTGCTGGGAGCTGTGGAGACGTCTCGCTGAGAAGGGTGATGGGGTCTGTGTTAGAGGAAAGGATGGAAATGTCACCAGTAATGACAGAAATGTAAGGGAGGCTGCAAACGTACTGTACAGCTGTTGTTTTTTTTTTCATTTCATACAACAAGCAGGGCTCTTTATACATTTATGCTTATCTGCTGCAAATTTTTGAACTCATCAGGGTGAGATATTCAGTCAGTGGTGGGAGCAATATTCAGGTAATTTTCTTAATACAAAGTAGCTACACCACACAATAAAAACACTCAATTACTAGTAAAAATACTGCATTCTATACAAACATATACTGTATGTGGTAGGGCTCTGTATTGGCAAGAATCTGGTGATATTTGTATCATGATACAGGGGTTACAATTCAATATACTGTGATACTACAAGCAAAGCAATACATTGTGATTTTTCCAATTTTAGGAAAACTGTCATAGTATAAACACACACCATCATATGTACACAATCTGAGTAAAAAAAAAGTCACTATGTGAAATGGCTACTATGGGGACTAACATCATTACACATGAATACAATTGGACTCACTGGATCCACAAGAGTCTCAGCTTTCCAGTGATACCCAATTTATGTAATTGTAAGACTGTTTAAAGACCCCCAGTATGCAGAGATACACAAATACACCATTGTAGAATAGGTGACAATAAAAAATATACACTGCATGTGAACAACTGCCCCAAACTGGATGAAATTAGCATAAATGGGGCATGTCTGTAAAGGGGAGACTCGTGAGTACCCATAGGACCCATTTTCATTCACATATCTTGAGGTCAGAGGTCAAGGGACCCCTCTGAAAATTGCCATGACAGTTTTTTCCAAAATTTAGCATAACCTTAGGTTTTCAAGTTTCGTATGAAGCTTTAGCCTTAAAACTGAGCCCTCTACAACCTTCGGAAGACAGAAGAGCAGCCTGGTTTTTAAGAGGTTAATTACAAGTTGATCCAGCATTTTGGAGGCTCAATACAGTATCGCAAAACATAATATCATGATACTCATGTGTATTGATATTTTTCTTACACCTCTAATAAGTAGCACGTTAAATTTGGAGTTGGAGCTCATTTTAACTGCTTCATACACTGTTGGATAGTTTAATCAATAACAATATGCTTCATATTTTATAAATAGGTAATATAATTATGTGTTTTGTATGTAAAATGGGACTTAAAAAGTGCCATATTTCTCCCTGAAATGTAGTGGAGCTGACATATAAATTAGTACAAGTAACTCAAAATTTGACTTAAGTGCAGTCTTTGAGAAAATGTGTTTAGTTACTTTCCACTACTGCATACAAATCTGCTAACGTCACCATTTAATACACTAAACCATACACAAAATAAATCTTTTAGTTAACACACAACAAATCATAGGAAGCAGCCATGATGGTTTTTATAAGCCAAATGTGTGCATACGTTGTGTGTACATGTCTGTTAAGCTGCAGAAATAGAAACAATGCATTATATGGCTGCAATGTTTGCACACAAAATGCACAATCAAAATGCAAACATATTGTGCATTATGATTTAAAAGAACACATAGGCTAGGAAACTGGCAGAGAAGAAACATTTGCAAAAGGGGACATCCGTGGTAGACCCAGTTTCGCTCCGGGCATGTGTGTTTGGTGAGTGTGTGTTTGTGTGTCGTTCTGCAAGAGTATTATGTAACATATGAATGATGTAATGCAGTGCTCAGGCACATCAGCAGCTGATGATAAATCCACCTCTCTGACTCACCTGAGGTCTTTAGACAAGCTGACCTGAGCGCCCAGTACGACCACGTCATCTCAGCTGACGTCGCACAGAGTTTGAGTTTCATGTTTGGAGACGGCTGCCTGTCTGTCAGTCAGTCAGTCAGTCAGTCAGTCAGTCGGGATGTTTTTGTTGGTCTTGTCGCCGTGGATTAAAGCATTTGATCCATTTTATCCCATGGCAGTGATCCCCTAAATCGGCCCATCTTATATGAGCCACTGATTTCGTTGGAAGTAAGGTCAGACGGATGAAATCTGTGTTCTAGTGATGCCATGAATTTGGTTAGGTAACTTATTTGACATCAGAAGAACCATGACAGTGACGTTCCTTAAATTCATGTGTTTTTGGTGAGTTGAAAATGAGAAAAAGTAAACTAAAACATAAAGTAAACTAAACAACTAACAGTGTGCTTGCTAACGTGCTCATGATTTGCTCTCCTCTGCTGGTGATGTTCGACCGTGGTTGAACTTCTTGTCACATTTGCTTTATTGACTCGCTCCGGAGATGCTGCTGGCGAGCTGCGTCATAGTATCTGGCAGGCTTGTCATGTTCAGCCTAACGCTTACTGAGAGGGAGCGCTGGGTCTGCTCATGGATGTGTAAAGTGTGTATGTGTGTGTTTACAGAGGTGGCAGCAGCATGGGCAGTTTGGTCAGCAGATGCAGGCATCCCCCAGACTGATTGTGTAATCTCAGTGTTTACGTAAGGATCCCAAGTCTTCCAAACTGTCAAACTGTCTCCAGACTAATCCCCAAATGCCCATTTGCTTCTCGCCTGAGTCACACACATACACACAAGGACAATCCTGACATTGGCATAATTTCACATTCAAGATCTAAGATAGATTTCTCCTGTGTTTACGGCCTCTCGGCTCCAGTTGGTGCATTAATGCTGATTTTCATCTCGGCTGCACAGATCCAGTTGGAGGCTGTTGACTCGTGTTATTTTTATCCAGTGACGTTGCCTCTCAACCCATCGCATGGGCAGTTTTTAGCATAAACTCACATGGTGAAAACATTCAGGCTCACTTGTTTTTTTTTTTTTTTTTTTTTACTATTTCTAATGATTGCAGGTAAGTCCCACCTGGCCGTGGTGCAGAGGGTGAACAGCGAAGGCGAGGGAGACCCCTTCTACGAAGTGATGGGCATTGTCACCCTGGAGGACGTCATAGAGGAGATCATCAAGTCTGAGATTGTGGATGAGACAGACCTGTATAGTATGTACAGTATGATGCACAAATGCTGATTATGAAACTTTTCAGTCACTGTGAATAAAATAGCTGTGACTTTCATTATATTTTCAGCTCTCACTCTGTATAGATTTTCTCACAGCAGCTGACAGTTTGTTCAGCTCTCTGGTCCACAGCATCACAGGAAGATGCTCAGCTCAACAACAACATCATTAATAGTACAGCTGTCAATCAAGTCACATTATTAATGGCAATCATGATTGTCCATATAGTTAATCGTGATTAACTGCAAACTAATTGCACATCTTTTTATCTGTGCTGTCAAGTATTTGATACTCTTATCAATGTGGGAGTGAGTAAATGTGCTGCTTTATGCAAATGTATGTGTATGTTTATTACGGGAAATCAATTAACAACACAAAACAATGACAAATATTGTCCAGAAACCCACACAGGTACTGTATTTAGCACAAAAAATATGTTCAAATCATAACATGGTAAACTGAAGCCCAACAGGGAACAGCTGTGAGTGTGATGACTTTCCCCAAACTGCATGTGTTTATCATAAAGTGGGCATGTCTGTAAAGGGGAGACTGGTGGGGACCCACAGAACCCATTTTGATTCACATATCATCCTTTGAAAATGGACTTGCCAGTTTTTCCTTTCAAAAATTTAGCAGAACTTTGAAGTGTTTTAGCCTCCTCCTTTGTGACAAGCGAGCATGGTTGGTGAATATCTTATCTTATCTTATCTTATTCATCAGGTTTTCTGGTTTCATTTCATGCCAGTACCTTCACTCTAGCTTTAAAACTGAGCCCACAAATACATACAGTACTACAACCTAAAAATCGCAAGTTGCGTGCATGCATTAAAAAACATAGTGGCACTAAAACGATACTATCGTGTTAACTTTGACAGCCTTAATTAATAGCATTTCTTTTCCACAATCACCTCTCCTGCTTTCTCATTAAACTATTGATCCCACGCTCTCTCTCCCCTGTTGCTCCTCGCTGATGCATAATTAAATAATAGGAATAAATGGCCCAGTCTCACAGATAATCACCATAATCCGCTCATCTTTAATTGGCTGGAAAGGCTCTCCACAGAAAGGGAGTCAAATGCCAAATTCTCTTCATTTCATATCTAATCTGCTTTCATTCCACTCACTGAATTTTTACCATTTGCAAGCCACGATTGAAAAAAAAAAAAAAAAAAAAACATAAGCCGTGAACATTAAATTTTGAAGTCTGCTACTATTTTAATTGCATGCAGAGTGTGTGAGGCAGCTGTTGGCGCACTTGCATGGATGTTCATGAACTCAGGTTTTTGTGTGTCGGCATGTGCATAATTATGTGTGTGTATATAGCACAGGGGAGCTAATCTCTCCAGACTTTGCACTTCAGCCATTTTATAGCACCAGCTGGTCCTGCTGCTGCTGCGATGTATTTAATGGGATGTAATGCAGTTAATGCTCCTCGTATCTGCAGAGGATAAGCCCATTTATCAATCAGAGGTGGATAATCCCAATTTATGTGCAGCTGTAGCTTACTAATGTACTGTGCATCTGTAGTGTTCGTTATCATGCAGTAGATAAAGCTGAATCAACTAATGAGGTCAGTTGTACCTAAAAGTAGCTTAAATTCCTTGCAGTGCCAACAGGAATACTGAACTTATGTGGTGTATCTAGTAGAGCTTCATTAATTGATTAATCTGTTAGTTCTTAACTATTAAAACTATTTTTGAAAACAGCTTAATCAGTTTGAGAGATTTAAAAAATCAATCTCTGATTCCAGCTTCTTAAATGTGAATATTTTCTGGTTTCTTTACTCCTCTATGACAGTAAAATGAAAATCCTTGAGTTGTGGACAAAATAAGGGATTTGAGGACGTCATCTTGGGCTTTGGGACACGCTGATTGACATTTTCACCTTTTTCTGACAGACCAAACAGCTGATCGATTAACTGAGAAAATAATCAACAGATTAATCAACAATGATAATAACTGTAGCTGCAATCAGACTTATTCAGTGAAAGAGTAACACCTTTCTCACCCTCAGCTATTATCAGAGCATATATAAAATGTGAGGTCTTTATAAGATTTGCAATCTGTGTGTTCGCAGCTGATAATCGGAACAAAAGGCGAGTGTCCAACCACGAGAGGAAACAGCAGGATTTCTCCATCTTCAAACTGGCTGAGAACGAGCTGAAGGTGAAGATCTCTCCCCAGCTGCTGCTCGCAACACATCGCTTCTTAGCAACAGGTAGCATGTGTGTTTATGCACGTGTGCATGCACTGTACATGTGGGCCCATATAGTGGATTGTAGGGGTGTAACAATACATCAGTCTGGATCAATAAACCGATTCAATGACCAATGATCCAATAAAACGATGCAAAGTGAAAATATCAATACATATCATCATCACTAAGATGCGCCTTTATTTTGAAATTCCCACTTTATATTAATGCAGCAGTGCGGTCGCTATATCCTGACATTAGTGCATGAGAAAGGTCATCTAAAAAAATCATGTTCCTCTGTGTCCTCTGGTGCTCCTAATGGCATCTGCAAGATTTCACAGACCAGAGGAAAAGAGCCTTGCTGGAGCCTGCCGTCTCTGAGCAGCTGTCAATCACTCGCAAACTCCGATCAAACGGTCAAACTAGGCAGCGCTGATCAAATATGAATCAATATCCTGTTACTGTAATGTCTGTTTCTCGCCTCAAATGTTTTCAGAAACATCTTGTAGTTACTGTTTAGCTGTAAAACGAGAAAGGTCGTGACCCTGCAGCCGTGGTGCACCGCCCACCAGCCGGAGCTCACTTTCTCATTTTACAGCTAAATGAGATGTTTCTGAAAACATCTAAGGTGAGAAATTATTACAGTAACAGATTATTGATTCATATTTGATCAGCGCTGCCTAGTTTGACTGTTTGATCAAAGTTTGCAAATGACTGACAGCTGCCTCTCTTAAATGAACAGCCAATAGGAATGCTGTCCCACTCTGAAATGATCTGTGATTGGAACAAAGTCTCCCGTCACTGACTACTTTCAGTAAAGCCACGAGGAGGTGCAGAAGTCGAGTTTTCTCTCAGAACACTTGAATTTAAATATGCTGAAATATTATTGTGGATATTTTGCCCATTTATGTCAAAAATGTTCAACCTACTCTCACTTTAATTCTTTTTATTAAAAATAATATATTGTTTTGCATTTAAGTGTCTGGAAGTGCTCTATCATTAATCATATTTTAGTTTTTATATTTTTGAGTTGATACAAATGTAAAGCCCCCTGAATTGAACTGAATCAAAATCATATTGCGGCAGACTTTGTGATTTCAGTAAATAATGTATTGTTGAAAGAATCAATACAATATTGTATCGTGATAAATCTTGTGATTTGAACCCTGGTGGATAAAATGAGGACAAGGACGTGAAGCAGAAAACGTGATGTTCTTTCTTTGACTTTTGTTTTGGTGTGCTCTTGTGTGTGTGTGTGTGTGTGTGTGATCTTGTGTGTGTTGTGTGCGTCTTCCTTTATGAATCTGCCTTGTAGAGGTGGAGCCTTTTAGACCGTGTCACCTGTCGGAGAAGATCTTGCTGCGTCTCATCAAACATCCCAGCGTTGTGCAGGAGCTCAAGTTCAACCCCAAGAACAAACACGCTCCTCAACACTACCTCTTCCAAAGAAACAAACCTGTTGACTACTTTGTCCTCATCCTGCAGGTAAATTATAAACTAAACTACTAATGATAGAAGTTGCAGATGAATATTATGAAGCAAACATCACCTCTTTGCTTACGGTTGTTATAATTACAGTGTTTTGCTGCGTATTTCTTGTGTGGGAGGCTCCATTAGATGAGTAATCAGTTCAGCGTGAATGTCGCACCATGACCACGGAGCTAACGCATATTAATGGCTGTGGTGACGTTGCAGGGACGGGTGGAGGTGGAGATAGGAAAGGAGGCTCTGCGCTTTGAAAATGGAGCGTTTTCCTATTACGGCATGCCAGCACTCATCTCGCCCCTGCCTATCGGTAAGTAAGTGCACACATGAAGCAATGCAGATCAATATCACAATGAGGGTGATGATGACAACGGGGACAGTTTGGCAATAAGAATCAGGAAACTAATGCAGTGCCAGAGGTGACAGACGTGTTTTTGCCGTCTAAATCCCACCCTGCATCTGTCTGTATAGCGTCAGCCTGCAGAGCAGCAGCAGCCGTGGGAAGTAAGTAATTAAAAGAAGTGATTTCAGAGAATTTCCCAGTGGAAGGACATGACCTGCACAGGATTATATGAAATCCAGCTAAGACTGCAGAGCAAGCAGAAAGCCTGCCTCTCTCTCTCTCTCTGTCTCTCTCTCTCTCTATGTGTGTGTGTGTGTGTGTGTGTGTGTTTCTTGTTGCGGTGGCTGTTTGCACATTTTACATGTGTGATGTTCGGGGTGAGCTTAAAGCAAGTTGGAAGACCCCAATAAATATTTGAAAATCCCTTCTGACGATGTTACAGAGTCCAGACTTTTCTCTTAAGCAGCTGCAGAAGTATCACATCTCAAAGGAGCTGTTTTTTTTTTTTTTTTTTTTTTTTTAACTTGGTCTCATCTGAGTCATTGCTCTCCAGCAGCATTTCTTGCCACTCAGCTGGGCAGTGCTCAACTCTAAACCATGCAGAATATAGCTGAATGGAAAGGACTTATGTGACAAAATGCACACAAAATACTAACACCCAGTGTTGGGAGTACTGAATTATGTGTAATTCAACAAGTACTTAGCCTTAGCCTGCTGGTAGGTGTGCTACAATCATTGTATAGTGATTCAAGTAGATAAATTACTTTTTTTACTACTGTTATTACTATTACTGTTATTGCTGTTCCTCAACTGTAACTGAACCCCCTTTTACCAGCCCTGCCCTCTTTTTCTTTCAATGCATTCGTCCAGTGCTTTCCTGAAAGCCATTTTTTGGACTTTGATAGTTTGTTGAGAAATATTTGAAGGTATTTGAAGCTTTGCGGCACAACGAAGCAAGCTGATACGTTTTTCTGTCCGCCTGTCTCCATCTCCCCCGTTTCAGTGCCGCATTACTAAACAAGAACTTCTACGCACAACAGCGACATCCATCTGAGAATAACTAATAATAATAAATGTTGAATAGAGGTCGGCCTTTAATGTTGAATATGAATAATGAGTAATGTAATGGGATTATTCCTTATTTCATGACCTAGTTTGGGATTTATACATTATTATTACGTACTTACATTCAAATAAAGATTTAAAGGTCGAATATCATGGCGACGGTTGAAGCTTCGAAGCGTTCAGGTCAGGCCTACATTCGTCAACGAGCCACCACACGCTTGACCTTTCACCTTTGTGTAGCGCCTGCAAGAGGCGTATATATCATAAACAATACGACATGTGCCACTAAAAATATGTTTTCCTCTTTCTGTTCTGCGCAGGTCCGAGGTACAGCTCGCGGGGCAGTGGTCTGAACCAATCAGATTCTTTACTGAGTGGAGGCAGTGTGGGTCAGCTCACTACAGGAGGAGGGGTCTACCTACCAGACTACTCGGTCCGCCAGCTGACAGACCTGCAGATCATCAAGGTTACAAACATGAACGCCTGCACAGACACAACACAGAGACACAACTTATTATAAAATCAGTTAAATTTATAATTTCCTGCACATTAAAGGAGCACAAGCCAGCAACTGCACTTTTAAACTCTCTCCATTTAATCTTTCCGAAAATGCAAACTCTTCCTCTGCGGCAGCGTTTGCCTTTGATACGTCCTAATCCCTGATTCTGACCGAACACAGACATCCTGCCTCTCTCTCTCCTCCACACAGCCTCTTTCCTTTAATCACTCGCTATAATTGAGCTCCATTTCAGCCATGAATATTTACCCTTAAATGATAAATGTGTCCTCTCGCTTCACCTCTTCTCCCCTTCTCTCTAGTACAGTCCATGTTTTCTCCTGTCCACATGTGCACCCAGATGTAAAACCAGCTCTCTGTGTGCCCACAGATCACCAGGAACCACTACCAGAACGCCCTGACGGCCACCAGGATGGACAGCTCCCCTCAGACACCAGACCCGGTGGACTCTGATGCCAAAGGGAGGCCCGCGGTCCCAGAGGCCCGCTCACACAGCATCGCCCTCCCCCTCACACACACACACACCCGACTGGGGCTAGCTCGCCTTGCACACCTCCATCCCCACGGTGGCCTTCACAACACCTCCACGCTCAACGAGAGGAACCGGATCGTTCGTAAGTAGCGGAGGCTTTGACACAATATGTTGACTGTGCAAGTCATATTCATATTACTGGTGATTAGTAAAATAATTAGTCAATTAATCAGTTAGGTTCATCAAAAATTGCCAAAAATGTCTACCACAAGTTTAATAATCAGTCAACTGTTATATAATAAAAATACCTTATTTTATTAATAAATAAAAATATAGAATAATAATAAGAAGAAGAAGAAGAAGAAGAAGAAGAAGAAGAATGGATTTCACCATACACTTCCTCACAGTTGATTACTTACATCAAGACAATTATTTTTTGTATTACGTTTTCTGAAATGTTGGTATGCTGCATTATCTCAAAATCGAAATATGTGCAGATTTGCGATTTCAGAACAGGAATCTGAATATTGGATAAAGCCAGGTTCAAAAATCTGGTTTCATTTTCACATATTAGAGTCAAAGGTTTTTACGGTGAGAATTTTGGATCTATCTTTGTATCACTCTGTCTTGTGGGAGGAAGCCGGAGAACCCGGAGAAAACTCACACTAACGTGGGGAGAACATGCAAACTGCAACAGCCATAAAAAATTTTAAAATGGCCATATATATATATATATATATAATAAAATGTTGTATTAATCAGGCTATGAATAATATATGAACAAACCCTAAAAAATACTAACAAGTATCACTATGAAACTTCCACAGGTGATTACGTACATTAAGACAATTATTTTTTGTATGGCAAGTTTTCTGAAATTGTATGTTTAAATATGCAAATGATGCATCATTTTATCAAATATGTTCAATGAATTGAATTAACAAGTTTGTATTCAAACAATGTTTTTGCCTGTAGTGTCCCACCTTCAATTGATTTTATTTATTACTGATAAAAATGGCGGTTTCGTAGGTTTGACCAGCATATTTCTCTGAAGAGACACTAACTCTGAAACTACTTCTGGGTGGATTTCAGTGCAGAGAATCTGAGGTCTAAATGCTGATAAAATGGGCATAGAGCTGAATAAATAAAAATAAAAATAAGACATCACCTAGCACCTGACATCGCCATCTGCTCACCCAGTGACACCATCTTTCCTCCATCCACTCCCTCTCACGTAAAACATTCGTTTATTTGAACATTTCCTCTGCTCACTGGCAGGATTTTACTACGATAAGAGCAACACACCAAAGCCCTGAAACATAAATGATGATCTAGCTCCCTGAGGCTGAATATGAATTTCATGATTCACTGGAGTAGGAGAGGCTTTTTGAAGAGGAAGAGAGAGGAGATTCAAAGGATCAAACACACTGATTGGAGAGCTTTGTGGGCGAAGAGCCAAAACCTGTCTGACAGGGAGCAACACATGATTAATGTAACGTGTTTACATGATTAATCATTTTTCTTTAAATTGATAATATCAGTAAGTAATGAATCCTATAAATTAAACATCCATCGTGACTCATTCACAAAACTGGTGCATGAACCAATCTGCACTGGTTTCAAGGCTTAAAGGATTTCCAACATACCATCTGTCTTACGCTGTGCGCAACACGCCACCCAGTTTGTGAGTATTCACGTTAGTGTCATGAAGAAAAATCACTGGACAGATGGCTCTGATGGTTGTCAATAAAAGAGTAGCATCCAGTTCTGTAGGCTACCTACCGCCAGGTTTGATGTCCACTGGCAACACAAGAGATATCACCAGCTAAACCTCCTGCTATGGTTGTAGCTCATCTTTGGCATCTTTGGTTTAAACCTCATACTTGTAACAGGCAGAGCAACCAGCTGCTGTTGTGTGGCTATTTCAGGCTGATTGGTCTAATTCTCTCTTCACAGGCAGTAAATCTGATGGGCAGAGGAGTCCAAATGATACCGTGTTCCTCCGCATGGATGAGATTCCCTACATCCACGAGGACCGGCCGGAAAACTATGGAGAGAATGGTGAGTGAATGCTGCTACATCCATCCTGACCGGAGACTCATCAATCCTAGACTCTGGTCTCAGATAAAACTCAGTATCTTTTAGTTTGATCCCCGGCAAAGTACACAATATTCAGAAAGTTTAGTTTTTTCTGTATTACGTACTCAAGACAGTACACTGACTGAGCTGCTATGACAATAAATAATTGTTTAATGCAAAAATGGCCGAAAATGCTGTTTTCACCCTCTCAAATATGGAGATTACCTGCTTTTCTCTGTTTTATATCATATTAAAATAAATGTACTTTTGGTTTTGGACAAAACAAGACATTTAAAGACATTTTTCACAATTTTCTGACATTTTATAAACCAAATGATTAATCAAGAAATTAATTGGCATATTAATTGATAATAAAAAATAAGAAGTTGCAGCCCTTACTGACTGACATGGTTAAAAGACGTATAGACATCAGTTTCCATTGCTTGTCTAAATTACAAAATATAAATATTGGTGTTAAATAATGGTAGACAAACATGCGGGCGCTCAGTGTTTTAAATTATATCAATGAATTATGACAGATTTAAAAGAAAAAAAAAATTCTTCCTCTACAGTGTTAGACCTCTGTATTATTATTAACTCCATTTGTTTTTGTATTTCATTCCATGATGCTGTGTGGATGGAAATTAATGTATATTTATATTGAATATGTGATTACCTTGGTGAATAGATGTCTTAACACAATATTTCAGTTATTTGATTTTACGTATACAATGTCTCCTCCATAATGATTGTAAAAGGGGGTAAAGGGTCAACTAATACAATTTTGGTCACAAAAAATAATTATTTAACATTTGAAAGAAGACTCTTCATTTACAACTGAACTGTTAAATCCACAGTCACATTGCTGCAATGTCACTACTTTTTCTACTTAATCACTGCATTTCAGTGTCATATTTCAGTGTCATATATTTTCAATTGTTGTATTTCAAACACATTGTTCCACATCAGAAGATATGGATGTTGCAACTGATTTTATCTTGAAAGCTGTATACGGTGCGCATCACCGGCGTGAGGGGTTATTTCGCTCCATCTACTCCGCCCTCTATCTCACGCTCTCAAACTTTGTCTTCCAGATGTGCCTACAGAGTCTCAGCCCTCCACCTCTCCCTTCATCAGCTCCCTGTCTCTGTCCAGCTCCGAGGACAACATCGGGAAGAAGCTACTGCGTAAATTTAGTGAGTGAACCGTTTGTCACGAACACTGACGCAGCAGCACAACCCGCCCACGCACACCGTCAGATGTGCCCAAACTTCTCTGTCAGACGCAGGAAACAGAGCCGGGGGTATCTTAGCAACAGGTGATGCGTCGTGTCCCTCGCTGCAACCTACTCCTTTTCAGCAGAGCACATTCTCCAGATGCAGCTGTTGGCACAGATATGACATATGACTCATTCACTCTCATTGGAGGCAGACGCTGTGCTGCTCGGTGCAACTGCTGTTATTTCAGTTAAATGTGAGGTAGCTCAAAAACAATCACAGTGAAGCAAATGCACAGATGAGAAACTGATGCAGCTACGGCAGGTGTTTCATGACCTGAATTTCTCTTCTGTTTCTAGGTAACAAGAGGAGGAAAAAGTCTCGGGATGGAGATCAGAGTTTGGAGGAAGGTTCAGAGCAACCACCAGTGACGAGCTAGAACACTGAGGAAGAGCGATGAAGTTTCGTCCTCTTCATCACCCACTGGTTTTCCTTACTAAACAACCGTCCCCTCATAGACTCCCTCCATGCTCCAACACAACTCTCACAGGAGACTGAGCCATCTTGTGTGATGT
The DNA here is from genome assembly GCA_947000775.1 of Pterois miles. Classification (NCBI taxonomy): domain Eukaryota; kingdom Metazoa; phylum Chordata; class Actinopteri; order Perciformes; family Scorpaenidae; genus Pterois; species Pterois miles. The sequence goes on from CAMQGK010000341.1 coordinate 14,504,494, forward strand.
AGCCACCAGTAACACTCAGGTCCCCACTGGTCCCACCTCTGCCTGAATCCACACTGCTGATTGTAAGAGGGACAAAAAAAAAAAAAACTTGATTGGACAAATCTAAACAACATAGTATTGGATTTATCCAGCCTTATACACTGGACTGTGTGGAGGTTTTCGTCACACATTTAGTAGTAAACAAGGGAAATCTTATGTAATCTTTTTATGGTAGTTTTATTCATAATGTTAATCATCTCATTTAAGCCATCTGGACTCACAAGATCTCTCAATATGGAGCCCAACAAGGTCATATCTGAGCCAGCTTTGACCTTTTACTTGATCAAACAATGAATACCAGAGTTTTTATTATTTATTTGTTATTATGAGGCAGTTCCCACCTACTGAAAACCTTGTTTTGCACAGGGAACTGTCCTAATGTTGCCACAAGGGTGCCACCTACTGTACTGCCAGCAGTACCAGACACACTAGCCATCGGCTGAGAAGAAAAAGCCACGAGACAAGAGCACAATTTTTACGCCAGATGATAAGAACACGATTATGACAAAAAGCCATAAATTATTTCTCAGCTTTGTACACACTGACCTCTCAGCAAGTTCAGAGGGGGATGCGCAATTTTGAAAAAATACCTGTGCTTGAAATAACACAATTTCTTACCAGATTTTTATATAGTGTCAGATTTACCAAAAATAATTTGAAGATAGCAATATAAGTCATCTTACATCCTGTTAATGGCTACCACACACACATACAGTACATTCAGTAAATGCATCCTTCCACAGAAAAGCATGTGTCCTACATACAGTCTGTCTTCCCATTTAAACAATCCCCTCTTACTGTGTATGTAGCTGTATGGACACCATCTTAGTGTTTCTATCAAACACCCTCATTTATCCACCTTTTCTATTGTTGTGTTACCACCTCAGAAAGAAATCATTAGCGTATTGTTTGATTGCATTCAATAGTGGCGATCAACATTTCTATGTACAGTTCATCTCACTAAAGCTGCACACACCAATTAAAAATAAGCTAGGGGTCTGGGGGTCTTTGGGTCTAGGGATCCACATGGATATTATGAGTATTCTTGTGGAAAGAGTAGTTGCTACTTGCATGTTTGTTTATGCTGCTTTTACTGTAGAATTATCCTCTGTAGAAAGCCCTGTTTTTCTCATATGCATGCTTAAGTAAAAGGATGCATGAATAGGATGATCTGCAGTAACTCCTCCCCACAGAGGCGCACAGCGTGCGACTTCATCAAGTCTAAAGGAAGCGAGTGTAGACGAACTTGAAGATTTAAGTTAAGAAAAGGCAATAGGTGCAATAAATACTGCAACAACGCTGCAGTTTTTCTTTTAATGGAGGAGGCCACAGAAGCCATTGTTCTGGAAATCATCTATTACTGCAATAATGAAATAATAAATTAATCCTTTTTATTTTAAATGTGAGCGGCAGCTGCAGCTCAGGTTGCTCTGCGTTGTGCAGGTACGCTGCTCAACAGAACAGACAGGGAAAGATAGGAAAGAGGAAAGCAATATGACGCACGCTGACATCAAGCCAACACCTCCCATCAGACAGACACACACACACACACGCGCACACACACACACACGCACGCACACACACAACACACACACACACACACACACACACACACACACACACACACACACACACACACACAGGTGGTGTTTCGGGACACTCAGTGACAATTCATCGTGCCCGGTAAGGCACTGGAAGTACAAAGGACACTGCGCTGCTCAGCTATTCGCGTTGACCCCTCTATGTACACATAACATCCAACAGGAAGTCTCTTGATCTGACGGCCGACCGGAGAGGATCTGTGTCAATCAGAAAACTCTCTCAGCTGAAAGCTTTGAGAGATTTTGCAGTTGGTTAATTTATATTTGTGGTTGTTTCAGATTAAAAAATACATTTTGTAATGTAAAATTCAGATGATTATAAGCTACCCAAAGATATCAAGAGATAGACCATATGTTCTACACAAAGGATAATTAAATTATTAAAAATTAGACTAAACTATTGTCCTTGTCTACTTTGTTTTGTTTCCGCTGTTTTTAATTGTCCAGTTTAAACTGCTATAAAGTGTGTCCATTATGTTGCTCACTTCAGGGGGCTTGGAAAGTTTTAACCTTGTCAGTACATTAATTCAAATATGTGTGACCACACAAACATAATATTTACGTATAGTTCTTTATTACAGTAGTTAAATCATCTATTAGAAGGTCTATTCATGTGCTGAACAATATGACTGCTTTATTGGTGTACTGTGCACAGTGATATGACAGCAAACTGGTTGATCATTAGTGTGTTTGAGTCTTACATAATAGTGCACTAGTGCTGCGGACAGACTATCGCTGTGCAAACTCAACATTCACTCGGCAGGTACCCGACAGAACCAGAAATTTTGCGGCATTCAGGTGTGAGCCGAAAACACAGATTACCCTGGAGTCACGACACCTGCTACAATGCTTCGGTGCCATTTGTGCTCACTGAACATGAATTACAAATAAAAATACTGCATAAATACAGATTAAAAGTGAGGTAATTAGTACAACCCGTTCAGGCAGAAGACAGTAAATTACATAATTCAAGTTAAAAATATCTTCCTGAGACCACTTGTCTCTTGTTCACAGTGCATCCAGCAGTAAACACAGTAATTATGTGACTTCACTCATGATAAACGTGGTAAATACTGATATTTACTATAACTGCTGCCTCTAATTAAAGCTAAATTAAGTCAGTTTGGTCAGTGCTCTTAACAGCTGTTAATCCTATATGATAATTACTGCAAGAAATGTGTTATTAACACTTGGAATGGGGGAATCAGTAGACATTAAACATTTATGTCTCTGACTTTAGACCACTGAGTCAGCACTGCTGAGGTAAATGTAACACAGTGACAGATGTACCAACCCTCTCAAAATGTCCTGGTAATGAGTCATAACACTAACACCAATAGTACACTACATGTGACATCACACTAAGTACACACTACAAGTGGGACACCAACACGAAGAATACAGAAAAAATTCTAAACGCAATTAGTTAAAGAAATAATTCCCATTTGTGGGTTTGAATAGAAATAGGTCCAGGATGTGTTTATCCTAGTTTAGCTCAAACACAGAAAGGAAGGGCAAACTGGGCCAGTGAGCTGAGGGCTGTTTGTACATTTGTGCAAATGAGAGTTAATGTTTGCTCCAGGAAAATCTGCTAGACACAAACACTTTCCCTGAACTCAGGTGGCTTGGGGCCGGGCAGGAGGAGGTACTGAGAACTGTAGGTAGTGTAGTCTTCTACTGAACCATGGTGACAGCCTCATGGATGGACTCAGCCACGTAGTCTATGTTCTTGGTGGTCAAACCGCACATGTTGATGCGACCGCTGGCCATTAAGTAGATGTGTCTCTCCTTCACCATGTACTCCACTTGTTTGGCTGCAGGAAATACAGCAGAACTGGATTTAATGGCTTATTGATTATTAATGTAATACTTTACAGATATTAATAAAGAAGATGCATCCTGGGTTAGTTTGGTAACTTCATGGGTTTGGTTTTCATGGCCTTGGGATTTGTGGCATCTTTTTGCAGCTGTGATGTTGCAGATTGCAACTAACTGAAATTTCCCCCAAGCCAAGTGTGTCAGGCGTGTAGCAGAGCTACGGTGGCCGAAGCAAAGACACAAATGGGCCTCTCTAGAGCCCGTTCTCATTGCCAGGACGTCAAATACTGACATTTTGTTGTGCCCCTATGCGATGCACAAGGCATCCTTTAGTATCTGTAACTACAACGTTCTCAATGTTTCACAAGTTTCACATTCACTTTACAAACTTAGTAAAGTATTTTTAACCTAAACCATGATGTTTTCCTAAACATAAGCAAGTGTTTTTGTTTGAATTCACAATGTAAACCATGTGTTTACTTCAACTGTAGTGTAGCGTCATAGTTTGGTGTGCTGGGCTACCCAGTGTGTTAGAAAGTGATGCCAAGGGGTCCTGACCAAGTGTCAGATAATAGATACAGTAGATGAAAACATGATTCTTATTTTCAGGTGATTATACACTACAGAAAACATAGTTATTAATATTATATTCCATGTCTGTCAATAGATCCCCCTAAATGCTACACACTGGCCCTTTAAAAGGCACCAGATTTTTTTCCATGAAGGGGTACAGTTGAGTTCAGCATTTTTGGTGTAACTGCAGCGCACTGCAGCGCTAAATATACAGTTTTCTGTGGGAAATGTGTGTGTGTTGGTCGCGCTGAGCGGTGTATGTGTGTGTTGCTTTCTGTATACGGCCTTTGTACTCACGGTTGAGTCCTGTGAAGCTGAACATGCCAATCTGCTCTGTGATGTGGTCCCAGGTGCCCGGTGTCCCAAGAGCTTGGAGCTTAGCTTTCAGCTGAGCCCTCATCAACAAAACCCTGTCGGCCATGGTCTTCACATTGTCCTTCCTAGAGTCAATGAAATAGAAAAGGATAACTACATTATTTTTATGCCTGTTATACCTCATACAATGAGTGTTGTTGTTTTTTTGTTTATAAAGATACTTGGTGCTGACCATTCAGTGAAGAGCTCAGGTGAGTTAAGAGTGATGGCAACAATGCGAGCTCCCTGAGACGGTGGGTTGGACCAAGTGGTCCTGACAATCTTCTCCATCTGGGACAGAATTCGCTTCAGGTTGTCTGCATCACGGGCCACAATGGTCAGGTTGCCCACACGCTCATCTGACAGGACAAACATATGTCAAATATAAAACTATATTGTAGCTACTACTTTATTTTACCTGTAGGTGGTAACACTGACATTTCTACATCTACTGTGCTTGAGTTCTAGCTATATGCCATGTTGATCATATACAGTACTTTGTCATGTTTGAAAATAAGACAGGTATGGCGTAAGATTACAACAATATAAACTGGGCGTTATCCTTTATTCTACTATTAAAATGTTGCTATTCTGGGCACCAGATAGACCAGGGGGTGCCCATACAGCAAGGTCGCCCTCTCTCTCCCCCTTTCTAAGCTATACACTGTCATGTCAATAAAGGCTAAAATGCAAAAAAAAAAATGCTATATAAAACACTTTCTGACTGTCATTGTGATTAAGAACTGTACAACAAATATCACTCTGCATCACTCTCCTGCAAGCAGATGATGTACAACTTAATGCACTCAGGGGTCACTCACTGTAGAGGCCAAAGTTCTTGGAGAACGACTGGGCGCAGAGCATTTCAAAGCCCATGGAGACAAAGTAGCGGACCGCCCAGGCATCTTTATCCAGACTGCCTGAGGCGAATCCCTGATAAGCCGAGTCAAAGAACACAAACAGCTTCCTCCTCTGGAAAAGAACGGGATAAACAATCAGACTATCATCGTACTGTGATAAACATTAAACTGACACTCGTGTTAGTGGAGATAGATGAGACAACAGTGCCAACAATGAGTTGGTTTGTATTTGTATAATACCATCATAATTTCTGCAATCTGCATCCATTGCTCCTGTGTGGGGTCTGTGCCAGTAGGATTATGGGCACAGGCATGCAGGACAAAGATGGAGCGCTCTGGGCAACTCTGGGAAACAGAGAGTAGAAGAAGAAATACTGTAAACTCCTTATGAAAATGACCAACATTAACTAGTGCCAGAGTCCATAATCACACGCTGCTTTACCTCCAGGTCTCCAAGGAAACCAGCCAAATCCAGGCCCCTTTTCTCTGCATCCCAGTACTTGTAAGGACGGACATCCTCAAAGCCAGCATTGGCGAATACAGCATTGTGATTTTCTGAAACAAACATTGAGAAGAACCCTGACACCAGCGTTCTCATTTTATTGTTGATATTTCCTCTAGATAGCCAAGGCAAATGTTGTTTTATTAATGCTTCTCACATAGGAACTGATGCAGATGCAGCCTTTTAGAAAACTCTACTTTACATCGTGAGTCTAAAGTCTGTAGTGAGTTTATAGAAGTCTCTGTAAAGGATTTGGAGATCAAATTCCTGGTATGAGCAGCTACTTTCTTTGTTATTTCCTCTCTTTGCTGCTCTGCTGTTAGTTTGTGATTGTACCCCAGGTAGGTGCAGACACATAGATGGGCGTTTTGGTGTTGTTGTTTCCATTGTAGAAACGCCTGAGAAATTCTGCACCCATCTTCAGAGCACCTGTACCACCCAGACACTGGACAGCTCCCACCTGGCAATGACAGAAACAGACCGTTTAAATCACGGCTGTCTGACTTAATGCAATAATAACGTGTTAAGGCAAGTTCGTTTTAACACCATTAACAATCAATCTTTCTGAGGTTGCAGCAGGCTCAGTATCTTCACTCAACTAGAGTAAAGATACTGACATCATATGAAACTACAAAACCTAAGGAATACTAGCATGACAAGCATGTCAATAAGTTAAAAAAAAAGGTTAAATAACACTCTGTCATGGCCATTTTAAAAGGAATGAAAATGGGTTCTACGGGTACCCACGAGTCTCCCCTTTACAAACATGCCCACTTTGTGATATTCACATTTTGGAAATAGTCATGGTCAAGTCAACACACTAACAGCTGATGTTGCCTGTTGGGCCTGAGTTTGCCATGCTACGATTTGAGCATATTTTTCATGCTAAATGCAGTACTTGTGAGGGTTTCTGGACAATATTTGCCATTGTTTTGTGTTGATTATTTATTTCCGACAATAAATATACACATACATTTGCCTACAGTAAGCATATTCTCCCACTCCCATGTTGATGAGTATTAAATACTTGTCAAAACTCCAAATATTAAGGTACATTTTAAAGAGATAAAAAATGTGTGATTAATCGTGATTATCTATTGGCAATTACTAGTGAGTAAGTAGTAGTGAGTAATTGTGATTACATATTTGAATTGACTGACAGCCCTAGTTAAAGTGTAAATAGATAAAAACAAATACTAAACATAGTTTGGTCTTTTACTAGACATACCCTGTTCTCCTGGATGGCAGGACTGTCATCTCCCAGTGCGATCTTAGAGGCCGAGGATCTGAAGTCAGGCAGGCCCAGGATAGGCAGGTACTCGTGGTTTAGGCTGTCATCGTGCACAATGAGCTTTTCAACTTTTTTCACTACTGGCAAAACCCACGGCTTGCCCTCATCAGTCCGGTAGGCTGCAAGAAACAATTTAAGGAAACCAAAATTATACAAGAAAAGAAGAGGAAAGAGTGAAGCCTTTGTGTATTGTTGAATTATTTTAGATAGCATCAGGACACCCGGGTCAAATAACAGCAATGTTAGACACTGACCCTGGAAAGATCACTTAGATATTGTAAACAGACATGCACTTTCATCTCTCTGTTGTTTTAGCCAGCTGAAGTCCATGTCACCACCTGATAAGGGTTAGTGCATACAAAAGCGTTTATCTTCAGAACTGAGACCAACTTCAACTGCTCAAACTTGCTTTGCAACAAACTCACTAAGTTTCAGGCTAAACATCATCTAAAGTGTGTTTTTTTCAACCACAGCTATGAAATGTGGCTCTACAGGATATCAAATAGTGAAAAATGTAAATCACAAGTTGCTAAAGCACCATGTGACATCTTCAAAATCCAAAGATAATGAGTTAATCAAATGAGATTAAAAAGGCAACAAATCCCTCCTACATTTTGTTATTTTGCTTATTAATTTTCTATCAATCAACTTATCAATTAATGCACTACTTGTATCAGGTCTAGGTATGACACTTAAACATTGTGTGGCCTACATTTCCCAGCTGCCCAGTAGCTGATGACCATATGCAGAGCAGTGTCTTGCACAGACAAGGGGATTATAAGGCCTCAGCTAATGTACTAATCATGGGACTCCGGCAGCCTCATCCTGCCGTGCAGTGCTATTACCACACTGCCACAACAGAGCTAAGCAATGTTCCTCACACTGTTCCTTTGCAATGTAAGCAGCAAGGATTACTACTTTTAATAAGATTAACACTGAAAACTGTTGTAATGAGGACTGAAATGTGCCCTTTGCTTGCTTAAGGAGAGAGGCAGGACTAGGCCATGCACATTTAAACTCCTGCCAGTGGCTTGTTCTTGCAGCACGAGGAAGCAGTTATCCAATCGACTCCTTGGCGCAAACAGTGAGAGGGGTATTGTGCAGAGTCGCAGCAAGAGGGAGAAAGGAAGGAAACCAGAGAGGACATGGACAAATGATCCCACTTTTTGTGCCACACTATTACATAATAAAGATACCTTATCAGCTTAGCTGCAATCAGTAGTTGGTGTGGAAAGACAGATCAGTTTACTCTCAACAGGGTCTGATAAAACATTCAAGTCGATTCACAAGACAGTTACAGTATGTTCACAATCCTCATTAAATAATGTCATTATAATATGTAACGCAGCTATGACGTTACAGCTAGATAACACTAGTTATGCTACAGGTGTTACACCAAAATCGTTGCCCCATAAGATTCTGTGACGGGTGATGAAATACTGTAGGCTATAGACCCTTTTCACAGCAGACATTTTGATCTGTCACAGCAGGTAAATCACAGGTGTATTTATAGCATTAATGATGGCTGCATTCCGTTTAGGGGAGGTCCTGGTATTGTGCATGTGGGCTCACTGGAGCAGTTTACAGGGACACCATCATTAATGTTATCAATTTCACCGTGCTTTTCCTACTATGACAGTCAAAATATCTACTATGAAAAAGGCCTACTGACACCATTAGACTGGCTATACATTTATGTGGTCACATCTCTGAATACAGTATAAGGGGTCAGAATCCTGGGTTCACAGCTAGCTGGCTAACTGGTATGACAATTTGTGTCAATAAAGGCAGCATAATTTAGCAATTGCTGCCAAATGTGTGGCCACCATCATAACTCACGGATACCGGAGAAATTTGGATAAACTCCTTAACAGGTCACAGAATGTTAAGGATCCAAGAATCGTTACAACACCGGCTTCAGCTAATATTGTTCGCATAATGAGTACCGAGCTAGCTAAGCTACCATTAGCTGCAACTCAGACTGGCAGGTTGCTCCAGGATGTCGTTACCGTGGCTAACGGTGTCACTGGCTACGGGACTGTCGTTCAGGCTTATATTATAGACATCTTACCTCCCACTCCGAGGTTCACTTTGTTTGGAAACTGGTCGTTATTGAAGTCCTGCGTTAGCTTGAAGACAGCTACAGGAACTGCCTGGGGGACCTCGCAAAACACCGACATAGCTGCAGTTTATTTTACTGGAGACAGAAGCGAGAAGCGGCTACCGGTACGGCTAACGGGATGAAAGAGGACTCTCACCTTCAACTTGGATTTGGGGGATGTAAAGTGGGCGTGAGCGGCTTTACCAATAGAAAGCTGGATGAATCTGCCGCGCCAATCCCAGCACTGATCCCGGTCAGGTCAAAGTTCAAGAAAACAAAGGCTCAGGGGCTGTGGACCAATGAATACCTCTACAGCATGATTGACACTTATCACACCAAATGTCTAGCACTGAAAGTCGGTGGTTCAGGATTTTACTGCAATAAATAAAATGGCCACAAGATGGTGCCACAGCCTCGTTAAAGAGTGCATCAGGCGCTTCCCGGCAGGAACTGACCACAACTGGGCCTCTGATGGCATGAGTCTTTTTCTGCACAGCAATGCCTTCCATTTTATAGGTAAAATAAATCAAATGACTCACAGACAAGCATCCAAACAGTGCCAGCCCTGTTTCAGAGGCTGTACATCCCATTATAAACGTCAATTTGAACCCCAACTGAACAGACAGCTGCTATGCTCGGGCTTGACACTGTTTGAGTAAGTGCATGTAAGGATGTCTAAATGAGTATGTGCAAGCATCTTCATCCGTCCTGTCCTGAGGGCCTCGGCTGAGCTGTGGTGTAAGCACGCCGGCTCCTCTGTGCTCTCCCGACAGCTGTCTGCAGGAGCTGAAGTGGTTGATAAATGAAGGCCACTCCGGCCTGCTCTCCCCTACTGGGATCAGGGCTCTGTTGGAAAGCTTTTTGGCTTTACTGGAGGCGGGACTCTGCCTGTTTTGAGGCCCCAGTACTGGCTTTTAATGTTTCTGTCTGGTAAAGAAAGGACCGCTGTATTGTTTGACCTAATTTGTGTGGTTAAACTCAGTCATGGTGGAACACATTCAAACAGTACCATCTTCTAATAAGGGTTATCATATCTATTGATGCATTGTTAAAAATTGAAACACTGAACTGAATATAAATAGTTAAAATCAGCTCCACTCCCACCAGTTACAACATTAAAATGCTGCTTACATGTTGATGAATCAGTAATAATAACCCTCCAATGAGATATACATAGTAATATCACACTTTGGAAGTGCCGTTCTGTATAACAAACACCTTTACTTGTTAATGTTTACGCTTACAGTCAATGAATAGGCTGTTGCATGGTCCAACAAAATTTGTGTTGTTAATAAGGATGCACCAATACCGGGTCAATACTGAATAAAATATCTGGATCGGGTATCTGTGACAATGGGGTCGATCTATTCAATTATATGTTTATATACTATATCATATACTGCAATTTTAATTCCTGTTTAAGCTTTGACCAATTTGTTGCTGCATTAAAAAGATTTACACCTGAATTGTAATTCCTGTTCATTTTGAAGATTTTTTACCAAGATGGTGTACATTTTATTTTAATAATAAATAATTTAGTAAATTTATATCACTGTATTTATTTGTTATATCTTGTTTGAAAAAAGTTAGGAAAGCAATGTTAAAGTCCAGCCTGATGTTTCTTTACACATAAAGGATTACTCATTCCACTCATTTCCACACAATGAGGCATACAGCTTATGAATTAAACACTGGTATCACTACTCGGTAACAGCTGATACTCAAAGCCCAGATGTCGCGATCAGTATCAAGACTGAAAAAGTCAGATTGGTGCATCTCTAATACACAAATCAATATCTATACACTAACACTGGGCCAAATGACTACTTGTAATGTGAAGCAGGTCACTCATAATGACAAATGCACTGAGAATTATCGTCCAACTGTGCGACTCCCCTCAGCTTTGCGAGTTTTGGCATCTTTTAGCTCATTGTTTTTGGTTTTATATGGCCCACAACTTTACTGTCTGGCTTCAGTCTCACAGCTATAATTACCTCCAGAGCACCAAACAGTAGACAGACAAAGTTACAATGGCGAGTAGTCGGTGAACACAGTGGAGCTAAAGAGGCAGATATTGTTTTGTCAGCAGTTGTGGAGTCAGGCGGAGCAAAAAAAAGAGTGTAAATATTGGATTAACAGTCAGGTGAGAAGAAAATGCAACCGTAATTCAGTGCTTATGTTGCTCCATGTTTGCCGGACATGTAAATAGACAAATGTTTGTACTCTTACAAGGTGATCAATGTTGTGTTTCCATCTTGTTCCATTGCTGCCAATTGGCCAAATAATGAATTCTGCTTAGTGCTGTCACAATACTGGAATTTCTAACTTTCTATACCTTGAAAAATATTGATATTCAGTACTGTTTTCAATACCACAGGGAAAAAAAACTGACAAAACATTGAGGGCATAAAATTTCAGATTTTTATCAAAACATAAAAACTAAATAGCAGTGTGTGTGTCAGTCACTGTCAGAGAAGAGGGAGAAGTGCAGCCAAAAAACAAAAAATGCAGAAAATGAGTATTGAAACTGTTACAAAGATTAATAATCAATATGTATTTATATTTTCATATTTTAACACTAATACTGCTTTGATTGTGGAAAACACCAATGGGTAATTAAAGGACCAGTGTGTAACAATTAGGCGGATATACTGTACAGGTATGTTTTCTTTAGTGTATGATCACCTTATAATAATAACTGTGTTTTAGTTACCTCAGAATGAGCCGTTTATTTCTACATAGGGAGCGGGTCCCGTCCTTGGAGTCCGCCATGTAGCACCGCCATGTTTCCACAGTAGCCAAGAACGGACAAACCAAACTCAGGTAACTGTTGCCGCTTGGGCCGGAGTCTCTATCGCAACTCACTCCCATCGTTGCTGCTCACTCTCTGTTGCTTCACCACTCACTTCCAACGTACACACACACTCTACAAACTGGCTCTGCTCCAAAAGACCTACGCTCGGCGCTTTTCGCATCGGCTACCGTAGCTCTCCAGCACACTTGGCACAAGGGAGGGGCTTCAGGTAGTTGCAGTCTCGTCACCTCATGGTACCACCAGATCTGAAACCCTGGACCTTTAAGGCTTTACAGCTCAGTAATACACTATTAATAAAGCGAACAGTTTAGGTTCTGAATGTTAATAAACTGATGTTGATCCTGATGTTCTGACGCTTAATTATTACGGAGTCGCCTTCCTGATGAATTAAAGAGCTAAAAAGACAAAACAAGTGATGCATTTAAATATGCATATATACACTGGCCAGATATACAGTAGTTCTCAATGTGGTAACCCAAAAAGTGGCTTATTTCTGATTATTAACCATGAATAGATTATTTATTAACCATTAATAAAGCACTTATAGTATACTTTAGAGTATACTACTTAACATGGTACAATTAATCTTAAGACTGGTTATCACAGTACACTGAGTTACTATTTTCCCCTCCTGTTTTGTCCCAGATGTTACTCACTTTCCCCATACCTGGTACCACCCCCCACTCATCTACTCGCTTCACTTTGACAGTAGATGTTTTCATTCTTTCCGACCAGGTGAGGGTGTCTCGTATGTTAGCTATCACTGTCAGCCCTGCAATTATGGGATTTGAGCTCCCAGAACAAGGCTCGGGGGCCCAGGGCAGGGTTTGGTGTGTGCGTAGCGGGGAGGCCCCGGGACCACGGTCTGGGCTGTGATGTGAAGTGTGAGTCAGAGCACAGAGTGACAGCAGCAGCCTCTGGCAAGACAGTGCCCACAGGGGGTGTGTCACATCCAGATCAATGAGTTTAGTCAGAAACATTCGCAGGCACCTTTGACATTGATATGTGGAACATTTATTTTGGCACCCGGCAACGTAATGCAAATATGACAAAACAAAAGACAAGGTTTCTTTTATCGCTGTGTTTTCATTTCGCATGCATTGTTGCTGTAGGACGCTGACACCAAAACACACAAAGGCACACATTGAGGCACAAGACAGTCACATTCCAGCTGTGGTATCACTGAAACACAAACAGGAGCGTGTGTGCGCACACACACACACACACACACACACACACACACACACACACACACACACACACACACACACACACACACACACACACACACACAAGTGCATTCCATGGGGGACGTTGCAGCGTTGCTCACATGTTGCGATGGCCTCTGTCTCTGGGTCAGAGAGCTGTGGTGAGTGACCACCTTTTTAGCTTCCCGCCTTGTTTGTTTTCCAAAGACAGTGTCATCAATTCTCTAACAAGGGACTAGACACAGCAACAACAAAGAGCACAGGACCTCCCTGTTGCTCCCTGTGGAGGCCAGTGACTGATGGAGCATGCATGCAATAACACACATCGACGCTCTATGTGTCTGACTACATTCCGATTAGCGTGTTTCTATGTATGTCTGTGCAAGTTTGTGCATAGTTTGTGTGCTCCATTTGGTATTGTGACATGATTTCTTTTTTACCTTGTGTATGCAAACATTTACACTACTCTTTACATACTGTACAGTATGTACCAGAGTGACATCGGATGCAGTACATTCAAAGGATAGTCTAATATAGTACAGATAATGCTTTGTAAAATGCTAATCCTAAGACATCCCATCAGTAACACACCCTTGGCTATTTACTTTTTACAAGTGCATCTACATGAACGCCACATTTGCAACGACATTGTTTCCACAGCTTAAAAAGAGACAAAGAAGCAAAAAGTAAACTGGTTTCATTTTTGTTTAGACTGATTGAGACAAAGGCAACACACCATCTGAAGTGTTGTTTTTTTTTGTAAGGGTGGGAATCACCAGAAACCCCACGATGCAATCTTATTGCGATTTACAGAGTACTGTGATAAGATACAGTATATTGCAATATGTTACCTTTTTCTTACTGTAAATTAGGCAATTTAACATCAGTTTTACCTAAAAAAGACACTTCACTCTGTTCATCTCAGTTTTCACATAACTTGAGGTCAGAGGTCAAGGGACACCTTTGAATATGGCCATGCCAGTTTTTTCTCACTAAAATGTAGTCTTACTTTGGAGCATTATGTAGTGTTCTTCCTGACAAGCTAACATGACATAGCCATCAATTCCTTATGTTTTCTAGTTTCATGTGATACCAGTATCTTCACTCTAGCTTTAAGACTGAGCCCCCTACAACATCTGAGAGACAGACTAGTAGCCAAGTCAGCCGGTGAGGTGTCGGATTGTTTAGTTTTTACTAGATTTTATAATAAAATATCGATAGTTGACATCCGTGTATCGATAAAATATTGCCACACAAAATATTGTGAAACGATTTCCCCCACCTCTAGTTTTCTGAGAGAAATCTGAGCCACTCACAATAAAGCGCCACAATAAAGGGATAGTTCATGGTGGGAAATATGTACCATATATTCGTTTTCTTACCCCGAGTTGGATGAGAAGATTGATACCACTCCTCTAACCCACTACTGGCATGTACAGGTAGCTTTATATTTACTATACAGACATGAGCGTATCAACCTTTTCATCTAACAACTGGCAAGAAGGCAAATTAATTGGCATGTTTCCCCAAATTTCAAACAATAATAATAATCATTAAGGCAGCAGCTAATGATTATTTTCATTATCCAGTAATCTGCCGATCATTTTCTAGATTAATAGATTGGTTTATAAAATGTCAGAAAATAGTGAATGTCCATGGCGATGTCTTTAAATGTCTTATTTTGTCCATCCAAAACCCAAAGATATTCAGTTAAATATGATATAAAACAGAGAAAAGCAAGAAATCTCAGTGTTTGAGAGGCTGAAAACAGCATTTTCTGCCATTTGTTCATGAAAAATTACTTTGACAATGAATCGATTAAAAAAATTCAAAATTTCTGTCAATCGACTAATCAGTCGACAAATCGTTGCAGTTTTAATATAATAAACTTAATCTATGTAACACTTTTCTGAAACAAAGTTCTCACTGTTATAGTTGACTTTGATTATTATTTTTGATCATGATAATTTGTATAAAAGATGTGCTCGTCACTCACTGCTTCTCCCTGCTATGGCCTTTACCCTATAAGGCTGGGTGGAACCTCAAACACAAGGTCTACAGTGTCCTATTCACACTGATTGATGCTGTCTTTTGGCCAACTCAGGCTCTCCAGACCTCAGCTTTATACAAATATGCATGCAAAGAAACAAAGACAGGAAGTGGAAGACTCATGTCTGAATTTTTACCCTGACTGTGTATTTTCTGTCCGCATTAACGCCACAAAAATGATACGTGACAAAAAAAACCCTGATAATCTCTAATGAGGTGATATTTTATTAATCCACATGGGGATTTCATTCTCCTATTCACAGAGACTAAAACTGCATTGCTTGGCGCTGTACACAGTAATTGTTTACAGAAATGAGACTTTATTCATATGGAGTTTTGCCAAAACAAACTTGTCATTTTGATACAGATACCACCATGGTTGCTGGAGAGAATCAGTAGCATTTTCTTTCACGAATGTTTACTGCTTGAAGCCAGGATGCGCACAAGCTTTTATTTTATGGCAAGATTGTCTTTCCCAAGAGAGCCATTACTGCCTGAGCAAGTTAGAGAAAATCCCTCCAGTAGCTGAACTTAATTCAACCTTTTGATATTTTTGATATGTTTTCCAATGCCAAATAGGACAGAGCGTGCAAGGAACTAGAAAGAAAGCCCACACATCAGTTAAACCCGCCTCCCTGTGGTGTCTTTATCTACATGGCCGTGTTAGTGTGGCAGCACAGAGGATAAGCATATTTAGGCTGCATGTTTCCTCCCAAACTATATTCCCAACACCGTAGATCACAGACATTACAGCTCTTACATCCCCCTGTTAGCGCTCGTATATACAAACACACACCTGCTGGGGCAAGGCCGTCTGGGAGAGAATTACAGCAGGCTAATTTATGAGACCCAAGGGAGGCCAAAGGGCAGGGGGACCCAGACTGGCCTAACCTCACTTCCTCCTTTCATGGTCTCCAAGTTAGACCCTTGATACACAGAACGGTGATTTGGTTCTCAAACACATCACACTGTCACGATCTAATTAGGGTATCTTTCCCCTAACCTGGTTAACACAATGAGCCCCAAGGGATCGTCGAAACATGCAAGTCAGCTAGAACCTTACAGGCCGGCAGTTGTGGAATATTTGGCCCTTTCGGAGCCGAAGGCAAGTGGGCGAGAACAGGGTTTCGCTAAAAAATCTGGCCTCAGGCTCGCCTCTGGCCTCTTCATTTCCTCCGGTGAGAAGTTGCTTGTCATCCGTCACTCGGGTCCAGGCAGGGGCACAATAGCCCAGTCTGGGTCCTGGCTACCGACACCATCACGTGGGCCGCTGATAAGACTCACCTTCCGGGACATAGGAGAGCTGAGCCATTTTACTGACACACAACAGCTTGGTCCTACGCCATTCTCTTACAGATGACCGTGAAATAAAAAGGAAAAAGGAAAGTACATTATGAGCTACATGAGGCGAGCACACTCTATGTGTAATTGTGCTTTCTTCTTTATTTTCAAGGTCCTTTATGACTTCCATATTGCAGCACGCTCTCCTAAAGTAAAATGTTGGGGAAAACTATCGCACACAACGTGGAAAACAGACACACGAGCTAATCTATAGTCCCAATGTAACAATCTATTGTTATTGGCTTACTGTAAGACAAATGGACAGTCGTACTTCAGTTTGTCATCACACATCCAGGCTGTACAGCAGTAACACCTGTAAACAACCAGCTCCTTTATAGAAAGATGTTAAGTGCTCCTCTACAAAGCTCTGTCATGTCATAACACACGTCTTCATCACACACACATATATACGCTACAAGAGGCCTTTACATGCACAGTGCACCCACAGACGCTGGAGGTGTTGATGCTTTCTTTACGCAGAGTTTACCGCTGCGGTAAAAAACCATCAGAAACCAATCGCCTCTCGGCTTTACGGGAGCAGAGAGACCACAGGGAGGAAAGATAATTGCAGTCATTACCAAGTCGTCAAACTTTCATTTCTGTGTTTGGGGATCTGCTGTCTTTAGAGAACATTCAACTCCTACTTCTCCAAGATGTACATCGGTGCTTTGGGCCTGCAAACCACTGCTGATATGACTATACACCTGCCACTCTGCAGGGAAGACACTGCTTCAACAGGTTAGCCTGCCAGTGATATGGAGAGGAGGAGGGGGGACAAGAAGAAACATGTTCAGCACTGCCTGGCAAGCCATCAACTTTAAAGAACTCACCAGAAAGTCAATTGTGAGGAATGATTGAAATTTTCCTGCTATTGGAGGCGGAAAGTAGATTTCTATTTACTTATTACTTTGTTTTGTGTCCAACAAAATATGTTCAGAGGCTCTGCAGCAGTCTATCCGTGCTGACTGACCTCTGCTGAGGGTCTGACCTTGCCCAGCTTATCGCGATGATTCTGAGATGAAGATGATGTATTGGAGAGTCGCATTCAGCTCCTCGACACTCTCTGGGAGTCTGGGTTTTGTTACAGGCAGGAAACAGACTCTTCCGCTCCGTAAACACGCTTCTCTGCCGGTGGCACGCGAAGACCAACTGTGGTCTCGCGAGGTGCGCGTGCGTGTTTGGGGTTGAAAAGCTAATTGCGCCATTAGCGCGCGTAAAAGCTGCGTCTCTGACCCGTGACGCTTTGAATTCGCATGGCTGCAGCGGCCCGTAAGCACCAGCTTCTCTTAAATGCGCAGCAGACAACTGCACAGACACACTTTGCCCCTTTATATTTAACCACTTTAGTCTTTTAATTTGCAGCTAAACATCTCATTTTGTCGTCATCTGTATGCAGCGGACACTGATTTCTGTTTGGTCTGTTGTCTCTGTGAATCACTGCTCCCAATAAACAGGACAAGATAAATATTTGGGAAACAAATTGACCAGATTTACAGCCTTTTTCAGTATTTTACGAGCCACTGCATTCCACTTAAGTCCTCATAAATTCCCAGTAACGCGCGCAAAATCACCTTCGACACTGAAAATTGTCAGCCTTATAAGTGAATCCTGACAACTATAGTAAGGGCTGTTTCAGCAGTTTCCCAGGGTGCAAATTTAACTTTTCCTTGCGGGAGCACATTTGGAACAGCTAGAGTCTTGTGTATACTACCCCCTATTTTCTCCGCAGACCAAATTCCTAACCCTGTTTCGGCACTTAAACGAAGCATTTTAAAAGACATAGATCTCCAGGAGAGTGGAAGACACTGCCCTAATCTAAACAGCGCCTTGTTGATGGTGAGCGGATGAGATTATGTCGGCGTGCCCTCCTTTTCTTTCCACACGGTTTAGGAGCAATGGGCCTTCAGACCCTGGCGCCTGCACTTGGCCACAGATAGGCGACAGAAGGGAAGAGAGCGGTGTCCCGTTACAGTTTGCCCTTTGTCACACAGGTAGGCTACAATTCAAGAGATATTTAATAGTATTTAGGATTTTTCAAATAAGACAAAA
This sequence comes from Pterois miles, assembly GCA_947000775.1. Taxonomy (NCBI): domain Eukaryota; kingdom Metazoa; phylum Chordata; class Actinopteri; order Perciformes; family Scorpaenidae; genus Pterois; species Pterois miles. The sequence goes on from CAMQGK010000341.1 coordinate 14,523,095, forward strand.
CTTGGTGGGAATACTGCGAGTGTGCCTACATGAATCTGTGACTCAAAATGGTAAAGATTCTCTCATGAAACTAAACGTATAACTGTTTTAAAGCAGGTGGCATTATTGTTATAGTTATTAGTATTACAATATATTTAGAAACAATCTATTCAATTAAAACTATTTTCGCAGCAACAGTCAAACTCGTCTTTAGTTGTATCACCTTAATCGTATTAATTGCGCAAACTGTCTTGGAACATTTTACCCATTTTTTGGTTTCCAGAAATACTGAGCTAATAATATCAGGGGCTTGTGGAAAAATATTGGTGGAAAAGAATCCAACGCATTTTTAAAATTAAGGAGACATAAATAAAGCATTACATTTATATTCTCTTCACATCTCCCTGTGGTTACCCATTTTATCTCATTTCCCACAGTTGCGGCATATTATCTTATCCGTGGATTGCCGAGACAGGAAACAAAGATATGCCTAATCTTAAAAGCACCGTAGTGATGATGGGAATAGCTGTGATATCGTGGGACCATTCAGTAGAGACAAGAAGATAAATGAATGTTACTCAAATTTACCGCATAAACTCAACCAATTAGGTTACTTACCAAAGGGATTTTCTTTTTTTATGATCCAGAATGAAAAGGCTTTTGTGCCTTTTCGGTTTTAGTGTTTTCTTTTTGGAAAACAGAAAGTAATCAAAACTCCCTTACCTTTATCACCTTTAAAAGTCTGATGGGAGTCGATGGGAGTGTTAATATTATTTCATAAATTAGGCATTATATCTTCCTGACACACACCGAGAGAGAGACTGAGTGTATGGGTCCCTCCCCCGCTCCGGGACGTCACTGAAAGGGAGAGGACAGCATCTTGGCTGACCCAGCTCTTTCTCTAGATAACTGAATCCAGCCAACCAAACAGGATCGACCTCTCTCCTTCTCTCCCAGCCCTCCAGTCATAGACACACGCAGCTATGGGAGAGGGATGTCACAGCTGAAAGAAAACCAGTCCTCCTCCGTCTGCATGAAAAACAAGCAGAGCGCGACCATTTTTCTCGTTTACGCACGGGCTATTTACTGCTTTTACGCGCCTTCCGGAGACAAATTAGTCCAATTTTGGGCTTGTTGACTATTAGTTATCTGTCATCTCTTTTTCTGTTGGTGGTAATAATGCTCCCAAGCCCGCTCATAACTTCTTCCACCACGCCTTTCTCCGTGAAGGACATTCTGAAGTTGGAGTTGCAGCAACAGTCTCAGCAGCACCAGCTCCAGTTCATCTCCTGCTTCGGTCTCTCCGGTGCGCTGTCACAGCCCGGAGCTTTCCCAAACAAACCGTTCCGATCTCATTCGCCGCCCTCCTGTATGTTAGCCGGGAGGGACAGCCCAAGTCCCATCAGCTCCGGGCTCTCGGAGACCGAGGAGAGGATGTCGTACCTCAACGCGCTGACGGTGCAGGACCGGCTGGCGGAGTCCGGTCAGCCGGGGGAGATGTTCGGCAACCCGGTGCACAACCACTCTGCAGACCTCCGGCTGGAGGCCGAGCAAGAGGAACAAGACAGCAGTAAGTACACCTGATGACATCCAAAACTGAGTGAGGATGATGATTATAGCTGTCGTTATTAGTAATTGTAGAAATAGGCTAATAGAATGGGCAAGATATGACAGAGGAGTCAATCAAAATCAGAACTACATTAAACTTGAATATTTAGCCGTCTTGCAAAAAACATTAGTCCTATATTGAATTTTCTAAACTGACTCCTATGAATATTGTTGGAGAAATAATTACTGCGAACTGGGAATCTATCATTTGCTGTTTTTATATATAAATGACAATGAAACGATCACCAAATTCACCAAATTCGCCAAATGAGGGACGAAGTAATCAGTGCTGCGCTGGGGTGAGTTTTGGGCTACTACTAAACTAAAATAAAAACAAATTCAAAAATGTATTTCGAGCCTGTATCTAAAAAGTGGTTATTGTTTTTGTTTTGTAATTTCAGTATAGGCCTATGGCAAGTGCCACACCTTGCACGATGGACGCGCATTGTTCCATGCTGTTCATTAGTCGCTGTGCATAAAACCTGGCATTTAATTGTTGTTTACATCTGAGGTTGTTACTATTTTATAGCAACCATGGAAAAACATTACTTTGGCGTAATTATTGTGCATTTAACAAATCGACAGAAATCCCCTAAAAATATGTAATTACTTTCAACTTTAATTGTCAAGATATGAACATTTATATATATTTTTAAGTTCATGGATGAATTGAGGAATACTTTTCACTCTTTCATTCAGTCCATTTCAGTCATTTCCTAATAAACACTTTTATGTATTTATTGATTTATTTATTTAATCCAGTACATTTTTAAACTTCGTTTATTTCAATAGGCTATATTTTAACTCATATTTAAAAGGTCAATATTGTGGGAAAATAACAGAAATCATATGTAATACATTTATAAAATCCACACAAAAATGCTCTGGAAAAACATTTAATATTTCAGAAAGATTTTTAAAAATTTGATTTTGAAATGAATGAATTCATGTGGATATCAGTGGGGTGAGATTAAGAAATTTGTAGTGTGTGTTGGATAAATACTTGTAAATACTGCATAATTCACTTTGGTGTATATTTAAACGTTTCTTCTTCACGCAGAGACCTGTGGTGCGTTGCGGGGTGAATGTGAGGATCCGGACTCGGAGAAGCCCGCCACCAAGCAGCAGAGAACCAGGAGGAAACCCCGCGTCCTCTTCTCCCAGGCTCAGGTATTCGAGCTGGAGCGGCGTTTCAAGCAGCAGCGTTACCTGTCCGCCCCGGAGAGAGAGCACCTTGCCAGCTCCCTGAAACTCACCTCCACCCAGGTCAAGATCTGGTTCCAGAACAGGAGGTACAAATGTAAGAGGCAGCGGCAGGACAAGAGTCTAGAGATGACAGGTCACCACCATCACCACCACCACCATCACCACCCACCGCCGCCGCCCAGGAGGGTTGCAGTGCCAGTGCTGGTCCGGGACGGGAGGCCTTGTTTGACTGGATCCCAGAACTATAACACATCTTACACAGTCGGCGCTCCAAACCCGTACAGCTACAACGGCTACCCAGCCTACAGCTACAACAACTCGGTGTACACTAACACTTACTCCTGTACTTATTCTAGTTTACCTGCTCTGCCGCCCAGCAACACCACTGCCAATGCTTTTATGAACATGAATTTGGGAAATCTCGGCGCTCAGACGCAAAGCCAGGCACCCCAAGGACCAGTCGTCACACCCTGCCAGGGAACTCTGCAGGGCATCCGGGCATGGTAGCGTGCTCTTTACGCACAACCACAGCTGGGAGAGGCTTCTCTGGGATGGACTCAACCATGTAAACCTGATCAACTAACGCAAGGAAATCACATTTTAAAACTCTGAGTGTCGGTCAGATGGCAGGCCTGTGAGGAAATCCGAACCCGTAGACTGATACAAACCATATACAGTATATGCGCATTTTTCTCTGAGCCATAATCTTTTGAAAACGTATTAAACCTGCTGTTGGATATTTGACTGTCGGATTGAATGTCGCCGCTGAGCAAAGACTATGCGTAATGTGGCCTGTTGTGGTTCAAAATGGATGTAATGTGCGACAAAAATAAAGGGAAACGGTAGGACATTTCATACAAACACATTTAAAGTGTGTTATGTAGCCCATAATGAATTAATTATAGGCCCATTCAATTAGATCCCTAAAATGCAAAATAAATAAATAAATAACAAAATGGACCACAATTGCTAGATAATGCAATTTTATTAAGTATTATGTTTTTTTCTTTTTAACTGTGATTTGAGGAAATGAGATTAAACGTTTGACCTGTTAAAATGGCCAGTTTTACGCTCAAGTTACAATGATGAAAATTATCACTGATGAAATTAAATGATACAACAAACATAATGACATACGTGACTGTATTGTTCTCTGCTTTGTATTTTGTGTGTTTGTTTGTAACTATGGAACCTAAATACAATACTTCTGTAAAAAATGAACGCTTACATGGCCAACAGGACGTTTCTGATCTTGTCTGGAAGCACGTGTTACTGCGTTTCAGGATTCATATAAATCTGGATGGGAAACTAAAATAAATTAATTATTCTATAAAGCATCGTTTCTCATCGTCTCAGATAGTTTCTCAAGTACTTTTTTCCTGTGAGAAAAGCTTGTGGTAGACTTTGGTCTGAGACAAGAACCAGAAACAGAGAGAATTCAGGGGCGAGCTAATGTCCGGTCAGGATTCAAAGATGGACATTAACCAGACAGCCAGCAGCATCCTCGGGACCCACACAGAGAAAATACGCAGAGCCTTGCATGATAAATACTGTAGGACATTTTTCATTTCGTTGATGTATGAAACTGAAAGATATGATTGCAAAATTTTAAACAATGTGACTTTCTATGCTACTATACTCATAATGATAAAAATAAGAATAAAGTGGGTTTAAGGCTATTGTTTACCAGTATAATTCTTATTATATTATCATATAGTTATGCACATATTCACTACTCACATTCGAGGACACACGCGCGCACGCACAGTTAATTGAAGACGGACACAAGCAAACACCTTCACCTCCTAGGCATGGCCGAATACGCAGACACTATTAATGGCGATGAATGGCAACGTAAACAGAGTGTTTGTCTCCTCTGATAGCCTCGCTGGCCACTTCCCCCGGCTACTGCACTGCCGGTAGGACATACCTGGTGTCAGCTCTTAAGTGCTGCACAGTCACTCGTGTAAATAGAGCTGGCGACAGGACGGCGATGCCTGAGGACGCGGCCTGGCCACGGCTGCTCTGACAGGCGCTGCGATCGCTATCTTGCGCTTCCAAAGATAGCAGCTCGGATCATCGCCGCGCATAGGCGTGGAGTTTCCCAAAACAAAGTCTCCAATGGCAACCACTCGAGGAGCTCACAAAGGAACCAGGGCCCAAATATAGAGTGAGAAAAGTGCGCGGAGAAGCTAGAGTAAAGGCTCTCCCATTAGGTGGACCTCCAAGTGTCCTCCGCAAGCAGCATAAGATGGACAAGGACACGTTTTCCAATCAGGACTATAGCCAAAATACACCTTGTGTTTCCTGGAATCAGAATTCAAAATGCCCTTTTTAATTAGGCGTCTGGTAAAAAAATGAATAAGCTTAGAGTGGTCTAAGGAGAGGATGCGCATGTTGTGCAGGTAAACGCCTGTGAAACAAACCTGGTTTTGCGCTGTATAAATTAAATTGGCTTGAAGCCAGTTGTTGTTTCACAAGACCCAGATTTTAACCTGGTTTTTCTTTTGAGCGTAAAAGAAGGGTGATTCTTTCCTCACAACACCCAAGACGTATTCTATTTTTCATTAATTGCTGTAGGGATTTAGTGGATGGATGCACATAATGTACAGAGTTTTTTTATTTTGTTTTTTTTATTATTATTTTTGGTTTGTGAAAGCGGGAGAGAGGGGATACCATGCAGCCATGCTAAGTGGACCCTAGACTAAGACTCGCTCCTGGTACATGGGGCGCCGGCTATACCGGGTGAGCTACCACGAATTTCAGTTGATCGAGACAGGATGAGCAGATCTGGACGCTGTGAGTTAGTGAAGAAATGGTTGTTTATAATCAACTGTAACGCTACATATTACAGAAAGCATGTAATGATCGAAATCCCCATGTTTTGGCTGATTTAAAACGTTACGTTTAAGTCTTATATTAATGATAATTACAACACAAGTAAGTGTGCCAGAACTTAACATCCGGACATGTGACACTCTGGAGCCGATTTGCGCTCTGTGGCAAACAGACAGATTTCTCTGTTTAGTCAGAGGAAGAAAACAAAACAACACAGAGGAGGCAGATCACTGCGTCTGTCATCGCGTCTCCTCGATGGAGACGAGGTCTGCTGATTGTGTAATGCAGGAGGGAAGGGGGGTGGGATGCCTATTTGCCACCTTTTCACTTTAGAAATGGATTCTTTGTGACCACACGGAGGCGCAATTCGCCTGAGCTACAAGTCTGGAAATCCTCTCTTCAAAAATAAAATGTTTTATATCTATGGTCAGTCTCAGTTACTCAGTGATTTTTTGCCATGGATTTGTTCACAAACATTGTAGGCATCATGTTCTCCAAAACATCAGGCTACTATATTCAAAACATCACAAATGTAAGATTAAAAGTATTTATAATTTATTGCACAAAATAGAGCAATTGCTACTATTTCAAATAATGGATTGAGGCATATAGACATTTTGAATTAGAATGGTCCTGTCACGGAACTGTGAAATTAAGTGGAACTTAAAGCCAGAGCTGTATAATAATAGCTACTACATATGTAAAAGTGGGCTGCAGTATTGTGGACGGATTTAAAACCAAGGTCCATGCGCTGAGCTGCGTTTTACGCACGCTTGGTGAACTTTACGCATCAGATTTCCTTGCTTCAATTTACATTTTATTAATACTTGGTCAACACACAGTAGCTGAAACAGCCAAACTTTACAAGAAGAGTTGACAACATCCACTTTTGAGTCACTCGTGTCCATATTCACGGTGACAAAAATGACCGACATGGTCTAATTACTCTGACGAATTTAGCCTATGGAGCTATTGTTATGCGCCTTTTAAATTCCTTGTGTCTGTAACACCATAACTTGGTAAAAATCACACCTCACTAAAGTCAAATACCTTGTCTGCAAACTCCGTGTCCCTCGTCCTAGAGCAGCATGGAGCTGGGCGGTGCGGAGGAGGGACCAGGCAGAGAAAACAGCCTATCCAATGTTAACTGAGCTGCTGCTACTGAAAACATAGTAAAAGACTTGACAGCTCCCGATGCAGGCTGTTCATTAGCAGACCACACTTAGATCACCACAATTAAATCAGAGCAATTAAAGAGCGTGAAGAAAAGAGCGAACCAGTAAGGACTTAAGCTTTCCAGAGGTTGATCTCTTGATGACTCCAAATAAATTGCACGCGAGCGTGAGGAAATATCCGTGCTCTTATTTCAATCATGACGTTAAGTTTTTCGTCCTTCTCCATCAAAGACATCCTCACCGGACGTGATGCCCGGGGAAAGTCCGGTACCATATATACAGAGGTGCTCTGCGCACCAAAGCGCAACATCTGCACCGAGCAGAGAGTCCCTGATCTGCCTCATGGAGACGCGGACGAGAACCGCATCCACCCGGAGAGACTTCCTGCTGATCTCAGTCTGTCTGTTGGAAACCTCCGATCTGAGGAGTCCACGGGAGAGGAGACTGGGCTCAGAGACGGTGAGTGGGTTTATTCTGTTCGGCAGTGGGTTTACAGTGCAACAAATACGACAGTAAATGAACAATTTCGCTTGTTTCCTGCAGGTTAAACAGAAAAAAGAAACATAGCCGTGCTTTGGAAACAGGATGAATTTGTCTCACCTCAATGTCATGCTCGTCTCATCTTTTTGAGATGAAATATGGGTTTCATTCATAATACATACATTACATGATGGGACATTTCAGTAGTATTTACACTGACTGTATTTATTATTCCCCTCAAAAAACAAAATCCAAACTTCTTTGAATGAATGCAAAGAAAATTAAAGAGCCATTTGTCAATAAATTTCAGTAACACCATATACTGTTATGACATATTAATAGCTCACTCATTTAGTTTTTTTGTCAAAAGTAAGTAACTAAAATGGCATCTGAGGGTTTTGTGTATTAAATGTTTTCCATCTAAAAGCCTGATATATTGCATTATATTCCCTGAATTTCCAACTGTGAAAGCGATAGAGAGAAAAACCTGATATTGTCCAACATCCGCAGCTCCAGAGGTGTCATGCTCAAAGAGGAAACACTTAACTGTCATCTTTATTCCTATAGGTGCTGCAGACCAGCAGCCCCACTGCGTGGAGCGGGATAAACGACAGAAAGAGGGTACGGAGGCCGAGGAGGAGGGATATCACCACAACGGGGAAACGGTCAGCTGTTCGTCCGATGAGCAGCAGTGCAGGCCCGTTACGAAGAAGCGCTCCAGGGCGGCCTTCTCTCACGCTCAGGTCTACGAGCTGGAGCGCCGGTTCAACACGCAGCGGTATCTGTCAGGTCCGGAACGGGCCGATCTGGCAGAAGCTCTGAGACTCACAGAGACCCAGGTGAAGATCTGGTTCCAGAACCGGAGATATAAAACCAAACGTCGCCAGATGGCTGCCGGGTTGACGGCGTGCAGCTCGCCGAGGAAAGTAGCAGTGAAAGTGCTGGTGAGGGACAATCAGAAGCAGTACCACCATCAGGCGAACGGAGTACGCATCCCAGTGACTGTACCACTGTACCACCAGACCTACCAGTACCACCCCTACCTGCACTACTACTGCCAGCAGCCCTGGAGTATGAGCAGCATGTCCTGTGGGGGGATGCTCTGAGAAGGACACATGATTTGGTCGCGGTGTTGGCAGCTTTCTGCTCAATCAATGGATCACCTTCTGTTGTCAAACTGACTGAGACTGTACAGTGTTTTTCGTTTGGCTAAATTTAGAGACATTCTGCAAGTTTTTATATTCGAGGACATTAAAATGTTAATGATTTATAATGTTCTGGCGATTAGTGTGGGCATATAGGAGGCATTTCAAGATTGCCAGTTGATTAGTTTATCACTGTGTGGAAAAAAATCTTTCAAACCTAATACCGAGATTTTATTATTTTGGAGTGATTTACAAGAAAAAAAATATTTTAAAGGCTAAATACCGTTTTTGCCATTTTATTTCATAATCGAATTTTCAATTTCGTTAAATACTGAATCTATTTAAAGACAAAACTCAGAGAGTGAAGTGGTGTTATGATTATTGCTTTTTATTCACTGAGGGGAGGATGGTCTGTCATTATCTGAGAAAGCAGAGAAAGGTCTTTTGATTTTTTTTTTTTTAAACACCCCGATTTTATATTTCAGCATTCCCTTGCAAGATTGATTTTTTTAAAGGAATCTAATAAGTCTAAATTATTGTTATAGTGTGCATGATGGGTCATAAAGACGTGTTCTGCTATGCTCAGAAGACAACAATCCTGTCTCATTTTCAGAGATTTATTTTTCTCCATCACTCTAAGTGGAGTCCTTTCTTCCTTCTCTTATTTCTGCATAGCAAAAAGGAAGTTTTTATGCCTCAAATTTACTTTTTTTTTTTAAATTAAATTATTATTCCATACATATCTTACAGTTTCATTACACCATCTTAATTATTTATGCTTTGCCTTTTTTAAATTTAATGGTGAAATGAGTTGTACTAACAGTGCTACATTTTGAGATATAGGGGGACAGCACTGAAGATTATTTCAAAGTCAAGCGCTCATTCTGAATTAATTATAATTTTTCAAAACTGAAATTTAATATATATTACCCCTCCCAACCCTAGTATTTTTCACACAAAAAAGAAAGTGGGTAATCTAAATGATATCCTACAATTAAGCACACTTAAAAAACATTTCTGCTTTTAATTTGTTGAATTTATACAATACTGTAACTCCAGTGGGTCTGAAGGGATGTAGCTGTACTTCCAACCATTTACAAATTATTTCCAAAATATTTCATTGTGAGGACATTAAATCAGGTAGTGAGAGTCCTGACTGGCCCATCTATATACAGTCTATAAGCGACCAGGCGGAGCAGAAACTAATCCTGAATTTATACAAACCCAATGACAGAAAGTAGATTACCTCCACATGCAAGACTCTGACATTTTTAGTAGGTATTTATTTTTTTATGGGACATCTTTATTGATCATGAAACTCACTCAGCATAACACCAGTGAGAACACCTTCTTTATATGAGGTTTATGGACCTTTAGTAACCTATTGAAGAGTGTCTGCGTGTCAGCATGAAAATATAAATTACTGGTAAAAGGTGGCTACTTACTTTTCCTTTTTACAAGATGTGTTTTGTATGTAAAGCGTCCTGCTGTAGGCCTAATCTCTACTGTGTGCTGCATGAGTCAGAGATGGTCAATAGACCGTGAAGATGTTGCACCATCCAGCCGGGCTGCACAAGACAGCACACATTCATCATGCCTTGCTGAAAAGACTAACACTCATCCCAAAGATATGTACACAATGGCCACACTCGACAGGAAAATAAAAATTCCTAAATGAGGTGACTTGTGCGTTGGTTTTAACCACTTACTGCCAAAACTGTGAGGTATTAATGGAGCCTACAGGCTGCTGAGTAGAACACACAGTCTGCTGATGTACTACAGATAAATAGATAAAAGAAGTTTTCTACATGTCCGGAAATTAAAAAAAAATTGTTAAGTGGTATTTCTTTGACACTACAAGGTAAACTGTGCGCTAGCATACGAAATGTTTGCCATTTGCCTCAAGCAAATATTATAATATTACAAAATACATGAAAGAAGTGTGATGTAAAATAGACACTTCAACTTCTCTTTTCCCACAACAAACTACGTTGTTGGCGAGAGTCACCCTGTGCCATACTCGCTGGGCTGGCACCAGCCCAAACCTCATTTATCTCTTCTATCAAAACACCACTTCAAGCTCTCCAAAGTGGTTGACACAACAGGTTTCTGGGAGGGAGGAATAATACACCAAACACTCATTTTGAATGTCCAAGTGGAAATCACCGGGGCATCATTAAGTCTAATTATTTTCATTTACACAGGGTGTATTGGCTGTTCAAGACTCAGACAACTAACAGAAAAGGCCATGGTGTTGCATTGTGGCTCTGAGGTATGCCGTCTTCTGTGTGCTCTGATTAGTCACATTGTGCTGATGAATAGTTGCTTTAGTCGTTGCTGTCTACCGTGACTGGATACGTTTTCTTTTCTTTTCCTGCACCCGGTGAAGCTGATGTAAATTTCCATAGAGAACAAGTAAGGCACTGACACAACTCAGGGCTGACGGTTCTCCTCTAGAGGTTAGAAAGTAAGCCAAGCCATAAAATAAAAATGTTTTAACTTTATTTGAAGGTAAAACTAATTGTGAGCACACTCGAAATATATTGTAGGTTAAGTGTGGTTGTTCAAAGTTGAACCAGTATGTTTGCAAAAGAAAGTTTGAGTAATAATTTTAGTTTGCCATCGCTTTCTCTTCCAAATACGCATGGTTAACCTTGGGATTTGTTTAAGACCTGTATGATTAGCCATGATTCCATTCAATTGATGAGCAAATTTTAAGCAAACTTTTGAAATGTTGCAAAAAAAAACAAAAAAGCGAATTAGGCGCATTTCCATTAACTGATATGGAGCGAATAGATTAAGCATATTTTTGACAGAAGTTGGCGGTACGGGCTATGCTTTACGGTTGGCTGTAATCCGGCCAAGTAGGTCCATCTGTGCACAGGACTACAGGACACACCTTTTACATGATATGCCCTTGAAACGGCTGCAGTTTGGTTAGGTTTAGGCACAAAAAAGTATTTGGTTAGGTTTAGGAAAAGATCATGGTTTGAGTTAAAATAAGTAATCCCATAAATTATCTCAAGGGACGTATGGTGAAGTGGGTGTGTTTTGCAGTAAAGTGGGCGTGTCCTGTAGCCTGCAAGACTACACGACTATTACGATCTAGAAACAAACACGTCAGCATGACCATCTAACCCATCTACAACAGAAAAACAGTCTTCAGAGATAAGACAAGATAAGATAAGATGAACCTTTATTAATCCCCAGAGGGAAATTCGGGTTTCATGTCAGTGAATTCATGTCAGCTAAATGTTCACTATAGGAATTTATTCAGGCGTTTCCATATCCCAATATCAGAATGCTCTCATACACCATTCGTAGCTATACTTACGAAAAGTAATGCACTGTAATTCATATACTGTATATCCCACAAAATCATCCGCGAATAATCAGGTAGTATAAAGAGCAACAATCTCTGTGTGGGGAGGAGGTCGGGGTGGATGGGTGGGTCAAAAAAACACTGGACATTCATCCAGGAGACCGATGTTTGTACCCCGTGTGAATATTGATTTGTTACCTAACTTGCGTACTTAAAATACGCCACTTCCAGAGTTATTTTTAACCCAAACCCAAGATCTTTTCCTAAACCTAACATAAGTAGTTTTGTTGCCTAAACCTAACCAAGTTGTTTCCTATGTTTATTTTGAAAAGACTGTGCATGCAACAAGCAGAAACTGACATGTGCGTCATGTGTTACTGGACTTTTGTAGTGAAACGTAAAATATCACACAAGATGTTGTATGAGGATACGTTTCCCATATGTACATCATCTCACCATCTCAAGCAAGCAAATTTTGCTTTTTTAATGGGACACTTCAAAATGTGCATAAAAACATGCAATGTGGCCATTGTCTGACTGCTTGTGCTTCTTCCCCCTTCAGACGTACTTCCCCGATCTCAGCAATTGTGTGTTGTTCCAGGCAGTAGTCCACTGAGCCTTCAAGCATTACTGCATGTATACATATGTAATACTCAAGTATGTAAACACTTTGAGTCGTGCATTATTAGTGTGCCTCCCCATGAATAGGCTCATAAAGCAAAAGCGACATTGAATGAAAGAAGCCAGACGGCAGTGCAGAAGAACATGTTTCTCTGCCTCTCCAGCGCCAGCTTCCACAGCTTAACAAAGCATTAAAGGGCAGATTTAAATACCTCTTATTAATGCCAGCAGAAACAGGTCATTTCCTGTTGTCTTCTTGTTGCAGATTTCTCAGCTGGGAGGAATGCGTTGGGAGGGTGGGGCCGAGTTAAAGTCAACAACACAGGAATGACTGTCCTCACCTAATCCACGCTTTTAAGATCCAGATCTATTGATAGACAACTCTCGCAGGGCTCCTGAGCAGCAATTACACATGCATTTCCGACGCGCCTATTGTAACAGGAATTATTTCCTCAAGGGCCTTGTTGATTTTGACAATATCATCTTCACATAGCTGCTGCTGGCACGGAGACTGCGACAGGTAACAAGAACGGAGTTGGAGCGAGACTGGGAGAGGCTTCCCTCTCTTATGATCAGAAACAATTATAATAACTGCTAAATGTTTCTGCTTTGTGAAAAAAGACGAAGCGGTAGCGTGTGTTAATGCGTTGGCCCTCGGCAGACACAGGGGCAGGACTCAGGAAGGAGAGGGGTCATGGTTAATACCTCTGTTTAAAGACAAATCTGCTTCCCTTTGACCTGGTCTCCACACACACACACACACACACACACACACACACACACACACACACACACACATATAGACACACACACTCTGCATCTAATCCCACCCAGAGGACTCTTCAGGCTTGTTCCAGAAACTATTAGCAGATAGCATCAGTGCATGTAGGAATGTAAACATTTACAGTAAAGTTATAAGACATCAGCTCCCTCTGGGGACGGCACATCCATCACGCCAACCGCATCAGCACTCACATGCCTCTTTTTCAAACAAAAGCAATTACATATCACACACCTTTGCGCACAATTTGAACCGTTTCCATAAGATCATTCAGCCTACATTGTTCTGTTTATGAAGTCGGTAGCTTCACCGATCATGCTACAGTCTGCAAAGTTTTCTCTAATATTTTTAATTTCCACAGTAAAATCATTTTTATGAAAACCGGTTTACATCTTTTGACAAATCTTGTTGTGGCCCAGTAGTCATATATAGTATTGTTCCTGTAAAGAAATGCAATAATCCTTGGTTTGTGTTTGTCAGAGTAGGAGCAGGGGTCATAGGGCAGATTAGAAAGAACAGAAAGATGAGCCCACCCAGGACTAAACAAGAACAGTCCCATTTGAAGGAAGTAGCACAGGTCTAGTCCACATAGTGTTTATGTGTGTGTGTCCATTAGGAGCAGATATTCAGGGCTGAGAGTTTGAGTAGAGACAGCAAAGCTCACAATGGAGTGGAAAGTAAGACAAGTAAGACAAAAAAGACAAAAACCCCTCTGCCAAACATCTCTCATCTGTATTTCTTTAACATATCCTCACACAACGCTTCATATAATATCTTACAAAAAGTTAGGCCTCATTTTTCATGTGTTTTCCTACGAATGACAAAGCAGCATGTTCCCACTCTTGTTTTATTAAAATAAACTTCCAGTTTAAGCTGGAGCAGTGACAATGGAGCCAATCTATTCAATCCAATTCTATGTTTATATAATATATACATACATATACAGTAAACTGTAATTTTAATGCATGTATAGGTTTTAACCAATTTGTTGCTGCATTAAAAAGAATTGTAATTTATGTTAATTTTCCTGCAAGTTTTTTTTTAACAAGTTGCTGGTGTCCAATTATTTTTATGATAAATAATTCAGTGAATTTGTATTTATGTATTTATTTGTTATATTTAGTTTTACAAAGTTAAGAAAACAATGTTTAACTCAAGCCTGATGCTGCCTTACACATAAATGAATGATCCCAGTCTTTTTCACACAGAGAGGCATACAGCTTATCAATTAAACACCGGTATCGGACCAGTGCTCAGTATGAGCAGATGCCCAAAGACCAGGAATTGGGACAGAAAAAGTCAGATTGGTGCATCCCAGAAAACCATAAGAACATAAGTTACGTGAAAAAAATTTCTTAGTTAGGTTTAGGAAAAAATCATGGTTTGGGTTAAAATAACTCAGGAAGTGACAAATAAATTGACTTCTGGTTTCACATGGGGTACAAACAGCGGTCTCCTGTGCAAAAGTCTGGTGTTTTTTGGCCCACCCCGACCAAACATAGAAGGTTGCATGAAGTGTAATGCATCCGTCTATGCATCTGGAGTAACGGTGCGTCTATCGGCGGTTTAGGGTGACCATGTGTTGAGCTCCTCTGTCCATAGATGGACAGGAAGTCTTCCAAGCTGCCACATTTCCTTCCTCCGACTCCTCTCCGCTCTCATGTCTCCCACACACATGCTCAGACAGACACACACTCCTCCAGAGCCGGGCCGGAGGAATCCAAATGTTTTAATTAGCGGTGATAAGCAGAGACAAGGAGAGCATTGAGCAGCTCTGACACACAGAGAGACGACTCCTATCAGCTGGGCTGATAAAGGAACTACTCAGGCCCACTTACGGCCTCTCAAGCTTTCCTCCTCCTCCTCCTCCTCCTCCTCCTCATACTCTCCATGATCTCTCTCCACACCTCCACAGAAAGAGACTCTCACCACTGCTGTGTGAAACAGAGCATCC
Source organism: Pterois miles (assembly GCA_947000775.1). Lineage (NCBI taxonomy): Eukaryota > Metazoa > Chordata > Actinopteri > Perciformes > Scorpaenidae > Pterois > Pterois miles. The sequence continues at coordinate 14,538,204 of CAMQGK010000341.1, forward strand.
AATTCTTTTCTCTTTTGAGGCCAGCTTGTTGTCTTATCACCACAACACCATTTAAAACATAAACTTCCTCTCACCTGCTTTCAGTTTAAATCAAACCTTCCTGTTTTGTTTTCTCTCTTGCATCCGTATAGTAGTTTCACTCGTCTGTGCCATGTTTTTAAGCTCTGTCATGTTCTGCTCTTTGGATCACATCATTAATCGAACAGCAAGAGGAATTATTTCACAAGGCTACAAGGTCAGAGCAAAAAATATGTCCTAACCTTGAACCAATGCTTTATCTCTGGAGGTCTGGACGGACACACAGACACAGACACACAGACACACAGACACACAGACACACACACACACACACACACACACACACACCAAGTCCACCTGATACACACTGAAGAATACAATGTAAATTGGACAAATCCTCCCTGAAGCCGTTCGCCAGAGAAAAATACTTTTGGGCTGATAACAAATTCACAATCTTCACCTGGGTGTCAGCAACTCTGTAAATACAACAGATTAAAATTAAATAAAAAAAAAACTAAAATATCAACATTACTGTGAAAAAAAGGCTTCCTTGTAGGGCTATCAAATTTAATACAATAATAATGCGATAGAGCAAATTAGTTTTAACACCACTAATCTCTTCAAAGCGTTAATGCATTTTAAAGCTACAGTGAAGATATTGCCATCATATCAAACTAAAAACCAAAGGCATCCCTTGGTACCAACCATGTTGCACATTTTGGCAAGGAAAAACTGGCACGGCCATTTTCTAAGGGGTCCCTTGACCTCTGACCTCAAGATATGGGAAAGAAAATGGGTTCTCTGGGTACCCACGAGTCTCCCCTTTACAGACATGCCCACTTTATGATAATCACATGCAGTTTGGGACAAGTCATAGTCAAGTCAGCACACTGACACACTGACAGCTGATGAATTTGTCATGTTATGATTTGAGCATATTTTTTCTACTAAATGCAGTACCTTTGAGGGTTTCTGGACAATATTTGTCATTGTCTTGTTAATTGATTTACAATAATAAATATAGACATACATTTGCATAAAGAAGCATGTTTGGCTACTCCCATGTTGATAACAGTATTAACTACTTGACAAATCTCCCTTTGGGGGCGGCAGTAGCTCAGTCTGTAGGGAGTTGGCTTGGGAACCGGAGGGTCACCGGTTCAAGTCCCGACATGGACCAAAAACTGAGTGTGAACTGGTAGCTGGAGAGGTGCCGGTTTACCTCTTGGGCACTGCCGAGGTGCCCCTGAGCAAGGCACCAAACCCCCAACTGCTCGGGGCGCTTGTCTGGAGCAGCCCCCTCACTCTGACATCTCTCCATTAATGCATGTATGTGTGTTTGTGTGCATGTACCATGTATAAGTTAAACAGAGTGTAAATTGAATTTCCCCACTGTGGGACTAATAAAGGTAGATCTTCTTCTTCTTCTTCTTTAGGGCCCATTTTGAACAGATACAAATGTGTGATTATTAACTACGGACACCCACACTATTAATCCATATTAAATACTTACAGATCATTGCTGATAATACCTGTCACTAAAGTTATTTCAGACAAGTGTGGAATGAAAACTTTGGGAATTGGTGTGAATGCTTTTCAGTGAATGAATAAACAAATGGCTCACAGTTTTCCACTGGACCAGTTTGTGCTGACTGGAGCTCGAAGGCATAGCAGTTAAGCTTATTTGACAGGAAAGGAAGACAGCTTTCTTTTCAAGATCAAGTTCAAAGGGCAGGAGGCCGGTTTCTTCCTCAGTGTCCCTGACTGCACCTGTGTTGCTTCGGCACACACACACATGAAGGAATCTAGTCCACTCCACTGACAGACAGCTTTAGATATGGTCTCCGGCCGTGTGTGTTCACTGCAAGTTCGTCTTTGCACTTGCAAATGTGCTGGAGGTGTGTGTGTGTGTGTGTGTGTGTGTGTGTGTGTGTGTGTGTGTGTGTTAAGTTGCGGTTGCAGCTCTCTGAAGTGCCTGTAAGAAGATTTTATGACCTCGCTCACCTTTTAAAGGAATTTGTCACAACATTTGAGACTGAGGGAAGGGTAGAGGAGAGAAAGTGCCAGACACCTGCAGTCATCTGTAACAATGCTGCAGTTCATCAGACCCTGCCAAGGCTTCACTCCCAAAGGCCCACGGGATGATAAGTGTGTTTTGTGTGGGCATGTGTGCCTTTTTCTTTGATCGTGAAAGTAATGTGGCAGCACTGGGGATGCCTCCTTAGGCAACAACGGCAGATAAAATACTCCTTCCTTACACACAGTCCAACTTTTGCATAAAGCTTTTATAACTATTTTTAGCTTCATCACACTTTGATATTTTCATATAAGCAGACGAAACCAGTTCCCCTGCCGGAGGAGCGTTATCCCCTCTCTCTCCCCTTCTCCGTATTCTGGCCCATTAGCAATGGCATTTTACTATAAACACTTGGATTTATCGAGGAGCTTTCTATTCAATGCAAGTCTTGCATGTTATTCTTTTATTGCACGAGAAGTGAGAAGGATCCTGTTTCAGACTCGCACTCACGCCACACACAATATCTCCACGATATCCTGCGTCCTCTGCAGGCTTCACATCACATATAAACGCTCATAATCAAAACAGATGTTTTCTGTTGCAGCTTTCTCCCACAGAGGAATTGCTTGTGTGTGTGTGTGTGTGTGTGTGTGTGTGTGTGTGTGTGTGTGTGTGTGTGTGTGTGTGTGTGTGTGTGTTAGCGATCATCTTGTATCCTTGAAGGTGGTGGGAAGAATTTCTCCTCCCAACTTGTTCTCTTAAGTGATGACAGGAGCCGTATCACCCCCGCATCCTAATTCTCCACAGCACGGCACTACGGGAGACATTCAAGCCACAACTGGCACACAGTGGGTTGATAATCTTTTCTGTTATGTTGGTAGATTGCCCCTCATCCACGACTCACATTTTGTTACGCTTCATATTTCAGTCTAATGCTGCCATCTCTGGAGCCATGTCAGCGTGAACGACGAACAAACAGATCTTAAACTCTAACTACGAAGCATTTTTCACTTGTCTTTAAATGTGATAACAGTACCGTATTTTTCGCACTATAAGGCGCACCGGATTATAAGGCGCATTAACTGAAACAAAACAGTCAGATAAGTCAAACTTTATTCAATTCATTTAATAACCCAATAACTTCAATAACTTTCAACATTTTTCAGTTGTAACACATGAAGTACAAAACAATACACTCACTTTTTAGTTCATTCTTCTTCCACGAATCCATCAAATCCTTCATCATCAGTGTCTGAGTTAAACAGTTGGGCGATTTCAAGTGCGCCTTATAGTGCGAAAAATAAGGTATACACTATTTAGAGAAAATCTAAAAATGGGAATGAGTAGACAACGAGGGCAAGGCAAAGACTAGGCAAAGATGCCTAAGACCCAGTAGCATCAGATCGTCTTAAATACAGTGCGTCTGCACTCAGCAAAGTGTAGATTCTACTGATAAAGCTAATGTTAGCTCACTGTTTAGAGTGAAGATATGCAGTACACAATATATCTGACCTGACACTTCAAACTTAAAAACAAAATCTAATAATGGTGTGAACTGGGATGATCACATTTCATAAAAATAACACAATATACCTCAAACTACATAACATTATGCACAAAGCCAGACTATATGACTAAAAAGCACTGGTCAGGTTAGTGTCATCACATTTGTCGGACTCAATCTAAACTGCATGAAATCTAATAACTCTGGAACACAGAGGTTTCCATGTATGCATAAATACATAAAACAAAGTGATTTAATATATTACTCGGCCCTCTAAAACTATTATTTGTAGCAGTTTGAGAAACTTCTTGTTCACATAAAATGGATTGCAAGGCTATACAGATACTAATTTACACATAACTGAAATAACTAACGGGGCAAAAAACATCCAATGCCTTCACATTCACATTCATTCATAACCTGTTAAACTAAACTAAATGTGGTGGAGACTTTTACTGGGAAAGTGGCTGCATTTCCCACGACACTACACACTGTGGCTGCTAACGCTCTTGAATGGTGAGCTGGAGACAGTGAAGGCAGCATCGTGGCTGTTACATTAACGCTCCTGGCGGTGAACTGGGGACTAAGTTGTCTGTTGTGCTCATACACTGCAGCTGGCGCACTGCTGCATGCAAGGCACAAATCTTGAAGGTTAACAGTTAATACTCGGTTAACCAGAGTCAGTTATCGGTTAAGATTTTTTTTTTTTTTTTCAAAATTAGCATCCCTAGTCCAAATGTTAGTCTAATAAAGTTGAGTGCCTTAAATCAGTGTGCTGATTACACTGATAACATACACGACTAAAATTGCCCCAGGACGCTCCCTGTATTTTAACCTTTATCTTGAACACCTTTCTTGTGGAGAGTCAAAAGTCTGTTTTAGTGCTTAATATTTTGGCTGATATGTGTTTAATCAAATTATAACCAAACTAAGGGGAGGTAGGGGCCCACTGCCCATTTTTACACCAAGGCGAGGGGGAAAAGCCAGCATTTCTCAGAAACACAATTCATATCAGATTCCATAAATCCAATTACCACTTTGCTTGTGGTCAATAATGGAAAAGAAACATGATGAAAATCAGAGATAATATCTCAATTCATAGTTAGCTTGTCTGCAGGTTGTTGCACAGGATCGAGTTTTACAGAATGCCATTAAGGGACAAAATCTAAACAAATTACACCAGCCATAAATGTCTATCATGTTCTTTTATCTGCTAAGTGTATGCAACCAAAAAGCTTGTTTGCGCTACTCTCAGTGGAGACTTTCTGCTTTAGTTTGTCCTCTTCTTTTGGCTGCTCTCCTCTCCTCCTCTCAAAACCTGCTGTATCTGCCCAGAGTGGGAGAGACTGCAGCAGCCAAAGGGATTACAACAACAGCTCCTTTATCCAGCAGCACCCCTGAGGAGCGTGAGATCACAACCTGTATGTGTCTGTGTGTATCCCAGTGAGTTAGACTGAGAGCCTGTAATCACACCTCGTCCATTAGCTGCTGGCGAGGATGGAATAAAGTGGACATTATGGCATAATCCTGTATCACTCTGTAATTCATGCTGAGTGGTCCAGTCATGATTTGGCTTAATATATGGAGAGAGATTTGACAAGAGACGCAACAAAAGAGCCATAAATGTGAAGTAATGTAAGAGAAGGAAAGCGACTAAGGGAGAGTTGTTGTTGAGGACCCAGGTCCTTCAGGCGTTCACATTCCTAAGTACCCTTGGTGTGTGTGTGTGTGTGTGTGTGTGTGTGTGTGTGTGTGTGTGTGTGTGTGTGTGTGTGTGTGTGTGTGTGTGTGTGTGACACCCATCCACAGGTGCTTGCTGTACGGGGCTTTGACCGGAGGCTTGAGTTTCCAAAACATGGGCTTACACCAGTACACGCGGGAGTGTATGCATGGGTTTCTGCCAGCCCTTCATCAACTTTTAAGTCTTCTCCACCAGAAATGTTGTATGAAGAGTGTGTGTGTGTGTGTGTGTGTGTGTTAAGATGGCCTTGAAATAATGATAATATTTGGTTGAGAAGAGAAAATGTTCCTGGTTTGCAATGAGGGCAGCAGCCACTGATCTACACACTTGCATGTATAATACGCACACACCCACTGGGTAAACACCTCATAGCCATTATGACTGAGCGTAAAGTGTGCCAGTTTGACAACAATAACTCTATGTCCTCTGTTATGCCAATCTAATTAAAACTGTCTATTGTTGTGTTTAAAGTGCATCATTGTTGGCAGTCATGACTCATCATTGTAACTGTAGACAATGCTATCATAATGGCAGACCTCTATAAGGAGACAAGAGGGTTGGAGTGGTTTAAATTAATCATCAAACCAGTATTTACTGTAGACTATATACAGTAGCTCATCACAGGCAAATCTCTCTCTGTTAAAGGACTGTTAAAGGATGGAGAAGTGAGAGAAAGAGGAGGAGGAGGTATGCACTTCCTAGATGTAACTATCCAGCAGTTACTCATGACACCAAATAAAACTGCTTGGTTAAATACATGATATATAACTGATCTGGCAGGATAGCCTGCCACCACCAACTTCACATAAGAAAAAAGAAAATATTTGGAGGAAAATATGGGAGCAACTAAGCCCAGGAAATATCTCTAATGCAGACATGGACGCAGCAAAATGTAGAGTAAAATGGACAATGAATATGAGAGAGGGTTGGCCTGTTTAACAGGAACATTTTTGAATATGTCTTATTTTTAATTATCTGTTTTCTAGATATACTTAGTTGTGATAGTTTTGCTATCTACAGGGCACCACCTTCTGGGGGGGGCACTGGTCACTCTCTAATAAATAAATAAAAAAACAATGCTGGTGGGCACCTTTGCTCATTTTCTGCATTGATGTAACACATGAACAAAGACAGAAAGAAAGAAATACTCTTTTCAACCCTGTAACTCTCTTTCACAAACTTTTTCATCTGCGTGGCCACACTTATTTGTCAAAGCAGAAAAACGATGTTGGCATCCACAGAAACCATAACGCAAAACCTGTATCATCTGCTTATGGCTAAACACTTATGAATATGTGACAGAAAGGAGTGACAGCCACACAAGCACACACAACAGACTGTTAGGGTTATGCCTTGCTGACACTTATTTCATACACAAGAGGAAATATTACAAGCAAAGGGAACAGGCATGTTTTAACAGAGTGACTCCTACCTGACTTTTCACCCCCCAATGCAACAACTGTGGGAAAGACTACAACATTGGTTAAATGGCAAGGACCCAAGACAAAAGACCCAATGAACACCTGAAGTTGTCTGCAAACATCGGACCAAATCCAGTCACATCGTTGATTGGGAACAAGTCAAAGTCATAGAATGAACGAGGAACAACAAGGCAACCACATCTGACACCAAAGGCCATTTTTGAACAAGCTCAGGGCCTCCGAAATGAAGACTGAACTACCATCCTCAGATTCTTAATCTTGTTGACTCAACACCAAGAAGGATATTTTTGAATGTCTAGTGACAAGAAGCCATTATAATGTCCATTCAGAAGAGGAGAGAAAAGAAAGTCAATATAGGCTACAACAGACTTCAAACTCCTCCTAACACTACTTAGCTCCGCATTTCACTCAGACTAATAATGGATAAATATTGCACAGCACACGCATGCTCTCCTGATCAGTGGATTTTGTTCCATGATTTTCCATGATCATCACGTTATCCCAAATCTACTAAAGTGATAGCAAAAACACATCAAAGGTATGTCAATATTACTATCAGATCATGAGCACAGACTTGACACAATAGGCTCTAACATGCACCAGCAGGCCCAACTGTGACAGTGGAGATAAATCTAAACAACAAAGCCAAAGGAAAATCAACCAGACCTGAACAAACTTTTAAAATGCCACACCATCAAGCAGTTTACAATCTCACGCCCTTGTACAAGCAGATTAATTCATCGAAAGCCAACACATAGACACAAACAATAACAATCACAAGACTCAAGTGCATCTTCTTACTGAATCAGCATCATATTCATAATTAATGACCGTGTTACTTATCGTTATCCAACGGCCATGGCGGGCCTATAAAAAGTAGCGTTTAATCTTACCTTGGGTGGCTTGTGGAGGAGAGGATGCCATCTTAACACCACAAGGTGCAGGAGATGAATAAGGAGATGATTTAATAATCCAATGAATCTGCCGGCTCAAGTTATAGTGACAGGAAAGTCAAGTTGTTCGCGTTTTAATCCTCTGGGTTATAAAAACACTACAGTCTTCCACACTGCAAGAAGTTTCCCAACGATAATTATGGGTGGATTGACAGTATATTTGGGGAAAATAACAACGTAGGTTACGTCCACGACAGAGGAACGGTGACATTTTCCAGTTTTATTTTGCGCTTCAGCTGCTCAGTGTAATCATCCGGCACTCCTTCTCCTGCTGTTTTAGCTAGCTTAAGCTAGCCAAATCCTCGCTTGCTTCCTGTATTTCTTCCTCCTCCACGCTACGGATACTTGCTTTGACGTATTCATTATTTACCTTAGTAGCTGCCATTTTTTATTTCACCACAAAGTCGTATTATTTCTGAAGCTGGACTCCTCAAAGCACTAAGCAATTAGAAGCTAGCTTACACACGTGCAAACATTTCCACACGGCACTTGCAAAAGTTCAAAGGTTAGCCCCGCCCATATCGATTTTGCAGACTTTTTATTGGCTAGCGGTATCTCCAGTAAACCAATCATATTCACAATCGTTAATACAAACATAGAAATAGTGGATTGTAAAAAGTACATTTACTCAGGTACAGTTTTGAGGTAGGCTACTTGTACTGTCCTTGAGTATTTCCATTTTATACTACTTTACGCCTCTAATCCACTGCATTTATTTGACAACATTACTGTAGTTACTTTGCAGATTCAGGTCATTAATACAACATACAAATCAACTGATAAATTATGATGTAATGTTATGGATTAAGCTACCCAGCAGAATCGATCAATTATAATTACCTCCACCTTTACATAAAAGTAAGGTACACATCATACACCAATAACTATAATGCAGTAATGTAATGATTCTGAAATGTGGCATTCTGCGTAATTACTACTTATACTTTTGGTTGGCTTTTAATTAGGTTATATTTATGTAATATGTAATATTTTGTACTTTTACTTTAGAAAGATGCTGATTGCAGAACTTTACTTATAGTGTAATAGTATTTTTACACTGTGGTGTTACTACTTATACTTAAGTAAAAGATCTGAGTACTTTGTGACTCACTGCATATTTGATTGGGTAGGCCTGTGGTCAGTCTGGACAAGCCTTGGCTGTATGCCTGACACACACACACACACACACACACATACACACGAGAGAGAGAGAGAGAGAGAGAGAGAGAGAGAGAGAGAGACTCTTACACAAACAAAGAGAAAGAAGGGGGCAAATAACCAGACTAAATAGTTTACTCCTGTCAGACTGCTGAGATTTGGAGCAGACAGACTCAGTCCCAGTCTCCCACACAGACAGACAGACAGACAGACAGACAGACAAACAGACAGACAGAAAGAAAGACAGACAGACAGACAGAAAGACAGACAGACAGACAAACAGACAGAAAGAAAGACAGACAGACAGACAGAAAGACAGACAGACAGAGAAAAAAAAAAGTGGACGAAACCCACCTTTGACAGACATCCAGTGTCTTGTCCTTCTGTATCTGTAGCACAGTATTTCTACACACACCATTTCAATCTGTAGCTTTCTTACACATGTAAAGCATGTCAGTCAGTCTCTGATGAGTTTGATTTGCTCTGATGAGCAAGCTTCAGCCGCATCAGTAGAAGAAAGACAGAGAGAAACACATACAAATACACCTTTCTAACAGCATATGACTATGACAGGCCACACACTGTACATGCATAGATAGTGGGAGAGACAGCGACAGAGACGGTTCATTAACACTCCCTGTTTGAACAGGTGTCTGCCTGACAAGCATGGGAGAGAGTGTGTGTACATATAGAGAGGTTGAGGTGGTGGAGCTATCACTCCTCACCACGATTTGTAAAAGCCTTAAACTTGCCTGAAACTGGTGTGTCCACTGACTCTGACTAAAGGATTTTGGTTATGTGTAGTCTGTTTCATATTTCTACCTGATAGAATGATGATGTGAGCATGTCATATAGGAAGATCTTAAGGGTAGGCAAAACAGGTCTAATTAAAAAAAAAAATACAAGTGCATCTCAAAAAATATAATATATATAATCAATATTCTTTGTCAGTTATTTAAGAAGGTGAAAATTACTGTGTATTTCTTAGTTTAGTTCAATACACACAACCACAATCATGGGGAAGGCTGCTGACTTGACAGTTGTCCAGAAGACGATCATCAACACCCTCCATGTGTAGGGTAAATCACAGAAGGTCATCACCGAAAGGACTGGCTGTATCGAAGCATATTCACGGAAAGTTGACTGGAAGGGAAAAGTGTGGAAGGAAAAGGAGCACAAGCAACAGGGATGACCGAAGCCTTGAGAAGATTGTCAAGCAAAGCTGATTCAAGAAGTTGGGAGAGCTTCACAAGGACTGGACTGAGGCTGGAGTCAGTGCATCAAAAGCCAGCACTCACAGATGTGAGTCGCATTCCTAGTATCTAGCCACTCCTGAACCAGAGACAGTGTCATAGGTGTCTTACCTGGGCTAAGGAGATGAAGAATTGGACTAGTGCTCAGTGGTCCAAAGTCCCTTTTCACATAGAAGTAAATTTTGCATTTCATTTGGAAATCAAGGTTCCAGAGTCTGGAGGGAGGATAGAGAGGCACAGAAGCAAAGTTGCTTGAAGTCCAGTGTGAAGTTTCCAGTCTGTGATGATTTGGGGTACCATGTCATCTGCTGGTGTGGGTCCACTATGTTTTATCAAGTCCAAAGTCAACACAGCCATCCACCAGGAAATTTTAGACCATTCCATGCTTCTGTCTGCTGACAAGATGCTGCAGACAGAAGAGATGCCGATTTCCTATTCCAGCAGGACTTAGCACCTGCTCACAGTGCTAAAACTAACTTGTTTGCTGTGCTTGGGTGGCCAGCCAACTGGCCTGACCTGAACCCCATAGAGAATCTATGAAGTACTGTCAAAAGGAAGATGAGAAACAACAAACCCAACAGTACAGATGAGCTTAAGGTCGCTATCAAAACAACCTAGTAAGGCCTCAGCAGCACCACATGCTGATCACCTCCATGTCACGCTGCACTAATGCAGTAATTCATGCTAAAGGAGATCTGACCAAGTATTGAGTGAATAAATGCACATACTTTTCAGAGGCTGGACATTTCTGTGTTGTAAATCCCTTTTTTTTTTGGATTGATCTTATGAAATGTTGTAATATTTTGAGATACCTTTTTCTTTCTTTTCTGAGCTGTAGGCTGTAATTATTGAAATTAAAATGAACAACATTTTAGTTTGTGTGAAATGAGTCTAGGCTGTCTCTTAAATTTTCACTTTCCTAAATAACTGCCAAACATTTTTTTTTTTTTACAATTTCACAAAATTTTTGAGATGCGCCTGCACATACATAAAATATGGCATTGTGGACTCAAAATAGTGACAGATGATGGACAAAAGCCCATGAAAATGCATCACATTCCTGTCTGCATGCATATTAGTCATTATGGATTTATGGCCCTAAGTTATGCGTACTTGTAATGTTTTTTGTAATTTCTCACCTTAAAGTCTCAAAGCTTTCTCCTCCTACTGGAGAAAGAGGCTCTCACAATTTTGACTATGGACACGATCTTTGGTCCTGAAATTTGCAGATGCAGGTATTTATTTGTTAGAATCTTGTCTTTTTAGGCACCACTGTAGTTTTTCGATATCCGATCTACCTTTCAGTCCTTTTTTGTTTTCTGTAGTTATCAAAGTTGCCTTCATCACGCAACATTTGCTAAATTCCAAAGCTTCACTCTCCTGGTGGTTTGTGCTATGCTGTGTGTCCACAAGTTCAAGATATGTTTTCAGTCTTCAGGGTCAAAGTTGAAATCTGCACCTGTGTTCAAGACTAAACAACTGTACCTGCCTCAAACTAAATATAAATACCTGAAAACAAACTCACCATGTGTCTGGCAGTACAGATGTGGCTTAGGGCATTACCTGCTTTTCATCCATCTTTGGTTTCTATTCAACAGGAAAACAAAAACTTAAAATCTTTCATACAACCAGATTATGACAATAAGGAAGTGTTGTTTTAGCAATGGCCGGTGAAAAGCCACAAACAGTCCAAGTAATCTTCACATAGAAAAGTACTCAAACATTTAAAGAAATCAGAAGAGGGCTCCCATCATTTATGAGCAGTGAGTAGAGCCCCGCTGCTCTGTCTTTATTCAATGAGTGCAATTCAGTGTCGGAAACAATCTGACATCAGTCAATAAGAATGATAGCTTCCATTTATGTGTACTCAATGGGGGTACAGATACATATCTTGTGGGATACTGAACTCCTTTGGGGCACAGTACAATGTACACAGCCTTTGCTGTCAAGCACAGATATTGAAACTCAGTAGTTCACAAGCTGAAAACAGACTGATAGCTACAGCTAATGCACAGAAATGGCCATCTTAATGCTGCCCTGGTCTGCTCTGCCAAATACGTACACAAGGCATTAATGGTGAGTATTTGCATGATCCAATAGTTGAATAAACACATAGGTGGTGGGGTGGAACTAGAGGGAAAGTTTAAAGTTATACATTTGCTGGAAATAAAATACCATTTAAGGAATCAAAATTATTAAAAATAAATTAAATACACTCTTCAGACACCCGAGAGCTACTGAATACTTGTCATCTCTGTCCAATTATATTATAGGGAACAATCTTGACATTTGAAAAAAGGGGAAAAAAATATGAATAATGATTCCCAAGAAAAAGGGGGAACCCCAAACCCAGTATATGGTCTTTTTTGTTAACCTGTGAAACCATCAAATAAATACAAATGGAAATCATTTCAGATTGCACAGTTCAGTTAATCAAGATCCATACAGATGGAGACCTCTCAACTTTGAGCTATTTCTGCGAAAAGATATCTGGGAGCTGATTCATAACAGGAAGTGCTTGTAACAACAAAATGTTGTCAGCTAGGATCAGTTCGCTTTTGAATCTAAACCTGAAAACAGTTTATTAATTAATGTAGAAAGAGGTCTGGATCATAAATCAGTTCTAATTTTCATTTGCAAACTCATGGCCTGGATGGGCGAAAACAAAAAATGTGGTCCCAGGACAGCAAAGCTCATGAAACTAAGAGTTAACATAGTCACACTACTGCCCTCTGCTGACTACCTTACCAACTCAAAACTTGTGCGTTCTTGACATTTATCCTCAGCTTGGACAAACATAGTGGTCACTAGAATGGCTTAAAGAAAAAAAAAAACCTTAAGATTAACTAGATCTACTGTGATAACACTGTGTAAATGTTTTCTTCTAGGGGAGAGAAACAACATAACTCAAACCATAACCTAGTCTTGAAAGAGCTTAGCAGAAATATAACTCAAACTGTCTTTGAAAGGGTCTTTCTTATCTGCTCTGTCTGAAAATGATGGGACAGCTGAGGTGGATTTTAGTCAGATTCTATGTGCGTATTGACTTTTTCTCTCAGGGAGGACAGAACAACACAAGAGGAGATTAAATCGAGGAAGTATCTAGATCTCAGCCTCCATGTGCTGCGCTCTCCTCTTGTGCTGGTGCTTGGTGAGTCCGTACTTGAAGAACTCGTAGACCGACCAGCTGATGGCGGTGGAGGGCATCTGGTATATGATCCTCGCCTGGACTCCCTTAAAGAAGCCCTGCAGGCCGCCCAGCCTGTAAACTGTCCGGAAGGCGTGGGCCAGACCTGAGATGTGTCTGTGGGCTCCTTGGCCCTGGCCGGAGCCTTGGCCAGAAGATAGGGAGCTGAGGGCGAGGGACTCCTGGGTGTTGAGCAGGGTCTTGCAGACATCCAGAGGCGTGGTGGCCGCGGCCGCAATGGCTCCGGCCAAAGCTCCGGACAACATGTGGGACGAGGGGTTGTACTGTCTGTGGGGGTTGAGCAGCTCCTGGAGGTACTCATAGGTCATGAAGTGGAGCGCCTGGAAGGGCACGTTCATGGTGAGCTGGGTGGTGTAGCTGCGATAGAACGCAGCGGGGCCCTCTTTCTGCCACACGGCACGTACACAGTCCATCACGCCGCGGTAAGGCGAATTATACATCTGCATTCGCTGCTTCACAACTAGGCCCACAAGGGTAGATGAAGGAAAAGGCCAAATGTGTCCAGGGTTGGAAGTGTGAACATGGCAAAGACAGAAAACGAAAGAGAAATTAGTGACTACTGTAAATGTCCTTAAAACACACAGAGCTTCAATAAATACACAGAGAGATGCAGTGTGTCACTTTAACAGCGTCTGCTCAGACAGCTGTACACCATCCAACAGCTGCACATGAAGACTCTGACCAGTGTCCTTCAACTAACATGTTTGGGCAGGTGGACCAGAGGCAGCTGTGAAAGTCAGTATGTGAGGCTGCATGGTTAAGGCCAACACGTGTAGATGGTTGGCCCAGGCGTGGCACCTGTACATTTCTTCAGCAAACTTTTGTTTAGAGAGGGAAAACATCTTAATACCCATCCTAATTCTGTGGTGAAAGACAAATGAAATGTTGCTCTTACCTTCAGCTGGGTTCATGACTGCATCGTGAAGCAGCGTGGCCACACACCCAGCTGTTCCTGAAACAAATACACCTCGGAAATTACTACACATTGAGATAATTGTGAAGGATACAGAAGGAAAGTAGAGGAGACTGGAATAGAGAAAATAATCTTCGCTTGCAGCTAGGGCTGTCCAAGTTAACCAAAGTTTGTTTTAACATCAATCATTTCTTTAGCGCATTAAGGCAACTTGCAACTTTGAGGCTGTAGCAGGCTCAGTTTTAAAGCTAGTGAAGATACTGGTGAAAACTAGAAGACCTGAAGAATCCATTGGTACCAACCATACTAGATTGTTAAATAACACTCCAAAGTGCACCAAATTTTGGTGAGGAAATGCTGGCTTGGCTATTTGCAAAGGGGTCCCTTGACCTCTGACCTCAAGATATGTGAATGAAAATGGGTCTCCTGTCTCCCCTTTACAGGCATGCCCAATTTATGATAATCATATGCAGTTTTGGGAAAGTTATAGTCAAGTCAGTTGTTGTCTGTAGGGCTTGAGTTTGCCATGTTATGATTTGAGCATATTTTTTATGATAAATGCAGTACCTGTGAGGGTTTCTGGACAATATTTATCATCGTTTTGTGTCGTTAACTGATTTCCAATAATAAATATATACATACATTTGCATAAAGCAGCAAATTTGGCCACTCCTATGTTGATAAGAACATAAAAAACTTCACAAATGTCTGTTTAAGGTACATTTTGAACAGATGAAAAATGTGCAACTAATTAGCGACTGATCAGGAGTAACTGTGGACTATCGTGCTTAAATCTTTTAATTGATTGACAGCCCTACTTGCAACAGAAAGAACCCTTTTGATCATGTCACAGCCTTCACTGCTTTACTTTAAAGCTGCAGGTGTCAAGCTCAAAACAATATATTATCATAGCAGAAATGGTGCATATTGAGCAAACTGCACAGGCAGCAAACTAGGGATTGATCCTGACTAAATTCACGTGGCCAAACCTGAGCAAAGAGAGACACCTAGTGGACGAGGCTGTTCATTGTTGTTGTGTTTTTTTTTTTGGAGGGATTTAAACCAAAATCTTTTGGACAGGACCAAGAGGACAGAGAGCAGATGAGATGGGAGAAAGAGGACTTACCCAGCCTCCCACTAAACTGGAAAAAGGGAGAGAGAGAGAGAGTAGGGAGAACAAGGAATAAGGAAATGGTTGACATTCAGACCAAGGTTTTAAAAATTGGTTGAATCTTTGGGTGAATCTCTTTCTATTTTGTAAGCAATGGGACTTTTCTGAACTTGACCCACATAGGACAGAATGTTTAACTTTCCTAAAAGCAAGCAACAGCTGATCCGGGCAATTCCTTACAGTTTACAACTGCAGCTATGAATTTCCAATTTGATGTCCTGACAGGGGTTTTTACAACTGGTCAGGCCATGTCTGTTTAGGCTGAGTCAGCAGCTTCATAGAGCTCACACCGATGGTGCTAGGCATTCGAGTTCTCAAAGTTAAGATGGCCATACATGATCTGTAAATCTATTGTACATATCACTGTTAATGCGTGCATGTGTCGGTTTTATGGTACCATTAGCCAAATGACTGTTAGCCCCTGGGTGAATGACATCACTTAGAGTCTTTTTGAGTTTCTCATAGCTGGCAAAATAGAGGGCATGGGCAGGACCCGCCCCAACTGCTGTTGCATTCAGCCCTCTCATTGGCCGCCAGACTCCCTCTGTGACCACAATGCGGCGAAGGGCGTCCATCACGTTCCTGTAGCGGGCTGCGGGGTCGGGCTGGAGGCTCTGCATGCGTGTCTGGAAAAGACGAAAAGGTGGAATGTGGCAAAGTCAACAGTGTGATCCCTTCCCACCCACAAGGGCTTGCCATTAAACCTGCAGTAAGCAGAATGTATTTGGTATGTGGTGGCATCAGCCATATATACATATATACGTGGTGGCATCAGCCATATTTTATGGAGAGGTTTGCTGGGGCAGCAGCATCACAGCTGCAGACAGGAAGAGGCTGGATAAGATTATCAAAAGGGCCAGCTCTGTCCTGGGATGCTCTCTGGACTCAGTGCAGGTGGTGGGAGAGAGGAGGACGATGGCTAAGCTGTCATCCATGATGGAGAAGGACTCCCACCCCATGAGAGACACCATCAGAGCTCTGGAGAGCTCCTTCAGTGACAGGCTGCTACACCCTAAGTGTACGAAGGAGCGTTACAGAAGGTCCTTCCTGCCTGCAGCTGTTAGACTCCACAACCAGCACTGCTCCCAGTAAACCACATACACAGCCACATTCACAACAAACTCACCGGACATAAGTGAAATAAGAACTCATGTACAATTATATCATCTGCTCAAATTATAGTAACTGGACAATCATTTATTGATATGCTGGACATATTTTGGCTTTACTTTCTATTATGTATATATTATTTTATTTTATTTGTATTAATAGTGTTTTAAAATCTATGCTTCTTGTTTATTGCACTATTCACTTTGCTGCTGTAACCTGTGAATTTCTCCACTGTGGGACCAATAAAGGAATATTTTATCTTATCTTATCATTTGGCAAAAATTACATTTTGTTTCAGCATATTGTAATTCAAGTGTTCTGAGAGAAAACTTGATTTCTGTACCCCCTTATGGCTCTGTTTTTATGCTTTGAAAAAGTCTAGCCTGTGACAGGAGACTTTGGCCAATCACAGGTCATTTCAGAGATAGGACCTTCATATTATCTGTTCATTAAGTGGAGGCAGCTGTCAATCACTGCCAAACTCTGATCCTATGGTCAAACAAGGCAGCATTGATCAAATATGAATCAATATTCTGTTATTTTAATGCCTATTTCTCACCTCAAATAGTTTCATATACAACTTCTCTTGTACTGTTTAGCTGTGAAATGCCTATTATAGCAAAGGATATTATGGCAATGAAAAGAGTCCCGAATAGACCACAGTATGAATAAGAGGTCAAATAAGGGAAATTTGACATTGTGTGTGGTGCACATACATAATTGAATAGAAGGAAGCATGGAGTTACAAGCTCCAAGGTCACAAGGGGACATAAGCTGACTTCCTGTAAGCCTCTTTTCCCACTGACCCTGAAGCACAGCTTTCTCTCTTCCTCTTAAAATACACACATGCACACACTGAGATAAATGGTAAGATTATGGAAACATTACCTTAAGGACAAGTGCAAGAGATTAGTGTTTCAGTCACCTGTTACTTGGTATTTAGAGATGGTTGCCTGGGGGGGGGGGGGGTCGCACTGGGTGAGTATGTCTGTCTCTGAGGAACTGGCAGCGACATAATCTCTGAATACCAAACTTCCAGCTGAATGGACAAACATCCACCCCACTGCGTATGTGCATGTAGAGCTCTAGCAAAGCATAAACATGGCCTCATGTCACTCTATACTACAGCTGTGGAATGCACATCCCCGAGAGAGCTAGCAGACAGTGCTCCAACTACATGCATACGCACATGTATTTGTAACCAAGACTGTAATTTGAATATTAGCTTCCTTGTTCATTCATAAATGGACATCTTGCATGTAACAGCTATAGGTCAAGTGTTTATCTAGGGTGTGTTTGCACACATAGAAAACAAACATACATTACATTAGAGCTGACCCGTATTCTTCAAAGCCTAAAATCTTTGACCATAACTACTGTAATTAATCTCCAAATCACTATTTGAATGCTTTATATATATATATATATATATATATATATATATATATATATATATATATATATATATATATATATATATATATATATATATATATATATATATATACACATTTTTAAATATATATTAGTTACTCTCAGATGGATATTGCTGATTGTGGTGTGTTTATGTACAGTAGTGTGGCAGCTGCTTTTTCACTGAAGCTTTTTGAAGCTCAAAAATAGTATTTGGGAGAGCCCTAGACTACATCAACCACTCTTTGGAGCGAACATTGAAGACTTCTTGGTTTCTTTCAATAACAGATTCAATACAGTTGAAATTCCAGTCGTGGGCAATGTGCAGTGTACACTGGCAGACCTACAAATGCAACACACTTTTTAAAATCCACAACTAATTGCTGGGATTTAGGATACTTTAAGGGCGAATGACATCCTATTGTAAACTATAATTACACAACAATCTCTTAAGTGAAAGGCTTATAGTACAGGAGGGAAAGCCTTTATTTGGTCTTGGGGGAACCTCTAAATAGGAATCCTTTAAATGAAAAAGGGATAAGTTAGATACATCTCAAATATTTTTCCTGCTTGTGGCTGTTTATGTGCAGTAGACTTCATTTTTGCTGAGTCACAAAAATGCCCCCAATCTCGCGTGACTTGCTTGGAAAGTCCCTGAGAAGCAATGGTGGGGTGTAGCAGACACTGTGTACATAACAAGGTTGTGCAAACATCGGTCTTGTCCAGGTTCAGCATGGCAACAGTTCGACTACAGGTGGATGAGACATGAATGCACAGCTCTGCAGTCTGACGTGGACAGCTGGCTATACTAAGCTCATTGCCATTTGCCCCATCATCTCTCTGACCCTGCTGTGCCTGTGTTAGACAATGATCAGTGCTGCATCGCCCAATCTAGCTGACCTCTTGAAGCAATAGGTCACGCCTCTACAGCCATGTTTGAGTTAAATAAACATACATGATAGAGAAGATAAGAACTGTCCCAGTGAGGTTGCGTGACTCACATGTGATCAAAAGACCTTTGCTGACAATCAGTTACAATATATGAAGCAGCAGGCTTGCTGCCAAACTATAAAACTACCAAACTGTGCAAAGCGAAGGAGCAACAGATGCTAAGGTGTGGACTGGAGGGGGCAAATGGTTTCAAAACTGCAGTGTAATTTATTTCTGTGTTTTGTAAAAACAGTAGCAGATGACAACTAGAAACAACAACGTTCAACCACCCCCTACTTTTTGTAAACAGAAAGTAACGTTATAGCTTTGGTCTCCAGCTGTTGCAGCTGGTAGTATTAATAAGTTGTTCATCACTCCTTAGGTCATATAATAACTTCCAATTTGCTTACACGGGTCACACGCGTTAATTAACTGCGTAATGTTATATCCGTTGAGGGTTTGACAGCAAATTGACGTGAGTAATTTTACATAAAGTGGCCAAATGGGCTCTTGTACTTGACCCTGCTAAAGGATGTCATAACTACTAGCCTGTAGCTAACGTTTGACGCGCTTAATTTATAATAGCATGCTAACAAGTTAGCTACAAGGGGTGTACAACGCTAACTGAGCCCACTGACCTTGCCGTCACAGCCGTTACCACTGCAGCGTGTTTAGGTTTGGTTAGCAAGCAAGCTAATACGCAATGCTAACAAACACGTTGGCCACAAGAATAACATACACAGAGCACAACGGAGACCTGAAAGCACTGAACATTCATACAAAGTAGAGGGCCAGCTGGTTAGCCTCTGAGCTATGCTACCTTGACACAGTCGATGGGGAACATGAGGCAGTGCTCCATGATCCCGGCCACGGCTCCAGCCAACATGTGGGTGCCAGTGGAGGCTCCCTGTGGCAAACCCTCATAGTCTGGTTCAGAGTCCTCTGCTTGTGCATCTTGTGCGTTACAGATAAAATCAACAGTCTGTAGCTCCGTTTCCCCTCCGATCCGGGGTGTCAGACTCCCCACGATACTTTCCGAAACTCCCCATAATCTGCCCCCCAGCCATCGAACTTCTGCCCCGGCAGATGCACCAGCAACCCCGGGATCATTGCCTGTAGTCTCCGCTGTCATCCGACGCCTCCTCACAAATCCATCTGCTTCCATGAGAAACCAGATAAAATGTTAAAATCTTTAGGCACGCAGACACGGCGTCGTGTGGGTGATTTCAGTCCTTAAGTTTCACATTCCCGTATTGCCTGCTACACCATTCCCTCCCCGCCTCTGTGCTTCCCTGCCAGGGCCGAGCAAGGGAGGCCGTGGCGGACAAATACACACCGAGCAACACCACAGGCCGCGATGCGGAAGTGATCTCTGATTGGTTGCTATGGACAAGTCCTCCTAACGCCATTGGCTAATAGACATGTCACTCATAATCGAAGCCTTCAAATCCTGTCATGAGGCAGTTTAGTACATCTGTGAAAGCCATCAAACATACAGGTCACTGCAGGTCACTCTACAAGACATTTCTTAATACATACATTTTGACTTAGTGTGAAGAAATGTCAGTGACCACAGAAAAGCTTGATATGAGTATTTATTTATTTATTTATTTATGTTTTCCTAGCCAACTTGACAGGTCACAGCCTCGATGTTATTTACATGTTCACATAAATAATATCTCTAATTCTGTTTTTCTCTGTCAGTGATACACAGAGTATTTTAACTAGTTAGCTTTTTGTTCATTTTGGGACTACAAAACTTAAAATGTGCATTTTTCATTTATAGATATATAGTAATAATTTGTTCAGAATGAGGAAAATAATCTCATTTAATTCTTTTACAGTCTTCTTTCATTATCTGCATATTTTTATGAAAAGACAAAATTTCTTATTTATAATAAATGTAATGTATGAATATGCCACATCAAGTGAAACAAATATCATGTCATGTTTGCACTTTAAAATGTTTAGTTTTAATTTAGTGTAGTTCAAGGTTTAGTCAATAAAATCTAAGAAAATATTTTAAAATGTCCATCACAACTGAACCAACAGTTCAGGGTTTTGAATCTTTTTTCCCCCAAATTCTTGGCAGTCAGTTTTTTGTTGACGATGTAATACATTAATATACAAATTGTTTCAAAACTAGATCAGTTCACAATATATTAAACAGACTGCCATTTCTCCACCCCACACTGACTTTTTATTAAGGAAACAGTCAATTCTTCAAAATTTTCTGTATCTGCTATGTTTGTGTTGTATTTATATATTTTACTGTATTATATCGCATTGTGTTGTAGTTTGCTGTACTGTGTTGTACTGTGTTGTACTGTAGTGGTTGTTGAAGCATTGTATTGGTAATATTTCTAGTTTGTAATGACCTGCCCTGGGACCACAGTCAAAAATGGGCTCTTTAGATAATTCTGGTACATTTACATTGAGGTAGAAACTGTTAATGTGCACTGTCCCTGATAAATACATCACACACACACACACACACACACACACACACACACACACACACACACACACACACACACACACGCACACACATACATACATACATACACACATACATACATACACACATACATACATACATACATATATACATATACACATTAATACAATTCCCCCTGATCCAAATGACACTTCCCCTTGACTTCGGAGGCTGAGTGGAGGTGTCTTGGCACAACTTCACCTAGTTCAACAGTGCACGGAGAAGGGTAAAAGGCTGAAAAGGTCAAAACTCTTGCAGTAAATAAAACAACTTTATTGTGAGACCAACATGTTTTGGCATGTGGCCTTTATCAGGGTGAGATGACCCTGGCTTCCCTCAGATTTCCCCTTGACTAACAATGTGCTTACTAATCATGGGACACAATAGATGTCCTCATTGTAGGAAGGCACTCACGTTTTTTTTTCCTTCACAGTAACACCTTTTATGGTCTAATATGAGCTTATATTTAAGAATTAGGAAGGCTGAAAGCTGTTAAGCCTAACATCTTCACTAGTGAACCTCTCTGTCTGGAGGAAAAGGAGCACTTTTTTCAGAAAATGAGGTAATTGTGTTTTGTTGCGGCACTGTTATAACATAATTGAATTTTCTTCTTTATTGCCTGGGAGAGCCTTCAAGAACTGTAGTGTTGAATTTCTGCCGACAAAGGGGAATGAAGTGTTAATTTCTGCTTACAAGAACAAAATCTCCTGCTTCTGATCTGGTTATGGTTGATTGGCTGTTGTCCGCAGACGTTCCTTAAAGGAAAACCAAGCAGACAGCATATCAGGATAATTTCTCTTCCCTGAAACTAATGCTACTCTAATACACCAAGGGAGAAGCATGTTAGGTCTAGCGGGAAACTCGAGATCACCATAACACCTCATTTCATTCTGTCCGCCAAGAGAGTGCACAATCTATATGAGCCGCAGGAATTATTTTACACTGTCTAAGCAAAACATAGTCAAAAATCCACATTATATAGACAACATGAGGCAATAACTTGATTCAGTTCTGCTGTGTTTGGTTGTTTTTTGTACCAATTAACACCCTTCATTCCTTAGACCCCAATCTCTGTCTCCTCCCTGGACTGCTGCTCAGGTCCATAGATGATCTATGGCCTCTTATCTTATTAAGGCATCCTAAGTGAACCACTAGGCCAGTATGACATCTTCAGAAGGAGCACTAAGAAACCGTTCTTTGTTAAGAGCTCATCTTAAAACTCTTAAGGTGGGCCCTTATCATGAGATGACTTGTGCCCAACCCAAACCAGCTGAGAGAAGACGTCTTGAACTACACGTTTTGATTATTATACAGTATATATTCATATATAGTGTGTATACTGTGTGTGAAATCTCCACAAACAAGTTTCACATGTGCTCTGTGGAGTTTCACATGCAAACATTTTGGTCCCACTGTATTCTGATATCTTGTGGATATTTTTATATAACATATTTGTGTATTTACAGTTACAGTTTTTCTCATTTGCTTCGGCTCAGTTCTTGAATGAGAATTTTTTCTCAACACAATTACTCAACATTTTGTTTATTATTAACAACAGATTACACGCAATACAATGAGTACTCACCTGCACATGTTGTGATCAAAATGAGTTGATTCTCAGTAAAACTGTCACACTCTTTACAACTCCTAAACATTCTTTCATCATTTGAGCCTTCACATGCAAACTGCTTAGGACAGTCAAAGTTAATGGAAAATCATCTTAACACCACTAATTTGTTTATTGAATTAACACAGCTTGTGATTTGTTGGTTGTTTGGCCCAATTTTAAAGCTAGAGTGCAGATAATGACATCATATGAAACTGGAAAAACCTAAGGAATCCATGGGTATCAACCATGTCATAGAAACAGAATCGCCTTTATTGTCATTATAGTGCATACAACAAAATTGTGTGCAACTCCTTTGGTGCATTTTGAAGAAATAAATACTTAAAGTACTTAAATAATAATTAAATATGTACAGCGATGTACAAAGGGAAAGAAAATGCAAAACTGTAGAGAATTTAGAAATGTTAACAAGAGATTTGTACAATTTAAATAAGAAAGTATGTGGATATTGCACACAAGATGTTATTGCTAATATTCAAACAAGCTTCACCTGATTTTTGATGATGAAAAACTTGCATGGCCATTTTCATAAGGGTCCCTTGACCTCTGACCTCAAGATATGCAATGAAAATGGATTCTATGGGTCCCCACTAGTCTCCCCTTTACAGACATGTCCATTTTATGAAAGTCACATGCAGTTTGGGGCAAGTCAAAGTCAAGTCAGCACACTGACACACTGACAGCTGTTGTCTGTTGGGCTGCAGTTTAGCATGTTATGATTAGAGCATATTATTTTATGCTAAATGCAGCACCTGTGAGGGTTTATGGACAATATTTGTCATTGTTTTGTGTTGCTAATTGATTTCCAATAATACATATATCCATACATTTTCCATATATTTGCATAAACTCTACAATACACTCATCAACTATATTGATGAGAGTATTAATACTTCACAAATCTCCATTTAAGGTACATTTGGAGCAGATAAAAATGTGATTAATTTGCGATTAATCATGATTAAATATTTGAATCGATTTACAGCCCAGAAAATGATCCATTCAGTGAACAAAATCTGTTAGACATACATGTATAATCCATAAGTATCTATGACATGGTGTTACGTACTGTGAAGAGGAACATTTTTTTTGTTTTTTGCTTTACTTTTGACATGGATGTTATTTTGTGACAAATTTTCTGTTCATCTAAAAATCTCAGTGTGATACACAACAGCATTCAGTTAGGCACAACTGTCATCCTTAAACAGGACATGGGATGGAACAACTATGCCACCTAGTGGACAATGCTGATAATGACAGGCTGATGGATGGATGGATGGATGGATGGATGGGTCAGATCAAGGTTCCTTATTTGTCATATATCAGTTCCAGCAAAGCTTGTAGAAAATCCCACAAGTACATGTAAAAGCAACATGATAATGTGAGGCATAATGTAGTGCAGTTAAAATAAATTTAAGTAAGGGGGGCGGCAGTAGCTCAGTCCGTAAGGATTTGGGTTAGGATGCGGAGGACCCGGGTTCAAATCCCCCATGGACCAAGACCAACTGGTTGCTGGAGAGGTGCCAGTTTACCTCTTGGGCACTGCCGAGGTGCCCCTGAGCAAGGCACCAAACCCCCAACTGCTCTGGGCGCTTGTCAGGAGCAGCCCCATCACTCTGACATCTCTCCATTGACATGTATATGTACTGTGTGAACAACAGAGTGTAAAACTGAATTTCCCCACTGTGGGACTAATAAAGGAATATCTTCTTCTTCTTCTAAATATAAAATAGTAATGTAAATGTAAATCAGTGGTGCAGTGGTTAGCGCTGTCGCCTCACAGCAAGAGGGTCACAGGTTCGAATCTGGCTTGGGGCTCTCCTGTGTGGAGTTTGCATGTTCTCTCCACGTTTGTGTGGGTTTTCTCCAGGTACTCCAGCTTCCTCCCACAGTCTCAAGACGTACAGATTAGGTTAACTGATGACTCTAAATAGCCCGTAGATGTGAATGTGAGCGGGAATGGTTGTCTTTCTTTGCCCTGCGATGGACTGGCGACCTCTCCAGGGTGAACCCCGCCTTCGCCCAATGCCAGCTTGGGTCGGCTCCAGCACCCCCGCGACCCCTAATGGGATAAGTGGTTGAAGATAGATTAATGGATGGAAATGTAAAATTTGTAATTTAGTTGACAATGGTATTTCAGATGGGAAAAGTGAATGTTAACAGGATATACAGTATGCATGATGAGAAGTAATATACTGTACATACACGTATATTATTGTTAGTTTTACCTGCTTTTCTGCCTTAAAAGACAAGAAAACATCTTGAACTTAATTTGTGCATTGATACCTTTTAAATAACTATTGCACTGTACTGTTCTGTTCTTTGTATGTACAAACAAGTAGCACATGATAATAAAGTAGAGCAATCCAACAATTTGGACACTAAATCTTGTCTGTGGACCTCCTGTTTCTGAAAAAAAAGAAGAAAGTGGAAACTGTCCCTCAAATACAGGAGTAAGGGGTAGAGGATAAACGGAAACTGGGGCATGTGAGAGGCCTCACAAGGAGAGGTCAGTGAATGAGTACGTGAGGGTGCCTAATTCATTCTGCCATGTCTTAGGAGTTGAAGCCTCATCCTATAGGCTTCCAAAAGCTGCTCTTTTGAACCTTTAAATAAAGCTTTAACAGGCTGCGGGCGGCTCCACGAACGGTATTCAATCTTTGGTTGACGATCACATTTCTTGGCACGATGCCAGATTTTCGGAGAGGGCGGATTGAAATAGGATCCAGGATAAAACTCCAGCTATGGCTGCAGCGTTGTTGTGGACTAGTCGAGGATGGAAAACTAGGACTGCTGTGGGGACAGTATCGAGATGCAGATCCAGTCACAGTGCTGTAAAATCCCAGTATGACGCACTGGTCATCGGAGGAGGTGAGATCTGTGGACTGCTGGGGCGAACAGTGCAGAAAACACAGGGGCTACAGTATGGTACAGTAAGTGACAGCGTGCGCTTTAGCTACACTGACATGTGTCAGCTAAGCTTGCCAAAGTGATTATCAACTAAAACTCTTTTTGCCGTCTAAGAGAGAGAAGAGGAGGTTTGGCTCTGTCTTAAGTATTTAACAAGTTCATTTGACTGTAAAAAGTACTGCAGAATTTAGTGTAATTTCTATGATGAATTTACATTTATTTTACCATGCACTTTGCACTTTGACTGCATTATTTTCTTTATGAAAATGCACATGTGGACCGACTATATCTATTTATTATGTGCCTAATTATTATTTAGAATTATATTTTATTATTTATTATAATAGTCTACATTGTTTGATTGTCTACTTACTTTTTACTGCCCTTTATGACACTTTGCATACAGAACACGTCCCTAACCTTATAGCTGTTGCTCTGTATAGTAACCTATATTTAAAGACCATCTTTTAATGCATTGTAGATGTCACTGGATGCTGCAAACTCAATTTGGTTGTACCTGTACAGTGACAATAATCTAATCTAATCTAATCTAATTTTAGGAAAACTGACCTGACATTTGTTACATTTCCTTGCAGGACACAATGGACTGGTGGCAGTGAGTTAATACATTTGTTTTCCTACATTATTACATGTCATCATAAGTTCAGCAACAGGGACAAAAGTGTGTGTGTGTGTGTGTGTGTGTGTGTGTGTGCGTGTGTGTGCGCATACAGGCTGCCTATCTTCAGAAGGGTGGACTGAGGACAGCAGTGCTGGAGCGTAGACATGTGTTGGGAGGAGCAGCGGTTTCAGAAGAAATCATTCCTGGTAGCGTGGCATCTGGCCTGGATATAATCCTGGCTCAGTTATCCAGCGTCACACTGCAAACACAACACACTCACCCACATCCACCCACACCCACTCACACAGACACACAATCATGTTTCCATGACTTATGAGGACATTACATTGACTTATATTCATTTCCTAGAGACTTACCCTAACCCTAAGTGTTACGGTTACTTGTCTAATCCTAACCTCAACCTAAACCTAACCTTACCCTAACCCTAAGTCAAGCTCTCACCCTAAAATATAATGTTTTACGTTATGGGGACATGCATTTTGTCCCAAAAAGGAAGGCAAGTCCCAACAATGTGACTGTGTAAACAGATTCATGTCCCAACAACATATTGTATATCAGCCTTACCAACTATCTGCATGCCCAGATACCACCAGAAATTGTTATTTGTGGATTATTACTATTATTTACAAATTACCAAACATTTCTTAACCGTCTCTGAACTGAATATAAGTGACATTTATAATGAAAGGAAATGGCCATTGTGAAAGGCAAACTATGCAGAAAGAGAAGCAGCTGGTGTGAACCACGGATGCGTGAATCACACAGCTGTTCGCTAACACAGCCGCCATGCCCTGTTCACACGGCCGGTCTGGCCCAGGCGTTCGAGTAACAATACTCTTGTGTGCAGGTTTCCACTTCTCCAGGTGTTCCTATGTGCTCAGTTTATTAAGACCCCACATATACGTAGACTTGGAGCTCAAGGTAAACATCGTAAAATTGTCAAATATGTTATTTCAAGCTAATTTTGAGAGGGCTAAAAGTTGGTGTTGCTTGCTGAGCTTCCTTTATTGTGCCTGAATTTGTCCTCAGAAACATGGGCTGAAGGTGTATAGGAGGGACCCCCATGCTTTCACTCCAATGTTGGAGGAGGGCATGGGCGGCGCCCCACCAAGGTCTCTCACCCTGGGTTCAGATCTGGCCATGAATCAGAGGGAGATCGCCAAGTTCTCAAAGAAGGATGCTAAGGTGCTTCAAGTATTATATTATTATTATTATTATTTAAGTAATATTATTATTATTATAGCCATTGTAAATGTTTCTGCATTTTACACTTGATGTATTTAAGCTCTTGTTACAGTATGAACTGAAAAAGTTCTTCAGTCTCTATCTAGACCTTTTTTTCCACCAGTGTAAAGTCTTTTGTTCTAATACAATCCCACATCTGGCTCACCCTCATCTCTACCCATCCTTTGACATGTACCTAGGCCTATCCAGAGTTTGGTGCCCACCTTGAGAAGCTAGCCAGAGCTATCCACCCTCTTCTGGATGCTCCTCCTGTAGACATTCCAGGTCTTACCACTGGGCCACTGAGGAAGAGGCTGGCTGCAGCTAAAACACTGAGGCCTATTGTCAAATGTGGTGCGTTGGGATATGAACATTTATATTTTCAATGCCAGAATAAGAAATCATATATTCATTTTGTTTTGCATTAAATGAATCATGATGTTCATGAATTTAAAGGTCTGAAGCTGGGCAGAAACATCCCAGACTTTTATGAGATTATAACTGCGCCAGTAATGAAGGTGTGTAATGGCTTACACTAAGTTTAACATTAATTGCTGTTTTCTATTAACTGCATCGTGGCTAACATTGTATTTTGTATTGTAGATCCTCAATCGATGGTTTGAGTCAGAGCCGCTGAAAGCAACACTGGCTACTGATGCTGTGATAGGAGCCATGACCAGTCCAAGTAATCCTGGCAGTGGGTGAGACACTTTTAATGTTACCTTGTGGCACACATAGACCCAATCCCAATGTCCAAACACAGGCACTTTCCTGCAAAGTCTGTGAGGATTTAGGGTTGATCTTTTGTCCAAACTTCAAATCCTTGCGGGCTCTCTCGCAGATGTTCCTAAGTTTGCATTTCTGCAGATGTTGTCTGAGGGAATTACCCACATTTCATAGCGTTGTGACTAGGGTTGGAAATTAACTTTTTTGTCCACCTGCCACTGTGGCTGGTGGACTCCAAAATCTATTCACTCAATAGATTACCATTGTTTTTTTGGCTGGTGAGTGAAGCAAATCTGTCAGCCACTTGCATATTTCACCAGCATTTGACTAGTGGCTAGTGCTAATTTCCAACCCTGGTTGTGACATTAAACACTAGGGGACCATGGTTACCAGGTAAACAAAGAGGATGGCACATAGGTTTCAGTCTGGCATATTAAATACAAACAGAAACATGAACATTAAGCTGGAAAAAAAGACAGACAACCATTCATGTTCACATTCACACCTAGGGGCAATCTAGAGTCATCAATTAATAATTATTCATCAAGGTAACTTGATATGTCTTTGCCTTGAAGGTATGTGCTCTTGCACCATGTGATGGGAGAATTGGAGAAGGAGAAAGGATCGTGGGGTTATGTGGAGGGAGGCATGGGAGGTGTGTCTCAGGCTATTGCTAGCTCCGCTCGATCCTATGGCGTAGACATTTTCACCAAGAAGGTACTATGGTTTTGATTACTGATTCTGATGCAGTGTATATTGTGGAGACTATATCCTAGAATCTGTATTTTGGTCTTTACAGTGTGTATCCTTGGCAGGATGTGGGACAGGTCCTGGTTGGTTCAGATGGTGCTGCCAAGGGAGTGGTGCTAAAGGATGGCACAGAGATCCACAGTAAAGTTGTTTTATCAAATGCTACCCCATATGTTACATTCAAGAACCTCACACCACAGGTAATATAAAGAAATAAACACCACATGTTGGCCTAATCATGGCACCAGACAAGAGGACCTATTCTGGTTTCCTGTTTTCATTGTAGGCCGCCCTCTCTCTCGAGTTCATCAAAACCGTAGATCAGATAGACTACACCTCACCTGTGACCAAGATCAACGGTAAACCTGTTCTGTTTCTGTCATGCATGCAATTCACCTTGTGCAAACATTTCACTAGCTAGAGGACATTATCAACTGTATCCAAAGAGGGTGACCGTGAAAATAATATAAAATTACCACTCCTAAGATACAGTAGAGACATTTTTCGGTGTTTACTGACACAGAATGTAAAAGAAGATGCCACTTAGGCTGCTAGCTACAAGGCTCACTGTCTTATCTCTGTGCAAGCATTGTTTCTCCGTTTGCAATATTTAGATGAAAATGTGCATTCTTTAGTTATACTACAGAGTGCTACAGGGGTCAGTCCTAAAACACAGAAATGAGTTAGCACTTTAGCACGCCCGGTTCCCTCGTTTGGAAGTCATAAAAATGGTGTTGATTTGCGGAGATTATCTTGCTGAACAAAACGTGTAACTATCATGAACATGTGTTTGCCACAGAGCTTATTTTCTACAAAAACCCAAAACCCAATGGAAACATCTCATTGACTTTTTGTCGAGGTAACCCAGGGCGATGCTATCTTCCTGGTTGGCCTACAAAAATACGTCACCCCTGGAACACTCTATTGGTCTGTGTTTGTTGCTGTTGAACCACTACTTACACAGTTTGAAAGCCAAAAAGAAGTGTGAATAAGGCACAAACCAATGTAGCGTATCAAGAGGGATCATAGAGAACTGTATATTATTGCAGTGTAAGATATCTCTCTCTACGCTCTCTACGTCCTTACTGTATTATAAAACAGTGTAAACAGACCCAACTACAACTGTTTAGAGTTTTTCAGTTTCCTGTGTGGTGCCATTTGTAGCTCCTGCTTGTTAACTAGAAAAAGAAAAGAAAGAAAGATATTCCTTTATTAGTCCCACAGTGGGGAAATTCAGTTTTACACTCTGTTGTTCACACAGTACAGTTCACACAGTACATATACATGTCAATGGAGAGATGTCAGAGTGAGGGGGCTGCTCCTGACAAGCGCCCAGAGCAGTTGGGGGTTTGGTGCCTTGCTCAGGGGCACCTCGGCAGTAAACTGGCACCTCTCCAGCAACCAGTTGGTCTTGGTCCATGGGGGATTTGAACCCGGGTCCTCCACATCCTAACCCAAGTCCTTACGGACTGAGCTACTGCCGCCCCCAAACTACAGTTGAGCTGTAGTACTTTATTACTAAATAAGTCTTTACTCCCAACTGATCCTTTACAGTGCACTGCTTTTTCGATTTATGCGACGTTCACATTGCATTTCCGATCTTTCTGCATAGACTGTTTATATTCATGTTTAAAGTGACCGATATCTGACATCAGTGTGAACCGATCTCTCCTCTGATATGCTTCATACCAAATAACGTCACACACACGGGAGACTGCCATCCGATGGCGCATTGTTCCCAAAACACACACTGTGTCCAGTCCAGTGACTGCCTGACTCTGTTAACATATTGCTCAATTTAACAGATCTGGATTCCCTGTTGCACTGATGATACTCTTAAATCATAACTTATGACGTTACACGAATGTTTCATTTTGGCTGATATTTAAGTTAAACAGCTATTCTGTGAAATAAGTTAAATGAACTTAAGTAAGATCTGTAACATTACTGTTTGACATCCTAAAACACAGCCAGTCAGCACGTCCCTAAATTTTTTTAATAACATATGATTTCATTAAATCCAATCTTTGCTTTGTCAAACATGACAAATTTATTGTTATTATTTAAGAGCAAAAGGTCTGTTTCATAAGGTTATTTACATTTTACATGACTGACGAGGCAAATAAAGTCTTCAACTGTTTCCAAGCAAAACCTCCGTTGACATGTTAAATTTAACCGAGCCAAGCTTACCAGTAAACATCTAAGATAAGATAAGATACGATAAGATGAACCTTTATTAATCCCCGGAGGGAAATTCGGGACTCCTTCTAAGAGATAGTTTATGATTTTTTACGACTCATAAACAGACACTGACTCATTCAGTCAACTAGTAGTTAATTTTTTTAACTCCATGTAAAGTGAAAGGTAATGTTTTACACTTTTTTGTAACTGCAGATGTATTAAATTGACTGAGGGAAACATGATGCTGAATTTCGCAGAACTCTGGAATATAAAAGTCTTTTTGTCAGGTAACAGACATTATCAGTGACTGAGTGTCACTGTGGAGAGAGAGCTTATTTTTTATAGTTTCAACAGACTGCTCCGACACTGTATGGTGATTGATCTACGCCTGCACAGTAAAGTATAACGTGGAAGAACGCACATGAATTCAGATACGACCACTCTCACGGCGGTCGCTTGGCCTGTGATCCAATATGTATCAGATTTAGGACCACGTATGAAAGTGGTCCAGATCTGATCAGGAAAAAAAAATGCATTTCTGTGTCCATGAGCCATGTTGTGCTTTGGTATCAAAAACTTTTGACATTTTGAGACTTTTGCAAGAATTGCATTTTTTGGCAACTGGATGGTGAGCACTTCTGTTCTGGAAACTGCTCAGAAACCTCCTATTTCCAATCTAGCGAGGAAAGCAATCCATCCTCTGAATGCTCTAGGTCTCTTGTTTGTGGTTGTAAAGTTTCATGAGGCTGTGATTATCCTAGAGGTCACCACAGGTCATTTCATAGAGAGGTCAAATCTCAAAAAATAATCTCATTAAAATAAAACTATGGGGACTAACATCATCACATATGATTACAGTTGGGCTCAATTTATGTAATTCCAAGAGGGTTTAGGAACCCCAGTACGCAGAAATATTCAAATACATCATTTTCAGAACAGGCAAAAATAACACATTTACACTGCATGAAAGAACTACATGGTGATTATCATAAAGTGGTCATGTCTGTAAAGGGGAGAGTCATGGGTACCCATAGAACCCATTTTCATGCACATATCTTGAGGTCGAAGGTCAAGGGACCCCTTTGAAAACGACCATGCCAGTTTTACCTCGCTAAAACTGACCCCAACTTTGGAGCATTGTTTAGCCTCCTTCCCCACATGCTAGCATGACAATGGATTCCTTAGGTTTTTTTAGTTTCATATGATATCTGTAGCTTCACTCTAGCCCTAAAACTGATCCTGCTAGAGCTTCTGAAAGACAGTAAAGTCAGTCAGGATCGCCCCCGGCCCCGTGGGTCTCAGAGGTAACATAATGTGGACTGAGCCTATGGCCCAATGATGATTGCTTTTGCAGTACTGCAAACTGGGTGTCTGTAGCAACATGGAAAAATTACAAGCGGGGGACACTGTTTGGAGATCCAAAAACACAGATGCAATTACGGCTTATCGTCATAGGTGCCACCAAAGAGAACGAAATGATCTTCGAGATTATAAGCACACACTTAAAAAAAATTAGAAATGTACATTAAAATGCCACATAATCTACAAGCAAACACCCATTCCATGTCATTTTCTGTTGTGACCTGTTTTTTTTTTGTTTTTGTTTTTTTTACAGTGGCAGTGGACAAGCTACCTAACTTCCTGGCATCTCCCACACCAGATGGTAAACCTGGACCGCACCATCAGTGCTCCATTCATCTTAACTGTGAAAGCGTAGAGCTCCTGCAGACTGCGTATGAAGAGGCCATCAATAGACATCCCTCAGTAAGGTACATACTGTATATCTTCACACTATGGCTGTCAATCGATTAAAACACTCAACTGCTATTCATCGAATGATTGCCCATAGTTAATCGCGATTAATTGCAAATTGGTCACACATTTTTTATCTATTCAAAATGTACCTTAAAGGGAGATTCGTCTGTGTCACTCAAATTGTCACCTCAAGATGGCGGCGCTCTAGTGGCAGCTTGTTACAGCAACTCTGTTGAGCTTCTTCTCTCACAACTGTACACCAGCTGTGCAATATCACTACTACTCAGGTGTAAACTTCAATTCATACTCTGCAATACTCTGCTGGGAATACAATCACTGCAATAGTTATTTTTACACTTGGGCAACTGTGTTAATAGTCTGTTTATTGTCAATAATGTACAGTATACATTGTGTCTATTTGCATATACAGTATTTGTATATAATGCATATATTGTTCCTATTTTTTAATCACCCCACCTCCTTTTTTTACCGTTTCTTTTTTGCACAATCCCCTTTGCTACTGTACTCTGTAAATTTCCCATCTGTAGGACTAATAAAGGAATAGCTTATCTTAATTGTTGACTCTAAATCGCCCATAGGTGCATGGTTGTCTGTCTCTATGCGCCAGACCTGTCTGGGGCGTACCTTGTTTGCGCCCAATGTCAGCGACCCTGAATAAGATAAGTGGTTACAGATAGTGAATGAATGACCTCACCCACCATCTTGTCTCATCATGCCCCTCTGATCCTGTAGACCCATGCTGGAGATGACCATCCCCTCTGTGTTGGATCCCACTCTGGCTCCCCCTGGCTGCCACGTGGTGTCACTGTTCACCCAATTCACCCCCTACCACATAGAGGGCAGGGAGTGGACTGACCAGGACAGGGAGGCCTACGCAGACACAGGTTAGAAAAACACAAAGTTAATACACTCTTCAAACGTATACTGATTAACCTGTTTCAGTGATAAAGCCTGTGTTTGTCTGTCTCCTCAGCGTTTGACTGGGTGGAGCAATACGCCCCTGGGTTTAAAAAGTCGGTGGTGGGCAGGGATATCCTGGCTCCACCTGACCTGGAGAGGATCTTTGGGCTCACCGGAGGGGTACACACGCTATAGATACTGTAGAGAAATTTGAATGTTGATCCACAGCTGATTTGCTTGACATAATCAACTGTCCACTGGAAGGGGAAGTCATTTGCATCCTCGGCAGTGTTGTGTCATTCACTCTCCGCTTAGGGACAGACCTGTTGTGTAAGCAGTTAATGGTTACAGACAGTTTTACCTCAACCAGTGAGTCAGAATCAAAGTTCATCAGCTGTAACATAAACTCACTGTTTATTGTGTACAAATATGACAGTTATTAAACAAATGGCAGGCTACTTTTATCATAATACCTTATATCGAGAAACAAAACAGAAAATGAAATATTTTGGTCATGTCTTTACAGAATATCTTCCATGGATCAATGTCGCTGGACCAACTCTACCTAGCACGACCTTTGCCCTCTCTCTCAGACTACCGTTCACCATTGAAAGGGCTGTACCTGTGTGGTAGTGGCTCTCATCCAGGTTCGCTTTTAATGCTGAGCCTTCAGATTAATATTGAATTGTAAATATGACTGCTTGTTGTGTGTATATTGTAGTATAAGTACAATAATTACTAAGTTGTCTGGTTTCAGAAGAGTGCAGTTAATGAACCTTTGAACCTTTGGCAGAAATATTGTCCTCGCGGCTGATGATAAAGAAATGAACTCACCTGATGATGGCAGACGGCTGAGTCAGCTGCTTCTGATTTCCCCACACTGAGCGAGACTGACTAATTCTTGTTCATTTTATTCATGTTTTTTTTTTTTTTTAGGTGGTGGTGTGATGGGTTCTCCTGGCTGGAATGCAGCGCTCACAGTCATGGCTGACCTGAAACGTCACTGAAACGTATGACGGCAATCAGCATGTGATCTGCTCATCGGTGCTAAACCTCTCTAAATCTGATTTATGTGAATTCGACTGATTTGAGACATAAATTTCATCACTCACTCCAACATACCTCCACTCAGCTGTCTCTCCACCATTTTATGGAAAGGTAAGGGTATCTGAAAACAAAAAAGGTTGATTGAAAAGGTGACGTGAAAGAGACAAGGAGAGACTTTATACACTCCTGACATTAAACATAATTTCAAAACTGCAATCAAACAACATTACTTTTGAATGCATCTAACCGAGCCAGCAGAAAAATCACTGATAAAACACAACATTAATGTTGAAGACAAATTCATTTTTAAAATAACTGACACTTGTCTTAATGAAATTAACTGTTAATGTGGGCTAAATGGTACTTTTTACAACTTTGTATGCATAAATTAATTAATAAAAAATAAATTAATTCAAGCAAATTCATTTCATT
Source organism: Pterois miles (assembly GCA_947000775.1). NCBI lineage: Eukaryota > Metazoa > Chordata > Actinopteri > Perciformes > Scorpaenidae > Pterois > Pterois miles. Next base: position 14,573,748 of record CAMQGK010000341.1, read on the forward strand.
TTCTTATATGCATAATTACTATTGTTGGGCTTTATATATGATATAGGAAATCCGCAGATTTTATCACTTGGTGGTAGGTAAACACCGGTGTTACCAAAAAAAAAAAAAAAAAAAAAAAATCTTAACACAACATCCACTTACTAGATTTCTTCCTGAGCCTTTTAACACAAGATCTGACAGCACAGAAATGTACTAAGTTGACATTAAGTTAAGATTTTTTATTGTAACCCGTAGCTTACAGTATGTACAAATTGTAATGTGTGGCCTACTCAAGGATCTCCCAGCTTTGTATGATTTATATGTTTTTGCATTTGTGTTACTTGTAATAAACATACAGTATAAGTAATACATTATTAATAGAGCTGTGACAATTAATCGATTAGTTGTCAACGATTAAAGGTATTGTCTATTTTGATAATCGATTAAACTGTTTGAGTCATTTTTTTTAAAGAAAAACAAAGTAAAAATTCTCTGACTCCAGCTCCTTAAATGCAAATATTTTCTTGGATTGTTAATAGTTTATATAATAAAAAACTTGACGTCTGTGCATCAACACAGTATTACCACACAAAATATTGCAATACTATGCCCTTATCAATTATCCTCTTCAATCCTGAAATGTGACAGTAAACTGAAGAGTAGTGGAAAAAAAACAAGACATTTGAGGATGTGATCTTAGGCTTTGCAAAACATTGATCAACATTTTCTGACACTTTATAGATCAAATAATTGATTAATCAAGAAAGTAATTAACATTAATTAACAATTTTCATTGCCAATCAGTTTTTGGTAAAGCAAAATTGTCAATCTATTTTAGCAGGAAAGAAAAACTGGATAGAGGACAAAGGTGTGACTGTTTACTAGTTTTCAACAGTCTAGTTAGAGGCATTGCATAAATATGTCAGAATGGAGGATTTGGATTCTTTTCAAAATGTGTGGGATTATGAAGACATGCTTTTCTGTTTAAAGGACTTGCAATTTACAACGGAGTATTAGAGCCTGAGATTTTGAGAATTAAGTCCTAATATTACGAGAATAAACTTGTAATATTACAAGAAGCAAGTCATAATATTACAAGATTAAAGCCATAACTTTACAAGAATAAAGTCGGAATATTACGAGAATAAAGTTATAACTTTATGAGAAAAAAATTAATATTATGAAAATAAAGCCATAACTTCACAAGAATAAAGTCGGAATATTACGAGAATAAAGTCAGAACTTTCTCATAAAGTTATGACTTTATTCTCGTAATATTACAACTTTTTTCTTGTAAAGTTATGACTTTAGTCTTGTAATATTACATCTTTTTGGTATAATAAAGATACAACTTTATTCTTGTAATAATACATCTTTTTGGTCTCATAAAGATATGACTTTATTTTCATAATATTCTGACTTTTTTCTTGTAAAGTTATGACTTTATTTGCGTAATATTACATATTTTTGGTCTAATAAAGATATAACTTTATTCTCGTAATATTCTGACTTTTTTCTTGTAATGTTAAGAATTAATTCTCGTAAAATTACTTCTTTTTGGTCTAATAAAGACACAACTTTATTCTTGTAATACTACGTCTTTTTGGTCTCATAAAGATATGACTTTATTTTCATAATATTCTGACTTTTTCAGGTAAAGTTATGACTTTATTCTCGTAATATTACATATTTTGGTCTAATAAAGTTATGACTTAATTCTCGTAATATTACGTCTTTTTGGTCTAATAAAGATGATACTTTATTTTCATAATATTCTGACTTTTTTCAGGTAAAGTTATGACTTTATTCTCGTGATTTTTTTTTCTCCTTAATGTAGGTGGCCCTAATACTTGTGCAGATGTATCAATTTAAGTGCTGTTTGTTTATGTTTTGTATTACAGTCTGTAATTGTCTTTGTTATAAATAATAGTGAATGTAGATCAGTTTTATCTGAATAAATGATTGATTAAAAGCTTAAAGAACTCCGATCGGATCAACACTAGCTAAAGGTGTACTGTCCCTTTAAGACGCCGCTGCTCGGGGTGGGGGACCCAGCGTCGGCGTTTGACGCTCAGGAAGTGGACTAAACCACCAAAGATTCCCGCAGATTCGATACCGATTGTCCCAATGTTACAAACGTGTTCACACTGACCCTAAACATTGTTTAAAGACTTTTTGTGGGATATTTGAGACGATAATGCTGGATGGTTGCACTCATGAAATTCACCAGAGATATATGCAGGCTGTTGGGACTCGGGAGCGGTAAGAAAACGTCCCACTTTTTTCAAAACTTTCTAAACTCGACCGCAAGTGTAATTGATCCCGTAAGCGATAATACAACGCGTGTGACAATGAAACCGTAGATAGGATCTGCCGCGCGGGTTATTAAGTCGTGTGTTCGTGGCAGCAGTTCGCCGTTGTCTTTTGTCGTGAAGCTCAAACTGAACTCTTGGTCAAACAATGAAAGTTTCCCTCTCGACAGTTACACCCTCGCTTGCACCACTTCCAAGTTTGCGCAGTCGGTTGTAATAACGTATCTAAAACACACTTTCACGGACCTTTACAGCCACGACGCCATTTATAACACCACATACACGTCTAAGTACGCCTCGCATAGCCGTAGATGTGCGTAAAAGGACCAAAATAATGCAGATTAGACGTACAGCACATTCCCCTGTGCATGTCGGTATGATAACAATGCCTCGTAGAGGTAGGTGCAGCCCAGAAGTTGCGGAGTGATGCATCGCGTTATGTGGTTTAAAAGTGTGTGTAGTTTCCTAGTAGTGCATGTTAGTTTACAGACATAATCTATGAAATGTGTCCTCAAATGTCACATCAGAGAGCAGACTGAATATTTTAAGTAAGTTGTGAAAAATCACGTAAAACCACTGACAGCTGATTTAGCAGTGATTATTTTAATGAGGTTCTCTTTCTCTGTTTATGTGTGTAACAAAAACTGAAGCTGATTTCTAGTAAAGTAAAGCTGTGTATTAGCAAGAATAACCGTACAATATATTGCGATATATTGTGATACTGTAAGCAAGGCGATATATTGTGGTAATTTAAGGAAATTGTCAGAGTATAAAGAACACCACCATATGCGTGCAGCTTAAAAAAAAAAAGTGTGCTTTTTTTAATGCCACCACCACAGTGGGGTCTATATTTATCACAGTCGCTGTAACAGCCAACATCATAGCACTACGTTGAGAGGACACATACACTGAGAGGGCACATATCTTTGCAAATGAAATGCAGTAGGTTAATCGTTGCATGTAAACTAATAACTACAAATCGAATGATCGATGCAGTATCACGAAACATAATATAATACAGTACTGTTTCTATATTTTCCTACACCCCTAATTTCCAGGTTAAAGCTCCGCTCCATGATGATGCACTGTGTTATTTTACATTCCTGGTGAAAGAGCTCACCTTTCAGCCCCACATTAATTTAAGGAGTGTCCTTGAAGGGGATGAGACAGAGACTCTTTTGTTGCTTTTGTCCACTGATCTTGGATCATTTATTTGTTAGGAGGACGTTCTTTTATAGTTTAGGTTTAATAATAAAAAAGCCTGAATCAGCTGATGGGATGGAGCAGTGCTTTAGCAGCGGTTGTTTCTTGACATTTGAGTAGTGGGCCAGACACGGACAGCTGAAATTCCTTCCACTTTCTATGTATGTTTGGAGACACTGATGGGAGAATGGTAGACTCTTTACCGAAGCTTACGAGACTTCTATCGACAGATGCGGAAAAAAATGTGCTGCCTGGAATGTGCATGGATGGATGGACTTTTTTTGCCTTTATCAGCACTGTCTAAATGTTGACAGAGCTCCAGTGCCCTAAAAAAAATATATATATAAAGACGAAATGAGGAAGTCCAGAGGCTGCTTGTCCTCTTTTGCCCACAAGAATTGTTGTATGCTTCAAGAGCGAAACTGTACTGAGCAGTAGGAGAGTTGCAATCACTTCCATCAATGCCATAACATGAGTCACACACCAAGTATGAATTTGTCACTACTGAACAAATGGAAATCTGACACCACACAGAATCCTGCATGGTCCAGTGTTTTGCTTCCCTTTTTGTCTTTTCATTTGTCTGCTGCTATTTGGGCCTAAATCAGCTCCAGGGTTCTGGTTTGATCTGATCTATGCCCCCCAACACACACACACACACACACACACACACACACACACACACACACACACACACACACACACACACACACACACACACACACACACACACACACACACATCCAAGGCTGTGGTTGTTTTCTATGTCATTTTTCAACCACGTTTCTGAGAAAAGATACGGTGTTCTCAAACAGCAGTGCCCGAGGCAGCTGTGTGCTGCATGTTGGCCCTGTGGAAAATTTTGAGCAAACATCTCTCTCTCTCTTTAAGACCGAAAAAAGAAACAACTTGAATCAACAACTCTGTGCATTTTTGTCTCGTGCTGAGCTTTCCTTGCTCATTTTTTTTTTTTCAGCATTACATCATCTTTCCTGTCTCCACCCAATGTCATTTTAGAGTTTTGCATTTTGATATCAAAGGTCGCAGCCTTGAATGTGAATTAGGAAGGACGAGCAAGTTTATTTGCCATCCAGAAGACAAATTCCTTCTGGTTGTCAGGTTAGGATACTGACAATGATCCTGCTGCCTGTGATGCAAATGTTTCAGTCACATCTTGCACAGAGAGAACTACATTATTGCAAATCAGTTACTATTAAGTGTGTATAGCTAATGGCTATCATCCTGATAGAATGTAATGTGCATAAACAATGACTTGCTGTGCAGTTTTATCATTTCAAGAACAATAGACGTTTTTTTGATTAGAGCCGTTTCAACTGACAACACACGTTTCCCAAACTTAAAAAAATGAAGACGATATAATCGGGGTCTAAAGTGCTGTGTGTATTTTCCAACAGGCCCCCCTGTCCAGCAGCAGGAGGAGCAGATGGACTGTGGTGCTGCACCCCCTGACCTAAGAGATGATGCCACTTTGTCACAGGTAAACAAATGGTGTCAGACTGACAGGGCATTGTCAGGACTGCAAGGGTGAATGTACAATGTTCAACTGTGTGTGTGTGTGTGTGTGTGTGTGTGTTTAGGATGCATTAAATGGAGAGGAGGATCTGAGCGAGGATGAGAAGGTCAGACGGAGGGCAGAGCGACGCAAAGCCAAGAGGAAGGTTAGCACATAAATCCCTATGCCCCTTAAAGATCCTGCTTGTTGCATGTTTAATAAGTTAATTATGCAATGAATGATGGGTAAAGTCATGCATTTTCTGACGTGTTGAGTACTACATCTGTTTCAGCAACGTCGAAAACGTAAGAAGCAGGAGCAGGTTAAGCAAAATGAGAGTACTGAACGGGTAATAATCACATTATTCCTTCTAGGTATGCACTCTGCATTTGCCTTTACTGTGGTAATAACTGGGTATTCATACACGTTAGGATGATGAAGATGAAGATGGAGGTGCAGAGTCTGAACTGGATGAGAGCGAGTCAGAAGCAGAAGTTGGTGCTGAGGAGGAGAAAAAGGAGGCAAAGTCTGCCGCCTCACACAAGTCCGTCGCCACTCCAGTCATGGCTCCTCCAGGAATCAGAGGACATCAGAAGACCCAAGCCAGATCCACTGAGGAGGTGGGAACTGTTCTCTGCTGTTGTTGTGAATCCTCAGTAGTGTGTGTTTGATATGAAAGCCTGTATACATATTGGCCTGGATGGCACATGACTAAACTCCAACATCTGACTTTGTGTCCCACAGGAGCCAGAGTGGGATGTGAGCAGTGCCTTCTTTGCTAATGCTGCTAGCCATATCAAACCCAAAGGATCGAGTCGCAAGTCCAAAGAAAACAAGGAGAACGAGGCCAGGAGAGAGGTGAATGAATGCCAACAGATAATGTAAGATGAGAAGTTGCAGCAAGACAAGAGCGCCCGTCACAAGTGTGCACTGTTTTTCATGTGGCAGCAGTTTGTTTCTCTGGCAGTGCCAAAGTCTGCTCTGCAGAAATGTGGACTCTGGACTACGACAGCCTTTACAACAGTTGTTATTATGTGTGCATGTCTACATTGCAGCTGTAGGATGAAGCTTAGATCTTGGTCATTTGTGTCTTGAATTTTTAGTTTTTAAAATACACATTACTGTATATTAATGACAAAACAAGATGTATAAAACTAAAAGATTCCTCTAAAAGCTGTTTTTATTGTTTCTGCCTTTTCAAAAATATATATATATATACGTACACATATTTTTTTGTCATCAGTTTATTATATTTATGCATCCAATTTGACAAGGGAAATCAGAGCACCTCCTGCTGAGTGTTCACAACTTAATATATTGCTAATATTTTTCTTACAGACAAATGGAACTGACACCATGACCAAGAAAAGCGCATCACTGACAGGTAAGGGATGGTTTTTGCATAGCAGGGTATACAGCCAGCTTTTTAATAGGTTATTCATTGAAAGACCCAAAGCCTTAGAGGAAATTACTGATTTACATATTTACTTTTGTGTACGCATGTCAACACTGTCAGCACTGCGGTCAGTCGAGCCCTCGGGCTGCCGACTCACCAGAGAATTATTTACAAGCATTTTTTCTTTCCAGCAGAAAAAGGCATAAAGCTGGTACAGGAGGGGCAGTACGCACAAGCTGTCAGCATGTTTACAGAAGCCATCAAATGTGATCCAAAGGATTACAGGTACCTCATCTGTGATCATGATTAGTTTATTACAAAGGGAGTACATACATTTGAGGCACATTTAACGTATTCCTTTTGTATTAAACTGTGTCCTGTAGGTTCTTTGGGAATCGTTCCTATTGCTATTACTGCTTGGAGCAGTACCCTCAGGCTCTGGCAGATGCTGAACGCTCCATTCAGCTGGCCCTGGACTGGCCCAAAGGACACTTCCGCAAGGGCAGTGCTCTCATGGGCATGAAGGTGGGTACATGGCATGTAATCGAGGAAATATCTGCTGAATAGCTTCACACTTGTGTGTCCCACAGTGTGATAAGATTTACTTACTCATTTTTGTGGGTCTCTGTGTGATACAGCGATACAGTGAGGCAGAGAGAGCCATGGAGCAGGTGCTGAAACTCGACAAAGACTGTGAGGAGGCAGTAAATGACCTCTTTAACTGCAAAGTGCTCCAGCTAATGGTAAATACACCTGCAAACAAAGTGACAAAGGTGTTTCCTGTAAGCTTGGTAGCTGGACCTTTTCACAGCAGCAGTTTGACATGGCACCGCAGGGTAAACATGGCATCGCAGGGTAAACACAGGTGTAATTGATAAAATGAATTATGGCCCCTTTCTATTTAGTATCACAGTCATTTCAGTGAGCCGGTATTACACCGAAACCTGTGACCATTTAAATCTGTGACAGGGGAGCCAGGGGAGGTCAGCCGTTAGAAATGCGACCACACTGTTACCTGTGTAATATGTCAGAAAATTAAATTGTTAATTTTTAAAAATGATTGTAATAGTTTTACTTGAAAGATATATTCACAAAAGTCAAAAAAGAAAAGTGAAATACAGGAACTGTATGGTCACATTTTCTGACGACAGCCGCCAGAAATGGTGACCTCATGTTGCTGGTGCCTCTGCGGTCACAGATTTTGTTGTAAAGCGTGTAATGTAATGCATGCATGCACAATACCAGGTCCCTGGCCCACCCAAATGGAATAAGGCCATTACTTATTATTAATTTCACTTGTGTTTACCCTGCAATGACATGTCAAAATGGCTGCTGTGAAACGGGCCTATAAACAGAGCTTCCTCTAAACTTAACATGTTTACAAGCAACATTTTTCTATTCAGCTAGTCATATTGATTTAAAATTGAACACCTTTGATTTTTATTTTTCTCTATTCTTTCTCCAGGAGCTTGGTTTTGAAGAGGTGCAAAGTGTCTTACTGCTGGAGAAATTTTCAACTGTGCAGGCTGTTCTGGCATCTTGTTCTGATGCTGCCAGGGGTAAGATCAAATGTACATATTTTATTAAAAAAGGGCCTGCATTTTCTCTTTGTAAGACTGGGGAGCATTAATAGGCGATAATGTTAGAGTCCTACAGCCTTTATTTTCTACTGATGATTTGTTTTGCAGCTGGGAGCCAAGATCCATCAGCTGTACAACCAGGGTATGTGACTATTTTGCCCAGTCAAAGTCACATCTTTGTAATGTCGTCACACCTGACGTTTTCTTTGGAGAAGTCTGAACTGTGATTTTATTGCTTTCAATCACATTCTTTCTCTTTCTCTCAGAAGCCCTTGCCCTTCTCTGTGGGTGGGAAATGTGACAACTGAGCTAACTGAGAGACACCTATGGGACCTTTTTAAAATGTATGACACTCGTCCAGTACGATATTTGATACTAACCTACATCATGACTTGAAATGAGTCTATATAAACGTTCTAATCTTAATTCAATAATTGGAAACTAATTAGACAGCAAACACTTGATTCTTTAATGTTTAACCAAGGTGGTTATTGACTTGTCTGTAACGTTGTTTGCTTTGCATTGTAGGTACGGTGAGATCGAGAGTATCCGCGTCCTGCATGAGAAATTCTGTGCCTTTGTCAACTTCAAGAATGCAAACATGGCAGCTCGAGCCATGGAGAAACTAAATGTGAGTACTTACAGGATCTGATCCCCCTCTTTCAAGTCTGTTTTTAGAGAACATTGTGACGGACTTAGAGATGGGTGTGCTTCCTCTCGCAGGGTTATTGTATTGAGAACACGCGTTTAGTGGTGCGCTATCCTGACCGTCGCACTCAGAGGGTCCTTCCCATTCCACTTAAGACCTGTCTCCCTGTCACACAGCAGGCAGGGGCAGCTGCTGGGTAAGAAGCTCTTCAGCCTCACTTTAGAAAGTCTCTCACTGAAATCACACAATAGGACTGCAGTTTTAATTGCTTTTATGCTTCAGGGGATAGTGTGGGTGTTTTGAAGTGGAGTTGTATGAGGTCCTTATCCATAGTGAGTGTGTTACCTACAGTAGATGACAGTCGGTACATTCCCAGCGTGGAGTAACAGAACAGGAGCAAAGCAATGTGCTGCTATGGACAGAGGTAGCAGTAAAAAGTATTGTAGCCACCAAAAAGAAAGGCTAAAAGAAAAAAAAAAATCTGTATCAGTTTAAGTGTATGCTTTATTTCGAATATTTCCACTGGTTTAACTTGCTGTGAGACAGCTATACAATCTGTGTTTCTAACAGGGAACTGAGGTCATTGTATTCATCTATGCTCTTGGCAAAACCACAAGACTGCTGGTCTACCACTGCTTCGATTGGATACTTTGTGCCATTGTGTGACTTGTGGGAATCCGAACTAACCAAAGTCACCCAATTACACAAACAAACTAACTAACTGAGGCAGAGGCAGACCAGCAACGCCTGTGTTCTGCAACGTAAAATTGTTTTGTCTGGTTGCTTTGGCGAGAGCCTAGATAACAGCTTCTGGTCCCTGTCAGAAACATAAACTGTATAGCTGTCTCACAGCACGGTAAACGAGTGAAAATATTCTAAATATAGCATACACTTAAACAGACATTAAAATACGTCCCCTGTCGACAATGGTACATTGCTTTGGTTCTATGCGGTAACTCCTGTCTGCTTCTCCAAACTGGGGGATCTGTAGGTAATAAACACCCAAACTATCCCTTTAGTGTGCTTTCTCTGTCTTTTGTCTCTATTTATGTCTTCTTCCTCTCTTTCAAGACCTCGACGGCGCGGCCCAGTGAACGGAGACGAGTGTTACTTCTGGAGAACCACCGGCTGCCATTTCGGGGACAAGTGTCGCTACAAACACATTCCTGATCAGAAAGGCAAGGACAGGAAGCCCTGGCAGCCTTGAACTCCGTTTACTCTCTGCCTCAGTAGTGTGCAGGAAACTGGGATGCACAGACTGAGCCAAAGGAGCCGGTACTTACTGGACCAGGTTCTCTGGGCTGAAAATATTCACTGTAGCAGAATGGACCAGAACAGTCAAAGGATCAGAGCCAGCACGTGGGCTCTGAGGCAGGGGTAGTCACACATGTGCCACAAAGGACTGGGAGCATGACGGTTTTTATTTCAACTAAAGACTCAAATTATAATGCTCAATAGTACATTAACCAGAGGGCAGCAACAACCTGGTGTCGTCTTTGTTTTGAATGAAAACCTTCACAGTTGCAGCCCTTCATGGCACATGGTGATGTATTCCAGCTTTAAGGGATACAACACAACCTCACAGCATACAACATAAGGAGGAAGTGAAACCACCTTGGTTCACTATGGGGGTTAAAGTAGTGGCTCTGTCATGTACCTCAGTAATGAAAGGCCTTGATGTGGATGTTTCAAGCCAAGATTGTTCAGCAATGATCCTGTTGACCTTCCCTCTTTAGAAATTCCATCACAAATCAGTGTTCCTCCCTATTTTTAAAGTACAGTAACTCCAATCCAGCCAATACTTTAAGTTGCAGTTTGTGAACCTGACTTTTATCAGTTTATCCGGTTTATGGCCCACAGCTGCTCACATCAGTCTGTGGTTCAGTCTGGTGCTCCATTTCTCATTGTTCCTTCTCCAATATCAACACATTGTCTGCCAGACCAAAGACTCACCAACAGACATACTTGGCATCTCAGCACCTCCCCTATGCAGATGAGGTCCTCTAGCCAATATGCTAGACAGGCCCAGAGAGATGCCTTTATACTGTGCTATGAAGCCTCAGTTAAGATGATCATACATGGGCATAAGAACCACAAATTTGCATAGAGGTATTTCAAATTGTATGCATTAATGTATGGATTCAGTGCATATTTCACTTTCATTGGCTGCCCTTTTGTTGAAAGACTGAATTCATACATTGCAAGTTACGGAGGACTCATTGTCCTTGTACGGCGTGGAAGAAGTAATAGAAACACCCGACCCGCTTTATGTCTATGCAAAAGAAACTGACTCGGTGTCAGACATACACACCTACTTAATTTCTGTGACTTGGCAATGTCATTGATGAACAAGTTCATACTACAGGACAGTGCCTTACAAAAAAAGTCATGTGCAGTCATGTGCACACACGTGCAACATGTGTAACATGATCCACTCAGTGTTTTTGACCCTAGGGCTTCCGTTTCAGTATTTCAGTGAACCAAAGAATGCTTCATCTGATGGCTCTGCACTGAAAACAGCCTTGTTCTTGAATGAGTGTCAACACTAGACAATGCATTAAGCAGGCCTGTCATCCATTAGATTAACAATTACAGCTGCAGCACCTGGTTTAAGTCCACACTACGTTCACTAGTAAACTATGCACGGCATAGTAAGAGTATTTATTTCCCTATTTATACCAAAGTGTTTTTTTTTCCTGTTTCTTTTTTTTACAACGTAACTCGGGAGCTGAATACAGCTTTTCATTTACTGGCCTTTGCCATAAGTCCCCTCCTCTGTTCCTTTCTTGCTTTAAGAGACAAGCATTATTAAGAACCATTTGGTGCAAACATGGTCACATGCTGCACTTCTGCTTTTCTCGTATTTACTTTCCGTCTTGTGGCTAAAACTTGTGAAAAAGGAATTGGACACCGATCCTTAAGACTGCACTTTGATTTAACAAACTTGCTTTCTTTTGTGACTGGTACTGTTAACTATTGCTAATTTTGTTGACTAATAAAATGCATTGGATGTTACCATAGCATATTTTGATTTCATTTTATGGACATTTCAGATTTGGACAAACAATTTCCCTTGGTTTGATTCTACTTATTTGGTATGTTTTTAGTCTTTTTACCTTGTTTGAAACAATGTCAGGAAAATGCATTTTTAATTGTGATGTACACGTTGATAACCAGAGCACTGCAATCCTGTTAATCTTCCAAATACTTTGTATTATCGTTACTGCACTGCAAAAAAAGAGTCTTTTATATTTAATAAATGTATTTGAACCACCTACTTTTGAGTCTCTACGTGAGTAATGGCACAAATCGAGGGAGAAAGATCTGAGTTATGCAGTCTGACATGCAGTATATGTCATACTGGCAGTGGTGTGTGGTTTTCCTGCCGTCCACAAGGCGGCAGTGTTGTACATGAAAGGTTTGCACTGGAATATGTCACAGACTTAACTAGCCTATGCAATACATGCACATTCATCTTTTTTTTTTGATCTCCAGGAACCAACACGTTGCTCTGAGTCATTCCTAATAGTCGAAACCCTGAAGAAGTAAATCAAAGCAGGCCTGGCTGCTGTGGGGGGACTATGGTAACCCTGTCATCATCAGTAGGTAGTAGACACTTGAGTGGCCAGCATGAAAGATGCATTAGGGAATCTGTAACCACTCAGACCAGTGGGAGATGGATACATGACTAACGCTACTGAGAACATGTGGGAAAAGTAACCAATATCCCACATAAGACATGCTGAATAGAGAGTAGCTAAAGCCCAATGCCACCTGTGAATGCATGTATAGCTCATGCAGGTGTGAGACAGCATGAGGCTGCAACATTAAAGGGGCACTCAAATGATTGTCACATGGAAGTTTACTCCAAATGAGTACAACACAGCCCTTTAACTTTAAATGATATTTTGACACATATTTTTGCCTTTAACAAACACTCCTGCGAAAACTGCTGTAGGCCATATTGCCATTTCAACAAAATTTTGATTAACTGTCCTGCCCTACTTTCTTTTTGCAATTCCCCTGACAATGTTAAAGTGCATTACTAAGTACTCTTTTAAAATTGCATGCAATCCGATGTCTGCTAAGGATTTTTTAACCATTATATATGAGATTTTAGAGGGTGTGTGAACACTCAATTTAATTAATGTTACCGCATAGTCACATTTTAGAGCGCTTTGAGGTTAAGGCAAAGACGCCCTTTAACGCAAGATCATTTAGGTGCCCAAAGTGGGACCCGTGGGGTAAAGTTGGCCCACTATTTGGCCCGCGAGATACTAGTGTTTTTTTTTTGCTGTTTTTTGTTAAAGCAGCAGTGGAGTGGAATGGTGTAAATATGATTAAAAAAAGTAATTTTTTTAAACCAGTCACTATATCCTGACAGTAGTGCACGTGTCCTCCGGTGCTCCTAATGACATCTGCAAGATTTCATAGACCAGAGGAAAACAACCAGTCAGAACTGAGCTGGAGCCTGCCGTCCAGCTGCCCGTCTATTGAATGTTAGTCACTTGTGAAGTCTGACCAAACGGTCAAACTCGGCAGTGCCGATTAAGTATGAATCAATAGTCTGTTAGTGCAAAGCCTATTTCTCACCTAAAATATTTTCAGAAGCGACCCGGCCGCCATGTTGAGATCAGCTGAGATCAGAGTGCTCTCTCTCTGAAATGAGCTTTGATTGGCCAAAGTCTCCCATCACAGGCTAGATTTGTTAAAGCCTAAAAACAGAGCCATGAGGAGGTGCAGAAGTCTAGTTTTCTCTCAGAACACTTGAATTACAAAATGCTGAAAGGATATTATGGTAGTTTTGCCCAATGATGCCAAAAATATACTGCCTACCCTTTTTAAAAGACCTGCGGGACCCTAACCCACTTTATTGTCTTTTGGATAAGGCGAGCGAGAGTAAATATATTGGTATCATATCAACTAGAAAAGAAATCCATAGTAGTAGTACCACCAGTGTCACGTTAGCTTGTCAGGAAGGATAACGCTCCACAGGAGACTGGCATGACCTCTGATCTCTGGATATGTGAATGAAAATGGGTTCTATGGGCACCCAAAAGTCTGCCCTTTACAAACATTGCTACTTTATGATAATCACACGCAGTTTTGGGTAAAAACATGCAGTTTTTTGAATGCAGTATAAATATGTTATTTTTGCTTATTCTAAAAATGGTGTGTTTGGATAGTTCTGCATACTGGGGTCCTTAAACAGTCTTGGATTTGCATTAATTGGTTATGACTGGAAATTAAGTCAGCTGGTGGGTTTTAATGCAAAAAATAAAAGAATATTCAATCAGGGGAACTTGGGATCCTTATACCATTTTGCATCTCAATAGTACAATACAGCAGGTGTTTGGCCCTGTGGCCCACCATTAAGCTCCAGTTTTGGCCCTTCAAAGGAACAAGTTTGGGCAGCCCTGTGCTAAATCGACCTCTGTGTATAGCTCTCTGCACTCTCAGCCCTCTAACCTGTACAGCATATCCTCTGTCTCTACAGTATGTGCCTACATGCTCCAAGTAAAAGCATTATAAAAGCCTGGAGAGACGGCAGTGGGGGTGAGCATGAGGAGGTGCTGTCGTTTGAAAAGGCACTTGTTTATTGTTGGAGAGCATGTATTTATTTCATGCCTCCACAGATTGTGGGTTAAGGGCAGAGTCGGCTCGGTCGGCATAATTAGAGAGGTGGGGAGGGGAGAGAGAGAGAGAGAGAGAGAGAGAGAGAGAGAGAGAGAGAGAGAGAGAGAGAGAGAGAGAGAGCTGCTTCGCTCAGATACTCTTAGCCCTGTGAGCCCTCCGAGAGCCTTGTAATGCACTCTCACTAGCGCACGCCCACACACACACACACACACACACACACACACACACACACACACACACACACACACACACACACACACACACACACACACAGACACACACACACACACACTGAGCTGTTAAGTATTGGCACACAGGCTGACACACCTGTCTCGTCTAGTTTAATTAGTCTGATACGCAACAGTGCAAGTTCTAATGGGACAATGTGACACACAGCAGCAATAGTTATATTTTTAACTTTCTCACTTCCTTTTGCTTTTTTCTTTTCTTTTACATCTCTCTTTCCTCTCCCTGTCAGCCTTGGAGATCCCTCTGATCTGGCTCTGCTAATAGGGGGTCTGCTCTTCCTGTTAGGGTTTACCAGTCAGGGAGGGACCACCATCCTGCCACCCAGTCACACCATCACTCGCACATACAAATTTCTCAATTACAGCTTCAAAGTTTGTGCACACAAACACGCATATATGTAACGTATGATTTTTTTTTGTGTACCCTGTAAGAACTCTGCATACGAGGTTTTTATGGTTGATGTTTCAGCTCCTACCTCCCCTGTCATGATTGTAATTCTTCACATCTATGAATAAACCTTGCTACCTCAAAAAGGTGCCCGCTGAGGTTTACTCGAAAACTGGAATACAGTTTATCAACACAACACCCTGACACCAAAACATTTCCATGTAGCTAAACTGGTCCCAAATCCTCCCGAAATGACTCAAAAAATAAATAAACAAGTTTCAAACGTGTAGAAAGGCCTTAGTGGGAAGCCTAAATCGGATCAGGACCGAGAACTGAAGTGACCCGGGCGAGAAAGCCATAAACTTTTTCTTCATTTTTTTAATCTGGATCTACACCGATGAGTCAAACCTTTATCCTTTCTATACCATGATGATAGGTTAGACTAGTAGTAACACACTCCTTGGGTAGGCTGGGGTGGTATGGCATATTCTCATCAGTCACGTGCGCCATGGCTACGGTGAGGCTGGGCCTATTTTAGAGTCGGTGGTTTGCGGCCATCTCAACAAGGAAATATCTACCCTGTGGTGTAGGGAGCTTCTTTAAGACACTTGGAGCTTGATGTTTGAAACTATTCTGGAACCAGAGTCCTTCCTGTTGGTCACATTTACACACGTTCGCCCTTCAGGTTTTGTAACACTCTGCGCGAGCAGTTGTGTAAAGCATCTTCAGCCTATCAGAGAAGAGAGGCGTAAAAGAGGCCAGAAAAACACCTGACTTGATTATGAAAATTTGTTTCATAATGTATGAAGTCAGTCTCTGCTAAGGTGCTAAACATCTTGTGGCTGCCGGAGACTAATTTCTGAAACATTCATCATCAGATTCATTTATCTGTGAGGAACGACTGTCCCATGTTCAATCTCAGAGATCATTCAGAGGAGGGAATCCACTACTTTGATATTTTTTAGATTTCATAGAAAAGGTGTCGGAGCATTATGCAGACAATTAGGTTGCAATCTCACAAAGCAGCTTTATGTTTTAGCACTTGAATGACATCTATGCCTCTATATGGGAGAAAGATACCTAGAGGGAAAGGGAGCAGAGGAGGGAGAGAGGGAGGGAGGGAGGGATATAGGAGAAGGAGGGCAGAGGGGAGGATTGACTAAGGAGAGCATTTAGTAGACACACTCCTTCATTCAGTCACTCTCCCCTAGCCAGTGACTTCCACCACTGCAAACAGCTGCTGCCTGCCAGGTGAGTGAACTTTCACCTTAGCTTATCCTTTTACATTTTTTCTTGGTTGGAATATTATTTCATTTTCAACTGATTTATCAGTTTTTCTTACTGTTTCATTTATTTTTTTCATCCATCTGAGTGCAAAGGTAACAGGTGTTTTTAAGGGTTGAGATGCTTTTTCCCTCTTGATTCTTTGCGTTCATTTAAAAAAAAAATCTGATGCAATGCAAAAGTTCAGACATTTAGAGGGAACACTTGTTGTTATGTTGAATTAAGAAGTAACAATAGATATACGGTATAAAAATGTATACCGTGTAAGTTGCTTTTTGCCCCCATTATGATTTACTGAGGCCAGTCTTCAAAGTCTGTTTGTTTGTTGTTGGTTTCTTTCTTTATAATTTTATCGTGCCAGTAGACAAACAGATTTTATGTATTTTGTGCTGTTCTGTGGCATGCAGCAGTGATTTAATGCTTCTGTCTCCACCACTGCCTTGTTGTTTGGCTGTGACACTTGTTAACCTCCAGCAGCCTCCTATTTCTCTCTGGTTAGTTAGCCCTGGGGGGTGTTTATTCACCTGAATTGCAATACAAAAGTGCGTTGGTTGTACCTCTAATTATACTATGTTTGACATGAAAAGTAGCAGCCTTTTTATTTTATGCGTTTTGGCTTGCAGTGGATCACATAAATTGATGCTGCAGCAGTGAGTTAAATCAAACGTGCAGTGGGACTACAAAACAAGTTTTATCTCTGGCTGTGAGCAGATGAAGTGGCTGCATGCTGCCATTACCTGAACTATTCTGTCCAGAGGATGTCACCGTTGGTCCGTTTATAACCAGGCCTGGCAGGCCCCTACTGGCTGTTTGACTTTAAGGGAATTACTCTTATCTAGAAGTGAAGTATCTAGAAATGGTGATGTGTTAAATCATCCAGTTGACAAGCCAGCTAAATGAGTCCACTGGTCAATTTAACTCAGATGAATAAAACAACTTGCAGCATGATCTAATTACGCAGAAGCAGAATCAATCCTTCAGTGTTTCATGTCTTACCTGCAGACCCCCTCCTGTCTGTCACGATGACCCGCGTCCTCTGCTTGAGCTCCCTCCTCCTCCTCGCGCTGCTGGGGACCCTCTCCCGTCCCGCTTGCGCTGAGCCTCGGCGGACCACGTCCTCTCAGCGCAGCAGGGCGCCTCGCGCACCGGCCGCCAAGGTGCGTTTGGCTGGCAACTATGCGCGAGAGCCGCACGAGGGGCGCGTGGAGGTGCTGCACAACAACACCTGGGGGACCGTCTGCGATGATGAAGTGGACATCAAGTTGGCCAACGTGGTGTGCCGAGAGCTGGGTTTCCAGAGTGGGGTAACGTGGGCGCACAGCGCCAAGTATGGAGAGGGAGCGGGTGAGAGCACCTCCTGTAGTAAAATACAATAAATAGTGACACATTTTACTGAAGAAAGGTCGAATGTCACCATTTTCTAGTAGGCCAAAGTCAAACTGACTAGATGTGAGCGATAAAACGATCTATGATTGGCCTTTGATATCCTCATAGCGGGGAAACCACAGATGTATATGATAATAACAATAAGGGCTGCAGTCCATTTAACTTTCACAGCCTGGAGGCTGCATGCTGGATAGGGTAGCATATTCCAGATTTCAGAATCAAGGAAGACAAAACACCAACATTTCACTTGCTTAACTGGCTCACATCACATTAGACATATGCTTATGCATTTTGGCAAAGACCCTTTGAAATCTGGGATGTGCAACATTTTTATGCTTATTGGACTTTACCGGGACTGTGCATGCTGGCTTAGTACAATACTTACTAACACACTTAGGCTACATTCCAAATCCTACTATTTCTTTCTACATACCGCAGGTGCCCACATAAATACAATACAATACTGTTGCATGCAGTATGCATACAGTTGGGACATACAGTGCCTTCAAATGAAACTTGTGAACTCATGCATTGCGCTGCTAAGCAACGGCAATATCAACGTTACTGTCCGAGTCTAGAAGCCACAGAGTTTAGTCTCTGCTTCTGTACTGTTTGTGCATACTGCAAAATGTGATTGGATGCAGTAGGACATCCTGATATTTCTGGCATACTGCATTTGACATACTATGTATTGGGAGATACTAAATCATTTTCTGGCATACTACTACTATTAATAATTACACTTGTGCTTGTCCTACCATGACAAGTCAAGATGTCTGCTCTGAACAGTTATTTATTAGATTTCAGATATCTCAGACTCAAAGGTAGGCAGCCATAATGCAACCTGTCTCCTGCAAAATGTCCATGTTACAGTGTCCCTCCCCCGCAATGCACTAAATGCATGGCTTCATGAAAAGACCACCAATTAAGACATCCAAAATAACAAGCATCATAAAGTGACAAAGATAACTTGTTGTGGCATTGGAGTCTACATCTCATTAAGGTCGCCTGGCAGCCTGGCAGAGCAAATATATGGGCCAAAAAGGGGCATTTGTTTTAGAATAATGACAGCATTCGCTTGCCAGAGTTGTGCAACACTTGCTGTGGTTTATGGACATTCTTTACAGCTGCTTTTAAATCCAAATTAAAGAGAAGGTTGAGTGGATTCAAGGAGCAGGATCTACAGTACCCTGCCTTGTAAAATACTGTGTATCTACTGCTAAGCACGCCGCTAAGGTGCAGCCCTAAATCAGCGTGCCAGTAAAAGTCAAGTGTTAGGTGTTTAGGAACTGATTCGGGCCCTGGTGTAGATGCAGTGCCCAGTCTGTCTATTCAACAATCAATGAAAGTCACAATGAGTGAAGTAATGAATTGTTTATCCTTTCACAAGGCCCGATATGGATGGATAATGTACGCTGTAATGGCTCAGAGAAGTCCTTGAAGGACTGCAAACACAACGGTTGGGGGGTGAATGACTGTAAGCACTCTGAAGACTTGGGGGTGGTGTGCACCCCTGAGCGCAGGCTGGATCAGGCAGCAAGTAGGGGCCACAGCACCGCCAGCAGGCCCAATGGCAGCCCCGCGCCTCAGTGGCAGGGCCTTGTGGCCACTCGCAGGCATCCAGGAAATGGCTATTATGGAAACGGACATCAATATGAGATCCCCAGGTTCCACAGACACCACCAGGTACAGCAGTTTACTTCTGACACATTTCTATGTCATTCTCAGAAAGGCATGTAACAGTAGATGTGACGTACATCTCTCCAAAGGGTCACAGTAAGGTGCAAATCGAGGAGGTCCGTCTTCGTCCCATCCTCATGGCTACCAAGAGGAAGAGCCTGATGACAGAGGGCGTGGTGGAGGTGAAGCATGCTGGGAGATGGAGGCAGGTTTGCGACCTGGGTTGGAGTCTCAACAGCAGCCGAGTTGTGTGCGGGATGCTGGGCTTTCCAGAGGCTACTCGGCACAACGTCAAGACATACAAGTGAGTATGAATCTGTCCTGCTAGCTGCACCGAGAGCAACACATTTTATTTTCATGAACTCAACTTATTGGATTACATCACACTGGGCTTTCGACTGTAGTTCAGAAGAGCATCATGCTATGTCATTCATCCCTTTGTTAAGTGAATAAAAACTCCAAACAACAGTGGCATCCCATTTAGAGCCACTTTGAGTAAAGGCCTTTTGTTGGGCTTATCTTCCTACCCCAGCCACTTCTTCTCCGTGTCCCCATTTACTCCCCTCTCCTCCCTCCCCCAGCCTCAGGATGATGATAAAGGCATCCCTGTCCCTTCTCTGCTGCACTTTCTCTACACCTCTCTCTAGGCAAATCACCTCTGCTCACCTCATTGTCTCTTTCTCACTCTCTCTCTCTGATGCTATCTTCAGCTTGCGGCGCTCAGACAAACAGCACCACTTTAACTTTTAGATTCCCATGCTGAGGTGTAATATCACTGCTGATTGTGCTTTAACTGTCTCATCGATACCATGTGTGGGACAGCAGTGGCTATTGGAGAGTGGGATGAAGGTCTTTGTGAAGCCTCTGCAGGCTTGAGTCAGCCATCTCTTCACTTTTACATCCCGCGGCTACAACAACATGTGTGACATGCCGCCAGTGTGTGTGCATGTGTATTACGGCTGGGTGTCATTTGAAATTGCTTTGATAGTGTTGCCAATGTAATACATTAGTCTTGGTACCAAAACCAAAACACTACTGTCAGTATGATACTTCAGGGAACATAGAAATGTTCTCAATGTGTGTTTAACAATATAAGCCAAATTTCTCAAATTCATCATGTTTAATGTTAGAACTTTCCTAAATAATGCATAATAATGCATTTATAATTAGGGAAAAATATGATTGAAGCATTCAATCCTGGGTTTCGATACTCAGTGCTACTGACACATTTTGGTTGCTACTTAAAGGAATGGTTAGACATTTTAGAAAATATGCTTATGTGGTTTTTGGACAAGAGACAAGAGAATACTAGGCTAACAAGAGAGTTAGCCTAGTATAAAGACTGGAAAGAGGAGGAAACAGATTGCCTGGCTCTGTCCAAATACAACAAAATCCATCAACTGAAACCTATAGAACTCACAAATAACGTTATTATATTTGTTTAATCTATTATTAAAAAGGTACATTTTGCTGGGGGTTTTGGTGAGATTTGGCAGATTTTGTTTTACCTTTGGACAGAGCCAGGCTAGTTGTTTCTAGTCTTTATGCTAAGCTAAGGTAACCCGGACTGGTTCCTACCATAAATTTATGGAACAAAGAAACAGTGTTCACATCACCCATAGTTTTGTGAAGACATAGTGAAGCTCAATGTGGGTGGCTCAGGCCGTCACCATCTTGACAGTGCTTACTCCGCCTAACTCCTGGTTAATCCAAAAATGGGTAAAGACATGGAGCGGCGGTGGAGCTGAGACGGGCCCCAGAGCAGGCTGACAGTGGAGAGAAACCTCTGATGGCACCAACCTGTCACTCAAAGAGGCCACACCCTTAATCGTGTATAACTTTAAGCCTTAATATAACATAAACAGGTGAAACATAAAAATTCACCCCGCTCAGTTGTCATGAATGGAGAAAACCACTGTTCTTCTTTTTGCAACCAGAGGAGTCGCCCCCTGCTGGACATTAGAAAGAATGCAGGTTTAAGGCACTGCTGAATTGGCTTCACTTTTCAGACCTGGGAGTTACCCACTGATTTTAACATGGGGGTCTTCGGGGACTGACCCAGCCTCAAGTGGCCATTTAAGGAGCTGCAGTTTTTGGCATTGCACCAGAGGAGGTTGCTGCTTAGTTCCTAATATTTAACGGCCCAATAAGAGAGTGGTATCCATCTTCTCTAACTCTTGACAAGAAACTGTCAAACTGTTCCTTGTTAAGGTTTGATACCAAGCCCGCCATGTACATGTGCATACTGTTATAGCAACACTGTTCCAGTGAGACATCTACTTACTGTAAATGCACTGTATTTAGTTGTCTCCTTTAGCCCCGTTTACTCTGATATCCATTTCCTCTCCTCCTGCTGAAAAAAAAATATTTTTTTAGGAAGGTTCTGCTCTGCAGCCACAGGAAGACCACACATTAGCAGAGAATTACTCCATTGCTATTATAAGTAAGAATGAATAGTGTCTGACCATTCTGCTGTCCTCAGTGGAAGGGGGACCCAGTTGGATCTGGTTCCTGGAGAGCTGCCGGCTCTAGGTGATTCACAGTTTAGCTATTCCTTCCCTTTCTTGGCTGGGATTATTCTGACTCAACTGGCGACAGACCGCAACATCTGCTCTGTACTGTAGGTGCTAGATTCCTCCTACTACTGAAAGGCTGTAACTGTTGAGGGGGTAACTAATTTGTTTTACAGACTTTTCTAACTTTTTATTGACTTAACAAACATCCCTTTTGGAGCACACTCACTCACTCACTGAAAGTATTTCTGCATTGCCCTTGAATTCATCTATGCCCGCTGAACTCTGTTATTGGGAACACAGTGACGCTATAACTGTATTGTATTGTTGGAGGACGAGGGCATCACCTGGCATCATATCTTCAGTAGTAAAAGGTCCTCGGAATGAGCTGTGATCCAACAGCCCGGCCTGACTCCGTACAGGATCATTTATTAGTGCACACAGCTTCCCCCGCATTGCAGGTGTGATGCTTTTCATGCCTCGCTTCAATTTTCCATTGCAACACAGATTTGCAGCTTAATGCAAAGAATGGGAAATAAGTACAAGTAATAGTTGAGCGAGGAATTAGACAGGTAGATTTGTATGGCTGCAACATAAGAGATTTGGCAGCTAACCAAGGAGAGAGAGATATGACAGAGGAGGACAGGGCTGCTGTAGCTTGAAGGGCTTGGACTGAAGCCTGCAGGGACTCTGCTCAGCAGCTGATTCAGGATGTTGTTTTTTAATCTCACTTTAAGGTTAAAAAGAAAAGAAGCTTAAACAATAGCACTTTGTGAGCTCTTTTAGTCTTTTGACCTAAGCCAAAAAAAAGTGCAACATATCTGCTTCTAAATGTACAGTGAAACGTTTGGGCGGACGTATGCCATTATGTAGATTTTTTTTATTGTGCGTGTAAATTATAAGGCTCTGGCATGGAAGCGGTCGTGACTCAATACATCTTGGTCTGCCTGTCCTGGGTATGACCTGGTGTTTTGCGCTATATTGGTCTGAACCACGATGATGTGTTTGTTTCCAAATTTGTACCTGTTTCTGTCTCCACAGATGCATATCTGTTCTCTCTCTGACTTCAAACTGGTTCAAAGTGTGCAACATCTTAGCTGCCAGTGCTGAGCTATTTTATAACCTTCTTCCACCAAAATTAGCACATATATGCAGGTTTTTTAAACATGGGAAAACACATTAAAATAGGTGATAGATTGCTCGTCCATAGCCAGTAGATGTACGTCTTTCATTTTTTTCTGGTGTGTCACGTTCGATGTTTCAGATGCATCAGAAAACGGTTAGTAAACGCTGAAAATGTTATGGTTGCTACATCTTTTTTAATATCTGTTACTTATTCAGTCTCTCTTTCAAACTCAAACCAGAGCTGGTGATTGTTGAAACAGTAGAAAGACTAACAAAGACGGTTTTATTTTGTTTCTGTCGAGTGTGCTTCGATGACCATCCAGATAAAATTACCGTTTCAGTCAATGGAGTCTGGTGGCTTTGAGGAGAGCATATTAATTGCATGTTTTGTACGTAAATAAATTACAGTAATTATACAAATCCCTATTGATTTATTTTATATTCACTTCAAAACGCATCACATAGCGTCAAACCAGAAATTAGTGTCCACCCAGGTGTCATGTTTCCATCACTGCTGATCCAACACAGTCTCATGGCAGTTAGTGAAATAGTCATGAAAATCAATCTATTTGATTCATGTATGTAGACACAAATTTCCCTTTTTTGTGACACTCTGCATGACTTTCAACAACAAGCGATGCATGTGTCAATTTCCGCTTCAGTCTTATCAAAATAAAACTAATTAGGTTTAGGAAAAGATTGACTTGGTTAAGTTTAGGTAACAAAAGTATTTCTGTTTAAGAAAAGACTGACTTGGTTAGGTTTAGGCAACAAAGCTACTTAGATAGGTTTAGGAAAGCATTGACTTGGTTAGGTTTAGGGAACAAAACTACTTAAGTGTAGGAAAAGATCATGATTTGGGTTAAAATAACACCGGAAGTGGCGTAACTTAAGTATGGAAGTTATGTTGCAAATAAGTCAACTTTGAGCTCTGGTTTCACACAGGACACGAACAGCAGCCTCCTGGGCAAAAGTCCTATGTTTTTTGATTCATCCATCCACCCGACTTCCTCCCTACACAGTGTTTGCTGCTCTTTAGACTTCCCAGTCCACGATTTCATGGATTACGTACAAATTTATTTAACAAAAAAACAGTGAAATTCATGTCCGTCTACATAAATCAGTACATTAAATTTTACGAAATGGGAATGAATGCCGATTGTAACCTTAACAACAAAAAACAGATGTTTGTGTTAGTAGCATGTTTTTTTTTTTGGTCAAGTGGGAAAGGGGCTTTAGAGGTCGTGATAACTCAACTTATCTTGTAGTGTCTGGTTTTTGGGATGAAACCATATCTTTGTTATTGTACTGGGATGTTTATATACAACCAGAAGCATACTTGAAATTCTGGTAGTGCTGTTTCAGCCTTTACTTATGGGTAATTGTAAGGATTGCCTTTTGCCTGAAATTGCCACTGTAATTATAATTACTGTACAAAATGTGAGCCGAGTCGAGGAGAAACGTTTGGGTGCGAGACGATACGATGTTCAGTCTGCATGTAACATCTTCCACTTAAACGGTTGCCAGAAAAGCTTAGGGGTGTATTGCATGGTTTCACCATATTTAGCCAATGACACTCCCACACTGTTTCTCCACCTAGCTCCAAGTCTCTCAGTCCATTCTTAGAAATCGTGCACTATGCCATGTCTCTCCGATCCCTGTGTCTCTTGGATGAGACTCTGAAGATGCTGTAATTACAGGCTGGTCAGGACCAAGGCTCTCCAGGGTTTCTGCTGAGAGTGAAAAAAAAAAACACCCTCAATTATAGCCGTGTGAGAGAGAGAGAGTAAGACATAGTTGGCGAAGGAGGAGGAAGAGAGTAACAAGAGAAAGAGGAGACGAAGAGAAAGTACAGGAGCAGACGAGCCAGATTTTCGCTTGCTCGTGTGAAATGTGTCCAATTACAGCTGCAGTTTGCAGCGCGGCCCGCTGTGTCAGCAGCTGTCTGTCTTCCCCTGTCACCGTAGTGATTTGGGGATTTAACCGGCATTTTATTTTTAATTATGTTTCAGCTGAAACGTTCTTATGATGAGGGTATCATTTTCAGGCTTTAGTGTGACATTTCCAGTGACAGAGTCTGGCTTTCACTGTCTGACTTCTGCGTGATCTTCCTCAATGACCTCCTCTCTTATTTATTTTACCATCTTTTAATTTCTGCATGCATGCCAGTGGGTAATTTTGTGATCAGGAACACGCTGAGAGCTGGCTTTCAAGACTGAGTTGATGCATATTGATTTTTATCACCTCACTCTCGTCTGTATGGAAATATTTAGCAACTATCTGATGAGCAAGATCCTTCTCACACATACAGTACTTAAATTACAGCAAAAATGTTTTTTGTGTTTCATCTGAGCATTAGGTCCACAATATTTTCAAGCATCTTAATGCCTCCTAATGAGCTGAGTAAGCATCCTTTAAACCAAGGTTTGTCTTAGTACTCCTAATGCATTAATATAATTTGAGGCCCAGGGGCTACAGATTTTTTAGAGGCTCTTCCCTCCCTTCACAATATGCCAATATGTGAGTTTCACAATAATAAATAGCAAAATTTAAAGCAAAAAAGGAGCAGATTAAACTAAAGGAATACACTAAAACCAAAGATTTTACTCTGACAAAATGTTCCCAAGCACCTTGTCTGCTGCAAGAACATCCCACTAAATTAAAAAAAAATAAATCATGAGGCAAACAGCATTATTAGTGTAAATCTAATTTGGATCTTGACTTTTACAGTATTCATTTTTAAGGCAGATGTTCAAGCATTTCAAATAAAAAAAAGATTTGTTTTTAACATAAAACCCAGAAGACCTAGAAATAAAGCCAGTGAGCAGTGTGAGGGTGACGAAACCCAAGCAGTGGTGTAATGCTTGTGTTTTAACAGGCGGGTGGGACTCCCTATCATTAGCCTCTGTTTTTTTGGCTCCACAACAAGTGCTGGAAACACTGTTTGCATTCTTAGGATAGGATGATGAACACTGTGGCAGTGGAAAACAAACTAATACTTCACTGCATCAGCACACAATGTAGAGAAACTCCCTCATACTACCTATTACAAATACATGTATTTATATAGAATTGACTGATTATTTGATTTTACATATTAAAACGTTTTTTTTTTTTTTTTTTTTTAGCATTTTTATCTTTCTGGAAGATGAACGTTAATCCAGACAGTGCTGTAACTCAGTCAAATGAAAGACCTCATGGTATCATTTATAGCCTGTGTGTGTAGTAGTGCTGTTGGTCTCTTACGAGGGAGACTGGTTAGCTGATCGGTCTGTGGTGAGGTCACAAACAAGTCACAGACATGTTTGCCTCATGGGAAAATGTGTGTGTGCATGCTCTTCACTGTCTATCCTCAATGGCATGTTACTGCGGAGCCACATGGTAGACACATTTAAGATGTTTTACAAGTGTAATTCAAGACACTGTGAAGATTAAGTGTTAAATTCTATACAATGTGTCTGTCGCAATTTACAGCAGGTCTCATGACCTCACATGCGGCTTCATTTAGAGCCCTGCATGTGATTTGAAATAAGGGGACCTGTCTGCCTCAAGTCAAATGCTTGATATAGCTTTGAAAGAAAACAAGCAATGCTTTTTAAGCCGCTCATTTACAGAAGTTCATTATTTAAGCATGTGTGCTTCAGATGGGCTTGAGAAACGTCCTTGTTGTTCAAAAATAGCATCTGTAAACTGCAAAACACCCCTGTTTACTAAATGATTGCTGAAATGAAAGTATGCACATTTTAGAAGTATTTCTTCTGACCAAATGCTAATATTTTTGATGTGAGGTCTCTTCTGGTCCATTGACTACTTACAGCATCAGGAAACAGGTTGTTATGTGATTCTGGAAAGTGTTCAGTCAGCACTCCATGACTTCACACAACCATCTACATAACATCATGTCAGAGACAATGCTGCTCTTGATTCCAACATCCTCAGTTTGTTTTTAAGGTTGTTGTTTTTTTTTTTTTGCTTTACCTTTACGGGAATGTCTAGACTTCATGTCAGCAATTCAAATATTTATCTACCTGTTTCATACAAATATCCGTAGACCTGTTTGTTTCTTTAAAGGGCAATGTCACTAAAAACAGCATTGGATTATTTTTTCATGATTTTTTTTTTTTTTTTTTTAATGTGACACAAAAAATGAAAACCATTTAAGCCTCCCACATGCTGGCATGTGATGCCACGATGATATAGGCTACAGCTCTACTGAGATTAAACTTGAAAAGATGTGTGTGCTTCGCTGCACAAAGTATTTTTATGGAAACTACGCATCCCCAGCTCATTTTGATGAATGCCAGTTATAAATGTTTAGAGCTTAATAAACAGTATAGACTACATATTCTGGACAATGGGTAGAGAATAAGACGGCTATGGCTCAGGAGGTAGACTGTCCACAGTTTACTTGCAAGACACTGAACCTCAAATTTCGATGGTCAGCCAACTTTACTTCAGAGCTGCCATCAGGGTGTGAGGGTGAATGGGTGAATGACTCTGTGATCGACGTTTTTGGATAAATATGCTTCATAAATGCATTTACAATGTATATAATAATGTTAGTCTCTAAACTGCCTAAAGCACTATGAACCAGGGCTGTATCAAATAGTTTGAAGCTTTGAAGCTTCATTCATTTTTCTGCACAGTTACAGATAAAGATCAGGCTACACTAATATTATTATTAATATATAATATTTGTAGAATAAAGACTCCACTGGTGTCTGTGAGGGCTTGTTTCTGACTTGTGAGATCCAAACATTTCCAGTAACTCGAGCACTGTAAAGTCCAAATTTATTGAAAAAAAGATAGATCATAGTAATCTTTTCCTAATTATTTACCAAAATCTTCTGCTTCAGTCCAAATTTGTTGCCGTTTAGCCTTTCAAAAACAACATTTTATAGCGGTCAAAAAACTAAGGGAGGCACACACCTGTGTTAATGGGGCGCTCTAACAGCAATCTAAACCATATATTTTTATTTATATATCCAGACTAACTCCTATCATAAAATATAACATGACAACAGATGTTCAAAGCCTCAGTCGAAAACCTCAACCCTACTATGAACTTTATTTGTTTTGCACATAGTGCCAGCAAAATATCTGTGATCTACCAATATTTGCTAATAATGGGCCATTTAAAATATCAGCCAGGCTGTAGCGTGTGTGGTGTTTTTGGTGTAATTGATGTGAATGTCTGTGATGGTGCATGCACTTTGCAGCGGTTTTGAGGATGTCCTGGCATGGTTTCTGTGTGGCATGTCTGCTCTGCGTGTCTGCCAAGAGAACAGAAGGCTTTCCTCTCCACCGCTCTTCTGAGTCAGCCAGCGCACTCGGTGCATAAATCTCTATTTGGCTCTGGCATTTTCTCGGACGCGCAGCGCGCTGCCAGATTTTTCTGTTTGAATATCGTGCTTGGTCAAACCCTGTTTTCCCAGAAATGTTGTACATCACTGATGTTGAATGCCTTGATTTTTTGGACTGTGTGTGGCTTTGGAGGTTAACAACCTGGATCAAAATATCTTGTGTGTGCTTTTTTAATCCTTTTATAGTTCTTACATCCTGTAGTTATGTACAAAGCTTTGTTATATTGCAACAAGGAATGGCAACTCAATTTTATTTCAGGTGGGTAATTTAGATCAAACTTACCCAGCAGCACTTATCCGCATTGTTGGCGTATAGCTCAAGAACATATGATACACTGGCCATGTGCCCTAAACATAAACACAGTAAATAGCAAGCAGCCCACATTCCAGATGGAAATATGTGCTACTGAACCTATAAAGCAACAAAGACAAACAGGAAGTGAAGTTGCAAAAAGAGAGCAAGAATATTGCATTCTTCCTTGAACTATACCGGTCGTCTGCATCAACATATCTAACTTTACACTCACCACAAAGCCACACACATAGTTCATTCTGGTTAAGAGGATATATACAGCGCTGTATGAGTCATCCTTTAGATAAGGTCAGTGTCTGAGCTGTAACTATTTCAAGTCATCATCCAGTACTCCAGTTAGGTCTGCTTTTCTAGTAATAAGCAAATGGGTGCGTATGTGTTTGTGCCGCGACTCGCAGAGGCAGAAATCCCTCCTGTGTGACCAGGTTACATATACTGTAAAACAAACAGCAGATGCTACAGTACATCCTACAGTCACTGCCTCTTTGCATGAGAAACTGGTGACCCAGATCACCTCACAGGGTGATACATGTGTGTGCTGGTAACCTCAGCATATATAAGATGACCTGATAAAACTAATGTCTGTCCTTTGGTTCTTTTATAGGAAAATATGGGATACAAAGGTTGCAGATCCTTCAACAAGGTAATAAAGAGTGCTTGGCTATGTTTGACCTCACTCATTTTATGACCTGAACAGGATGAACTTCAGTTAAAGGCCCTGAAATCCTATTTTATTATCTTCTTACTTTGAGTGATGGGCTATTACTTGAATACAACATTTTGTGCACCAGTTAGAGTTTAGCAACATTTGAATTAAAATTTTTGTTTGTTGCCAGTACGATCAATCAGATCAAACCTAACCGACACAGTGATGAAGTACATTAGTTTAGTAGTTTTAAACCCATAATAAACAATAATTAATTGTTATGTTTTTTTCTGAACTAGGGCTGCAACTAATGATTATTTTCATAGTTGATTAATCGACTGATTATTTTCTCAATTAATTGATTGGTTGTTTGGCCTATAAAATGTCAAATAATGGTAAAAAATGTTAATCAGTGTTTCTCAAAACCCCAAAAGACATCATCAAGTGTCTTGTTTTCTTCACAACTCAGACATTTTCAGTTTACTGTCATAGAGGAGTAAAGAAACCAGGAAATATTCACATTTAAACCTGCATTGAGCAGAATGTTTTTGGCATCACTGGGCAAAAAACCCCATAATAACCTTTCAGCATATTGTAATTCAAGTATGTTGAGAGAAAACTAGACTTCTGCACCTCCTCATGGCTGTTTTCAGGCTTTAAAAAAACTAGTCTGTGACAGAAGACAATCACAGGTCATTTCAGAGAGAGAGAGCATTTCTATTGGCTGTTCATTCAACAGAGGCAGCCGTCAATCACTCACAAACTCTGATCAAACAGTCAAACTAGGCAATGCTGATCAAATCATTACAGTAACAGAATATTGATTTATATTTGATCAGCGCTGCCTAGTTTGATCGTAGTTTGTGACCAATTGCCCAGAGATGGCAGACTCCAGCTCATTTCTGATTGGTCTGTGAAATCTTCCAGATGCCATTAGGAGCGCTGGAGGACAGCAGATAGACCATAGAGGCACATGATTTTTCTTCAGATTATCTGTCTCATGCACTACTGTCAGGATATAGTGAAAATCATATTTCCTCCATTTCAACCAATTAATCAACTATCAAAATAGTTGGTGATTAATTTAATAGCTGACAACAAATTGATTAATTGTTGCAGCTCTGCTTTGACTGTTGCTAATCAAGTCATGAATATCACATGCTGTTGAACAATACTCAAGACTAAAACCAAGTTGTCAGGGGATTTAAGAATATATAACCAAAAACACTGTCTTCTTTCTAGATTGAGCATGATGTCCAAGAAGAAGGGATTCTGGGTAGAAAAAGTTCACTGTCTGGGCACTGAGAACAGCCTGTCAGAGTGCCACGCTCAGCTGTCCATCCCCCGTAGTCCCACTCCTTGTAAGAATGGGAGACATGCAGTGGTAAAGTGTGTGCCTGGACCTCAGTTTGCTCGCATGTCCTCAGGAAGACCCCAGGCCCCCTATCCAATCGTGGTAAGATTAATACAGTTAACGCCTACACTGCCACTCAAACATACAATGTGTTTATGAACTGCAAGTTATATTGCCTGTGTTGCTCTGTACAGCCTGTGCGTCTGAAGGCCGGCCCCAGGCTGGGCGAGGGTCGCGTGGAGGTGCTCCGAGATGGAAAATGGGGGACCATCGTGGACCACATGTGGGAAAGAACTGCAGCCAGTGTGGTGTGCAGAGAACTGGGCTTTGGTACGGCCAAGGATGCCCTGCATGGAGCCTTTATGGGTCAAGGTAAGACAGAGAGCTGATGTTGCTCAAAGCAAAAGCTTTTTCGACTTAGACTAGAAATTCTGGAAAACTCTGCATTTAATCTAGCTGTTTGGAGTTTGCAATTTGGATGTTTGAATGTGGTTATCCCACGTCAGGGCATTCCAGTCGTTTGACGCCTCGCCCGTCATGCCCTGACTGATCAGATAATGCATGGGCATGTGTGTCTGTCTGTTACCTTGTGAAGCTGCAAATGTGTTGATTTCTGTATCTCCAGCTGTGATTAAACAAGTCCTGTGCCAGGGCTACCGGCTGCCCAAACACACACACACACACACACACACACACACACACGCACACACACGCATGTACACGCACGCACACGCACACACAAAATGTAATACTATAAGCCATGGTGGTTTACGTTGGCATTCAGAAACTGAAGCCACAGGCATAATCTTGCTAGTTTCAAGCAAGCTTTTCACTCACTCACTGAGCGCTGCGGTCTCTTCCCTTCGATTTCAATTTTACGGCTTTGGTGATGCACAGACTCAGTCGCTATCCAGCTGCGCCAGTGGCGTCCCCACCCTTACGAGATGTGAGAACGGCTTCCCCATGCCTCAGGCTGGGGTGTAGTCTCTAATCATGCTGATTGAGATGAAATGTGGGATCACAGTCTGCTGGTTTAGCTGTTCAGTTGATCACACGTAGGATATTTTTGTATGTGTTGGATTAGCCCCTTTTACCTTTTAACCTCTTGAATTGGGTTTTCTGTAGATGGATTTCATTTATTATTTTGTTTTTGATGAGTCTAACAGGACTAAAATCTGGTTTAGTTGGCTCCTCTAAGGATACTTACATTGCACCAGGCTTCACACCCCTTGTCGTCTGGTTTCAATCACTGCTTTTAGTCGTTGGGCCAGAATTCATGTTCATCATGGTTCCAGCAGTCTGAGGCAGAGGTGTTTAATTGTCAGGAGGGACCAAAAAGTGTTCAATTTTGTACCTAAAATAGGTTCCCTGATCTAACCACAAAGCTCCATTCATGTGTGTGCAAGTGCTAGCATGTATATCTTGCATGGTTGAATGTATGTAATAAAATCAGTCTCAGAATTATAACATTAAGACAGGGCTCTGGTTTGACAAATGGCAGGTTTACCCTCTACTTTTACCTCATATTACTCGTGTCTCGCTCCTGGAAATGCAGTTTCCTGCACCATGTTTCCTGAGTTGGTGATTAAGTCACTCACACCCTATTTTCACCCTGTTTTAGGAGCAGGCAGCACTTTGACTGTTTGATATTTTCTTGACCTTGAAATTGGCCATGTCCTTGTGTGTGGTATTTTGGTGCCCAGTGCAGAGGTTGGAGGAGAGGAGCGAAATGGTGGTGGTGGAAAATGTGCTGAACCAGTAGATTTTGAAATTGGCATCAAAAAATAAAGTTTAATGTGGATAAAGCAGGAATATCCACCAATCAATCTACAAAAGAGTGCTGCAGGAAGAGTCCTAAATCCTGGAAATGAGTGAGCGTTTAAGCACTTCTGGTTCCCTCATCTCAAGCTTAAGAGACTACTGACTACTGTAAATATCATCACACTGATCACTAGTCTGCCTTTAGCTTGGCAGATGTGACGCTGAAGTAATGTGACCATGGTGTAATTCGTTTGTAGCCTTACAATACGTGTCAGTACCGTATATGTTTGTTTGCCAGAGATTATTTTCTGTAATGATCCAGAACCAAGTGAAAAAATACCATTTTTGTGGAGGCAACCAGGGTGATGCTAACTTCCAGGTTGGCCAACAGAAATACGTCATCCTTGCAGCACTCTATTATCTATAAATTAAAATGCGTATTGAATGTTGCTTTATACTGTATGAAAAGCTTCTTTTTCCGTTCATTAAATCCCTGCAGACATCTGAACGCATCCAGGCAGATAGGTTGATAAATCTGCAACAATTTGAGAAATGCTGTTCCAGAGCACATTGCTATTATGCACAGCATCCACTGTGTTTACCTCAATTAAATCACATGCAAATGACACCAGGCTGCTAAAGAATAGCCACACACCTCTACACACATCAAACTGGTTGGCTATAACTTGGTAGAAATTACCATAGCTCTTTAATCCTGCGCATCACAGCCTCCTTTCCAACTTTAAAACATTTTACAACGTGAAAATACAGTCAAATTATGACTGAAATAGCCTTGGTTTGATGCAATCGTATAAACTGCTTCACCAAACAATACATATTTTTTAGCATATAAATAGCATTTTTTAGCATAATAGCATAATAGCATATAAATTATTTTGTAGTTGCAACTATCATCATTGTACTAATTAATTGTTAAAAAAAAGCCCACACCATCTACCTCTGACTGCAGACTTGTGGTGCTGATCATTCCCATCGTGCCGCTCTGCACCATCCATCTAACAATATGACTTCCTGGAGAAGTGTTTTTCCATTTGTTGACCTATTGTCATCATATGTCACTGTGGTTTCAGAGCGATGAGACCAGCGATATGAGATTGTATTTAATGATCACCACACCCTCTTGGGATCACACATGAACCCAAACAGCAGGTGTGCTTGGATACGACCACACAGCCTTTGCTCCTGAGCTTCCCCCATTTGTATTTGTCGTTGTGCTTTTCCGATTAAAATGGCTTATAAACACATTGCCCCTACATATATGCACATACTCTTTTTTTCTCTCAGACACCCACACATGTGCGTACATAAACACACACACAGCACAATACTGTCCCTTTATGTCTGTCTCTGTCTTACACTTACATATGCACTGCCATTCAACGTCCTCTCACAGCTTTCTATAACATGCAGCCTGTTTTACTGTGACATATAATTTTCCATGTGCCCACATAAACACAGGGAAAAGGCCTAAATTAGACTCTCTGATAGAACAAACCCTCACTGAGAAAGACTTCCTGAAAGAGTGATTGTTTAAAATGCAGTTTTGTGCAAATGTTTAAATTGTGCATAGACTTGATTCCCTTTTAAAATCACTGCATCTGAAAAAGCATCAACATCTTGAGATAGCTGATAATACATTCTTCACATCACATTGCATCACACTCAAATAGACTCGCTTTCTGTCACCATGTAGGAAAAAACTATCTCTGCTATCAAATCTTTCAGTCAGCGATGCAACAAGACCCCACAGGAGAGCATTGGATTATTTATGGTGATCAGATGTGATAAAGGTTGTGGTTGAGTGGCTGTTTGGCTGCAGAAAGAGGAAGACAGTCTGCCAGTCAGATATTCTGGCTTCGAATGTTGTCTCACTTATCAGATTTGTTGAAACACTTACCTGCACATAACTTACCTGTGGTATATGGGCGGTATGCAGGCACACACACACAGTAGTCCTCTCTGGGATAAGGGAAGCTGTCACCTTGCTAACCAGCTTTGAAATCCTGTTGACAGAGGAAAAGGAAACATTATTTGGATGCTGGTTGGCTTCCACCATCTAAAATCCCACAGGCAGCCAGATCTATTTACAAACTTACATGATTTTAGCGCTCGGCTAAGAAACAGATCCGACCGATGACAGAAAGTTTTTGTTAGAGGCTCAGAAAGAGACGTTCCATGGAAAGAAAAACTACACGCACTACATTAATGTGCTTAAAGCGGAGTATAATTTCAGAGAGGAAAAGAACAGGGTTTCCCTTGTTGCAACCACTAACCAACTATTTATGCTATTCTCAACAAGAATGCTGCACTGTTTCCATCTCCTATAACTTCAATTTTCTAATCTGTCCAAATGATCGGTGGCATCTGCCAGTTCTAATTATATAGTAATCAAGCTCAATCTGTTCCTTGTAAATACTAAATTTATGCTTCCACATTTATATTATCCCTGAATGTAGCTGTATGGCCTGTCAGTCTTTGGCATTTTATGGTGAAGTTCATGGTTTGATCATTTGTGAAATGGATGTCAAGGAGAATGAAAGTGGAGAAAATATTCTAAGCTCCCATCTGCCAACTATCTAACTCCCATCATCATTACATTTATCATCACCATCAGTGAGTTAAATTACAGGGACAATGTTTCCATTTCCTTTCTTGACCAACATTGTTATTTTACTGTGTAATTTTGCCCGTGAAGTATACATATAGAGTACTATACATTCATGAGGGAGTAAAACACCCTGACTGCCTGTGTGTGTGTGTGCGTCTGTAAAGTGTGTGTGGCCAGTTTCTTGGAATCTATTTTGGGTTTTTGTGGATTTCCCAAACTAAGGTAGTTTAAATACAGCAGGCCACTGCTCAGTTTGAGGATCCCTCGACTGGGCCCCGTTGTGTTTGCCTTGATAACTTTAACTGTGGGAGTTTGGATAGTTTGTGGCCTTTACCATGCAGATAGAGGTGGAAGTGGTTTAGATGCGTCTTTCTCATACGTATGAACCCACGCATTGGTGACCAGTATGGAAGCAGGCCTACAATCTGCCAAAACCAACACAGAGACAGATTGGGTTAAGCTGCAATCTGGTCGTTACCATTTCAGTCATCTTCCTTCTCGCCCTTCTTTCTTGGTTTTTCCTCTCTTTCCCCCGGTTTTTGTGGTTTCGGTTGTGTTTATTTCAATGCTGCTTCATTTTCCAAGTTTGCAGTTTGTGCCTTTTGTTTTATGAAAACACAGAAGCCATACTTTGCACCATGTTTTCATATACTGCCATCATAATGGCAGCAGTTGTTTGCGTTCACAAAACCTAATTTTGAGATGTGTTTCCACCATCTTCTATGTTGTTTAGAGATTATCTGGTTTTAAATGAATACCAGTGAAAGTCTTTTATTTTGCTGCCACTGATTTGGCCTTGTTTGCTCAACCAGGGTGGTGGACTACACACAATGTTGTTGTTGTTGTTGTGTGCCCAAAGCAACAGAATGGTGGTAATGAGGTGTGACAGATCCCTAAAGCAGATGTTGGTGGTGCTTTTGCTTTTGTCACGACAGATAGGAACTTTTCATCATCGGTTTGAGGCTAAGCACATTCATGCGAAAGGAATACAAAGCGCTGCATGTGTGTGTGCTGCTTTGCATGATAAAATCGGCTCACGCCTTTGTGTCTATGTTGGGTGGCCCCAAACAGAAACACTGCCTTTGGCTATGACCATTCTCTTCTGACTATTTCCCTGCTTTATTTTTGGCAGCATAGTCTTCGAATCTATCTCATTTCCTCTTCCGCTTTCAGGTACAGGACCTATCCATATGAACAGTGTCCAGTGTATGGGGTCAGAGCGCTCCATACTTGACTGCTACTTCCAGGAAGTCCAACCATGGACATTCAAACACAGCCAGGATGCCTCAGTACGCTGCAACGTCCCTAAGACCGGAACAGAGAACATGGTATGAAAACTACTTTGTCACAAGACACACAGCTTTCACTGACAAAACATCACCCATTTAATCCCTATTGGATTTTCAGGTGCGACTTGTTGGTGGTAGAGTCCCATCAGAAGGCCGTGTGGAGGTGCTGATGGAGGTTGGGGGTCGTAAGCGTTGGGGCTCTGTCTGCAGTGAGAACTGGGGCATCAACGAGGCCATGGTGTTATGCAGACAGCTCGGCCTGGGCTTCGCTGCCAGTGCTCATCAGGTAACAACCTCTCTGACCGACGCTGAATCCATAACTGACAAAGGTGGTAGAAAGCATGCCATTTGGATCAGTACCACCCCTTAATCTGGGTAAAAACTTTTGTCGAAGTCTGATTATTAGTATCTAAAATGATGGGCCTGATGTCCTGAATGAACAAACACTCCCATCTCAGAACTAATTAGCGTAATTTTGAAAATGTCAGACTAGTGTTCAGAGGCATCATTCCTCCAAAAAAATCTGTCAGAATCCCATCAGCAGCTTATTGATGAAAAACAAACAAACACATGGAGGCCAATCCATAGTCTCAGCCCCTGTATTCACCATGGTGGACAATGAGCTATGATACTGCTCACTGATAGAAAACCTGACAAGCTTTCTGTGTCCTGTGACCCCACCCCTCACACCCTTCCTCTGACAGGAGACCTGGTACTGGCCCGGTGACCCAAATGCAGCTGATGTGATTCTGAGTGGAACTCACTGTGTGGGCACAGAGCTTTCAATTCAACAGTGTCGCCGCAACAACCACGTCCATTGTCCTCGAGGAGGTGGAGCTAAGGCCGCTGGAGTCACCTGCTCAGACAGTAAGTCATCTTCCTGCAGCTGCCCGTCCTCTACTTTGGTTCTAAATCTAACTGAATCCTAACAAAAGCTGTTAAAGTTAACGTGACAATAATGCATTAATGCAAATTAGTTTTAATTTCTTCAACACATGAAACTAGAAAACCTCATTGCTACCAACTGTGTCATACTAGTTTTTTGCAAAGGATTCAAAGGACCTTTGACCTCTGACCCCAAGATATGTGAATGAAAATGGGTTCTATGGCTACCCACCAGTCTTCCCTTTACAGACATGTCAACTTTATGATAATCACATGTAGTTTGGGGCAAGTCATAATCAAGTCAGCACACTGACACACTGTTCCCTACTGTTCCCTGTAGGGCTGCAGTTTGCCATGTTATGATTTGAACAGATTTTTTTTATGCTAAATGCAGTACCCGTGATGGTTTCTGGACAATATTTGTCATTGGTTTGTGTTGTTAATTGATTTCCAGTAATAAATATATACATACATTTGCATAAAGAAGCATATTTGCCCACACCCACGTTGATAAGAGTGTTAAATCAAATCTCCCCTTAAGAAAATAACGATTTTGATTCATTTGCGATAAACTATTGACAATTATGGGATTAACTGACTGACAGCCTTGATCCTAACACAACCTTTCACACCTGACCTGCTTCAGCGGCGCCTGACCTCGTTCTGGACTCCCAGCTGGTCCAGGAGACGGCCTACCTGGAGGACCGACCCCTTCACCTGCTGAGCTGTGCCAACGAGGAGAACTGTCTGTCCTCGTCTGCCGCCAGGATGAACTGGCCTTATGGACACCGACGCCTGCTGCGCTTCTCCTCCCGCATCATGAACCTGGGTCGTTCCGATTTCAGACCCAAAGCAACGAGAGAGAGCTGGACGTGGCACCAGTGTCACAGGTAAACTTTACGGAGATGTTACATTGCTTAGGCTGTTGCAATGGAAAGACCTGTTTAAATACTTACTATATGTGGGATGTTGTGGTTGTCCCTGTGGTAACTCTAAGTGTCTTTTGGGAAAACTGTGGTTTAGAGTGTCCTGGATAGAGGTGAGCTGTGGTTTTTAGAGGCTGTCAAAAATATTTTGTCAAACACCTGCTCCTCATACAAAATTACTTTTACGTGCATTAATGACACAGCTCCCTCCTTGTTGAGTAATTTGTGTTATATTTAATTTAATTGCACTCAATTGCTACCAGGAAAGAAAACACGCTTAAGTGTGATCTCTGTGCATATGTGGTTTGACATTGGGGCTGCGGGTAGCATGCACCATTGGCATTAAAACACAAGAGCCTTTGTCCATCAAGGCCTCAGCTGCATTTTGTCCGTTAGGTGTAAAATAGACGAAATATTGTCCTCAGGTCTACTCCAAACAAATTCCACTCTACCTCTCAGTTCGCTCTCCTCAGTGAGTTAGTTTCTTGTCAGATGACGAGAGCACTTTCAGGCCTGTCGTCATGTGAGAAGAAGGAGCCATTTGAAGCCCACAGTATTGGCTGTGTGACATGCATCCCAGTAAGTTATGGGTGGCCTGAAACAGTGTTGTCATCTCTCCAGATTCATTAGCCGCCCTGCAGCACGTGTCTGTGGTAATGACGGCTGAACCAATCCAGTTACCACAGGTCGGGTGTAATATAAAGGACAGGGTAGCTCACGCACGATCAGGTCCATTTCAGTTTGTTACAACAACACATCCGAGCTATGGATGCGTGTTTCAAAGCCCTCCATTCACTCCGAACGAGTAAACAGCTCAACCAAGCCGGTGTTAAAACAAGCTTCTGTGAGAGGTGTTACGGTGACACCCACGCTCATGTTCAAGCAGTGAGGTCACTGGGCTACAAGCCATAGGGAGCCAGTGTTCAGTTAGAGACACACACACACACATACACACTCTCACCTGGACTTTCCCTCCTGTCATCCCAGGCATTACCACAGTATCGAGGTGTTCACACATTACGACCTGCTGACTCTGAATGGCACGAGGGTTGCGGAGGGACACAAGGCCAGTTTCTGTCTGGAGGACACGTATTGCCCCGACGGTAATGTTCACCACTATTCATGAGCCCCAGTAAAATAGTCTTTCCCATTAGTGACAGGAAATTAATATCCATATTTCAGTTACAGCCATTTAGACTTTTACTTTGTGGTTAATGTGTTAGATCACTGCTGTTGTTGTTTGTTCACTCTCCATTTACTTGTTACATCATGGATGAAATAGCTCATATGAAAACGCAGAGTTCATATGTTGTCTGATGCAATTCAGGAAGCTAAAGGCTCTTAGAAATAACAGGGAGTGCTGAGCGTTAAATGAGCTTTGATGTTGTGATTGATAATGTCGTTGGCATGTCTGTGTGTGTGTGTGTGTGTGTTAGGAGTCCAGAAGCGGTTCTCCTGCTATAACATGGGTGATCAGGGTATCTCCGTTGGCTGTTGGGATACGTATCGCCACGATATCGACTGTCAGTGGATCGACGTGACAGATGTACGACCAGGCGACTACATCTTCCAGGTCAGAAGTCATTTCATATTTCTCGCTTCTCCCTTTTTGCCTTTTGGGTACATTACAAGGTATTTTTTCATGTCACCAAAAACAAACACTTTGTCTTTAAAGGAATAGTTTGACAATTTGGGAAATGCGGTGATTTTGCTCTCTTACCAAGAGTTAGATGAGAAGATCTATGTCACTCTTGTATGGTAAATATGAAGCTACTGCCAGAAGCCTGTTAGTTCAGCAACAACAACAACTTCTTAGCAGCTTAGGTGCAGTAAAAGTCTTCTGATGACAAGACTCCAACTGCACCCAGCCAACAAATATGATGCCTTTACATGAAACTTGTGAGCTTGTGTTTACAACAAAGGAAGCCGTCTACACCATATGCTTGGCGTTCAAGTGGTGAAGTTATGAGAACACCGCTGCTAAGCAACAGCAATATTAACGTTACCATCAGCGTCTGGAAGCCACAGAGGCTAACAATTTAGCAAGCTAGCAAGTGGGTAACATGATGATGGAGGTGCAAATGACAGAGGAGAAAGATGAGGCCATTGGGAATATTTTAGACATATTTTAAAATTACTAAAGTCTATTAAAGTCTGCAGTTTTCTGGTCCATTTTTTTGAGCTTTTGCCCCACGAATAAAGTCATCAACCAGTCAGTGGAATGGACATATTCAATAACACAGAGGCTCCTTAGTCTAAACCAAGATGGCAAACTTTGATTACTCATTTCAACCTTCACAAAGGCGGCATTTACAAGTTCCACTCCTTCCTTTTTTACCTTTCATAATAAAAGCCCAAGACATATACACTGTGTAACTGTTTAACAGGGGGACTCAAATTCACTCAGAGCATTTTGCTAAAAGGAAACCCAATAAAATAGCATACAGTAGTTTAGGCTATACAGTAATTTACCTCAGACAGATGCCAGATTGCTGCTTTGGGTCAGTCGGATCTCTGTAGTTTGTCCTCTGCCTGCGTGAATCTATTCAAACCTTTTATTGAAAAACTGTTGCAACTGTCACAAATCAAATATGTGATCAATATATAACATATTTACCAAAATCTTTAACTATTCCTTTGAGGCCAAAGATTTGGTTAATGAAAAAGAGGTTCACAGGCTCTTAAGGTGGACTTCCTCATCATTGGTTAGAGTTTCCGTCTATTTTAGTAAAACCTCTCGACCTCCCTCATCACAGTCATCACCTCAACCCTACCTCCGTCTGTCATTACTTTGACCCAGGTCAATCAGTCGAGTCATTGTGGCTACTAGACTAAAACACATCAAGGACTCCATCTGCCATTATCATCCATTTCCAGTTTAGACTACTGATCCCACCATGTACGTAGCAGTCCTCAGATCTCATGCTGCCAATTACCTCCGAGCTGTGGCAGACTGGTTTCAGTGGAACTCGCTGTCTGATAATTACCGCTGTCATCCAGTTTGTCTGAGAGGTCATTCTCAGTCTTTGTAATTACACTCCTCTGCTCTCTATTGAAGATGGATTTTATTTAATTTCCTAGACTTGACACACATACATAGAAACGCATGTGCCGACTGGATGTATTTTAAGTATGTCGAGGCGGGGTGTAATTATAAAGTCGTACGTTGCTGCAGCACAATATGGAGGCGGAAAGAAGGAATGAATGACAGAGGACAGAAATGGAGTTGAGACAAATGGGAGGAAGAAATTGGAAGAGCTGCTGAAGGTGAAAAGGTCAGGGTCATTTGAGGAGAAAAGGCACTGAGGGCACATAACCAAATTTCACTGAGAAGAACAAGAGAGAAAAAAGAGAAAACACAAAGTAAGCCAAGAAGGGAGTTAGTTATTCACCAAGGCTGCACAGTTGGAACAAATATCTTTTACAGCAGCTCCCCCTCTCTACTGTGTTCTTTCATTTATCTAGTAAAGTGCAGATGATGCCTGCTTTTACAGAAAGATGCAGCAGGCCTACCCTTGAACCACCCACTGCTAATGAAACACACCAATTAAACCAAATTAACTACTGCCTCCCTTTAGTCAAACAGCAGCTAGTCCCCCCTCTTCCATTAGGAACGGCTAATTTGCCACCAAGGAATTCCTCCTGCCCTGTTTTTATTTTTATTGCCACTTTCTCACTGGGCAACACTTTCTGCTCTCTTCAAAAAGCCTCGTACACGCAGGTCCAAACCCTGCAATTTACCTTGAAAAATTAAGAGACAGCTTTTGTGCATTCACTAAGTTTTTTAAAGTTTTCAGCCTTTTTTTTTAGTGTAGTTTGCCTCCCCGTAGCTGTTTGTAGCGTGTACTTAAAGTGGGTGTAGCAGCTTACAGAGCAGCTATTAGAGTAAATGGCTTCTCAGTATTATCACCAGACCAGATTAAGAGAATGGTTGTATCAGCAGTTATGGAGTTGCTCTGCAAATGACAGACTATTAGTACAGTGTAGGGCAGCACTCAGAGTATTTCAGACATATAAACATGCCTACGCATAACTACTCTATTGCAATACAGTTTAATTTCAGGCTAATTCAGTCCTTATTATTGCATACCTATGTTGGTGTGAGGAGCAACCGCATTCCACGAACTAC
This sequence comes from Pterois miles, assembly GCA_947000775.1. NCBI lineage: Eukaryota > Metazoa > Chordata > Actinopteri > Perciformes > Scorpaenidae > Pterois > Pterois miles. Next base: position 14,615,936 of record CAMQGK010000341.1, read on the forward strand.
GGCTGTAAAGCTGAATAACCTCTTATTCAGCTCGTTGTCATGTTTTTTTGCGGGCAGAAGTGTCTTTGTTAAATATTTTTACGATGAACTTTCCTTAAAGATCTACCAGTAAGTTTCGTGCTTTGCATAACACATGGTAAAAGCAAGTGTTTTACCGCCACACGTTATTCAGTCCATATGTTTCAATGTACGCTACCAAGTGAACATCATTCGAGTCCATGAGAAAGTAGTGAATTTATCTTTCCAAATAGGAATACTGTATGGAAAAGTCATCCAGCTTTTTATAGATGAGAAAGGGATTGACTATAAAACAATACCAGCCACGAGTGCTGTTTAATAACAGGCCCTCTAACAATTTTACATCCAACTGCTCTTTATTTCAAATGGCTTTCTCTGTGTAGCGAGAGGAGACTTATATTCCTTGTTGGACCACGTGCCCGGCCAGCTAGAGATACATTATTCGATGAAAGTGAGGACAACAAAGTGATACATTCTCCCCATGTTTTATTAATAAATGTTTGTCGCAATGATAAAGTATGCAGCTGCTAGTCATAACATTAAATTAGTGCTTATTGTTAACAGATGTTGTGCATGTTTATGTTGTTTTGCAGGTGGAAGTCAACCCCTCCATGGACATGGCTGAGTCTGACTTTATGAACAACGTCATGAGATGCCGGTGCAAATATGATGGCCACAGAGCTTATATGTATGGATGTCATGCAGGTGAGGAGTCTTTTCGGCTTTTTCACTTCATCTCAAAAGCAAGGTCTGTGATCTGGAGACACTAGCAAGAATACACCCAAACCACAAAACTCAGCCTCTTTTCCAATGAAAGCAGCTAGCAGCACTAGCTGCTAAAGTCACTAAATCTAGCAAGAAAGTCTCGCAAGTCAGCAATGTTTATGGTTAGAGAGGATTTGTCTTGTGCAAATATGACATCGCATTCTTGTTGTAATCAGACACACTTGGGGAAAACGACATGGAAGGGATCGGATGCCCTTTGCGGGGAAGAGAAGACCGTTGTGTTAATTAGGGATGTTAATAAATAACCGTCAAGTGACATTAAGAATTTTAACCAATTATCTGTTACAACAATCTGTTAAACGGGGAAAATAAACATTAATATTAAATTGAAAAACTGAGCAAAACTCATAGGAGCTGCTCGTCACTTTAAGGAGAAAAGCTGGTCCACCTTAAGAGAGTCACAGAGTTACAGATACAGGAAATTGGCTGCCGTCTTGAGCAAGTCCCCAAGGGGAGCATCGGTCTTTGATCCCAACATGGTCGTAGTGGCCAATGGTGGTAATGCAACTTCTGTGTCTGTCACGTGAAGCCATTGGGCCCAAAAAGACTTTTTCTTATAGACTTACATTGAGAAAGAGACATCTGTAACTCAGCGGATATTTTTTTTTTTGGTGAATCAACTTCCCAGTACAAACACTGAGTGTAAATTAGGTCCTAAAAGTTGCAAAACGCACTAATAGAAGAATCCAGTCATTTCTTTCCTCTGTTTATGTCTACAGAGACTCAGACAGTGACGACAGCGCATGACAGAGTCATGTGGCCAAGCGGACGCTACTGTGCATATCGGACATGTGCAGTAGGGCCCAGTAAGACCCAGATGATAACTTTCATAGGAATGAACAGGGCCCTGCCTCCAACACTGCACCCAGTTGTCTTTACACATCCATGGTTTTGTGCGGAGGTGTTGTAGCCTTGTAGCATTTATCCACCGGCAAATATACTGTCCACACACTGCTACAGCTACGTTCGCAGCTGTAACCTCACCAACAACCCCACACTCACCGCCGCCACACACACACGTGGTTTGTCAGAAAGTCATTAAAGTTACTGACAGACAGCTGACAACCTGCTAAACTAAACTAAATGTGCAGTGGTGACTTTTACTGGGAAAGTGGCTGCATGTCCGTGACACTATACGCAGCATTGTGGCTGCTACAGTAACTCTCCTGTCGGTGAACTGAGGCATACCGCTGCATGCTAGGCACAAATTGTATTAGTTGACGGTTAATAATCTGTTAATGAGGGTCGGTTATCGGTTAAAATTTTTTAAAAAATTTGCATCACTATTGTTAATGTTGTAAATAGATGAAATCATGAAGATTCACTAGAAGGTCCTTCAGCTCATTTCCTTATCTAGCACCTTAATCTAAAACGGATTACACACTGCATTCAAATAAGTGCATAAAAATCTCACACAGAACTACAAATGCAACCTTCCTACAAGTGTAGAGATACAAGATGGCTGCAGAACATAAATACATCAACTTCAGCTCTTGCAAACACACAAACTCTCGCGAGAGTTTTACAAGACGGATCCTTTCTAGACATGACCGTCAGCAACACTGAGCTCGTCCTTTCACGCGTCCCTCCAAAGCCACTCCCTCAGAATAATCATAATGAATATGAACAGTGAACATGGTTAGTGTTAGTACTCACAGCTGTCTAGTTAGCAGCACTCTGGTGACGCGCAATTAATCTACGGGTAGGTTCAGCCCGAATGAAAGTTTATTATAGTCTTGTGACAGCCACAGAGCATTCGATTTTTTCGATTGCTGTTGAGCTGTAAAGAGAATTTCAACAAATATAGCAAAAACCTTATAAAATCTTTGCCTTATATTTCTCTGTTCCTCTGTTCGTGATTGCTGTTATTTTTGTCCCTTATAGGTGATGCATACAGTGCAGAGATTGAGGACCTTTTTGAGCACCAGGGGCAAATCACCAACAACTTTGTGTAGCCCATCCCCAGGCCCAGCACGAAGGCCTTCCAGCGGGGCCCAGAGACTACTCAGGGTGGGCTAAGGTCGATGGCCCCAGGCCCTTGGGACCTCAGGACCCACAACAACAGACAACACACAAAAATGGCGCCTGTTCATCTCCTTGGCAGACGTGGATAAAATATTCATAAGCTCATCATATCACAGCATCGACCATTTGCAGAGACTCCATTGACAACAAGAGGGGAACAGGTGCCAGATGGCTCAACGTGTTTTTTTACTCTAGTTCAGTAAGAATTCAAACTATACAGATGTTTGTGAATGTGGACGACTAGTAACTTAAGTTAGTTATTCAAAACCTATACACATGAAAGACCTTAATGTCGCTTTAACTCAACTGTCACAAAGGCAATAGGGAAGAGATGTCGTTGGGAAATCTCCTTCCCAAACTAGAAGATCTGAAAATCTGAGAAAAAAAAATAATACTGTGTAATTTCTGTTGCAGAAGGCTGATTTTATGCATATGCATTGCCCTGTTGGCATTATTTTACCCAAATTCTTTACATATTGAATTTTTTAACTTCAATATTGGTGCTCTTTGGCAATACTGTACGTCGTTATGTTACGTTTCAGGTGAACAGTGTTGTACAATGCATTTTGGGTAGTTTTCTCTCACAGTTAATTAGACATTTTATCATTGCTTTGGTTTTAACAAAATCATCATTTATAAAAGTGTAATTGTTTTGCTTCTCATCTAGATTAAGAGGAGGTCTAATAATTCTTATGGAACAAAGCACTTTATCTTTTAAACATCAGTATTCTAGTTTTACCCCAAACTTTTTTTTTTAATTAGCCACCAAATTGATTTCTTAAGGTGTTTATCTAAAAAAAAAACACTTATTTTTTTCAGAAAGTGAAATATAAGGTTTGTGTTTAGATTTCATATACAATGTATTATTTATGCTGTAACTTTATTTATTCATGGATTTCACTCATACACAGCATGCTCAGTAAAGAGTTTGTTAGCTAGCGCTTAATTAACAATACTGAATATTTTTTTGTTTTTCTGACATAATTAACCAGAGCGGAAAAAAATATTTCATACAGGACATGGTAATAGAACCTTCCCATGATGCAGATGAATAATTGTTGATTTATATTATTTTAGTTATTAAAACAACTGTAACTGTACGGTTTTTCTGTTCCAGCCTCTCTGACGGGAGGGAAAACCGGCCTGACAAAACCACAGTATTGTGGCAGGCTGGGTTTTGAGAGCATATAAAAAACCTTTTAATTACGTCTGTTTGGGTTAGACATAAGGTTAAGGTTAGGGCTATAGCATGTGCTTTATAAAGAAACGCTATGGGATTGTTACTTATGGGATCACAGAAAGAGCGAGAATCTGACAGATTTCACGAACTACAAGAAAGATTTCTGAGAGATTTAGTGAGGGGGACGGTGACTGAAAGAAAGACCGAGAAAGTGAAACAGAGAGAGAGAGAGAGACGGGGATGAAGTTTGGAGAAAGACTTGTGCAGACAGACAGTTTTTACTACCAAAGCTGCCTTTTTGTAGGCAGCCATACAGAGACCACAAGCTGGCATTTTCAGCTCCCCGACGAGAACAACATGTTTGTCTGGGAGAAAAAATAAACTCCTCGATTCACGCTTCAGCACAGTAAACAGTGGCCTTACTTTGACTAAAGCTGGGCCTGCTAAACTATACTGTATACTCTCCACGCTCTTCTCTGCTAACGTTTTAGCTCCACTCCAAACAATGATGCAGCTCCATTTTCTTTATGACTTGGAACTTGTGTTAATCATGTTGTTTTACCCCGTTAATGTGTTTGATGTGTTTGGCTTAACGTCTTAGTGGTTAAACCTGTTAAAGATGGTTTTCTAATGGCCAGTTTCCAGGACACCCTGTGGAAAGGACAAGTCACAGAGTCATAAAGACAGACTAAATTACTTTAGCACATTGTCTTCCTCCTCACTGGGCCTTCATGATTCGGACTCCATGAAGATGGCTTAGAAAGAATAGGTAGCTTTTTAAAATAACCTGTTATAATCAAGCACACCTCGCCAAACACAGCCAGCCTCATTACTAAAAACTGTTGATGTTAGAAGATAGACCTGAAGTCTAAAACTGATGTGCTTTTCTATTGTTTTGTGCTTGTGTACAGTTGCTATTGACATACTATGGTCTGCTCTGTGTGTTATTTAAAACGATATGCCATTCCATATCTTAAGTTGGTTCATATTCACCACTCTCATATTACTGTATTGTGCCCATGCTATAGGCGTAGCACTGGGACATTGTTTTCCATGGCCAGTTATGCTTTTATTTTGTCTTTAAAGCTGAGAGTGTGAGCTACATGGTGCTTATCTACAATCATATTCATAGAAAGCTGTGCTCTCAGGGACTTTAACCTCATCTAAAGAGAAAAAAATTGTTTCATGTGATGTGATTTAGGTTGTATGCTGTGATGCATACACTCTTACAAAAAGTAATCTGTGCCCACGTGTTTGTGGAGAAACATTTGGATGACTGTGGATAGACACTGGCTGAGTCGGAGGCAAATTTCAGTTAAAGACCAAATCACAATCCATTCATTCATCATTACTGTGAATCAATAAAACATCACATACTAAGCTGTCCTCTGCTTCCTGCCTCCTTCTAATACACGATGCTGCAGAATATGTGTTGATGAGAGAGCAGCTCGAATTTTATGTTTTCTCTGCATCAAGACAGTAGATGCCATTTTATTTTCCTTCCACCTGCTCTGAATCTGTTATTTTGTGGGTTAAGATCTGATCTGTCCAAACTGGTTACTCATACTGGAATACTGGAACCTTCTTTTACAAGGTTTCCCCTAAAATGACTACACTGCCCAAAGACAACCCTTTCAGGCTGTTAGATTCGCTGTGACTTAATCCTTTGCAAACACTGCCCCTCATGGGAACCGAGAAATCGGCTAACTTATTCAGTAAGAAAAATACACACAAGTGTCCAGGAATTAATGACTAAATTCAAGCATATCAAAGTGGGTGGAGAAATCAGCTATGTCTGGAAAGGATATTTACTCTTAACAAAAAAAGGTATGATTTGATCACAGCTGACAAGTCCACCCAGAACGAAAACAGCGGTGCTGTGAAGTGGTCACTCGCTGGGATGAAACAGCTGCTGGGCAAACAGGAAGGGAACACTTGAAAGCAGAGCACCTGGGTTCACAGAGTGTACTCGCACACATTCAGCATCCTTTCATGCACTTTCAGCATTCCTATAAACACACATGTAAGTGCACACGTACGTGCAAGCAATACATTGGACTTCACAGATTATCTTATTACGTTTCTAAGTCTGTTGAACCTTTTAACCGGATAATATTCAGGTTAGAGATAAATTGCTGTTTATGCAGTTTCACTTGCTCTGTAGAATAATGTCACTACTTAGAAAAGATACCAGTGTCTAGGACTTGCTTTAGAGTATGTGATTTTACAAGTCAGCGTGGACCGTTGAAAGTGTAACCCAATCAAACCGAATCCCTCGATCAAGATGAATCAGAATAGAAGAGCTCCATCCATAAACACTCGGTCATGCAGTTTTCATTTTATCCTTACAAGCCCACTTCCTGTTTGCTGCACGTGTTTTTATTCGGGAGGCCCCCTTTGCCACCCCGCCCTGACCCAATGGGGACCACAGGCGGCTCCACAATGGAGACTGTGTGCACCCTGTGAATGACAGACCTGTCCATACAAGTTACAAGGACCCCCCCACACACACCCCCACACACACACACACACACACACAAACACACAAACAACTAGACGGCATAACCGGTTTTGCCATCATCTCTTTTGGAAGCAGTGTTCCATGTGGCACACAGACATAGCGACAGATTTTTGTGATCAAACTTCAGATTATTGACCAGCAATGTCTCTGCTGAAAGCCACATGGCTTTGATAATAAGTCTGGTTTTGTGCTGCCATCATGATGATGTGCTTTTTTTTTTAATCATGTTAGGGGTGATGAGCTGCTGCAGCTGATGTGAATGCTCATTAGTGTTTCCTTCCACTTATAATTGATTATTATTTTGCAGGTGTACATGGATCATAAGCAGACCACCAGACGTACGGGCCTTCACTCATCACCTGGGACTGTTAATATCTACTGATAAGGAGATGCTTTCCTGAATAATGAATGCATTTGCATAATTGTCCCATCTTGTTGAGTGAAAAACACATTATGAGACACATTCAATTTCCATGTCAGGCCCATTGAGAGAGAAAATGAATAGCCAGTGAGATATAATGACTTACAGAGGCAAAGAGCGCGCTTACAAATTAGTACAATGCCTTTCCTTGGGAGCTTGTGAAATTTTATCTACTTTTCTCTGCGCTTACTGTATATTGCTTGAGCGTTGAAGTGAATGTGTCTTTGTGGGTGTGCACACACTGAACCCCCACCACCCCAAATCCTCTCCTCTCCACTATGAGATTTATTGCAAAACAGCCCTGTGAGAGAGTACACATGGCCTGCCCAGTCTCCGTACTGCACCCTGACAATTACTGCTATATATACCGCTCCAAATGAGAGCCATGAACCGGCGTGATTATAGGGTGGAGCAGAGGCAAAGAGAGAGAGGAGAAGAAACAGAAAAAAGTGAGGCGAATCGAGAGAGAAGGGGAGAGAGAGAGAGAGTGAGAGGGAGAGAAGGAGGGCGACAGGCAATACAAGTGGAAGTGACTGAAGTCTGCTGTAAATTGCATTGTGCACTTTTCATAAATCACAGTGTATACGACACACTGCCGGTTTAGTCTGCATAGCTTCCTTTTTAAAATGGTGAAGTGGGAGAGATGAGACTAAAGTGATGAGAAGCATGCAGGGAATGAGTCGCATCCTCTCGACTTTGAGGATGATGACCTCTGTCTGCACGCTTAACTTCTCCTCAATAAATTACACAGCACAGCCTCAAACGCCAGAATAGGAGTTACAGTAACATTTGGTACAGAAGTGCTGCCCTCTTCTGGAAGTGAGGGAAACCAAATAAATGGACTAGGAATAAAAACTTGAAAATGGTAAAAAAAAAAAAAAAAAAAAAAAAAAAAAGGGAGCATTTGAATAACTGCAGATACCTTTTTTGTCCACAGTGCAAACTAAGAAAAGGGAGCAAACAGAGAACAATTTCTGGAAGACTGACAAGAAAATAGACATGAAAGATGAGAACGATGTTTGACACAAACATCCTGGTAGGTGAAGAAGCCTCCACAGGCTATAAACAGTCAGTCTACATACATCTTCTCCATCACTTTCTGTGAGCTGCTTGTCATTTCAGCTGAGTAAGTCAGTCTGTCAGTCACGGGGATGCCCTGACTGTGCAGTGACCTCCGCTCCGGAAGTCAGTGACATCAAGCTGCCTAAAAAGAGTCATCTAAGGTTAGATTGATGACACAGGAACTGATGTCACAGCGAAAATCCCCACATATGATGTAGTGAAGTGCTGGATATAATAGATGCAGGTTGTTGCAGAGCTCAGGCCCCAGTGAAGAGCCATTTACTAAATAGATCAGTCTACCTAATGGGGTCATGAGGCTGTGGGAAACGTGGTGAACTGGGAAGTGTTGAGTAGAGAATTGGCTGTTCTTTCAGTCCCCCCCTCCATGAGCAGCAACCATCCCTATGGGGGGAAAGCAGCAGCATCACATTACCCATGGACCAGTTTTCATAGTACAGAAACGCACGCTCTGCCTCACTCCAGCGGCTCGCATAATTGGAAGCATCTTGGCATGAAGATAGAGTCAAGGTGGCATATCAATGGGCGCGTACTCCAAGGGCATGCAGATAAGAAAAGGCTGCTTCTCTTAACAGGTCGTGTCCATGATAGGGTCACTGGCCCTCCCTAAAAAGACAGCAGGCACCGGGTGTTGACTCACATACAAATAGCTGTAGCTGATCAGTGGTGTGGAGCCTTGTTGTACAACTCACTCCCAGTGGTGCTCATCCCTAACGCCAACAACAAACTGTTTTGTTACCAAGCCTTGTCTCATTATGTATGCGTGTACAGTATAGTAGCAGAGCATTCCCGCAGCTCAGGATAAAGAAACAAAGTGATTTTTTTTTTACTTCATGGTTGAAAATTTATTCTCATGAATAGTAATTTGCTGAGTTTACTGTTTTTTGTTGTAACATTACAACAATGAGAGCATGTGCACATGCAGCAGGACACTGGTATGTCCAGTTTCAGCAGAGTTGGGCAACATTTTGAAATCAATATCTCAGATATCAAAGGGGGACTCTAATGATTTTGATTCTATAAAATTTTGTGACTTGCAATGGAGAGATTTAAAAACTATAATTACCACCTTGTGGTTGTATGCTTCCACCAGCCAGTCAAGTTACAGTTTACAACCATGTCTGTCCAAAATCTTATTGCTACATCATTTGTGTGAAATTGCCATAATTAGCATATGAGTTCTTTAGTTATTGCCAAAAATCATGACCGTTGACCACCAAAATCTAACGGGTTGATCCTTGAGTCCAAGTGGGCATTTGTACCAAATTTGAAAATGTCCGTTCAAGGTGTTCCTGAGATTCACAAAAATGGGATGGACGTAAGTTCAGAGTGACCTTGACCTTTGACCACCTAAATCTAATCAGTTCATCCTTGAGTCTAAGTGGACGCTTGAGCCAGATTTGATGAAATTCCCTCCTGGTGTGGAACAAAAGTAATAAAATTCAAATTCTAAAGGAAACAAAAGAAGAATGGTTTGGACGTATGGACGGACAACCTTAAAACAAAATGCCTTCAGCCAAGGCTATCACAGAGGCATAAAAATAATAAAAACTGATGCAGTGGAAGCAACGATATCGTTACTGCTTGTAACAAAAACGCTGAATCCTACATGTCCCACAATCCTTCTTGACCCTGTCTGTCAGATAAATGCCCACACCTTTCAAACACGTTACCTGTTTGGACATTTGTACAACAGGATTACTGTTAAACCTGCCAAGCCCAAGTCGAGACAACCCTGATGACATCACTCTGACATCATCAGGGTTATTTTCTCAGACTTGACAAACGTCCTATTTCCACTGCAGGAACTTTCCCAGGGGACCTACATTTACCAGGGTCTAAGTACCCTGGTAAAGGTCTAAGTACAGATCCTGGGAGCTTGTTCTGTCCCTCAAACATCTGTTCTTGGGAAGCACTATTACTACGATTTTTGGCAGCATTTTACAACTGTAATTTTTTTAAAACCCTGTTTGGTTAGTAGTTCATTGTGCTGTGATCAGCAGTAATAGTATGACAGCGACCACCAAACCAGAATGTTAACTTGAAAAGTGCCAAAGTGGATATTATGTAGTTCTTCCCATCACTGGTAGTATTCTTTTATTATGATATGACAAATACTGTATATACAAAAAATGGTGTTTTATGAAATTAACAGTATTCTACTGTTTTGCATTATGTCACACAAAATTTGTTAGTTCATAATGACAGTTTCTTTTGTGAAAGGTGATCATATAAAATGGTAATTCTGACCATCTCTAAGTCAAACATCAGTTCAGTCCTGTGTAGTACTTCTCATAACGCTGTAATAAAAATGGCCTTCTGTCTCCCGCCTACTCGTTCTGTCTCTGCTAAGCATCCTCCATCGCCCCACTGCTCCCCGTCCTGCAACAGTATCCACTCTGCTCTCCGCCTCTCCAGAAGCGGGACTTCTCCGCCTCTGCACAAATAAAACTGTGTGCCAAGCCGCATTAACTCTGCATCCTTATCGCCTTTCTGACTTGAGACATTTTATGAGCAGGAGCCTTCAGCCACCTCGGACTCCAGCAACAAGAGGAGGCATGCTTTATGCACTGCTGCACCACTGTTTACTATACACCATTATCATTTAACTGCATGTACACTATGAAAGGTCACATCTCATTGTGGGATATATTTATAATGGAGCTTTAAAGCTGTTCCCGAGCTGGGGGGCAGGTAAAATTGAGCAAATTTGTGGTGAAGTTACAGCTATGTGTACAAACCTAGCTGAAGCAAAAGACCTGCTGTGGCCTCTGCTGCTGGCCTAAACCAGCTCTCTGGCCTCTTAAAGTCTCTGCCTACACAAACACTGACCGCACTGGCTCGCCAATAATGCTTACCGAGAAGAAAATGACTCAATAGCGTGCCGGGAATGTGTGCATATTTCCACAAATATCTTATAAGAAGTGTCAAATAATGTGAAACAGTATCTAATTTTAAATCCAGTGGCATGTTGTATATTGGTCACTATACTCCACCAGGACAAATTCATTTCATGCTGATAATTTTTGCTTTTCAGTATGCATCCACTGTTGCCCGGATCAACTTGTATTAATTTCAGCAACATCGCTCCGACTACAGCATTAGTATATGCAAAACCTCGTAATCATGTCGTGGCGTTGGCCCCTTGTGGTTTCTACGGCAGTGACTTAATTCTGCTCCACTAATCATAATAATTATAGATATTACTGTATCCTTGGTAATTACTGTAGAGCACTGGCTCCTATCTTTTAATGGGTGCTTAAACAAACAGATTTCAGATAAGTTTGGGAAGAAAACTAATCTATGGCCTGTGAGGGGAGATCAATCAGGTGAGGGGTTGGGGTTGGGAGGGTGTAATAGGGTGGGTTTCGGTAATTAATACAGAATGCAGCAAGAGATGGAACCTGGCTCTTCCTTTTTCTTTTTCTTTTTTCAATTTGCGTCCCTCTCATCCCCACATCCCTCCTTCTCCCTGCGCCTTTGCCACATTATTTATCTCCGCTGTCACACCGTTGTTGTGATTATGGATGTCATGCAGCCGTAAAGCGCTCCACGATCAATAGGCCTGAAATTAAACCAAAAAATGAATTTCCGCAGTGTCGGCCACATGCACTCCTGAGCAGGAATTACCTTGCAGGAGAATGGCTGATTATCCCACTGAGGAGACAGCGACAGAAACACAGGAGGAGGGATGGTGCTCGACTGCGGCTGGCAGCGACGGCAGTCAGTGCGAGAACAGTCTTTTTTTTTTGTTTTACAGCTACAGACCACAGAGCGCATGGCATATATGTTGAAACTGTGTTTATCTCAGCCCTAAAACATCTATTTAAATTCAAAACAACATCAGAATTATAGTGGGGTAAGCTGACCTCATATGACCGCATGGTAGGATTCAGTATCCCATATCACAGCTTTAAGAGGTTGAAATATTTGATGTAGTATTTAGTCCTAAATGTCTGTACTATAAAGAGTCCGAGGCCAACTAAGGAGATGATGTAGTCATTTCTTCCTGACTGAGATCGATACACTATTAGGCATGATGAGATGAAAAAAATGCTCATTAATCCTATCATCAGGTCATTTGGAGAAGTCTGCAGACTGGAAGACTTTGGTCAAACTTCAAGACCTCCGGTAATGAAATAGACAATGATTAAATAAAAACAAGAGATTTAGGAGACAGCAGATAGGAACCATAGAAGAAAGAAAAGAGAGCTAGAAAGGTGCAGTAAAGATGTGCATCCTGTGAAGTTATGTCATGGTCAGTTTTAAGTCACTCAACAGTTTTGGAAAGCAACAAGCACAATATGAAACCTGGAGCTCTCTTTGCTTTGGGGACTGTCACTGCGACCACTTTTCCTTTTGCTATCTGTCTTGTCCACAGCAGCACTTGCTATTTATCCTCAGCAACTGACATGGAGCCAGAGAGAGGAGACAGGGATGTCAGGGGAAGAAGTGTTTTCATGCTTTTAAAATACCTTGTGTAGCTCTCTTAAACCAGCCTGCCCTCCAGCATCTCCGCCTCTGCACATCCCTCCACCGGAGACAGACGCATCCCTTTGTTTCTCACTCGTTTCCCCTGTCCCTCATTTAGAATCGATTTGCTATTAATGGCGGGGCATCACAGAGGGAGGGTGACAGGGGTCGAGGTGGCTGCAGCTGCTTGACAGGCTTCTTCATCTCCGAACAGGAAGTTTGGTTTACATCAGCCACGGGGCGGGGACTGTCATCAGGAGACCTCAAGGCTAATGGGCTGGATTTATGCGGTCTTCTCCTCCTCTTAGTGTGGACCAAGTTAGAGGAAGTCACTGATCTGAGGTTTTTTCAGTGTTTTCTTCCATGGTTAAGGAGACAGCTCATGCAAGATCTACTCTATGCTATAGAGACATTTTAAAATTGTTCCTATGATAAGACATGGAATCTGATCTGAAATCTTATGACTTTAATGCAAAATATCAAATTTAGTACTTCACCAAAAGCCATTTCTTTCCATTCCCCCTAACTTGATACGTCGAGACAAATCCCATCCATCACTCCTCTGAAGAGCCCCGTGCTGAGCAATAACCACAGTTTGGTTTTCAAATCAATTTGACAAATCCTCTGACAATTGTTAAACAGTCTTAGAGCAAATAATGGGATGACACTCTGCATTAGCAGAAAAGATGATGACTCCAGACTGACATCTCACCATGTGGCTCCTGGGCTCACAGAGCAACATCATGTTCTGTCACTTACGACGTTGTGGTGAGATGTCAATAAAGGTTAGCAGTTTGAATGCACAAAGGACGGCGATGCCTGGAGGCAGAGTGTATTATAGCTCAATGCTTCATCTGAAAGTGATGAAAACATAATGTGACTTGTGTCCTGGTTTCAGTTAGACTCAAAGAAAAGGGAAGAGGTAATTAAAGTAATTAATTCATTCTGTGTAGATGAATTAAATAAACTTGGAGGAAATTTGACCATATGCATGTGAATCAACACTATTAATCCTCTACATTTCATACGAACTTCCTGCTGTATCATTCTCTTACTATCACTCTCTGTTCCTGCTCAATCTATCTCTCCCCCATCCTCGTGAGCATCACAGTGACTGAACTCATTCTCAACTATTTATTTGCTTTATTTCCTGAGATCAGCTATAAAGAACAAACACTATTAAGCCAGCCAATCAATAAGGGAACATCAGCGCTCTTATCACCCCCCTTCTCTCTCTCTCTCTCTCTCTCTCTCTCTCTCTCTCTCTCTCTCTCTCTCTCTCTCTCTCTCTCTCTCTCTCTCTCTCTCTCTCTCTCTCTCTCTCTCTCTCTCTCTCTCTCTCTCTCTCTCTCTCTCTCTCTCTCTCTCTGCGAAATAGATTTATATCTTCTGCCTGAGTAACATAAATCACATATTCATACATTAAATTAAAAAATGTGATTGATAGCAACGCAGAGAGTGTGTATAAAAACTCATGATGTAAAAAAACAAAACAAATATTAGTTGGCGATTGTGGAGGGTGAAGAGAAAAACAGTTTTTCAAGTGTAATTCTTCACAGACTTATGAGGACGTCCAGTTTCAGGAGATGAGCTGTCGGTGACACTTGGTTACAGCTACAGGAACAGACCACGTAAATAATCGTCAGCATCTTAACTTCAGTGTTACTGAATGGTTTTCACAATAGAGAGCTGTAAGGAGAGCTAAAAGGTTAACCCGGGGACCGAGAGACATTCATCTTGACTCTAACAGCTTCCAGCCTCTATCCTCAGCATGCCACTCTGCAGGGCGAACTGCATGTGGAGAAACAGGTTCATTCACAAAGTGACACGTAATGGGATATATACAGATTGTGTCATGCATTACAGGGCCCAGTGGTTATGGGAGCATTCCAGAGGAGAGAGGCAGAGAAATATGGCGGCATCCATCAGAGGCTCGGCCAGAGAGGAAAAGGTGTAGGAACAGAGAGCTGGGGGTTGGGGGGCTGCCAAGGACATTTAAGAGAGCTGTCAGGGGAGGCTGATCTATGAAGGACCCTGTTGGCTAAACCTATATCCCCAGCAAGTGAGAATGTGTGTATGTGCTACGGAAAGTGCAGTAACACATGCGCCCACGCCCCGGAGGGTGAGTATAGTAGAGTAGTCTCGGTGCACAGGTTCAAAGATCTGATTTGGAGATCATCCACATAGAAAATCAAATGTTTCCGAATGTGTACTCTGAGCATGAAATGAAACGGTGAAAAAAAAAAAGAGGGAAGGAGGGAAAAAAAAAAAAAAAAACTGTTCAACTGCAAAAAAATGTTTTCAAAAAAAAAAAGGATCTGTAATAAAAAGTTGAGGTTTAGTTTTAAGTTATCATAATTGTGCCATGCAGCAATGGCAAGTAAGCATGAAATTAAAGAAATACTAACAAACCAGAAACAGAAAGCTGCACATACATTTTCAAATGCCACAAAACATCCAACACTATAATTATTACTTCAAACATCAATTACACAGCTTACACAACTGGATTTTCAGACATCCATAGCTTAAAAAAAACCTCCTAAATTACTAATAAATTGTGAAAACCATAAAAAACAA
Organism: Pterois miles; assembly: GCA_947000775.1. Lineage (NCBI taxonomy): Eukaryota > Metazoa > Chordata > Actinopteri > Perciformes > Scorpaenidae > Pterois > Pterois miles. The sequence continues at coordinate 14,631,020 of CAMQGK010000341.1, forward strand.
AAACAAATTAAAAAGTCCATCTTGGCTGCTTGTGAGACAAAGTAGACTTGGAGATTTAATACAATAGAAAATGGGATTCACTTTCCTCTTCTCCCACAGCAAACAGCTCCCACAATCTATTTTCCGCCACAATATTTTTCAATCTGCCAGCATCAAATAGCTAGAGAGAGGAATACCACTTCTTAAAAGTGCTCACTATGAGGATCTTTGGGGACATTCAAAGAGGCGCTCACACCAATTTCAAACACATACAGTACTCTAAAATGAATGAGAGACCTCAAATAAGATACCTATATAGTCAAAGACAACCAAGCGAACTCCTCTTTATAAATAGCAAAAAAAAAAAGTTTTAATTTTGTGTGATTTGAGAGTATAGAGGTGTATTTCTTCAAAGAACTAAAACTGAAAAATTGCATTTCTTTGTATGGAATTATAGCTTCACATATGATATGAAATCTGGATCTAGCAGCTCCCTGAAGCAGACTCTTCCTCAGCTCTATCCGAGGTGTCTGTACTGTAGGTAGCCAGCAGACCTGTTAGCCAGAGGAGTGAATGCCAGCCAACCCCGCCAGAGGGGACGCGGCATTGGGACCATTACTAAAGCTTAATGATATGAGAAGTGTTCTCCTATCCACAGCGGAGGGGATTCATCATGTTGCTGTAGCACTATACATCTTTCAAGAGCCCTTAAAGAGGAAAGGGGACATTTCTCCATGCTGTAGTAAAAAAAAAAGAAACCCTCCCTTCCCCATTCTTCCCCTGAGCTTTCTACATTCCTCATCTTCACTTAAAGACTCTCTATTTTAAGATTGTCTAAGGAGGGAGGGGTGGCATGACCTTGGTGGTAGGTGAGGGTGAAATAAGGTGGTGAGAAGGACTGGATAAGTGTGTGCAGAGAGCCACAAACCACAACATGTTGTCTGGGATTTGTCCCAGTGTGCCCTGAGGGAAGGAATACAATTCACTCTCCGCCTCAAAGTCACACTATACACTGTCACTGGCTTCAGCTGAGTGCTGATAGATGTCTGTTTGTCCCCTCATAAATAAAAACACCCTGGTCTCTGCTGGGGGAGACTGTAGATCAGGGTGTAAATAGCTGAAGGTATCATGCGCTGCAGTACGTCAAGCCCCGAGGATTTTCTCTTTTTCTAAGCCTTCACATTTTGTGACCGTGTCAGAGAACTCTGCAACCTGTAAATCAAGGTGATAAACTGCAACACAATCACTACGAGCAAAAGCAGTGCTCACTTTGGGTCTTTAACTTAATTTTATTGCCCGGGGCCAATATGCAGTAATCACAGCATGGAGACGCTTAACAGTTGTGTCTGTAGTATTTGCATTGTTTGAGTCACAGCCACCTGCCTGTGGATTTACACCAGTAGATCACAGACAATAACAGTAAAGACAGAAGTGTGCTGGTTTATGACTTCAGCACTTTCAGTTTGAAGTCTTCCAGCACCAGTGACTTTAAATTATGGTGGGAGACGTCCTTGGGATGTGAACATCTCATTTCACCAGGCTGTGTACACACACACACACACACACACACACACACACACACACACACACACACACACACACACACACACACACACACACACACACACACACACACACACACACACACACAACTCATTTCATTGGGGGTCTCTGGGAGGCTGGACTCAGTGAAGCATGACATAAGAATTATACATCTGGCAGCAGTAAACCTGCACACGCACACGCACCCACACACACACACACACACACACACACACTTGTGACTACTATGAGGCAGGACACTAACTTTTTCATCGTAACTCTAAAGAAGTATTTATTATTACTGAGGATGATTTCTATTGGTGCTTGTAGTTCTGCTTTCTGCAAATGTGATGCTGTTTTATTCCTTGAACCTCTTCCTCAAAGAGCGCTGAAACAGCTCTCTGGTTCGTCTTAGATAATGTAAAAGATTTTCATTTGCAAGTGTGCCTTAAATTACATTAACTACTTTGTTGGTCAGGCTATTGAACACATCAAACTAAAAACCTTAAAGGGATAATGCGTTGATTTGTCTATATAAATAAGTATAGCCACATGTAAATTTGAAGATTTTACTTTTTGAGGATGAAAATAAACATTTAGTGTTTATGAACTGATTGTTAATGAATGTATAATTCTGGTTTATGCTTTATTTTAGGGCTGTTAAAGACTGTCTCGAGTGAATATACTGGTATCATATGAAACTAGAAAACTTAAAGAATCCACTGGTACCAACCATGTCATACTAGCTTGTCAGGAAGGAGGCTAAATAACACTCCAAAGTTACACCAAATTTTGGCAAGTGAAAACTGTCATTTTCAAAGTGGTCCCTTGAACTTTGACCTCAAGATGTATGACTGTAAATGGGTTCTATGGGTACCCACGAATCTCCACTTCAGAGACATGCCCACTTTATGATAATCACATGCAGTTTGGGGCAAGTCATAGTCAAGTCAACACACTGACACACACAGCGGTTGTTTACCATGTTATGAGCATATTGTTTATGCTAAATACAGTACCTATGAGCATTTCTGGACAATATTTGTCATTGTTTTGTGTTGTTAATTGATTTCCAATAATAAATATATACATATATTTGCATAAAGCAGCATATTTGGCTACTCCCGCTTTGATAAGATTATTAAATATTTGATAAATCTCTCTTTAAGGTACATTTTGAACAGATAAAATGCGATTAATCATGATTAAATAATGTGATTGATTGATAGTCCTACTTTGTTTACAGACTAGAGTGTCTGTAGGGTGGGCAACAGATATACTAACGCAAACAGTATGGACCCCCTAAAATCAACTTTACATCACACAACTGCATAAGCAAGAGTTTACCCTTTAAAATATTCATGACTGAAGTTAAAGTGAGAAGTGAGTATTACTCACACGTCTGATGTCCATTGGTCAGTTATTTATTCAAACATTTATTAATAAACTTTTCTTTCATTATTTCTGTCCAACTTTTTTGTGGCAACTTGTGGGTATCATTTAAGCAAATATGATACAAGGTAAATTAAGGTATTTAATCAAACTACAGTAGGTAGTCCACATGTACATTACAATACTGCTAATAATAATAGTAATAAAAAGACAGAAGAGGATGTATGGGCCGCATCCTCATCCCAGTTGTGCCCCACCGCGTTCCCATAATGAGCACCTGGGGACACGCCCACCCGCTGCTTCCCGGCGCTCCTATTGGCTGCGGGTTTAAATATTCAGCGAGCTGTCCGGCGATTGGCTCAAATATCACACAAGCGATTTCATAAAGCAAATCTTTTGGAAGTTGTGTAAAGGGAATAAGTGGGAAAACCCTTGAGATAACCGCGGCGTCCACCGCACAATTAACTGACTGCATCAGCTCCTTTCTCTCTCTATCTCCTGGCTGTCAATCGCGGAGGATTTGTCGGAGTTTCGGAGCGTCTCTGCATCTGTGTGAGTACCTGAGTGAGTTTGCTTGGTGGTGCTGAAGCTGCTGAAGCTGCTGAAGCTGCTGCCTGTCTCTCCGGGTTCAGGATGACTGTAGCGCTCCGCTGGGATCTGATACTGATGCTGCTGCTGCTGCTGCTGCTGCGGAGAGAGACGACAGAAAGTTCATCACCGTCCGGATCTCACTGCAACTTTCTGCTCAGAGCAAATCATGGTTTAACAGGCTTGATTATCAGTTTTCAGACAGACAGCTCGCATTGTTTAACCATCACCCGCAGTAACTGCCACGGATTAAGTGCTGCTTCACACACAGTGGCTTCTTTAATAGGGATTCCCTTGAAAATTGACTATTTATTGCAGCAATTGTCTCTATTTTAAAACGATTTTTTTTGTCATGGTTGTACATTTTCTGGTCTTTTTCCCCCCTAGGTTCTTATTTTTAATTAGTTGCCTTTTGCTTTTGTAATTCTATTCATTTAGAGTTGTGCATTTCATCTGTCATGTTTGAAACATACAGAAGAGTAACTATAGATATATACTGTATATTATTATTATTATTATACATAATCATAATCATTGCACCGTCGCCTCACAGCAAGAGGGTCACAGGTTCGAATCCGGCTTGGGGTTCTTCTGTGTGGAGTTTGCATGTTCCCCCTGTGTTAGCGTGGGTTTTCTCCTACCACAGTCCAAAGACATGCAGTTTAGGTTAATTGATGACTAAATTGTGAATGTGAGTGTGAATGGTTGTCTGTCTCTATGTGCCCTGCGATGGACTGGTGACCTGTCCAGGGTGAACCCCGCCTTCGCCCAATGCCAGCTGGGATCGGCTCCAGAACCCTCCGCCAACGGGATAAGCGGATGGATGGATGGATGGATGGATGGATGGATAATCAGAAATTCAATAGTTATTCAGTATCATGCATCCTATTGGTGCTAAAATCAAGAGTTTAACTTTCTATAAAACAAGTCCTACAACTATCAAAATGATCTATATCAACATATATGTTTAAAATGTTTTAAGCGACATGATCAGTGTTTCCTGTGAACAGTTGTTATAGTGAGTTGTTGCTCTGTGTGTCTTTGCTGGTGTGAGGTGTTTTATTGTCTGATATCCACTGTGGTAAATGATGGATGAACTGGAGCTTAATGACAATTGTTGATTGCTCAGAGTGATTGTTAAGTGTAGTTCATACTGGGACTGGTACAGCACTTTTGTGTGTGTGTGTGTGTGTGTGTGTGTTCTGCAGTAAGGGTGTCCTTCACAGAGAAGAGCCTCTGGACGCGTATGTTTGAAACTGAAGATGTTGCTGGGCTCTTTGTCGCAGTGTTATCAGGATCAGAGCCGGGCTTGAACGCACCAGAAAGCACATGCTGATGTTGCACGCGGTGGTAATGGCCTCTTAATGCCAACATAAATAACCAAATCGAAAAACATTTCTCTGCTTCAAATGACAAGTTTTTTTTCCAAATTGTTTTTTTTTCCAGGGCTATTTCATGGCTGTTTTACTACAAATTACTTTATTTGATGCTTCCTATTCTTATAGTGAGGTGGACTGTTGTTAACCCTGCGGATGTTACATCCTAAAACCTCGAATGAGTGCATCAATTGTTGAAAAGTCACATTGCGACTTTAGTTGGCTACTCAAGTGGGGGTTTTACTGCAGTGATTGTGGGGTGAAGTGACTATATGTCCTTGACTGGATAATGTAGTACCCCACTATGTTATCAGGCTGGTCCCCACTGGTTTCAACCTGTCCTTTTTCTGCATCCCTCTTCTTTCCAGTTATCACTTAGTACGGCTGAATTATTGGGGATATTTCACTTTTTCTCTCTCAGACTGGTGTTGAACTGAAATATGCTGCAGCAACTTGGGAATAAAGTCTTACATTTTATCCTGGACATTAAAGTTCAGCTGTCCACCTGTGACTGCATTATCTAAAATTAGTTGTTTTGTCCTCTATTTTAAAAGGATTCTCCAAGTGCATCTTCACTTCAAAAGAACCCATTTCCACCACACTTTTCAAGTTTCCTTGTCCTTTTCATTTTAATTTATAGCTCTCTGCCCCTATCTAACATGGAGTTTATGTGCAAGTCTGTAAGGCTGCCTTCTGTAGTCTGGAAATGCTCAGCCCATTTGTCATTACATCCTGTTCTAATGGGGAGAAACTGCCTCATCCTGAGCTTCTGGTGTTGTTAATTAACCCTTGTTGCTAACAGCTACAGTCTACATCGCTGCACTAGCTCTCCAGCCAGTGTTATCGCTGCGCCGCCTGCCAGCAGAGTTAGCATTAGACCTGGCCATATTTCTGCAGGTGTCAGCGGTGGTGCTTCTTCTTCCTGCCGAAGGGCTTTTGAGAGTATTACTCAAACGGCAATGCAGGTTTTTATCTTAAATTGAATTGTTGAGGGAGATGTTAAAGAGCCATACATCACCTGGACACTCGGAGAAGAAAGGGAGAATCTGCGAGCAGAGATGGGAACGGCTCAATGGCAATGGCATTACAGATGGAATGAGCACCATGACGAGGGCCGCGTTCATAAATCCACGGGCAAAGCAAATCAACTTGGCAGCTTGTAAACGCCATTCAGTGTGTGTGTGTTGTGTGCGTTAAGTTTTGCAGTGCTGTAGGTGATGAGCGTTTTATTTTAGCCTCAATGAGGTGACCTCTCTTTCCTCTCTACCGTCAGTCACGTTTCTCTTCTCTCTCTTCAGCTTGAGCATCAGAAAGCCCACCTCTACCTGCCTGCACTTCACAAGTCGATTGGATCAATTCCTCTACGTCCTCCTTTTATCTACTGACCACTTAAAGGACACTTATACATCACATAACCCTTTTATCCCAAAAAAGCTTTCCCAATTTAGAGTTGGTCACTGTCTCTGAGGAAACAGCGCCTCAGGTCTGTTATATTGGGCCATATTGGTTTCGTTCGTGTTCACTTGGCCTCTGGCTAATGCCCTGCTCCACGTATGGATTTTCTGTCCTGTGATTCCTCAGCCCGTCTGCCTATGATGGGTTGTTCAGATCTAAGCCTGCAGAACGCTGCTGATTGCGGTGGTATATCTTCATCTTTATGTCGACATATATAGGAGGAAGCTCTGCCAACGATCCGATCTGATGTTTGCTTCACGATGGATTTGGGGGATTAGCAATAAGGGCATGTGTTGCAGTTTGGAAGTGTATGACTTACAGTTTTAAATTTGACTCTCATTGGCCTCATCTGCCAGGACAAAAGTGTGCGGTTGAAGTGTGTTGTATGTGGATTTGTTGGATGGGAATTGTGATGTTCTTTCGAGTGTACAGTGTGTGTTTTTCTACAGATGTACAGCAGCGTCGTTCTGCTTTTTAGTTCAGACATATTACTGCTGCACTTTTGCTCTTTGGAAAATGCTTTTGAGTAAAAGTGGCAGAGGTTTTTGAAGCAGAAAAAACAGACAAAGCATGACAGTAGACCTCCTCAAATTCAGCTGTTGCAAACTGTGTTTTTCTCTTTAGGTGAGGATGTTGTTGTGGCTGGTTTTGTTCCTGCCTGCCATCTCCTCGGCTCAGCGATCAGAGCCCATGTTCTCAGCTATAACCAAGACCGTCCTTCCTCCCGACTATGACAACAACCCCACCCAGCTCAACTACGGCGTGGCCGTCACCGATGTGGACGGGGACGGAGACCTGGAGATGTTTGTAGCTGGGTGAGAAAAGGGGGAGGCAGATTGTGTAAAACATGCCTTTTGTTATTCAAAGTTAGTTTCATTCAAGCTTTGTGAATCCTAAATCCCTAATTTCCCCTTTCTCTTCTCACAATGTTACGAGAACAATTCTTTTCCCATTATTATATAATTAACTGTTGAGTGATATCTAACTCTAATTCAGGCTAAAATAAAAGTTCACTGTCATTTTCCAAAGCTAAAGGTTGAAGACAAAGGCAAAAAGACTAAAAGACAAGAGATGGTAGGGTGCCCCGAGGCTCACTCAGCGGATGAAAATTGATGTGATTGGATAGAGCGCAATTGATGGGAACAGTTTGGCAAGCCTGTCTCTATCCAGTGAAGCAGCAATGAATTTCCCAATGCTTAACAGAATATAGATGGACCAAAATGACCCAGCTTAATAAACGTCATTTAGCCAAGACGCCCCATTCAGCAGGTATCCTGGACAGGAGGGCATCATGAAACCTCAGAGGGGATGTCATTTCACTGGGGATTAGTGGAATCTCAGGATAGAGAGTTTTACTGAGTATTATGCTGACCATCAGTACTTAATTATAGCATGCTAAAAGTGCTTTCCTCTTACACTATTTATTATATAGACAGATGAAGGACGGACAAATCACGTGGTCCCACTTTTGTTTGACAGTTCACTCATACTCAGACTGTTAACAGAAAAGAGATGAGTGTTTAAAGTGTTGATAGATCAAATCTCTGCTATCCTTGTGGCCTCTTTTCTCTGTCACTCTTATTGTCTTTAACAGATTATGTTAAACACAACAGGCAGCCTGGTCTCACTCCAAGGGCGGCGTATATAGATGCTTGGGCAGTTGCCCTCAGTGTTCTGATGTAAACCCATCATTGCGTGTCTTTATTAGATGCTTAGAGCAACAGACGTATTATTAGGAATGAGAAAGTCGGCCAAGGGTGGCAGGGAACGATGGTGGTGGAGGATGGGTCAAACAAACACAGGACTTTCACCCAGGAATCATAAGTTATTCTTATTTCCGATGTTATGTCACGTGTCGCTAAGTTACGTAACAGACGTACTTATTTTTTCTAACCTTTACCAAGAAATTTTGTTTTTTGACGCTAACCACGACCGTTTCATGTTAAGTATTTTTGTTGCCTAAACCTAACCGCGATCATTTCAAAACGTTAACCATATGTTACAATGTTAACCATGCGTGAACCTTCTGGGTCAACATACTACGCAAAAGGCTTCTGCCCAAGTGTCAAATAAATATTTAGGTAAAATCTGATTTTGACTGCAAGCTGTCCCCCTGAAGGATGAACAACTGAACTGGTATCCTGAAGAAAATCTGGACTTCATTGTCAAATCCAGGTTTTACTTTGCCAATAATACAAATCTATGTACTGTAAAACATGCAGAATTCATGAAAGAACATGAATGGTCAGCCACCTTCTCATTGCAAATAATGCTGTCAAACACAAAATGTTCTCCTAAATGCTCTAAATTTTGCTCTAATTTAAGACATTTGGTGGGTTATTTGTTCATGTTGCGATACCACTGTCAACCAAATCTGATCAAACCACACCCACACAGTCGTCATGTAACAGATGAGAATATACTCCTAATAAATTATGCTTTTTATCTAGATTGTTGCATATTTAGCCGCTGATCTGGCATTGCACTAAGCTTAACATAACTACATAAAAAAAAGGAAATCATTTTTTATCCCATGCATTCTTCTTTGTTGAAACAATACATTACCCACAATGCAACTCCACTCATTTACACTAGGGTGCAACTGGACTGCTGACAGTTTGAAGGTAGATTCGAGCCACAAGCCTCAAGCAGATGTGAGCAGCTGGCCACAGAGGTCTATAAGCTCATTCTTTATCTAACTCCATCTTCATTTTCAAACTTGTAGTGGTGCAGCAGGTGTTATACGACTTTGTGCAGTAGGACTCACCAACACCTATAAACTTACTTCTAGTTTAAGATTTGAAACTAAGTAAGGAGCTTTAAAAATCCATTTTTACAAAATTCTGCACAAGCAGAATCTTGAAAAAGCCCATCTACAAATGAAGAAGCATAAATTTTGTTTTCAGGATTTTCAGGAAGTCACTACTCTCAACTGTAGAACAAAAAAATATCACTCCATGATTTAGGCCTCGTAATTCCTGCCTCTGGTGATGAAGATGTAATAGCTGTGCCACTGGTGTCTGTTGACAGCTACAACGGCCCAAACCTGGTGCTAAAGTACGACAAGCAGAAGAAAAGGCTCGTCAACATCGCCGTTGACAACCGTAGCTCCCCGTTTTACGCCCTGAGAGACCGCCAAGGCAACGCCATCGGAGTGACAGCGTGTGACATCGACGGGGACGGTCGGGAGGAGATTTATGTCCTTAACACCAATAACGCCTTCTCTGGTACAGTACATACTTTTACACACACGGATACACTTTCACAAATATACATTGACAAATGCACTTGTGCACGCACTCGCACAGGGGTTGTGCCTCTTTTCTTGTACGGAGACAAAGCAGAAGAATCGGTATGCAGATATTAAGCTTATCTGATCCGAGTCAGATAACAGATAAGCTTTGTGCTGCTATTAATCAATGTGAGAGCTACAGAGCGCACACTGCCAAAACTACAACACCTCACCTGTATCGTTTTATAAAAATGATAGAGGTCACTTTCAGCTACAACAACCTCTTGTGTTTCCAATCACCCACGGTTCTTGTGTTGCGTAACGCCTCTTTACTCTCCGCACAATCTTTGCCTCTGCTGAACTCTGTGTCTCTCCACGTCAAGGTCGGGCAACGTATTCTGACAAGCTGTTTAAGTTTCGCAACGGACGCTTTGAAGATCTGCTGAACGATGACATTAACGAACACAGAGATGTGGCCAACCGTATGGCTGGGCGCTCAGTGGCCTGTGTGGACAGAAAGGTACAATGCACACACACACAAAAGTATATCCAGATCCACACACACACATAGACTCCCCAGTGTGTCTTCTGCGTACATGCATGGGTGCTCCTGTTTGTTTACCAGTGATAACTCATGCCCTGCCTACGCCGCCCTTCTCAGCATGTGCAATGACAGTTCATTTGGGGGAATGGTGTGCCATTTTCTCTCCTCTGTCCATCGCACCAGTGTAATTACAGAAGCCAGGGCTCGTTTGTTTTATAGAACATCGTACGCGGGGAGGAATGATGACTGCACACTACTGCTTTCTGCCCGTAGCATTTTCTCTCCGTCTCTTTCCCATTGTTTTCTTCCCTCTTTCCACCTCCTTTACTCCCTTTTTTCTCTCTCCCTGACTGACACACTCTCTCTTTGTCTCTTGTCTCACACACGAATACAGTTCTGACTTCCAATCAGGGGACGGGATAAAGAAAGCAATAGTTCGAAGAGGACAGTAGGGATTACAATACATTTTTTTTCAACCACAGTCCCATCTCACTGAGCACTGATAGGTTGCGCAGCTGCCAAACCGATTGGAAAGATATCTGCTTTTAATGGCATAATGCTTTTAGAGGAAGCCAAAGCCCTGATGTGTGTTCTTCCATGCAGACTGGCGGGGAGGGAGAATACATTTTCCTATTGCTGAACAAGTTTTATTAGAACAGATCTGGCAGAAGGTTACATAGGCCAAAGCATGTTGTAGAGTCAGCGAGGTAGCTAATGTGTTCGGTCTTGTTTAAGACTCGTAAATAAAGTGTTATCTTTCAGAAAAAAAAAAGGAGGGATAATTAGTCATCCAACTGTTTCATCCCTCCCAGTCTCCTTTAAAGTGGCGTCCCATCGTTAGTCTTATACAAACTGATGAAGGTGACATATTGAGGGGTCTCACTTTGAACTGATGGATTGGTTCTCTTTGGACTCACAGGCATGATGGAGCTTCTGAAAATAAGTGGATTTTAAGGCCAGAATAATTGAAATACGTTCGATAAAAAGCACCTTTGAATGCAAAAATGCAATATTAGAGGTGGTAGCTTAGACTTCTCAGTGATAGCTGTAAAGTCTGATGTAAAGGGCATGCAGTCTCATATCCCTGCACTTGCATGCACTTTGCAGGCATGCATGTCACACTATTCACAATGCCAATTCCAGTGACAGAAATTAGCCCTGGGTGAAGACTTATTGCAAAATCGTTGACTTTTAAGTTTGTTAAGTAACTGCCAGTGGCCTTCAGGTCTTTCACTGTAGTTCATTTTGTGTGTGTGTGTGTGTGTGTGTGTGTGTGTGTGTGTGTGTGTGTGTGTGTGTGTGTGTGTGTGCAAATGCAACCCACTCCTCCCGCCGCAGCAGGCCATAATGTGACGCTTCATGACATTTACATCAACTAGACTCATTTGCTTTTCTTGTCTTGTAAAAATATAGTAAAGTTAACACGAACGGCGTGTTTGTGTGTGCGTTTGCATATGTGCATGTGTTTGTATTGATTGAAATATGTTAGGCCTGGTGGGAAAGCTCATTGGAATCCAGTGTGTAGTCTATTAGTGTGGTTCCGTCTGTGAGTTTGTGTCTGCAGGGACTCTGACTGATAATGGAGTGTGAAATTAATCTCCAAAGGGAGGCAGAGGAGGGAGTAGGGAGAGAGGCTGAGAGAGGGTGTAAAGGGTAGGAAACAGGAAGAGGGAGATAAAGAGGAAAGAAAAGGTTTGATTGGGGGAAGGTGAAACTGTGCATTATATTCACGCAGATAGCTTAAGAATAAAAACAGATGGTTCAAGGATAAGTCTGGCATTGCAAATAACATATTTAATCCTGTTTGAGTTTGCTAAAAACGACTGTGCCCAACTTCATATTTACTTTTTATTTAAAGAGGCTGTGACTGACTTTTTGACGATGTGAAAACATTGAAAAAGTTGCTCATAGTGAAGAAACAATCAAGTGAATCTGCAGGTTTAAATGAAAGAACAAATTCATGGCCAGATTTATGTATTCGGGAACCAACATGCTTGAAAGCCACAGACAAGGAAGGGATTGACATTTTTGGGTTTGGTCTTTGTAGACAATAAGAAAAATATAAAATACTTGACATCATCTTGCGATGGGATCACACCAGACACGACACATAATCGGGTCAGGGGCATAAAGTGGCCCCTTCTCCACTTCCTACCACCCTATTCCCAGCACCTTTACTCGGACCACACCCATCTTCGAACCCAGCTTTCATTTTGATGTCAATTACACACCTGTAAAATTTCACGACTGGCTCTAAAGCTGCTGTAACAGTATCACGGTGATAATATATGTCCACAAACAGACAGACATATACGGTAAACGCCTGGAAAGGTATTCAAAACCACCTCTGTGGTAGTTCCTGCTACAGTAGGTGTCTCCACAACCATATTTTACCATAATTACACACACGATAAAACAACACCAGCAATAACAATAATAATAACAACCAGCACAATATTTTAAGGGAACAATTCACCTAAAGCAAAGAAGAAACAAACTTTTTTTCTGACTGAAATCATTATTTCTAATTATTTCCTTTTTTTTGTGATGCTGACATTGACACTGAGGTCTGTGGTTTTTCACCAAGAATTAGTTTCTAGAAAGAGATGATGCAGCTGAATTGTTTAAATAGCCATTGCCCTCCATTGTACTTGTTGCAGCACAATTTAAGTGACAGATATCTCAAAAACGTGTGCATACAGGTTATTTCATATGGTTACTGGTTGGACAGAGAGGAGAAAGCTGCAGATACAGGTTATTATGGTATATTTGCCCAATAACTATCCCAAAAATAAACAGCCTACCCCAGCTTTAAGGATTTTGCTAAACCATCAAATTATTCATCAACTCACATTTAGCTACACATGCCGTTTGCTTCGCATTATGCTAAGTATATTGAATATATAAATAATAAATGTAAATAAATGTAAACTATATTTGGTTGCTTTTTACCCCCAGGGTACCGGCCGTTATGCCATCTACATAGCCAACTATGCCAGCGGCAACGTGGGTCCTCATGCTCTCATTGAAATGGACGAGGCAGCGAGTGATCTTTCACAGGGCGTCATTGCCCTCTCCAACGTGGCAGAGCAGGCCGGAGTCAATAAGTTCACCGGTAGGTATGAAGAAATTACTGTGTGTGTGTGTGTGTGTGTGTGTGTGTGTGTGTGTGTGTGAGAGAGAGAGACGTAGACCGTCATCCAACACTACTGGACCTTCAGTCTGATTTACACAGACATCTGTGGAGGAGCATGTGCTTGCTGTACCCATGGAGTCTGAAATATAGGACTTCTGTGTAGAGAGGGTGCTGGAAGGAAGGCGAGTAGGGTAGAGCTGGAGAGGTGCCAGGTGCGAAAAAAAAAAATGAAAAAGCAGGAGATGAAAGAGAACATGATGAGTGTAAGTGTGAGAGACGAAAGAGAGTAAAAGAGAGAGAGAGAAGTGTTAGTGGGCTCTTTTGGCCCTGTCAGCTGTTTACTCCAGTCAAAGTCACAGGGAAGCGAAGGCGAAGGGCGACACACACATACATCAGACCAGCTCAGTGGCCCAGAGATGGCATCCATCACAGCCTGCTGTGCTTCCCCCAGACTTCTGAAGGTGTGAATACAAGTACGTGGACCTCACTACACAGTGTCTTTTATGTGCAATCAGTTCAGTCACTCTGATCAAAAGTATTACTATAAATGCCAGAAAGGGAGCTGAAACTGTATTGTCTGAAGAGGTTAAATGTTTTTAATGTTGACAGGAAGTTGCTGGAGTTGTGAAGTGAAAGAATCACTCCTGACCTGATTGGTTTGTGAGGGAATTTAAGTGGCTGGTAAAAATCACTGGTGACAAACGGCCGTCCCTGTTGGACATTTTTAGTTGACAAATCACCCAAAAAAACCACATCTGTCTCGGCAATTTCACATCATCATCTCTTTAAGGCTCCTAAACATCGCTCTCACATCCCACCAAAGCCTAGCACTGTATCTTATTTATATTTGGAACTGTCTTAAATGTGTTTTTGTTTGTTTTTAAGTTGCCTTGCTGCAAAAGCTCTGGCTCATGTGGGAAAATAAAGATTTGAACTGCCATATAAATGCTTTAGAAACTGAATGAATGACCTTGAAATAGATTTTTTACCTCACAAGCAGCACTGAAATTCATCACCGCACCTCCGCTCACTTCCCTGGCTTGGATCAACACTTCACTTAGCCATGTGATGGATACCTGTTTTGGTTTAGAAGAGGAGAACAATAAATGCCAAAATGAATGATTTCACCGTGATTTGTTTCTTTGATAATAGCGCTGCCTCTTTGATACTTTATTGTAACCACTGAAAAGTCCTTGACGCTGATGTCCAAGTAAATTTTGGAAATGGGAGACAACTTTGCATTTGAGCATAACAGAATCAATCTTCATCATCTGTGGATCTTTTTACATGCAGGGTGTCATCTAAGCCACCAGAGGGGCAGGGTGAGCCGTCCCAGAATTGATGTGAATGATGAACGGTGGACGGCTTTGTCATCAAACTGCCGTTAATCAGAGCAGAGGGACAGGCGGTGAAGTTGTATATCTAATGGTTACATATCTCCGGAGAGACATTAGTGCTTTATGGCCATAGGGGGCAAGTGATATTTGTCTGGACTGATGGAGCGGGCCAGTAAATCAAGAGCGAGTCCTGACTCACAGCACTGACTCTGCATACTGGAAGGGCAATCAAAGCCCTTTCAGCTCCATAATTAGACTCCGCTGGTCTCAGATGAGACACTTTAGGGAGACACTTCACTTTATAGAATGTCATTGGAAAATCCTGGGGTGATACTGAGAGTGTATTGAACATTCACAAAGATCTTTTCATGAGAAAATTACTGTTAGCTTTTGGTTAAGGCAAAAGATTCTCAGCATGTTGCCTCTTTGTGTTCTGTATTTGTTTGTGCCTAGATGTGTTTATCTGTTTGTGTGTGTTTAGCCCATCAGAGTCAGTGTCTGTGTCAGCAGAAAGACCTGCCCTGTTTAGAGGAAATGGCCTGGAAAAGCAGTAATGATCTCTCGTCGTTCACTTTTGTTATGGCGCTGATCTCTCTCCCTCTGTTCTCTCTGTTGTTTCACCTATCTTGCTTCATTTTTTTCTTTCTTAAACAGTCTGTTTGCCCTCTTTTCAACTGACTGACTGTCTCTTACCGTTGAGCCTCATCTACGTCTCCGTTTTGCAGGAGGGCGAGGTGTCGTGGTGGGGCCCATTATCAGTCAGACTCTGTCCGATGTGTTTTGTGACAACGAGTACGGAGCCAACTTCCTGTTCAGGAACAACGGAGATGGAACTTTTACTGATGTCGCGCAGCAGGCTGGTAAGAGGAACAAACAGATCATAGTCTTAGATCAGTTCAGTTACATCCTGCAAAAACAACACACAAGGTAAGCTTTAATGTTTGATAGAGTGCATCAGCATATACCTGCAGGTGTGGAGGACCCCATGCAGCATGGCAGAGGGGTTGCTCTGGCAGACTTCAACCGTGATGGCAGGACAGACATTGTCTACGGTAACTGGAATGGACCTCATCGCCTGTACATGCAGCTGAATAACCGCAAACAGAAGTTCAAGGTAGGTCCAGTGTCTTTCTGGGTAAATAACATTTACTGAACTGTAGCTACACAAAATCACCTTGAATCAATATCGACTTTACGGTGTCAGTATGCTTCAAACAAACACGCTGGTTTTGGCGTGTCCCAAGTGTATATAACTGCTCTAAATGTTCACACTTTAAGGTAAGATGAAAAGGCTGCGTCATAGAAAGTGGAAAGACAAAATGAACAAGGATATGGGCACGTTTTGTCCATCCATGTCTGTCCAAAATGTCATCACTTCATCATTTTATGCTGTTAGACTGCTGTTTCTGTGAAATTGTCATATGAATTCTTGAGTTACGGCCAAAAATGGGTTTTGTCATGTCAGTGCCCTTGACCTTTGACCTTCAAAATTGAATCAGCTCACACTTGGGGCCAAGTGGACGTTTGTGTCAAATTTGAAGAAATTCGCTCTCAGTATTCCTGAGATATCAAGAGAAAGGAACATAAGGTCACATTGACCTTGACCTTTGACCACTAAAGTCTACTCAGTTCATCCTTGAGTCCATGTGGACTTTCCCTCCAGGAATAGGAGATATTGTGTTCAAAAGAATGGACCGCATGGACAACCTGAAAACATAATGCCTCTGGCCACGGCATAAAAATGGAGCTTAAGAGGAAACTAAGAACTTTCACACCTTCATGCGCCAGGCCAGTCGTTGCGTAGAAAGTTTTGTCTGATTGTT
Source organism: Pterois miles (assembly GCA_947000775.1). NCBI lineage: Eukaryota > Metazoa > Chordata > Actinopteri > Perciformes > Scorpaenidae > Pterois > Pterois miles. The sequence continues at coordinate 14,647,424 of CAMQGK010000341.1, forward strand.
GGTTTTGGAAAAATTCAGACACCACGGTTTCAGATGGCATTAAACAATCTGACAAGCACTTGATTCAAAGCATCCTGAGGCCTTTAGTATAAATTGACCCAAATGACAAAATGCATATGTTATATGTCATTATGTCGTTATATATGTTATATGTCATATACCTCATGGTGTAGCCAGCGCTCATTTACAAACTACAGTCTCTGTCGAGTGATTCCCCAATCAGGATATCGGCCACTGGAAATAATGTAGAAGAAGTGAGGTCGCGGTTCTCTCTTCTTCTTTTTCTCTCTCCAGAATCAATGTCTAATGAACAAGCAGCACAAAGACAGCAAGTCTCACCTATTAACTCTGTGAATCACAAGAACTATCAATGCTAACGGACGGCTAGTGAATTAGCACGAGTCAGCGCTGGCCCACTCTGGGACTGAGTGGGATTTAAAGACAGATGGGGAGGGGGGTGATTTACTCAATTAGTGGCTATAGACAACTCTTGTGAGACAGCCAGCAGTGTGCATGTGTTTGTGTTGTACGGTTAATAGCGGCAGGCAGAGACAGAGACGGGCTCTGCTGCGTGTAAATCTGCGGAGGTTTCGTGCTCGGTGATCTATCTGTCAGCAGCTGCGACTGCATCTTTTACCAAAGAGATAAACGTCACACAAGACATCTTTATAGGGGTCAAATAAGGGGTTAATGTGTGATGCTTAGCCCAGAGACAATTCCATCAGCGTGACACACACACACACACACACACACACACACACACACACACACACACACACACACACACACACACACACACACACACACACACACACACACACACACACACACACACACACTATGCACTGTAATATACACACAAACACACAGAAGACAAATTGAATTAGCTAGCTGATGTTTTTTTAAAAGCAAGATTGTTAAATCACAAGCCCACAACACATTTAAGACCCCTCCCCCCCAACCCAAGCTGACACTCCTACTAGCCGTGTTGACCTTTGGCATGTATAATGAAGCTGTTGTATCACTCCAGTAAACCGCTAATTAAATTGGGCTGAAACAGCAGCTTGCCCGGGTAGTAGAAAGTGCCGATTAGGCCTGTTTATGCTTCAATTAAAATCCATTGCAGAGGTTTCCATTGCAGTAGGTTTAACACACACATGCAAAAACACACCCACACACATATATAATATGTATTTAAAGAGATGGAAAAGGTCCCAACTAGAAGCTTTGTGTACCAAATCAGAGCAGGAATAATCTATTACTTAAATCATTATTCCAACTAATTAAACAGTATAATAAAGTACCATATCTAAAATAAACATGTAAAATATTGTTTAAAATATTAATTTAATATTAATTGTTGGAAGAACTCAAACAGAAACTTATTTTTTTCTCCCCTCATATCCTGTGACTCGTGTGTTTCTGTGCTCCATGTTTGTTTTGGTGAGAGTCCCTTTCTCTTTCCTTATGGCACATCTATTCATCCACCTTGTAATACAGTAAATGTAGAACTGCCCCTCCCTCCCTTGTGGCCCTCAATTGGCCATCCCCTCTCCTTCACCTGAGAAGCAGAAGGTCACTGGGAGCCCTCCCCACCCTCAGCTTTATGAGCCTTATAATTAAAACAGGGAGTAAATACTGGAGGGAGTGAAGGGCTGCTCTATAACTCTTCCCCGACTTATCGCTGTGTCACTGAAGCGGGGAGATATCCGTTACTTTCTTGTGCAAAAACTCCTCTGCTGAGGAGACTTTTTTGGGAGGCAGGAGAGCTGCCGTCTTTCTGATGCCAGAGGATGTAAATAAAAAAGGGCCTTTGTTCTCATTTTTAGGCTTTGGATGACACTGTCAGCCAGGGTAACATACAGCGAGTGAGCAGATGACAGATCAGCATCTAACTCAAGGACCGGACACTAATTATTGATGGACATGCTGTGGAGATTCAACCTGTGACCTTCAGGTTATGGAGCAGCCTTTGACTCAGCTAGCATCAGCTGTCCACATGTGGGGATGACCGCATATAGGTTGACAGCTGTAATGCCACTACATGATCGAGGGGGCGGACTGAGATTCAACACTTGAGCAAGAGTGTTGAAATCAGATCAGACCAAAAAAAGACTTAGTAATGACGATAAAGATGATAGTAAAGAAAAACCTTGCTCAAACCCAAAAGCGACAATAATAAATAACTCAACGGCATTCATTCAAAAAGAAAAAAACAAATCTGAATTATGAGAGAAACCAAGTAGTTTAGGTGTGACGTAAATGTCCCTTTTCACAAACATATGATGAGTGCTGCAATAAATTAACCCTCTGAGACCCACAACGGGGGTCTTTAGGGGGAGATAGCAGGTCAACAGTAGATGTCACACAGAAGTGGGGTACATCATCTGAAAGCTGGGAACCTGAATATTAATGTGAGGTGCAGCTCAGCACTGTGTGTCCAATTGTTGTAATCATAAATCAAAAATAAACATGAATTAATTATTTAAAATAAACTGTTGAAAGTCAGTAAGGGCTTAGAACATTATGATGGAAGTATATGATGGGCATTTTATGCTCTTATACATTTTAGGTTTGTTACACAGATTTGGTGCTAAATTTAACATATTTTTTACCATTCAAGAATTGATAAAAATGAAGAATAATCCCTCCAAAATACCACATTAAGACACAAAGACCTTGAGGAACACCACAGAAAAAGCCATGCTGTGATTTGGTATCAAAAAGCACTTCTGTTCTGGAAATTGCTCACAAACCCCCCTTATTTTCAACCTACCTAGGAAAGCAATGTACCCTCTGAATCCTCTAGGTCTCTAGTTTGTAAAGTTTCATGAGGCTCCTAGAGGTCACCACAGGTCATTTTATACAGTGATGTCAATACAATCAAATGGCTACTATGGGAACATCATCATCACACATGAATACAGCTGGGTTCATTGGATCCACAAGAGTCTCAGCTTTACAGTGATATCCAGTTTACCGTATTTTACGCATTATAAGGTGCACTTAAAATTGCCCAACTGTTTAACTCAGACACTGATGATGAAGGATTTGATGGATTTGTAGAGGAGGAATGAACTGAAAAGTGAGTGTATTGTTTTGTTTTCATGTGTTACAACTGAAAAATGTTGAGTTATTGAAGTTATTGAGTTATTAAATGAATTGAATAAAGTTTGACTTATCTGACCGTTTTGTTTCGCTTAATGCGCCTTATAATCTGGTGCGCCTTATAGTACACTGTTTAGGGACCCCAGTATGCAGAAATATTCAATGTTCTGCATGCAAAAAACTGCGTGATTATCATGAAGTGGGCATGTCTGTAAAGGGGAGACTCGTGGGTACCCATAGAACCCATTTTCATTCACATGTCTTGAGGTCAGAGGTCAAGGGACCCCTTTGAAAATGACCATGCCAAAATTTAGCTCAAATTTGAGTTATTTAGGTTTCTTTGTGACAAGCTTGTATGACATGTTGGTACTAATGGATTCCAACAACCTCTGAAAGACAGAAAAGTTGGTTAGGATCGCCTGTGATCCTTCAGGTCTCAGAGGATTATTATACCTGTAGCACACATCAGGTTCGTGATCACAATTTGGTTCTAAAAAGGCGTTTGAAACATTTCCAGCCTCAAGAAAAAGAACTTCCTGCATGTGTCTGGCTGGTATGTGTGTATTTCACTGATGTACCATGTGTTTGCTTTCTTTCTCAGGACATCGCATCCCAGAAATTTTCTATGCCGTCCCCAGTTCGCACCGTCATGGCTGCTGACTTTGACAATGACAACGAGATGGAGGTCTTCTTCAATAACATCGCCTACAGGGGCCCCTCCGCCAACAGGCTCTTTAGGTACTCACACTGAAATAAGAGAAAGACACACACACACACACACACACACACACACACACACACACACACACACACAGTATGATAGTAAGTTTTAATAACACTTTGATCATGAGCTTAATGGATTATTCGTGTGTCTTGATTTAATATTCTAAAACTGGTCTTGGAAGCTGAGAAGAATTTAAAATTCCCAGCCAAGGATACTTATCAAGTCTGGCATCACGCCTCCTCCTCCACACATGAATGAATCTTTCATTAAGACAGTTTTAGGTCTCTTTTTGGCTCACGGTTTGGCTCCCTCTCTAGATAATATTAATGAACTCAAAATGCAATATATGAGATATCAATTGTTAGGACTTAATAGTAGAATAAACCCATCCCGCCTGAATAAAAATCTGATCTGGCATATTTTTCTGAACAGGATGCAGAAGTCATGATGAATGTTGCCAAGAGCTGCTGGGTTAATTCATACTGCATATGAATAATCAGTGTAAGCCCCAGAGGTTTCCTGGATCTGAATATTCCTGCAGGCCAGGTCACTGGAAGGGAATTTGTCTTTCTGGACACGACGATGTCCGTCAGGGGTCACTGCTCCACAGCCTGTGGCTCTGCTGCTTTTGTCTAGTGTGAAGATGAATCAGCTAATTTAAGTCTGCTCTCTGGCACCGAAAAGCTCAAGCGATCATACCCCAGCTAATTAGTTCAATACAACTAATCAATATTTAGCTGAGCTGAAGGGTTTAACCGCCAGGATCAGCATATTAGTGCACTGTGAAATGAAATTATAACTCGAGGAAACTTGGATATAAAAATGCTTTGTGAATAAATGTAAAGGCATTAAAGGTAATGTGCACAATTTCTTCAAACTAATGTCTTTATGAAGACAACTTTTGGCCAAAGTGCTTTACAGACAGATGACTTACAATCCAATAAAAGAAACATGAAAAAGAAAAAAATAATTAGTAAAATAAACAAATAAAAAACAATAAATATTTAACTTTAGAAGGTATATTGTATTATGTGTGTGTCAACAAATACTAATAATCATATAAGAAGTGGTTCCATTTTGTATTAAATACACAAAATAAATGCATTTCTAATGTAAAGAGGAAAGAAAACCTGGCACTTGTGGCTTATCATTTGTCAAGCATTTTTAGAGCAGGCATAACTACAAATAGGAGAGAGTCGGTTAATGAGAGGAACTTACAGTATGTAGAGGAGGGGCAGAGTCTTTTCAGAGATTTTCCCTTTTGCGTGTCATGTTAGAGGACGTTTGAGTCTTTCATACAGTAATGGAAGAAGTACTGAGATCCTTTACTTAAAGCCTCTGAACACCAGGTCTCCATCTACCAATAAGAATGATAACAGATGTAATTTGTCCCGCCTTAACAGGTGCAACAAAGCTAAAAGGAGACTCGAGAAGATGTCAATCAATTAGAGTCTACACACGCCCACACAGTCATGAGCGATGTCTAATCAGCCGGATTACCTGAAAACACCTGGCTGGGTGTTCAAAGCCCAAAAGTAAAAGTAGCATTACCACTAAATATTCCATTACAAGTAAAAGTAAAAAAAAAATCAAATTTTTATACAAATAAAACTATGAAAGTATTGTCAGTAAAATATATTTCAAGGACAGTACCAAAAGTAAATGGTGAATTAGGTGTTATATTATTATACATTACATTATACATTATGTAAGCAACATTTTCATTTTGTAGCTTGTCAACTTGAGCTAATTTCACCTACTATATGTACTGGTAGTTTACGTTATAACAGTTTAGCATATTTTCTAAACTGGTCAAATGTTTTGTATGTACCATCTTAATCTGTAGAGTAACTAGCTGCTTAATACATTAATATAGTAGGCCTTAAGTAAATGAGCTGTTACTTTCCAATACTGATTATACTGTATATTTATAATGTTAATGTTTTACAGTGTTTAGAGGGGGACTTGCTGTGATGTTGATTTGACAGGGTGAGCAGGAGAGAGCATGGAGACCCCCAGATAGAAGAGCTGAATGTTGGGGAGGCATCAGAGCCTGAAGGAAGAGGAACTGGTGAGTGTGGCAGAACAAAAAGCTGCCTGACATCAATAATCATATCTGCTATTCCAGGATCTGACCATTAGATGGCACCAGAGCTCCACTGGGGTTTATGCAAGTGCTTTATAAAAAGAAAAAAAAGGCCTGTTCCACATAATTAGTTCTATGACTGTTGAAACATTATGTTTCTCTGCATGAGGATAATAACTGTTATGCAGGCCGTTTCCTGAAGAGTTTAATTGCATCATTACAGGAGCTGTAGCCACAGACTTTGACGGTGATGGACGTCTGGAACTGCTGATATCTCACGGTGAAAGTGCAGCACAGCCGCTCTCTGTCTACAAAGTCAACCAGGTGAGTGTTTGACCTCATGAAAGCCTAAAAAATCAGTTTGGCACTGCTCACAAACTGTTAACCCAAACCCTCCCTTTTCTCATTTTGTCTGTCTTTAGGGGACCACAAACGCCTGGCTGCGAGTGATTCCCCGGACCAAGTTTGGTGCATTTGCCAGAGGAGCTAAAGTGGTGTTGTACACTAAAAAGAGCGGCCCACACACACGGATCATCGACGGTGGCTCAGGGTACCTGTGTGAGATGGAGCCTGTCGCCCACTTTGGCCTTGGTGAGATTTTATTTCAACAAATAAGCGGGGATTGAACCTGTAACCTCTTAGTGACATCAGAAACCAGCAGAATTTTTTTTTTGCCATTTTTGCTTGATAACAGACTTCCTGTTGTTGATTCTCTGCTGATTAATTAATCAATTAATTGGCAAACCATTTCATCACTGCTCTTTGCTACAGCTAGGTAAGGGATAGATAGACAAAGAGGAATCAACATCATTACACAGAGTAGCAATAAAAATGAAAATGAAAGCTCCATGTGCAAAGCATTGTTTTAATAGCGGCAGCCTGATTGGACACCCATGGGAGACCATGTTGTCTGTGGGAAGGAGCTGGGTGAACAGACAGACAGAGGAGATGGTGGACAGGAGCTGCAGCTGGAAGCCAACCTGGTTTGTGAGGAACCAGCTCCCTGTCTCCTTCTGTCCCCATAGGAGCGTCAGCTGGTGGACATCCAGGCCTGGTAGCTCAGCCACTGCTGCTTCCTGGCCCTGTTCTGTATCAGGACTGTCCAAACACACACCAACTCACAACACACTCAAAGAGAAAAATTTCCACAACTCTGTGGCCTAAGGACAGACCTTCACACTTGTTAAATGCATCACTACTGGTACATACACAGCACACCACTAAATGAGAGGGTGTCACATGGGTACAGAACAGGTGAAATATTCTTTGGCTCTCAGGCGGCACACCTGCTGAGTAGATCACTGTCTGGCAAAGTAACTAAAGACCTGTTTACATTAGAAATGCCACTTTAATTAAGGGCTGCCGAGGCCCTCCGGAGAGGGGCTTTCTCTATGCCCGATTAAAGTAGTTAATGGAGAGAGGAGAGGAGCGTGCCACTCTGTCTCTCACTGTGTCAGTAAAAAAAGAGAGGAAAGACAAAGCTTTATGAGCCCTGGAGAATCACTGAAGGACACATGAATGTTCCTCTGTGTGTGTTGTATCTGACCAGGTAAGGACGTCGCTACCAATGTGGAGGTGTACTGGCCAGATGGTCGTTCAGCGGCCCGACCTCTGGAGCCTTCAGACGTCAACACCGTGCTGGAGATCCACTATCCAAGAGATGAGGAGGAAATCACTCCTACTGTGGAAATAGAGGTACAGGTACAATCCTAAATCCTCATCATCTCAAAGATCATTAAGCTTTGCAGAATTGGCTGAGCTGCAATGTGCAGAGTTGGAGAATGTCCTTCTTTGGTGCTCCCAGTGGTAATGTCAAACGAGTCATTTAAGCATTGCACCGAGATGAACTCCAGGCTCCCTGTGTGTGACCTGGTTTGTGCCAATTAAACTGAAAATGTCTTCGAGAACAGGAGCACCACTGAAGGACAGTAATGACTGACATGATATGTGCATCATCGGCTTTATTACCTGATACTGTGTTGAAGAGAATCCCTGAGTCTAGTTCAAGATCTTGATTATTTAAAATGTTTGCTTATATGTTGCATATCTTCACTAGTAATTTGTGTTTAGTTAAATTACAACACAGCAAACGCATCGAAAGACTGCACACATGGCACAGGAAGATGGAAGAATGTGGGGTTAAAGGGACACTACTACTATTTTTTCTTTGTGTAATCATTGACAGCACCTTCAGTTTTGACAAACATCAGCTCGGTAGCTTTTTTCAGTTATGGCTTTTGGCTAAGGTAAAGTCTCTGTCTCCCAGGGATCTTGAGAGAGTTACCCATGCTTTTATTACCTCTCAGCTAGACTACTGTAATGCTTTGTATGAGGGTTTACGACGCTCGTCTCTTCATCGGCTGAAATTAGTACAAAATACAGCTGCTTGCCTACTGACTGGAAAAAGAAAACGTGATCACACATCAACAGTTCAGGCCTTCCTTCACTGGCTTCCTGTCTGTTTCTGGATTGATTTTAAGATTTTATTGCTTGTTTTTAAGGTTTTAAATGGGCTGGCACCACCCCGTCTTTCTGAACTTTTGCACCTTCATACTTCAGCTAGAGCACTGAGGTCGACCAATCAGATGCTCCTGGACGTCCCCAGAACTAGACTCAGAAACAAAGGTGACTGAGCCTTTGTGGTTACTGCTCCTAATCTGTGGAAGCGTTTAACTCCGAATATTAAAACTGCTCAGACCGCAGAATCGTTTCAGTCGCTGCTGAAGACCCACATCTTCTCACTGGCATTTGATCAAGTTTATTTTCTGTTGTGCTGCTACTCTTTTACTGCTGTTATGTGCACATTATGGTTATTGTTTCTGCAATGCTCTTATTGTTGTTTATTGTATTCATTTTATTATGTACATGTTTATCACTTTGGTCAACTGCGGTTGTTTTTAAACGTGCTCTACAAATAAAGTTTGACCTTACTTGACTGACTCTTTCCCTATTCCAAAAAGTGTGTTAAATGTGGAACTGCTCCATAGACAATTAATGGGAGATGTTTCTGTTTTATACCCACATGAGCTTTATTCTGTTGCAGTTGTTGTTAGTGTACCAATATACCTCCCAGTTCATTGTTAATTTTATATTAATTTTTCGACTGCCTTATGCCATAGGAATAATGTATGGCTTTTGAAAATGGACGTAGTTCCCCTTCAATGGGGAATCTGCAGCTAATTTTTGCCCTTATCTGGTTAATCTGGCCATGCACAGACCTCACACATTTTAACTGTGATTTTTTTCTATAAAAAAAACATGTACTATCACAATAAATTACAGATGCTGGGCAACAAATTAAAGGAAAAAACAACATTAAGTGTCTAAGTAAGGTTTTGGGCCTCTACAAGCCTCCAGAACAGCATTTATATTCATTGGTTTAGATTATCAAAGTTTCAGGAAGTCTACTGGTGGGATGAACTGCATTCTTCCAAGTAATATTCCCTCATATGGGGGTTTCTGATGGTGGTCCAGCGTGCTGTTTAAACACATCACTTCAGACCATTTCAGTGGTATTGCACTGCTAAGCAGCTTGGTTCTGTGTTTACTTCCTGTCAGCTGATGCCAATCAAATGGTGCCTTCAAATGGTGCTGTGTTTACTATGTTTAGTCCACGCGAACGCCCCCTTTTGTGTTACATGTCAAGTTTCCGAAAGCTCTGTGTTCTCGAGTTGTGGCGTGCTTGTTGACGTTGTCAGAAATGGCGGAGCCCATGGAAGTTCATTTTTCAGTGCACAAGTTAATGTATTGTAATTTTAGTTGTATATTGTTTTTCTTGGTAATTTCTCCTCTGTCATGCCTTTTCATTTCCTTCATTATGTTACCCACTTGCTAGCTTGCTAAATTGTTAGCCTCTGTGGCTTCTAGACTCGGACAGTAATGCTAATATCGCCGTTGCTTCATTTGAAAGCACCAGAATACACAATAGGGAACAAACTGGGACTCATTTGGTTTCAGCTGTGTTGAGATCTGGTGACTGCGAAGGTCATAATAATTCACATAATTCCATACTCATCAAACTATTCAGCGACCCCTCTATCCTGTGGGTGATGAAGGCATTGTCATGCTGGAAGAGAGCACTCCCATCAGGATAGAAATGTTATTATAGGATAATGGTGATCACTCAGAATTACTTTGAGTTGATCAGCCATTACCCTTTTCTCTAAGGGCACAAGAGACTTTTTTCAAAGCAGCCATTTTGACCTGTCATTGCAGGTGTAATTAAAAACGTTAATTATGGCCCTGTTCCATTAAGGTGTGCAAGGACCCTGGATTTGTGCATGCTGGCTGACTGGAATAGCTGTGACACCCTAAATAAAATGTGACCATAATTAATTGCATAAATTACACTGGGGTTTACTCTGCTATGACATGTCAAAATGGCTGCTGTGAAAAGGGCCTAATCGATCCAAACCAGGTCAGCATTCGGTCTGAATAGAAGCATCCGTATTAGTTCTCCACTTATTTTATCCGTTTCTTTCCTTTATTTGTCACCCGTCCATATAATCAGACTTTAAAAATCTACATGTTTCTAATTCACCTGCCTGTGTCTTACAGTGCGGTCATGGGTTTGCTCTGAATGAGAATGGCCGTTGCACAGGTAAGTTGCAAAGAAGTACATCTTGATCGCTCTCTGCTTGTGTCCTCAAATCAAGACAATACGTGTCTTTCCTTCCCTCACCTCCCCCTCCCTCAGATAAAGATGAGTGTACCCAGTTCCCTACCGTGTGCCCCTCTGACCGCCCCGTCTGCACCAACACCTATGGCAGCTATAAGTGCCGCGCAAAGAGGAGATGCAACCAGGGCTTTGAGCCCAACGACGATGGGTCAGCCTGCGTGGGTGAGTGGTCCTGTCACAGTCGGGGTAGACTTAGCTGGATTACCAAGATCAGGAGAACAAGGGAAGCACTGCCAGAGGGCTGCCTTAATTACTTTGAGTACAGCCTTAGAGGTGCTAACATTCCTCTGACCGTGTCCCCTCTCTGCACCCCGCTGTCTTGCATAACTAACTCCCCCCTCCATGTGAATGAGCTCTCTTTCAGCCATAAAGACGCAGATGTTGGCTAACATTTCCCTGCCCTCTGTTTCGCCTCTTTCACTGCAGCCCAGGTGGCTTACTTTGGGGGGACGCGGTCTTCTGGGGAACGCAAGCGTTCAAGCCTGTCTTTCTGGATGCTCCCCATCTCTGTGCTACCACTCGTCTCTACCCATCTCCAGACTGGACCACTGTAGCCATCAGTCTTCCTGACTCTCTCCACTGCTACATGGGGATGTACAGAAACTCTTGGAGCAAAACTTTTCACTGAGTCTTCTCCTACGTGGGTCTCTGCTATCTTTTTCCATCATTTATTTACAGCCTCGCCTCCTCCTCACCGCTGCTATGTGTCACCTCTTGGCTCCCGGCCCCCTCTGGACTATAAAGAAACACCCAGGGAGCATGCTTGCTGGGAGCTACGGGGTTCAGAACTAACTGTGTCACACCCGCCGAGCCCTCACGTCATCACCTGGCACTTATCTTAGTGGGACCTGAACTGAGGCCAAGTCAATAAGTGGAGCTGCAGCTTATAAAGTGCTGCATATACAGCACATCAGACAGATCTACTGGTTCCACAGACCACATTCATTAGAGACATGCTGAGACCCCATCTGTATCTTTACAATACCACTATGTCAGTTTTTACAATTACACTCTCATTCTTGTTATGGGCTTACTGGGATGCTGAGGAACACCAGGTCTCCAAGCTTTAGGTTCTGTGTTTGTGAGTGTGTGTTTGAGTGTACTGTGTCCAAAGAGGCAGTCGGGTAGAGGAACATATGCCAGACCATCTGTCTCCTATGGTACGAATAATACCACAGCACAGTGAAGAATATAAACACACATGTATGTGTGTGTGAACACAATAAGAGGCAGGAACAAATTGATTTGTTTTTTAAATACAGTAGTCTGAAAGTGTACTTGAAACATAATTTACTTTGCAATTTTTTAATCATTTGCCACCTAATGCAGAAGTGCAAATTTTAAATGAGCATCAGTTGACAACATTTGCTAATATGAATCCCTAACTCAGTAGTTATTGCTTTTTTCCATTCAAATAAAATAACGGGCAGGTGAACATGAAGACAAAAGGATTTAATGGACCACGATTTTTCCTGAAATAAAATAATTTTCTTGTGAAAAACCCTAAAACAAAGCTCACCAGTTCATTGGATGTGCAGTAGTTGAAAAGAGTACTTGAATTCTTAATAATTTATTTAACAGTTTTTAGATAATTTGCGCCAGAACATAATATTTTAAAGGATAAGGCTGGTGACAGTGCACAAGTTGATTTTTCTTTGCCAGTCTAGTCTTAATAAATGATTTCCTTAAACAGGTGGGCACTGTAGATTTTAACAAATGTCACCCAAACAAGAGTTAATTGTGTTTTTGTTAGGAAATACAGTACAATATTCAGCTGCAGATTTGGTTATTAAAGTCAATTCATAATTGAATTTGGTCTTTTTATGAGATTTGTTGACATTAAAAAAACAACTAAAATACTACCTGATTTATCTTTTAAATTGACTTAACTGATCACATCACAATATTTAATTTTAATGATAACTTGATACCCTCTCTCTCATTTAAATAAATATCAAGGCAAAGACAAATAGAAGAAGGTGTGTCTATTTGGGGGTCCTGTGATTTTAAATCAAAACAAACCTCACTTGTCTCATCACTGTATGAGGTGATTCTCTTTTGTTTCAGATAGTGTACATGGTGAAGCCCTCGACATATTGTAGTGCAGTAAAATGCACATGGAACAGTTCATGTTTTATTCAACACTGCACACATAATTTTGTCTCATTCTCACATTGCTTGAAACTTTTCAGGAAATTAATAAATATCTTGGAAGAAAAGATGACCCAAAAGTGAAAACATTTCCTCCAAAAGATGTTAACAGCATGTTAACTGAGATCGTTGCTTCCACATTATTCAGAGGTGTTACTGCAGAAATTGCACAGCACAACACAACCATCTTATCCAAGACCACTGTCAAAGAAGAGGATAGATTCATCAAGTGCTGGCAAGTACAGTCCTCCAGAGTAGAGACTGTGTGTGATTCCTGGATTTCTCCCTATTCACTCGCTGAGGCAAGTGTTATATATTTTGGAAATATCTGGCCAAAAACCTCACACATTCCATTAAAGAAACAGCACCAAACTGACATCAGTCCCCGAGCCCGCTAATGAGCTGGACCCAAACCACATGATGCCACCTGTAAATATCCAACATCTCAGCTGAGATTTAGAGACTGAACTCATTTCTCTCTGAGACATTTTTAATGAAAGCTAAGGAGGCACCGGAGCATGAAGAACTAATAAACAAACAATGATGGACGTGCTGAAGCAATTAAAATGACTCACCACAGATCTCTGTTGGATCCGCGTCGACGATGCTGTCATGCTCTCTGTGTAAGCCAAAGACTCTGGAGGAGAGAGAGACCAAGGGTTCAGCGAGATCAAGTCCACTCATGTCAAACATCTGAATGTTTGGCCAGAAATGTTCACTCACAAATATGTGAAAGATGTTGCTGTAAAGATGTTATTCCAAGGACCGAATGGGAGCTCTTTTCTAGTTTGAATCACTCTCTTGGGTCAGACTTGAACTGATGTGTAAGCTCACAGTTTGCATGAACAATAAGATCCACAAGTGTTTATCAAAATTGCACGCTTAAAAAGGACATATCTGTGTTTTTGACCCTATTGCTCACATTCTCCTACTTCGTCTCCATAAACCAGATAACAATATCATCATCTATTGTCAAAGACATGCTTGTGGGAATCCACTTTGTATCTTTTCCTATACATGTGTTGAAATGGGTTGAGGCATTTCAGCTAATTCTGAAGTTTGTAAACAGAGGAAGGATACCACTAAAGATTGTTGGCTATTGGACAACTCTTAACTGTATGTACATCCAATATGCAACCAAACATTACAGTATTTACTGTATCTACTCTGGCCATTCAAACATGCAGGGGGTCCCTGAAATCATAGGTCACCATACAAGACTCAGTTCAAGATATGAAGCTTTTCTGTGTCCAGAACTGGAGTTTATTCAAAATATGAGGCCATGCTGAAGAAAATAAATGAAAATACAGTATTCACAGTGATGGATTACTTCATTCAACCACTTTAGACATGCCTGGAAGTACATATTTTGATGATAGAGTAGATGTACATGACTATAGAAAGGTAGAAAAATGACTCATATTTATCAGTAACAGAATAGACACCACTAGGAGCAAGAGAAACTGTAATGTACCTTAACGGTGTCACTGAATGATGTCCAACGACCTGCAGGATGGATGCTGTGTGTGTATATGTGTGTGCGTGTGTGTGCGTGTGTGTGTGTGTGTGTGTCTGGCATGTTCACTGCCACGGCATTGTTTGCGTCCCAGAGGCTCCAGCTGTGTTTCTTTCTGCTGAAATGAACTGCAAGTGGAGATGTCCCTGTGTTAAAAAAATAAAACCTGGAACACAATGCTCAGTGTGTGTGTTTCAGGGGAGTTTGGACCAGCGTGTGTGTGTGACCATGTGCTCCATGTGGAAAAAATAATCCAAAAGGGCTTTTTTTTTTTTTTTTTTTGCATGCTTCATACCACAAAATCACAAAATGTCCCAAAACAGCAATTGCACAATGTACACATGCCACAAAATGACAGATGATCAGATATACATTAAGTTATACGTTAAGAAAATATTTGTACTGTACGGAAATGACCAGAAAGAAAAGGAGCGGAAGGAGACGAGACGGAAAAGCAGTATAAACATGGATGTATACACCACAGTGGCCATTTCGTTTTAGCTGCAGCCAGAGAGTTTATTTTCTCTTTAGTTTTGTGAAAATGAACTTGTCCCTGATGCTAACAACCGAGCAGGCTTTTGGAGCAGAGACCAAACTCTTGTCTCTTGTGTCTTCAGGCCAGTGCAGGCCTAATTCTAGCAATGCATTTGGGTTTGCTGCAGCCTGTGATCAAATTAATGCTTCATCATCCCTGCCTATAATTGCCCAAGCACATCTCAAGTCATTTGATTTCAATTTATTTGACTAATTCCACCGTACCGGGACACTAAAACAAGTAAATGACATTACAGATTAAGCTACTTCAGCAACCACTTGAGCATGAACGGCATCACATACAACAGCTGGTTGTTAAGTAGGTCGTAGGTTATTGTAATTACTGCTAATTTCAAGCCATCTTTTTTCAACGTGTCAAAGATAATTAAATAAGTGATAACACATTCATTCCTTTTCTTTACCTACAGGGTCACAAGAGGCTGGAACAAGTCTCAGTATGCAACGGGCCGAAGGCTGTTCAAGCAAATTTCTGTTCTGTTTTTATAACTTTGTTTTGTAGTTGGGTATCAATCCTATCTATTATAATAGCATTGTACTCACTAAAGTAACTGCTGGAACCTGGCAGCATAGGCACATTGCTACGACAAAGTCAGATGAAGCTAGAAACGTATGATGTCCAACGATCCGTACACAAGCCAACAGTTTGGCCATTTTATCCAAACTGTCCAACATTGTTAGGAACACTCAGAAAAACTGTGCAAGCACAAATGTGGAAAATACAGCAGGTCAAATTTAAACAAAGATGTCAGTTCAGGGCTCAACAGTAAGGCTTTCCCACCTGCACAGGGCAAGTAAAATGCCACTTCGGGCTAGTAAATCTGGTAACTCTCTTGCCCAGTCATGCAAATATGATTAAATGTATATTTTCTGATGATGGACGAAGCTAAGGAGTGAGCTATCTCGCTTCCTTCTCATCTCTATTGATAGTTGCACATGCCTAATACCAACTAGGCACTTGCGAGAAAATAGTGGGAGTTAAAGGCAAAGTTTATGAACTGAAGCACAAGCGAGCATTTCAATTATCCTGTAAACAGGAGTTTAGTTGGGTGGCATTAGAGGAAGGTGGTGAAACTCCAAATATATTTATTAAAATAAAGATTTAACATGATGATGAACTTTAGCCTTTGTTGTTATTTTGATTTTGGGCAAGTAGCTTTCTGACCCCAACATTAATGTTGAACCTTGCAGTCTGTAATGAATATATAGACAGTTTGTGCCAACATAAGAGGTTGGTTTAACTGTATAGTTGTCATACCCCCTGTGATTAGTGCTCTGTTGGACTTTTCTTTGCAGATGTTGCTGTTTTCCACACTGTAATGTTATTATTGTAATGTTATTACTGCTCCTTTTTTTGTATTTTTTTTTTTTAAAAAAGCAAACTAGTCTTCAATCCACAACGAATCAACAACTCTTACAAAGACATGAACATACAAATACTGCACAGGCTGGAGTACTTGGTTAACCACTGTACCGGCTCCTTAAGAGACCTTTTTTTAAACTTTACTCTAACTTTACTCTAAAAAAGATAACTGCCTTGAGGAGATACTGTAGATGTTGATATCTCTGCTTTTGTGAGATGTAGAAAACCGACCATGTACCTCCTCGCCTTTGTCCCTGTTTCATCCCTGCGCTCTGCACGATCTCATGATCAACATTTAAAAGCAGTTAGGAGGGCAGTGACTTACCCAGCACCATTTATTTGCCTTTAGCAACGGATCTAAGAGGAACGACACACAACAACCATCTGTTTCACAATTGACCAAGCTGATCAGAAGTGACATTTTAACTGGAACCACACGTTTCCAGCTTAATGTTGTGTTTTTATGCAGCATTCTGGGCTGCACTTGGGGGAGGTCCGGTGGCAAACACATGGACTGTCAATCACACTGAGGTTAAATAAACTGAGTGGATATTCATGCCAAAGCCAACAGGCAGGGCGGCGGTATAGCGGGGAAAAATTTGATTTAAAGGAGAGTCTCCAAAACTGGGCTTAGCACAATAAATCAAGTGTGGCCAGAACACAGAGACAAATCCTGCAGTTTTCACCATGTTTACCTCTCTGTCTCTTCAAAGAGTGACTGTGGTTTTCACGGAAGAATTTCAAAACTAATTTTGATAATCAGACAGAACATCCACACACATGTTGTTATGTATCCTCTTGTAACTATACTCCTCATGTACATTTCTGATGTTTCTCAGTCTGGTAAAGATAGTTTGTCTCCTGAGCTGCTGACAGGACAGAGGCACTGTAACTGAGGCCAGAGCCATCGTGGATTAGGTGGTAAATGGACTTGCATTTATATAGCACCTTTCTGTTCTTCTGACCACTCTAAGCACTTAACACTCCATGTCAGCATTCACCCATTCACACGTACATTCATACACTGATGGCAGAGGCTGCCAGGCAAGGTGCCAACCTGCCCATCGGGATTTAGTCTAAATGCCCATTCACACACTGATGGCTCAGCCTTTAGGAGCAATTTGGGGTCCCGAAATGGATGTAGTTTAAATGGGTGTAGCACTACTATGTAGTGTTCAATACACAGTGCTTCTGCACCACTGACATATTACTTCTGGTGTGTGAATGTCTTTTTTTGCCCCTAGTATTCAAATTGCAACTTTAAGTAAATTACCTCAATATATGTTTGACCCCTATAAATAACTCACTAGTTCAGAAAAATGAATATACACAGTCAATTCTGAATGTTTTTTGTGCAGATTTAAAAAAAAAAATATAAAAAACGCCCATTAGGGGTCTGGATGCAAAAGGTAATTACACAGTTATACAGATGATGCACACACATCTACCAGCATGTCAAAGCAGTGTGCAGCTATATTATAACTGTATTGTCCTTTTAATCTGTAGATTCAGCTCTGGATCCTCCTGAGTGGAGGAATTCACTAACCAGGATCTGGTACCCAGAGGGGGAACTGGAGAGCAGATGCTTGAGGATCACCTGACAGTAAGAAACACCTACTGATATAATAAGTTCATTTGATGTTTGTAGAGACACCACCATTGCTTGTGTCAGGATGTGTACGTAGTTGTGGTAGATCCAGTATAGAGGCATAAACACTGTGATCTGGTGCTGTTCTGCAGGAGAAGGAGTTACAGTACAAGTGTGAGTGTGGTGGCACCACTTCAAGCCAGCACACGTCATTTCTGACCCTGCCAAGGTGAGTGACATCACATCCATCACATATGACCAAAATTTTTCACCAGGCCTACATGCCTGTTGATGGGCAGAAGGAACTGTACAGAATAATTAAGCAACACTTCTGGGTTCTGTCGATATATAACAGTACGATGCTGGTTGCACACAACATACTCTGGTTCGAGACGGCAGCAGGGTGCACGGTGCTGGCTCTCTGTGTGTACACTTATCTTGTGTGCAAAAATTAGTAAATCGAGGCCTCAATACAGAGTATATTTTTTCTGTCTACAGCCACTCCTTGGCTCCATAAAAATGAGCGGGACAGAACATGATAAACAACTATGTAATTATCGCCTATTATTATTATTTAAATCACGGTGAAAACCTGGATGTTTGAGTGGTTTACAGATATTTGTCAAGATTCGGAACGCTCAGCTTGAAACCGGGATAATCCCGGACAAAGTAGGACATCAGTAAGTTTGAAGGGTCAGTGTGTGGGTGAGGTTTTGTGTACAGGAGCGGCAGCACTGAATCTCTCTGTTTGTTGCATCACAGTTGTTTAATGCACAATCATAACTCACCGTGATCTTGAATTTGCGCAGACTTGGATAATTGTTTGGTGAGCACAGCCAGAGTTTTGATGCCTCATGAGACTCTGCGGTAGACTGACAGAGTTAACACATTATTCTGTTTGACTGAATTCCGGTTGCTTTGTTAGTTACGTTGAGGGGACTGAACTAAATGAGCATTTGTGTGTGATTCCAGTCACAGATGGGGGTTAAGAGCAGAACATTGGGGTGAACATCCTCCTCTAATGTGGCTACAGGCCTGACTTTCCTCTGATGCCAAGCGCTGCTCCTGATGGGCTTCATCTTTGATGCATTACATGCAAGCACACAATTGAAAACTTCACTATAATGACTGCTCTGCGTTTGCCAGGCACCGCTGCCAGTCAAAATATTTCTGGAACACAGAGGCGGTGGTGGGGTACTGATTTTCTGTCATTTGCAGGAATAAACATTTTAAGCAATCAATACCAGAAAGTGACTTTTTCCCCTTCTGGGCATCTGTGACTCAGACTGAAAAGAAATTGTGGAAAAGGTAAAGCAGGCCACTTTTTTCCTGTTTAGAGAACAAGGAATGAAAGAGCAGGAAGGGTGTGGAGGAAGCAGAACGGACAGAGAAAGTGTCGTGCAGCCAAAGAACGAGGAATTTTAAAACTTGGAAACTCAAAACAATTGCAGCAACAACCTGCAGCAGGAGGTGGGGGAAAAGATTTTCAGCAACAAAGGAGGTCTGTGTAGAGGGAGAGAGCAGCTTGTTAGCGTGAGAGTGACCTTTCCCCACAGGTGTTGAGATGTTTCTTCACTCCTCTGCTGTCTTTGAGAAAATATCAGCTCACTCTCACTGCTCTCTCCTCTCCTGTGATCAACACTAAGACTCAAGATCTGCCAGAACGTTATCGCTAATTTCTGGCCTTATGAGCAGGCTATGATGGATCTACTGTACACCTCTAATACACACATGCTCTCAGGTACAAAAAACACTTTGGACGGTTGCCACTGCAAAAAAAACCCAAAAAACAACTCGGTCAAACCTAAACCTACATTAAATGTGATGTTGACCACTTGGGGGCAGAGCAACAAGCTGCAAACGAAACACTGACCTAGTGTCACCTCATAAAGTTGATATGGTGACAATGCTGCTAATCTACATATCTAGCAAACATGGAACAACATTATTATTGGTTTGAAGTTATGTTTCTGTCCACCTGAGATGTACTACAGAGCTAGATCAACATAGGCAGACTATCTGTGTTGGCTCGACAAAACCTGAACCACTTGATGCAGCATTTAAACATTAAGAATTGCATGCAGGTCCGACACTGTCCCATAATAAAGGACACAAGGAAATTACTTTTGTTTTTGATGAAATCAAAGTGAAATAAATTTTATTGATTGAATATTCTCTGTGATAAATACCAATAGACTAATCAATTTGCTAATCTGTGTTCTATTAGCAGCGATACCAGCAGTGTCATTGTGGGTTCATCATTCTTTTAATGTACTGTTTGGATGATACGCTGTGTAAAATTAAGTGTTATATTACAGGCAGCAAACAGGCAAAAAAAAAAAAGTTTTTCTGATTTTCTGCATCACCAACTGAATGCACGCAGGCTCACACTATGCGGTTAGTGTTAATATAATTGCATGGCTTCATTCAGCGGCATTACTAACGTACGGCTCGTTTGCATAACATATTCCCTCAGCTGACAATGTACATCGCTCATGGAAAATATCATCAGGAGAAGCCAGCAGATCTATTCGGCTTCTCTAAACACTTTCCTCCTCTCAAGAGAACCTCTTACAATTCTGGCACTACGGTAAAAGTGATATTTCCAAAGGAGCTTATTAGTGAAAGCGTGGCACTTTTTTTTATAAACAAGAGACTCTGAACATATCTGAACTAGCCAGGTCAAAAGAGAGTTCATGACTCTGAAAACACTGATTTAGGCTTCAGCACACCTTGCCCACCCTAGTGCACCCTTCTGCTGAATTTAAGACCACATTGGTTGCCATTAACTCCTAAGGGAAACATGCAGCTCTTGAGCTACTAAATGCTCCATAATGTTCACCAGCTGGTCTCTAACTATGTCTGCTGTTTGGTGCTGAGCAGGTAATGTACAGCAGAGGTTTTCCTCCTGTGAGGCTGCAGAGATTGAGATATATGAGGCATGCACCACAATATCAAAATAATACACTTTGTCTGAGCTATAACTCAAAATACTTTTTCATAACTCCAGAACTTGCTTTAAGTTTCCAAGTAATCAAGTAAGTTTTTAAGTAATCCAGTGATCCAGTGTGGATTACAAGCAGGAAGTGCTGCTGTAATAGCTAATTCAGGATACTTTTAATGGTGCCAGTTTATTGTACTGATGATTTTGACCTTTAGTTCTCTACGTTCTATGTAATTAAAACCATCAGCCACAAGGAGAAATACTCATTATACACATTTAATGCTCTCCTTTGGTGTCACTGAAACTTCTACAGACATTACATTGTCCTCATACTGAACTTACACAACTATCAATCCCCCAAAATCCCAAAAAATCCCCCCAAAAATGTTGTTTTATTAGTATTAGTGATCCTTAAGGCTTATTTGTAGAGTATCTAAATGGGAACCAAGTTAGTCAGTCAAACATAATGTTCAAGTTTTGAGCTTTAGTTATACTGCCTCCTTTAGAGCACATTGGAGTAAAACTGTAGCTGCTGTGTTCGTAACACACAGCACTCTGCTGCTTTTCATGTTCACCCCATCAGTTTAAAAGGTGATATACTATAATGTTTACAACTTGTTCCACTGCCCCCATGTGGCCAAACATCTATTTACTTTATCCCAGAAGTAGTTTTTCCCCCTTTTGCTTAGCAGTAATATGATTTTAAGACTCAATAAGTAGATTAAGAGTGATACATGTTTGTACAGAGAGGAACAACCAAAGTCCAGCGGTGGAAAAAGTACTTGGAAGTCCTGCATTAAATTCTTACTTAAGAAAAAGTATTTGCATCACAATATAGTAGCAATAAAGTACCAAAAGTAAAAGTACTCATTATACAGACTGGCCCATTTCAGAATCAAGAAGGCTACTTGTTCTATTCATTATATACTACCGGGCTTAATCCATAATAATACTAATATAAAAATACATAATTCATTTGTTGGTTTATGTTTTGTGTTAACAGTCTGAATCTGCAAAGCAACTAGTAACTCATGTTGAATGAGTGGAGTTAAAGGTGCAATATTTGGTATAAAGTAGCATAAACTGGAAATGCTCAAGTACCTCAAAACTGCACTTTAGTATAATACTTAAGTAAATGTACATTTCACCACTGCCACAGCCCAAGAGTTTACCTTGCAGCCTTGACCACCTGGAGATTCTGCCCTCACTTGACACAACCTGGTCTCATTGCGGCGCTTCCTTCTGTGGACATCCAGACAAATGTGTGTGAGAGAGAGAGAGAGCGTTACCTCACATGAACTCAGGGCAGAGACGCAGCACTGAGCGAGTCTCTAACACCATCCACTGAACCTTATTACAGGAGATGCCAGCAGCGGCATGGAGTCACAATCATTTTCTGTCCATGACAATCCATCAGACACTTTATTCATCTTCTCTTCTCCACAGGCTCTGAATAATAATCAGCTTTGAGAGAAAAAAAATACATGAATTCATTTTAATTAATATGTAAATAATCTGATGTAAACACATAAATAGCATCAAGATAAGATATAAATTCCTCTCTCTTAGCAGCACAACCGAGGGACTGTTGATCAGGGATTTCATCTGGTACTCGCTTTGTTTACACACACATCATGCAGCATTAAACATCAATGCAGTTTTAGTCTCACCGAGGACTCAAAGAGGCTGGCACCAAGACTCTACACATCATCATTTACACTTTTAGGGAGACATCATATTGCACTGTGATTAATCTCTCACTTGTAACAACATTACATACATATGGTACTAATGACTGCACGTGTCTGAACGAACTCGCTGCACTCTCAAATACAGCACAAGATAAATACAGGACACGAGGGAATTTACATACAGAAATGGACTATACATCATCACTTGGCCCACAAGTTTTATATCTCCGCCTCTCCTCCAGAGACAAGCGCTGGCACGGAGGTTATCTTGATAGTCAGCATGATAGAAGTTCAAGGATCCAAAGTTTAATCTGCTCCATGATAATGTACTTATATCACAAACGCACATCTTTTTACGAGAATACATTTAATGTCATAATCTTCACTCCCATGGTTGTCTTCATTAATCAAAGAGGTCCTTCTTGAAAGAACAAGCTACAGTACATAACGCTTGTGTAGCGCATAGTGCTTCTGTTTCACCTCGGCCTTAAAGG
The DNA here is from genome assembly GCA_947000775.1 of Pterois miles. NCBI lineage: Eukaryota > Metazoa > Chordata > Actinopteri > Perciformes > Scorpaenidae > Pterois > Pterois miles. Next base: position 14,670,319 of record CAMQGK010000341.1, read on the forward strand.
AGAGGGTCAGATTTTTCTAGTTTACCTTAAATGGATAGTTTGGGCATATTGAAGTAGGGTTATATGAGGTACTTATTCATAGTCGGTGTATTACTTAGAGTAGATGGTGATCGGTGCGTGCACAGTTTGGAGAAACAGATACCAACATACCATACATTTCAAAACCCCCAAACTACCCCTTGAATAAACTGCTCACACACCATATATTCATTGAAAGAGTCAGTGGTAGCTGTAAACATTCCTCCTGTAATTGTTCTCACTCTTTCAGTGTATATATGGCAAAGGGGAACTTAAAACAAGACTAAAAGTCAGGAGCATTCCTCCTCTGGGCTCAGACTTTTCATGTCAATCCATCCAATACTTGTTGAGATAATACATTTTTTATTTTATCATTTATTATTTTATAATCATTATTATTTATTTTATAATTATATTTGGTCTGGTGCCATTAGCATGGCTAAAACTGTGAACTTATCCTTTAAGAGCTTTAGCCTTCAAATCTGACACATTTCAGACTTCCCCCTGAGGATCATCGTCACCACACGTCTGTTTACCTCCACAATTATAACTGTCATTGGTATTATTACTCATAATATCTTAAGCTACAGTATCAGTGCTATTTTGGACAAAGCTAAACATTATCTTCATTTCACAGAAGATACTACACACACGGCAGCTCACAGCTGTACAGACAACATACTTTCATAGCTGCTCTGACACCTGATGCCCAAATTAGAGAGGATATCAAAGCATTAAAATGTATCTAGGTACTAATACTGGGCAACAGCGATGTTTTGGAATTAAATAGCATTAGCATAGCATTATGGCATTTCCATCCACTTCTTTACACTTCACAAACTCAGCATGGGTAACCATTGAAATGCATGTACAGTGCAGTTCTTCTCCTGTACAGTTCGTACATACTCACTAATTTTTTTTTTTTTATACATTGTCCAATGAGCTCCTTTATCTGCTTATTGGCAGTGTTGAGTCAGTTTTTAATTGGTCAGTCCATCAGCCCCAGGTCGGGTATCCATTCCACTGGGATGAAACATGAAGGCATCAAAACGAACAGGAGGCTGAACACAAGCACAGCTGAACTCAGCCGCTGTGGTAAACTGGCAGGTTCATCCAGGTAGATAAACATCAAGTTGAAATTAAACTATCCACTGAGACCAACGCAAAATGTCTTAAATTCTGCAATGACTTTCCAGTTTTCCAGTTTAACTTCAACTTGACACTGGTGAAAGTATACGAGGCTGGTTGCAAGGCAGGGCCTCTGCTGAGGGTTTAGCTCAAAGATAAATGTGGCTAAAGAAGAGGCAAAGGGCTACACTCCCAGAGTTGATTTAGAGATTATGATGAGGCGAGTTTAAGGACAACACAACTGAAAAATAAAGAAGACAGAAACTGTGGGAACAATGAAATATGCAGACACTGAAACAGGGCTTTTGTTAGACATTGTGTGGGTGTGCTGTCTACCGGCATCAACAGTTTTTGCTACATAATGATCGTCTTTTCTGTCGTCAGCCTGCATGCACGCAGAAGCCAGACAGGATGCACCGTTTCCCATAAAGAGAGCCAGAAATTATGCTCCTCGGGCTGCATTGCCTTGCGTGTACTGAAGATATTGTACAAGAAGGGAACCTCCAGGGCAGTGCGGTAGTGTGAATGAGCAGATGAATATTAGGTTTCATTGAGGAGCTAGAAATGATTTAATCTACTCTTTGTCTTTACACTACACCTACTTTAGTGATTTTACATTCAGAAGTTCAAAACTTCCTCCATCTGACTCTAGAGGGAGCTACAACTGTGCGTTCACTGACCAAATGACATAAAAATTGACCCCTACATTTCTGATGATTAAAAAAAACTGACTAATGACAGGTGGCACCAATGAAATGAAGACTGAATTTCATATATGAAATCTTCATCTGCATCAACATCTCTCTGTATTTCTCAAAGATGTTGTGTGCATGCCAAATACAAATATGGTCTGGATGTAATTTTACATTTTGTATAATTAGAAACAGTGGTTGACGTGGAAAAAAAAAACATGTGCCAGTCCTCCCCTTATTCACGTGTTTCTGTGTGTATCGGCCGGTATCAGAAATCTCTTGTTCCTTTGTATTTAGTTATTCATGTATTATTTCTATGAGAAAGTTACACTGTCAGTCATAATCAGTAGTAATTTTAATATTTGTTAAATTATAATATTTGGGCTATGCATCTTCTGTAGTAGGCCTATAATACTCGAATAATATTCCAACTGAAACATTATAGGGTGTTTATATGCAGTGTTAATAGTTTAAGTGCTTTCCTGTGTTATTTGTAGCCTATGGTATCACTCTATGATCTGTTAGGAGGCCTGTAGCCTGGAATCAACACCAGTCAGGATGCTCCTACATATAATACAGAGACGCATTCTGAATTTCTTCAGTGAATAAAAGATAACGGGAGATATTGGGTTTGGATTTCACTTAAAACTATTCTACATCATTATGGACCATTATTATTACTAGAGATAACTCCAAAATACTTACAGAATTTACTATAGAATATATATTTTATTATTGATACATATCACAACCTTCATCCTTATTCTCCTGGAAATGTTTGCTGTAAATCAAAAGAGCAGATTCAGAAAAATTTTACATCATTTTCCATTAATTATATTTGTTTTGTCAAAAAAGTTATGGTGAACAGTTCTTTAATTATTTTACAAAAGGGATATGAAGGACGTATTATTGTATCGATGTTACAGCACCCTGGTTCTCACTTCCTCCCACGTGCCGTGTGTCGGCTTGTCCAGATTCTCTCTACATGTGTTTTTATGTTCATATGGATTATTAAGGGTGATGCAAAATCTGCCATATGATTATGAATCTCCCAGAGAACCTGATATGAAGAGGGCAGAGAAGAGTATGGACAGCTTGTGAAAAGTGCCGGTGTTCAAGAAAAAGTCATGGTACGCCCAAGAGTAAAATGTAGAGGTGCGCTAAGTAGAAATAATCTGCATCTATGTGAGCAGACAGACTAATAGAGGTTCAAGTATTGAAGTCTGTGCGCGCTGATTCTCCTACACACACCTGTCATTACCACTCATACTGGTGTAGGGATGACAGCCTACACTGCTCTGAACCAAATATGTCAGTGTGTTTGGTTCTCATTTGGGACACTGATCCTTACTCTGTGACATCTCATCATCATCAGCAAGCGCTCATGTCACACTAGGTGGGGACTGACAGCACAGATACATATACACACACGCAACACACCGGATACATGTACACACTACCAGGGAAACCAGCGCAGACTTACAGGGCCCTGGGTTTGCTTGCGTTCCCAATGAGCTGAGACCACAGAGAATATTGTCTGGCTAGGTCGACTCCAACTCTGCCAGCATCTGTGCTCAGGAACGCATGGCCACTTGCCACCGGGTGTGTGTACATATGCATGTGCATGCTTGTCCCCTCGCTAGCGTTTGTACGAGTACTTGGGCACGGTTGTGTACATTTGTATGTGTGTGTGACCTACAGCTGTGATGTGGATCACTAGCATCCACTGCTGTGAATGAGAAGGGTAAATAATCCAAGGTGCTCTCTGTTCGTTGTTTGATACTGAAGCCAAATGCATGTGAACAGAGCATAGAGCAGAGCCATCCCACAGCAGGCCCAATTTGCCAGCATTCAAAGCGGCTTGACCCCAACCACCTGACATGAATGCAATCATTCAGCGAGACCGGAGAACATTGGGTCTCCCTGGAGGCTGGTGGTTTTCCTGCTTCCAGATTTCAGAGCTGCTGCTACACAGGCCTAAGACTATACTGCCAACGTGCCAGCAGATAGACATAGTGACAGTGACTCCCCCTGAAAACAATCAAGCATCAGTCTAATCAAGGGTAAGCCTGCAGAATCAGCTACATAACGAAGATGATGTGACTCAGACGTGATGGAATAAGAGAGAAGGTGAAAGGAAAAAGTGGAACAAAAGAAATCATGATTATTTGGGTTTGGATAGCTGTTGGAGAGTGAAAGGTATTCCCTCACAGACACTCTGGATGTTGGCTTGTACATGTGTCTGCTGCCTGTGTGGGTTCTGTGTGTTTATTCTGTTATCCAGTGTGTTTGTGTGAGCCAGCTCCTGTTCTCGAGGTGGTACTTCGTAGGCCCCAGCAAGGAGAGTGTGAATGTAGTGGATCACCTCCTCGCCTTTTTTTGCTCTCCACTTGTCTTAGAACCTGGTGCTCTCATGTTTCAGCATGCGGATGTTGGTGAGCGTCCCGCTGCCCCTGTGGTGGTACCCGTAAGCCTGGCGCTGACCCTCCAGTCACCGAGCGGCGCTGCTGCCTGCCGACGACATGCTGCTGCTGGGACTGGAGCTGCCCGAGCCCCGATCTTCAAACACGCTGATCTCTAGCTGAGGACACGGAGAATGTCAAGGATTATTGTGACAGAGAAAGTATTAAAATACAGAGTTGAGAAACTGCTGGCGGATACAATTCCTCAATTCCCGACAACAGCCCTGGATCCTGCCATTTCCAAATCCTCTGTTAACTTATATGTGTAAAGCCAGAGCACACTACAAGACTTTCAGCACTGCTCACACTACATTTTTCATCCCAAAGTGTTGCCATGTTATTGTGGGGGTGCACAATCTAAGCAACTGATCTCAGATGAGGTGTGCTGGTGAGATTTTTCTACATGGAGAGATCAGTGACTGCCGTGATTGCTTGCAAAATTCAACAAAAACACACAAGAAGTCACTGTGTATGTCTGTTCCTGCTTTCCTCCTGCTGCTTCCCAGGTTTACTGTTGCTTTCTTATTGGATAGTACTCATCTCTTGTCTCTTGCTTGTCTTCAAGCTCAGAACACAAATGCATCTTGTTTTTGTTTGTAAAGGGGAGCAGCATCTGGAACAGCTGATAACAAGGTGACGGTATGTCTCAATAATACTCAAACTAAATGTGCAAATTGGCCCACTCAAGGGTTTTTGAGTCAGATCTCAATGTGTCTAAATATCAAAGTGATAGAAGTGAGACATGCTATGCTGCTCTTTGGTAGAATAAGGTCTCTAACTAGCCTTCACAAACAGAGACCACATTGTATAGAGTTGTATTGACTAATAAGTGTTGGTAATAGGTTGGCCCTGTGACTTGGAGCCTGCTCTTTGAGCCAGGTCTGTGTGATGGTCTACTGGACACATTCTCTCTCTTTTTCTGCGTTTTAACTCCATGAGGCACTGTGCTCGGATCAATCCACCTGACAAAGAGAGACACACATCTGGCCACTTCTGAAAACTGTAAATGAACATACGGCGAGCCACGTGAAGAGTCAGAAGCATTTGAAAGACTGTGACAGAGCACCTTATTTTGGAATGGTAAAACACAACATAAATGAGTCCAAACCCACTTTAGGCTGCTGATTCACCACATCACCTTGTTTCTGTTTCACCTTTTCTTATCAAAGGACATTTGACAGAGCTTGCATACTTTTTTCAGCCCTGTCCTGCTTCCGATGTTCTCCTGGGAACGACAGTTGGCCATTGAACAGCTCCTCTGCAGCAGCTGGAATTTAAGTGCCTTGTTCAAGGGCAACGTGATGGTAATTTATGGGGAAGAGAAGGTATTTCCTATTCATTCATCCAACCCAGATGTTATTAGCAGTTCCAGTGATTCTGAGGGTGCTTTCACATCAGGGACCCAGGCCCGGATCCGAGCACATTTGACCCCAAAGTCCAGTTCGTTTGATTAGTGTGACCGCTCTGTACCGTATTCGGGCACGGTTCGTCGATCATACTCAGGTCCACTTGAGAAGGTGGTGTCAAATACCTTTAGCATCTGGTGTGAAAACTGAATCTACCAAAACATGGAGGTGGACTGCTATTTAACGCAAGTAACACTAGCTGTCAGCGAGGACTTTTGAAAGGGTAGGCTTTTTTCAGTGCCATCAGTCTCAGCCAAATTCTGGTTGTGTGTGCAGCTTGCGCTGATCTCATCCTCTGAACGGCACTGCCATGGACGACAAAGCAGGAAGCCCAGCTTCTCTTTGCTCAGAGTGGAGAGTCTCAACATTTTCACATCAATCTCGGTGAAATAAGGGTTTATTTTGATCAAACCAGAAGTGGCGATTGTTGAAAAGACTGTTTTCAACGGTTTTGGAGAGTTTTATTTTGTTTCTGTCAAGTTTGAATTCTCCGCCACTAGAACAGCTGATTTCAACATAAACAAATACATGTTGATGATGAAGTGTACTTGAGTATGGATCAATTTATGAGAAAGCTGAGCAGTGGGGGAGTGGAGAGGGGGGCATTCATACCCATTCATTTACCCTCTATCTGTTTGTTACACACTTAAATCAGCAGATGACAGAAGGATACAACCCTCATTCCTCTCTCTATGGGGTCTGTGAGCAGCAGACCTCTGGGAGCGTAGATCTTCTCATTCTGCTCCTGGATGTAGCCTGATATCTTCTTCAGCACCTGGAGTAAAACGGGGGACGGAGAGGGGTTAGAAAAGAACAGAGGTACATTTGGAGATAATCCAGATTTGATTAGAACCATTGGAGGCATAATGAAAACACAAAAAAAACAAGCAGAACAAGTAATCTATCAAAAAATAATCTGAGCAGACATTCCCACTGGGGATGCATTACTTGCATATTACTTTTCACTCTGTGTTACATGTAATAACCATGTACCTAAAAGAGGCCAAACAAGGGCAGGGCTGCAGCAACTTCAGCCTCCTGTGCTGTCTTGGGTGGAAAAAATTAAAAATGGAAGAAACAAGTTTGCAGTCCTTTTGTGCATAGTTAGCATACGGCATACGATACTGACTCTTGAGTCATTGCCCGCCTTTATTTTTCCTGAACATAATAATCTAAACTCAAAGTAATTCCATTATGCTCTAAGTACGCCAGTTATTTTTATACATAGTTCAAAGTCACTCATGTCAAGCAAGGCTGTATGAATTGAATTACTAAAATTGACGAGCACGGGCTTTTCTCTTTTTGAAGTTTTCCATTTGGAGGCCTCAGTTCCTAATTCCAAAGATGGCTCTCTCAGGCTAAATGTCATGCCTTGGTTAACTGTCGGGGCAATTTGGAAGCACTCTGAAATGTGAGGTGGACAGTTTATTTGGATTGCATTGGCACTGGACTTATTTCTCAGTTTTGCAAGTGAGTATTGCATCAAATGTGCTAAAAACCACAGAGCAGCAGTGGAGTGAAGCTGAGCACTAAGTTCAGACCGTGCCTTGGCACACTAATTCAAACAAGCATGACTGTATACGTTCTCCTACGCATTGCAACTACACGCTTGCCCTGGAGACTAGAAGTGTGTTTAAGAAAACCTAAGCACTGTGATGAAGTCCCATGATGCTGCTGATAGCAACCAAATGACTGCTGACTGATGATGCTCCATGGGCAGATGTTAGCTCAAGTGGCATCATTAGAGCAGCTTATTCAGACTCAGCTATGCCTCTGTGGACACCAACAATGCTGATGTGCCTTGCTTCTCCTAAACTCTGCCTAACCATGTCAGTCAGCTGAACCACGCTCCACTGGGCCTCATGTACATGGAGATAGCTGTCACCACTCCTAAAAAGGAAGAGCAATCTTTAGCACATCTGCGTGTCTATACTAAAACAACACACATTTGTATCACTTAGAGAAAAAAAAAATCATAATTACATTCAGTGTATTCTACTCTATATTAAAGGGAAAACACTGGTTTAATACGGCGTTTGTCTTGTTTTTGTGGCTTTAGCATTCATTTCTAGTTGCCAAGTTATCTGTTGAGAAAATGGCGACATTGCTAAAATGAAGTCCAGCTGGAAACATGAGCGGTCAGATAATCAAACGTGTGCAGAAATGAGTCCTAAAGCCCGGAAATGAGTTAGCATTTTAGCACTTCCGGTTCCCTCATCTGGAAGTCACTGTGTTTTTTTTAATGGGTTTAAGTTAGATGCCTAAAACAAGGTATGTAGCTAACACAAGCTGAAGAGATTTTAACATTCTTTTAATATTCATAACATAAAATACATCAGTAAATATCCCACTTGTAAATTTTGAAGCCCTCATATGTCTCAAAAAAGGCAGTTGCTATTAATTGGCTAAATGAGACAGCAATAGTCATGTTGTCCTCCTTTACAGCCTCGCTGTTTACTCGCATTCATGCAAAGACGTAGTAGTTTGTTTATAGCCAAATGTTAGCTTTTAACTTCTGGCAACTGCATTCATGCTTCAAAAATCATAAAAAGCGGTATTTGTTTATGGAGATTATCTTGCAGAACAAAACATGTAAGTGTCATAAATGTGTGTTTGCCAAAGGGCTTATTTTCTCCAAAACACAATGGAAAAAATCCCATTGGCTTTTTGTCGAGGGAACCCAGGGTGATGCTGACTTCCTGGCTGGCCTACAAAAATGTGTCATCCCTGCAACACTCCATCAGGATATAAAATCCCAAACTGACAGCACCCAAAAGGCTGATTAACCTAGGGGGTTGTTAAAAACCTGTATGATTGTCTGACCACAGACTTTTTAGCAATTAATTGTTAAAACCACAAAAAAAAAAGATTTAAGTTACAAACTACAGTTATCCTTTAGAGGTATTGGGGAGGTAACACTTTTGCGTCTGATTTATTGAACGTGACAGATTCACTTCCTCTTTTGTGAGTTAACTAAAGGTCACTGCAGCACTCAGCCTTGAGAGATTAAAACAATAGAGACGGAGCAACACACTGAGCAGCGCTCCTCTGTGATGTCAAAGGCCTGTTACAGCTGCAGGCACAGCTGCTCATATACTGACCCCTGCTAGTGGAGACTAAACCACAGAAGAATACTTCTCTCTGTCGCCAACTGGAAGAAGAGACTTTTCCAATGACACGTCTGGAAAATGTTGCAATCAGGGAGCAAACAAGACATGAAATTCCTCAGTGAAAAGCCATCTCAAAAAGCAGTGGTTTGCTCGATTGCACAACTTTAAATCAGTCAAATCTATGTCAAGTACACCTAAGCAGAAAGCAATCAATATTTGGCTTGGAGCAATGGCAGCATCTCCGCAGCACACAGTACAATCTTTTGTTATAAACTCTATCAAAGAGAGTGAAGCATCATAGAGAGGAACAGGAGACGCACAGACTAATAGGGTTATTGCGGTCCAGGGAAAAGGCCAATCCTTTCACTGCTAGTGAGCTCTCAGGGCAGCTCAATCCTCTTCAGTGTAACAATATGACAGTCAAGTACACAAGCTGTGCCGCCGTTGTACCGGCATGTCTGTGACAGCCCTTCTGGGAAAAGCTTTGCAAGTGTGTCTACATCGCATATGAAGCAAAAGGTGTCACAGTCTGTTTCACATGCATACCACAAGTGTTTACTCCTCTGCTAGAATGAAAGCTGTTTATGTCACAAAGTGATATAAAGGGAATTATGTGTATACATGTGTCTGAGTGAGTCCCGTATGTGCAGGCACATTCTTGTGAATAATAGAAGAACAAAAAAGTAAGAGATGGAGGGCACATAGTATGCGTGAGTGAGGGGAAGCTTTATGAATGCTTGTGCGCACATGTATTTGTTCTGACATGCTGGGAGCAATCAGCGTCCTTTGATAGAGCGAGATGTAAGCATCAAGGACTCTGGTTGCTCCGACGAATCTGCACACTGATCCACGCTCACTGGTGTGTGGCCTCTTTATCAGCACACGCACACACACACGTACGTGCACAAACAGCATCGACTTGGGTGGGTATATTTGAGCGTCAGTCGGAACTTCATTCAGCCAAGATGATTAAGTTAAACAAGTAAGTAAACAGCTCTCCTGTGGGGTTGATAGCATCTCTGCGCGTCAATGGGGCGGCACGCAGCTGACAAGGAGATGAAAGAGCCTCAGACTGGACCGTTTGTGCTTCAACACAGCAACGAGTCCTTTTTTGCTTCTTGGTCAAGCTCCGTTTGATAAAGAAATGTTTACAAAATGCAACAAGACCAGGGAGATGAATGTTGTGGGTGACAGAGATCAGAACACAGAGGCATGCTGGGACTTCACGCCACTCCAGTTTCATCTAAAACGCCGACAGGTACCCACACAGTCACAACAGGATTAATCAAACCCAACATGTGATTGTGATATGAATATGTGTTCTCTCGTTCCATCTCGTGCAGCAACAAGCTGCAACACAGCTGTGCAGAGGTTTAATCACCTGCCCATTCTCAAGATGGACATCTTGGTTTTGCTGAAACGTCATGTTACAGCTGGCTTGCTATGCCTTGCCCGCCGGCAGACAGGTGTGGGCTTAAAAGTGGGTTTGAAAAGTTAGCGGACAGACAGCTTAGGGGAACAAGGGAGCATCAGATCGTATCTCCTGTTTTTTTGGCTCTGCTGCCTTGTGTCAGTGGGTGAGAATAACTCTGTGTTCTGACCTCAGACAGCCACAGTGCATTAGGACACACAATTGAATGATTTTTGAAAAATGAATAACGGTTGAGCTGAAATATTCTGATGCACGCTAAGAGGATCCAGATCCATTCAATTACTATACATGTGCTCATTTAAAATAGTAATAATTTGCAATTAAATGCAGATACTCTAGTCATATATAGAGCTGTTCAAATGAAGGAATTCTAGGACTTTTATTTTGAAACGGAAACAAGACGTTTTGAGATAAAAAGTAATGTTTTTGTCATGTCTGTAACATATTATACCCTTGTTTTTTTCAAACTTGACAACATAAACAATCTAAATGGGCCCCCATACATTTCCTGTTCCACTGGTTGTGAATGCAGCAGCAGACAGGAAGTAAACCTGGACCAAAGCTGTCGCTCTAGCAACAGAATGGCAATGAAAAGGTCAGAGACATGGTGACCTGTCCAGAGTGTTCTCTGCCTCTCACCTAATACAAGATAGGATAGACTCTACAGCCTCCTGCAATCCTCAACAGGATACGTGGGTCAGAAAAAGGATAAATGAGTATTTATTATTTTTCTATATTTACAGCACAAGTCCACTGTGACAAACATTGTTTTTTCCCTTAAGGCTTCATCAGACTTGCTCTGTGATTCATAACATGTCAGTTGTCTTAACAGAATGAGACTGCGACCTTCAAGGTCTATTTTAGCTGCAGAAAGACAACATCTAGTAACCATACCAAAACAAGCTCAATATCAAAAGAAATCACCGTTATCTCCAGTTCTCAGAAAGAATGTAAATAAGCGTATTTCCCCACAACTATCTTACTATAAAGCAAGCAATCTGTCTCTGTCCTATGCACACTGTATACAGTGCTGTGAAAAAGTATTTGCCCCTTCCTGATTTCTTATATTTTTGCATATTTGTCACACTTAAATGTTTCAGATCATCAAACTAATTTTAATATTAGACAAATATGACCAGAATAAACACAAATGTTATGCATGTTTTTAAATTATGACTTTATTCATTAAGGGAAAGAAAATCCTGAAGGACAATGTCCGACCATCAGTTTGTTACCTCTAGTGTAAGCACACTTGGGTTATGCAGCAAGTCAATGATCTGAAACACACCAGCAAGTCCACCTCTAAATGGCTTAAAAAAAACAAAATGAAGGTTTTGGAGTGGCCTAGTCAAAGTCCAGACTTAAAGCCGACTTGAGATGCTGTGGCATGACCTTAAACAGGCCGTTCATGCTCAAAAACCCTCCAATGTTGCTGAATTAAAACAATTGTGTAAAGAATAGTGGGCCAAAATTCATCCACAGCAATGTAAAAGACTCATCGCTCCTCCCCTATTTAAATCCATGCTCTACGTTATGACCACAGTGATTATGGCAAAGTGACTAATACCCTTATATGTAAATTACCTCTCACTGATGTTTTTGACCGTGACCTGGGTGTTTGATGCAACTATGTCATGGCAGGTGTATTACTCAAGACCCAACAAAGCGCAGTTTGTTTTTCTAAATGGTTCTCAAGAAAGCTGTAAGCAGCAAGCCCACAGACCAAGCATTCAGCCCGTTCTGAACAGACATGTACTGCACTAGTTTGTTTAATTCTCAATTTCAATGTGCAGCCACCTTTGTATAGATAAAACCTCTCTGGATAGGTAAATGCTCTTTCAGGTACACAAGAGGTCACTTTGTGTGCTAGCATTTACTGTAGGTGTGCGTTGGTTCATTACCTTCTCGTAGCGCGTCTCCATGCAGAGGAAGACAATATAAGCTGTTGCGCAAGCCAGACATCCCTCCAGGTACGACTGACCTCCGATCTTTTCGGCCTCCACGTAATAAGAGTTCAGGGTCTTCACCGTCTCCTCGAGCAAGGTTCGCTCAATCTACTTACAAACACAAACAAACATCCAGGTAGAGATACGGACATATGCACACCATAAAGACAGCGAAAGTGAAAAGTGTTCTGGCAGAACTGTGGGAGCAAGCTGTTCAGCTATAAAACAGCCTGCCAAACATACCAGCTGCATTCTGCTCAACCCTGCATACTCCTACTTTGTCAAACAATTTATCAACACACCTCATTTGAAGAAGAGGAAGAAGAAACTTGAGGCAAAAATGGAAAATTATTACTCAGAAGTGTGACAGCAATTGGTAGCGGTTTGGGCATCTGACAGAGAACATTTCTATTTAAAATATTTACTAATGGTCCTTTTGCACTGACTCCCTCTGTGTTCCTCTTTTATGTTTCTCTCCTGCACTGTGTGTGTGGACTGTCTACTTCAGATGCTAATTGCTAGACAAATCAAATAATGCCCTTTGCATAACATTATTCACAGATGCTAATACAGCAAAGTAAAAAGAGCAAATAAACAGCACATTCTCTCCCGGTGCCCAAAGTAAAAGTATGGAAATAAAAGCTTGAGGGCTTCTTTAGCCTCACCTTTCTTCTGAGCACACAGACGATTTTTAATATAGTCATAATACTTATTCTGCTTTTGTTTGCAGGATATTAGAGGTCATGCTGCAAAAGTTTGGAAAGACTGTGTGCATTTATTTATAAGCTTCAGTTAATGCACAAGCCAATATCCATCATTCATGTGTTCTGTCATCCAGGGGGCATATCGTAGTAATCTTATGAAGCTATATTGAGCCATCACTCTGTCAGAGAGTGTGGGTGGTCTTTCAGGTAATTTGGGGATTTTGCCAACATATTACATTTTCCTGGATGTGTGTGTGTGAGTGTGTTTGTATTTGTGCTCACCCTGTTGTCGAGCTCGGAGGGAAACTTGGTCTGGAAGCGGCAGACGGTTCCTTCGCTGTAGTCTCTCTGCACGAACACCTTTGTCACCAGCGATACACTGTGCCTCAGCTCCTGAAGGTTATGAAACTGAGTAAAAACAGAGGGAAGGAGCTCCTGTTAAAGCTGTGGTCCAAAATGCATTTATATTCATGCAGGTTGCAAGAATAGCTAATATTTTTATTTGTGTGTGTAGTGTTTTTTTTTTTTTAGATCTGCTGCCATACTGTGGCTCCACACCAAAATCAAAGAATTAAAATTTTCCTTCCAGCAAATTCCAGTGGAGGTGGGGGAAAAACTCAATGTTGGCAATATTGTATTGACACACAGACGTCAAGTATTGATCTTTTATATATATAAACTATTAACCTTTTAATAATCCTCCAACCTGCCCGCCAGCCTGACCCTATTCTGCCTTTCAGAGGTTGTAGCGTGCTCAGTCTTAAATCTAGAAGATACTGGTGTCATATGACACGAGAAATCCAAAGGAATCGGTTGGTACCATGTCATGTTAGCTTGTTGGGAAGAATGCTAAATAATGCTCTAAAGTTATGCAAAATTTTGCTGAGGAAAAAAAAAACTGGCAAGGTCATTTTCAAAGGGGTCCCTTGACCTCTGACCTCTAGAAATGTGAATGAAAACTCTAAGATGGATGCACTATACATCGTAGTGTATGTTTTTGCAATACACAGCATGTTGTTAAATGTTCATGACATAAGTATCATGATATAAGTATCATGATAATATGGCATTGTGGGGCCTCTGGTGATTCCCACACCTAAATCTCACTTCATCACATCTCACTACAAATGATCAAATACTTCCTGCTAGTTTTGAGTTGTAATTTACTTGGCAACACAAGTGCACCGGGGCTACACAGTGAGAGAATGGGACTATGTTACACTAATAGCAGCGCAGCCGTAGTTAGCACTCTTACTGCTTTCCTCCAGCATCAACAGGCCCAATTGCAGTATTAACGAACACTTTGAAAGACAGCCCTTTATAGCACTTTGGTGCTGAGTGGTGTGTTTTACACCCAAACAGTCGTTCCCCTGAGAGGAATACAGCAGCAAGCAAGTGGGCCAGCGTAACTTGCCCCCTGCTGATCTAAATTACTCCCCTCAAGAGGATGGCAATTAGAGATACAGTAGGAGTGTAAAGGGAGAGAGAGAGAGGGATGAACAATAAACGGGTGAGAAACAGAAAGAGAGGCATGTTTTACAACTGCACATTTGATAGAATGTATTTAACATTTGTGCAGTTGTTGCCTTATTATATTCACTACATGCTATTCTATGGGAATCACAGTCATGTAGCTACTGCATTGTTGTTAGAATTGAAACAAGCAGAGTCTGTTTATGAGGTGACCTGAATGTGCAAGCCAGAGAGTCGTTTCCAAGTAAGCAGACATACAGTAGTACAGTGCCAGCCTTTCATCTCTGTACAGGGTATATCACTCACAACCAAGAATAGCATCCAAGCTGCTATTTTTGTCAGCCAAAAGCCAAAATCGTCTCTCACAGCCACTAGATCTTTCTGACAGAGCTTTTAATATCCTAATATAATCCTTTTTTTCCTTCTCCATCTCTCTAACACTGCCCCCCCGCCCCCCTCCCCACTCTATCTTCAGGCCATCATGATGAACAACAAGTCACTCTATTAATAGACGCAATTATCAGCACACGACTGAGAATTGTTTATCCAAATTAGAATCAGTGGGCCGACAGTTAGATTCATTAAGATTGAACAGGTTCGTCACTGTGAGAATGTGTGTGGGTGGATGTGACTGTATGTATGCACGTATACTGTATATACATGGAAGTATGCGTGCAAGTAGTAATACCACAGAGGAAAATGCTCTTTTAAAAGTACAAAGGACATATTTTTATTTGAGTCGGTTAAACTTGTTTACTTAAAACTGATAGTACTCAAGTATCCAAAGTAAGAGTTTACTTTTGCTGCCAGCTATAAACCTCATATGTCCAGTTTTGTAGATGATCATGCTTTCAAGGTTCTTAAAAAAAGAAAATACGGGATAATGGAAGGGAGGAAAGAGAGAGAGAAAGAAGGACAGAAAGTAGGATAGGAAGAAAATTAGATTAAAAACATTGGATGAAAGACATGGGGAAATATGGAGGTAACTAAGGGAGGAAAGAGGGAAATAAGTTAGACAGGAAAGATAAGGAAAGAAATAAGGAAAATGCGAGGAAAGGTAGGCAAGAAAAAAAAAAAAGAAAATAAAAAGTACAAACAAGAAGGATATAAGGATAGAGAAGAAACAGAAAGGAATGAGAGGAAGAAGGGAAGAAGAAAGGATGCCAACGTTTTAGCTGACAGGAGTCCAGTCCAGAGGCATCGGAGTGTCACATGCGCTGCATTCAGGCCAGTGGGACATCACAGTGTGTTTTGGCTTGTTGATGACCTACTGACCTCTGTCTTACATCTCTGTGCTACATGTAGCTCACAGCTGAGCAAAGCAAAGCAGGCAGGAGTCATGTGTCTCTGTGGAGTCCATTTATTCGTCCAAATACACAATCTCAGAGGACATCTCTCCCACCGCTCCCCTGATTTTAATCGACGTGCTCTGGAGTTTAAACTGACTGGTCAAGTGGGGATGTCATGGTTAAAGGTCAAAACTGATACATCTTACAAAATGGTGCGCCAGCCAGTGTATTCTGCATCATTTCATATTATGCTCTAATTGGGTGGTTTGTAGATGTGGGACGTAGCAGCAGTTACAAGGAGCAGTGGAGGAATGAGTCCTAAAACCCATAAATGAGTTAGCATTTTAGCACTTCTGGTTCCCTTGTCTTGTAATCAGTGTTTTTTTTAAATGGGTTTTTAGTTCGATGCCTGATATAGGGTCGGCTTTTTTGTTCATTAATATAAAATATAGCAGTAAATATCCCACTTTTTAAGCTTTTACATGTCTTCAAAAAGGCGACTGCTACATACAACCACTAAACCTTAATGTCTCATCAGCTTTTACAGCCTAGTTGTGTGTACTCACATTCACGCAACCATGGTGCAGTGTTTTTTAACAGTGTTTAACTAACTCTACAAAAATGTTAAAAAAGTGGAATTCATTTGTGAAGATTATCTTACTGAATAAAAGGTGTAAGTATCATAAATGTGTGTTTGCCACAGGTCTTATTTTCTACAGTTATCCAAAACTCAATAGAAAAAATCTCAATGGCTTTTTGTCGAGGGAACCCAGGGCAATGTTAATTTCCTGGTTGGTCCACAAAAAATATGTCACTGCTGCACCACTCTACTACAATTTGATCTTAAATATCTAACACTCAGAAATTTTGCTGCATTTTGTCTTTGGTCAGACAGCATCTCAGACAGTTCAAAATTGCAATAAAAAGGGGACGCTTGCACTAATGTAATCATGCCTACAAACACATAAGCTCACACACACAACACATTATATCTACATATTGACCAGGGCTGGTTTTAACATCCCAGTCATTGTTCTTTGCCAGGGGGAGGAGAGAAGTGCCTCGTGGTACTTCCTCCCAATCAAAGATGCACTTAATGCCACTCGACCTCCCTCTGGATAATCAGGAAGCGTGTTCCCTCTTACAAGTGCCAAGATCCTCCAACAGTTATTCTGCTTTGATATTAAAACACTTCATAAAAATATTTCTTTCGTCACGTGGTGTTGATGTTTCTGGCAGAGTGGTCCTGTACATTTCAGCCTTTAAGATAAATGTTTTCTGTTGGCAGAGTGCTGATGTTTACTTTCCTGCGTGGGAGATCAGGGTTCAAATCCAGACTATTACTGGGTCTAAATATAGTGCACAAGTAGACAGCAATGTTAGAATGTCACAGTGATCACACAGGACTCTGTTAAGAAGCTCTGCATCATGCGCCGCTGTCTGACTTCTCCTTCCACCCACACATGTATTACTTTTAGTTTGGCTTATATTTGTTTGCACATTGATTGAACACAGGAGTGAAACAAAGACAGTGAAAACTAGTTAAAGAAGTACTTTAACTTAATCTTAATCAAACACAAGAAACAAATGAACAACATAAAATGCAAAGAAAGGATGCATTACGTATTTAATGAGTGGCAAAAGCTACTGGCTGACCAAACAAATAAAACGTGAAGAACCAAACTACTCTCCGTCAATTCACGCCAGAAGTAAAAGACGACACATGATGCATTAATGATCGCACATGACCGAAGATATTGCTAAAATTAAATTTTAACATATTTTCTATGTCATTCCTACTCTGATATCCTCCCCCGACTGCCACAACATGCGTTGTAGTCTAGTCACTCCGACTCAAGAACCACATAGCAACAACACGGGTGACTGCTGCCTGTGGGCAGACATCACAAAGGCCAACGCACACAATTACAGCATGCACAGTAAATACACTCAGAGTCATTCTCGTCAGTCTTTCAGTATTCATTTTTTTCTCATTTCTGCATAATAGTTTTCTGCCATTGGGAGCATCATTTTTCATGTTCTGCTGCCAAACTGGGTGAGCCAGGGGTTTATAAATCATTGAAGTTTCGACAGTGTTGACAAAACAGTCACATTTTCATGACATCTAGGTGGGAGATCAGTGACTGTGGGGCCAAAGCTGGAAGAGGAAATCTCTTTTGGATAAAGGCGGAGCATTGTTTCAGTACAGAGCTGAGCCTGCGCCAGCCTCTGGGAAGATTACGGTGCTTCGACACGTTATTCGTCAACAGTGTAATACTGGAGCCAGGGCTAGCCTACAGACAGGGAGGAGGATCTGGCAGCAGTGGACTTGATGGATCCAGAGACCGTCCATGCAGCACAAACAGTCTGCAGTAGGAACCGGGAGTCACTTAATGTATTCATTTGCTGACTTGGCATACCATAAATGTCACAGAATGAGAATGAGGCAGGTGGATAAAAGCGTGGATAGAAAGTAGACTGTGCTGCTCATCTCAAACTCCAATCACGGATGGATACAAACTGCAGCAGCCTGTTAGCATTTAATATGCCATAGATAATTGATGGACCGTGGACATGAAATCTGTCCTGGTTGCACGCACTTGGATGTGTTATGTGCGTGTACACTGTATGTTGTGTGCATTGTATGTGTGTGTGTGTGTGTGTGTGTGTGTGTAATTGATGGATGGGCCTTGGACAAGGGTACTGGCAGACCACCAAAGGAAATCAGGGCCACTCTGCCAAAGTCCTGCAGGCTCAGAAATCATGACTCTGTCCAGTTTACTGTCCACTACACCTTTACCTGCAGCGCCATTAAGCTTGAATTACAACTTCACTCATTCATAGATTGGATGCTTTCGGATGTATCCAAATACACATGTAAAAACACACACAAACTTACACTCATGCATGCACATATTACTTTCAGGAACTTGCAAAGTAATGGCTGTCTCCTCTAGTGAGGTAATTATTATGATAACTAAGGCAGCTATGTCTTCAGCATTATGGTGACATCACCAAGGACACAAAGGGGTGGGGACTGCTGGCCTGAGAGCTACCAGGCATTACTGAGGCTAAAAATACACCAGCAAACACTGCTGGTGCTGTTTGGACTAACTAGTTGTACTATGTGACACTGCCCAAGCTAAGCCATTTCTGTCACAGACTGCGTTTCCTCGGCTGTATGGAGTTGCCAATCATGTTGACTACATTTAGCGCAGGCATGAGTGTGGAAAGCTGATTCTCTATGTGGCTCATCTCTAATGTGAGGACAAAGCTTGTCCAGCTAATTTAAAAGTATGACAGAGAGACGGAGAGAGACTGTCCCTGTCCATGGTGCTGACTGCTCCATCATCATCACCGCTCTCATCAGCTCAGCTTTGAGCCTATCGGATACTGTCTATCCGAATGACCCTGGTTTCTGTTTTGACATCAAAACAAAACATGTATGATAAAAAGAAAATGATAAAAAACGGAGGATGTCTGCCTTTAATTACACAGCTCATAAAGTGTGGTGAAAGTAAGGGAAATAGAAGCTCCTGAATGAAAACGTGGAGATAACGTGACATGACTCTCTATTGGACTTCAAAATCACAACAAGCCAGTCTGCTGATTTGATTGAATTAAGAATCAACAGTCACCTCCATAAACAGCAGAAACAGGAGCCACAACAAGCATGACATTCAGTTACAAACCCGCATTCCTCAACCTGCATTTAAGGGAAAAAAAACGGAGTATTTGTCGGGTTTTGTTCATAAATGACTGAAAGAAAAAGGCAGAGGAGGAGATGAATTTCTTACCTCTGTCGCCATGTTGCAGTGAGATGGGTGCGGGATCTGTCCCGTGCTGAAAACGACGACCGTTTGCTCGCGCTGTGGGACAAGGCGACTACAGAGCTCCGGCAGACTGGAGGAGGCACGAGCGCGCGTGCATATGCGTGACTGAGCGCGCACCCTGCGAGTGTTATCGCGGGATGGGGAAGGTGGGTTACGCTAATTGCATAAGATTTTTATTTATTATTATTATTTACTATTATTTATTATTATTAACGCACGAACCGAGAATAATTTGCTCATCTGCTCTGCAGATTCAGTCTTCATGGTCAGGTTTTCAAAACGCAAATTAGTGAGTTTCAAAGTATTCCAGGTTTATTTTGCCTAGTGTTTCTTTTTGTGAGCTATTAATAATTTCATTTATTATCAATAATTCAAATACAGTGCCTTGGTTACCATTTCTATTTGCGACCAGTCCAAGCACGACGACAACAACTCACATCCATTCACTAAAAGGCAAGGGATGGCTGTAGTGTCCATTAAACCTGCAGTAGGCAGAATATTTTTGGCATCATTTGACAAAGCTTCCATAAGAACCTTTCAACATATTGTAAATCAAGTGCTCTGATAGAAAACTAGACCTCTGCACCTCCTCATGGCTCTCTTTTCAGGCTTTAAAAAATCTAGTCCATAACAGGAGACTTGGACTGATCACAGGTCATTTCAGAGAGAGAGTTTTTATTGGCTGTTCATTCCAAGGAAGCAGCTGTCAATCACTCGTAAACTCTGATCAAACGGTCAAACTAGGCAGCGCTGATCAAATATGAATCAATATTCTATTACTGTAATGACTATTTCTCTCCTCAAATATTTTCAGAAACATCTTGTAGTTTAGCTGTAAAATGAGAAAGCTTGTTCTGGCTGGTGGGCGGTGTTCTGTATTTCCTCAACTCGAGCTCAACATGACTGCCGGTTCACAAACTTTCTCATTTTATTGCTAAACAGTAACTACAAGAACAGGCATCACAGTAACAGAATACTGATTCACATTTGATCAGTGCTACTTAGTTTGACCATTTGATCAGAGTTCGCAAATGATTGACAGCTGCTCAGAGACGGCAGGCTCCAGCTCTGCTCTGATTGGTTGTTTATCTCCAGTCTGTGAAATCTTGCAGATGCCATTAGAAGCACCGGAGGACACAGAGGCACATGATTTTTTTTTCATATTACCTGTCTCATGCACTACTGTCAGGATGGAGCGACTTTTATAAAAGCAACTTTTTAAAATCAAATTTGCTCCAATTCTACTTACTGCAGCTTTAATGTTGAGCTGTAGAATAACTTTTATAATAGTATCATGTGTATGTGAGTCCCAATGGAAATATTACAGTGAATTTATTCTTAAGCATGAATCACTTGTGCCAGCATGCAGTCAATCTTAAATTTATTCCAATTGAAGGTTGTTTTCAATGATGATGTGCAGCCATCCAGTAGTTTACTGTAGCCAACACTGCTCTCCTTCAGTTCTGGTGCAAAGTGGTCATGCTGCGGTGACTCTAGCCCATATGTTTAATGCACCATTATTAAACATTCATCAGAGCCCACTAGGGCGTTCTTTATTGCCACTTTTTCCCTTTCAAGAAAAGCAAATTCTTTCAGTTCACAGGCAGATCAAGGTCATGGCTTGAATTTTTTACTAGGTTGACTTAAAATTCACATAAAAGCAATGCGGCAGTCAAGATAAAAGCTCACGTTTTTTTGAGCTATTAACGCTCCCAAGGACAGGAAATGTTGTGGATTAGCTAAAAATGAGTTGGGAGAAAGACAGCGAGTGAAATCACTTCGATGAGGCTATTTTTGGGGTGAAATCTTTTTCTTTTTTAAACTTGTTTGACATCATGAGTCACGACACACGCTCAAATTAGTCACTTTCTCTATCAGTACAATACGCATTCCCCGAGGTACGCTTAGATCACATTTCTGGCAGAGACGCTCAAATGCACATACAAATACATCCACAAAGATGTGGCAGCATCCAACTCTTGTGAATGGAAACAGAATCCAAAAATAAGATGGATGAGCTTTAACAAAATGAGAATTATGCAGAACTAATATTATTTGCCAGGATCCTGCTGCTTGCTCCAGATTGCTTGAAAAGATGCGTATCTAATCACGTGCTGGCAGAGATTCCTTTGGGGTGTGTGTATTTATACTCACATTCACAAGTTTTTCTAAGCGTGTGTGTGTGTGTGTGTGTGTGT
This sequence comes from Pterois miles, assembly GCA_947000775.1. Taxonomy (NCBI): domain Eukaryota; kingdom Metazoa; phylum Chordata; class Actinopteri; order Perciformes; family Scorpaenidae; genus Pterois; species Pterois miles. The sequence goes on from CAMQGK010000341.1 coordinate 14,692,010, forward strand.
GTGTGTGTGTGTGTGTGTGTGTGTTCCCCATTGAGCAACTTCTAGTGTATTTTCTCCTCAAGGCTTTCAGTTACACGTCCACACACACACACACACACACACACACACACACACACACACACACACACACACACACACACACACACACACCACATCACACAAACCAAGTCTATCCTATTCAGAGAGAGCTTGTTTTCAGGGTTCATGTGTGCATAATGTGTAGGAAGTGGAACTAAAATATCTAGCAATCATATGAGGCTGTAATGCTCATTACATACAAGACAACCAAACTACTGGATTGATGTTGAACAGTAAACTTAAATTCTTACCACTAGTGGGGCTAAAACAAGCCCTAAACCAAAATGACAAAATGCGTTGTTTGTCATTTCCTTCCAAAAAGACCAGTATGGATGCGTTCTGATCTGACGTCCATATCAGCAGGACGACATCTTTGTTCAGTGCCTTCTAAAAAATGGATTTGCATGTTGAATCAAGGCAACGGCACAAGATTTTGGTACTGGAAGCGTTCTGGTTTCCGTTTGTAGTCTGTTAGAGCAAGCTTTGGTTGAATGCAAGTAAATAATTTGAGTGGAGAGCCAAAGAGGCGGACACACTGGCTGAAATGCAATCTCGGACCCCGGTGTCTATTGTCTGACGATGATTTAGCTTTATACTGGTTCAAAATTAGCGCGTAAGCTGGCTACTTGTGAAAAAATCCAGCTCCAGTCTCGCGTCTGCTAATCGGACTGTAAACACTGAGCAGCCCAAGAGGAACTCTTGGCCCGGATATCCGCTGGCTACACCGGAACCCCAGACATATAGCCCCTTGCCCCCTTATCTGTCATCAGACCGAAAGCCAATGAGTTCCAAGACTGAGTTAGGTACAATAATCATTTGACTAAGGTTAGGAAATTGTTGTTGTCATGGTCACCAAGAAGATCTACTTTGTTAGGTTTAGGTTAAAAGCAACCCCAACCCCTTATTCCGATTTCATCACATACAGGCACTTGATCAGGACCCCTTGGCATCATGTTTTAACACACTGAGTACCTCGTCACTTTTAGGTTTAGGCAACAAAACTACTTGGTCAGGTTTAGTAAAAAACTGTGGCTTAAAATGAGTAGTTTGTTAGCATTTACTATTGGCACAGGTTAAGTACTTCACTATTATACTTACCTAACTTAAAATAATAACACTGACTTCTGCTTTCCTACAGGACACAAACAGCAGTCTCCTGGATGATAGCCCTGTGTTTGTATGACCCATCCATCCACCTGACATCCTCCCTACCCAGATTTTGTTGCTCTTTACATGGGTTTCCATTGGAGTTACCTGAGCGCCTGGTGCATCTTATACAGATGCTAAAGGGTGACTTGTGTGTTGGTATCAGATCCTGAGGGCCGTAACAAAATGTTGCTATTTGCTGCACTTGGAATGAGACCGAGCTGAAAACCCACACTGATTGTTGGTAGAAAACCAAATGTGTGGTGTACCATGTTAAAGATACACACTTTGTTGACCCATCTATCCCCCACCGTCTCCATGCAAGGTTTTGCAGTGGTATGATGTCATGCTACATCTGCCTTTGCTCCTGTCAAACAGACCAATCATTCACATGGCCACTAGTAACTTCAGCTAGTTAGTCTGTATGAGTGTGTGTGTGTGTAATGTTGTCACAGATATTTATATTTGGTCACAAGATTGACAGAAATGAGTATTTGGTTGTACAGTATGTTGACTGAAATAGGGAAGATATTGGGTCTTGGTTTTAGGTTGATTGTCTTTTGGGTTTCCAGCGGATGCAAGCAGACTGAAGAAAATTACTGGGTTGTTACGTTCAAACTCCCATCATGGCTAAACATATGCGTTTCTATTCATATTGAGAATGTAATGAAAGAAGATGCCTTCATATTACATCTCATTCTGGTCTTCCAGTGTGTCTGAATCTGCACTTCAGCAGAAAATAATAACTTTGCCACAGCCTTAAATTATCATAATGACCCGTAGCACTGCGCACGCACACACACACACACACAGCACACAGATATTGCCACTTTCACATTTCATACTTCATGAAATATTTATTTCAGCAAAACATTCTTGGTTTCCGCTGCACTCCAAAAACTGCCAGTTTCTATTTGAAGTGTGTGCTGTGAAATGTTGACGATGGTGATACTGACCCTGCAATGAAGAGGAAAAAAAACTAAAGAAAACAGCAACTATAGCTGTGGTTTCTGTGCTCTCGCGTCCTTAGACTTACAATGTTAAAGGTAGCATTAAGTCACGGTTTCTTGGTTAACGTGGTTTTGAATTGTCGGGTTAATCAAATCATCACCTGTGCTGTGTCCTTAGATTTTGTTTAACTTTATTCTTGCTTCCATCTCCTGTTATTTCTGGACATGAATAAAGATCATAACTTTGAGGATACTATTGATAACTGCTTGCATTTTTCTTAGAGTTTGATTACAGACACTCATAAGATACCACTCCTAATACTCAAAATACTCAAAAAACAAGAAATATTGCAATAAATATTTTTTTTTCTATATTTGAGGACTTTGGTTTGTGTTTTATGTTTGTAGAAACCTTTTGTGAATAAATCCACGCGTGCTAATAAACACATGAGGCTACTGTATTCCTGATCAGTGTCAGTAGCAATTTTGTTCTAGTTTTTAACGACTAGCGTTGTAAGAAAATTCGGAACATATCGATTGTCATGTGATACTGTATTGATTCACAAAAACATTACTGATTTTCAATTAATAATTTACATGCAAAGATTAACTTTTGCATTTGCAAGATGAAAATGATGTTGGATGTTACCGGGACTGTGATAAATGCACATCCCACTCTTCTGATTGCATAAAAAAAGTAAACTTTTCTTTTTTTTTTACTTTTTTTTACTTAGATTTTATGCATATGGTGGTGTGTTCTTTATACTGTGAGTTTTTCTAAAATTAGATTTGTAATATTGCCTTTTTTACAGTATCACAATATATTGCGATACACTGAATCATAACCTCCGTATCACGAAAAATCGTTTTGCCAGATTCTTGCCAATACACAGCCCTTTTTGTGACTATGCAGAACAACAGATCCCAGATAATTTAGCCCTTCACAAGGAACAGAATGGTGACACTGGGACAGCTGCTGGTCACTCGCAGTTTGACCTATGATAGTTATGTGTGAATGTGTCTGCATGTCCCTTAATGAATCTGTATATGTGTGTTTGTTCACATGTGTGCATCAGGAATGAAGCGCTGTGATCTTTGATATTCCCCACAATAACATAAATGTGTTTGTGTGTTTGGTTGTCATCATGAAAACTCTTTGTGTCTCTGTGTGTGACTGTGTCATCCTGGAATGTTGACCTGTCCCTCTTCTCTGCAATCAAATCAGAGCTGAAAAAGTTTAGAGCGGATTATATTTCCTGAGAGGTTTGCCGACGGTCTAAATGATCCTCTGCTGGCGACACGAGCATTGGAGCAGATTTTGTTTATGTAGTGCAGCTGGTATATGTCTTACAGTGTCATCACCTTCTACTTTTGCATGCACATGTTACCTGTACAAGGGGAGTGATGCATGAGATTTGTGTTCATGCGTACTGAGTTTTCTATCTCCAAGTTGTCTGGGCGTTGTGCCATAGCAAACACCCTTCTCCTATTGACTTAACCACAAGTTGAGAATCTCTCTCACACACAAATACACAGACACTGTCAGACGAGCACATTGAAAGAGATCTTGTTCTCTTCCAACATGACAGGAAATGAGAACTCACTAACCAAAAAATGTATTAACTTGGAATCTTTAAAAGCAAATAAACATCTCCTCAAATGCCGTCCAGCATTTTGGATACCAAAGTCGAACTAAATAAAAGTCCACAAGTCATCAGTGTGTCTGCCACACATACTCCATCTTTCATAAATACAGACTGGATTATTTGGTGTCTGTTTGTGCGTCTGTGTGGCCTGTCAACAGTTGGCCTGGTTGTCCTGCAGGAATGTTGATGTGTCCCTTGCGCTGGCAATCAAGTCTGAGTTGAAGACTTTTCATTTCAGAGCCAGCGGATGTTCTCGTATCTGATATCAGCGCTGGCTGGATAAACGTTACATGCCAGCTGGAATATGAGTTCGCATGAGACACAAAGCAACTTCATCATCTCGATTCACACGTCATTACAGGAAGAAACCCTCGGAGAAGAAATGAGAGGACGACATTTTGGAAGAGAATAATCTGCTCATACGGACTGAAATGGAGAGCAACGTTCACAGCTGCAAAGAACAGTTAAAGAAAAGGAGGTGATGAAAAGGATGAACAGATGGAAAGAAATAAAGGGGCTAATTATAAGATATTTGAAAAAGAAAGGAGTGCAGGACGCCCGCAGAGATGAGGAAGACTTGTGTTTATTAAGGAGTTACATAAAAGTGAAACTGCACATTTGAGTACTTGTTTGAGGAATAACAGGGAAGAGTTGGCTGCGGCTACGGCAGACAGATAAACAGAAGAGGCTGTATATGTTTCCTATTATGTCTTACATGGGCCAAAACACAATCAGAAGTGATGAAAAACTTCCTCTTTGTAATAATCCACACATGATTTCACAACTGCTCTCCATTAACAGCTAAAAAGTAAAAATTAGGCACTCACAGGCACAAAAAGGACAATCCCAACTGAACTGTATACTAATCCAGCTGTACAGAAACGTGTATTCATTCTAAGCCAGGCTAGGACATATTACAATGCAAGTGAACAGGACAGCTGGGATGGCAGAGTGACACCCCGGAGGCACACAGATCTTCCTCTAATAGATTTCAGATCAAGCGAGAGACATCAGCAGGATTTAGTTCCTTGGGGCTATAGCAGGCAGGAAGAAAAAAATGGGGGAGGGAAGGGGAAAAAGAGAGATAACAACGGAAATATAGAAAGACAGAGAGGATGCGATTTGCATGCACGTAATCCCTTATGAGCGAGGGTATTGTTAATTTGGCGGTGAGGAGGATATTAACACACAACAAATGAAATCCCCTGCCAATCTGGGGAGGGTTGTGACTCTGGGAGGAAGTGACATTATGCAAATTTTGTAGGAATAAATAAAGTAGATTAGGAATAAAAATGATTTAAATGGTTTTGTCATGAAGTGACCCCAGTTATAGAAATATGACTGTAGCACTTGCTGCGCATTGCACCATGAAGGGGTGATTTATAAGCTTGGCTTTCTCCCTTTAATAATGACAAATGACAAGCACCGGTTAGGGCTATATTTTGATAGAGACTGACACAAATACTTCATCTTCTTCGCACTTTAAAAATGCCACCCATCATATTCTTGCAGTCCCATTAAAGTGATGGTTCTCCGGTTTTTCACTGTCTTACTGAATAATAATGTTCTCAGTATATGCTGTGGTGACAACTATGGTCCTGCAGTATACCCGCTGCCAGAGGGAAGGAGAAGAGAGACATGGGATGAGCCAACAGATTCCTGCCTAGATGGTTCATATGCACACACGGCTGCACTGCCATATAAAGACACATTCAGATTTGTTTAAAGAGACACAGAAAGAGAATAGCTGCCCCTCCCTGCTGAAACGCACAGTCACAATGCTAACATGAGAGTCTTGGCTCATCATTATTCAGTGCCTGTGTTTATCCAGCTTCAATCTGGAGCTTTGTAAAATCATGAAGCTAGATTTGTAAACAAGCATCCAATAGAGCGAAACCGCAAATCCACACGGCTTGTTTAGGAACCAATTAAATATTGACCTCGCTATAGCTGCAGAGACGATAGGGCTTTTATTTTCTACTGTGACTCTCTACAGAAAACGGCTCTGTAAAATGGTCGACAGGTCTCTCAGCTCCTGCAGGTTTGAGATGGACACGTGTGGAAAGGCTTTTATAGCAGAGAAAACATCCCAGTCTGCTCACATAGCTTCCCCCTGAGCTAGTGGAACTCACAGCACGCTTACATACGTATATGTCTGGTGTGTTGCCATGGTTTCACTCACCTTAGCGCCTTCTGCTGTGTCTTGTAAAAAAAAGAAAAGTCCTAAAAATAAAAGTTATTACTGAGGCATGAGGGGAGTATTCCTTTTAAAAATAGTTCCTTTTGCAGTGGAAACATATTTATGAATAATCAATGAGCTAACTTTCTCAGAAAAACATTCCCTGTTGCTCTGCGACGTTCTGTCTTGTCTGTTATGTTACATTATTTTCAGCACCGTTTGATTGGAGCCATAAGAGCTAAAATAAACTCTTTGTGTCTGTGCCGTCTTTGCCCGTGTGGTGCTGTTTGATCTGATGCTACACCGGCGTCCCTCAGAGCCAAGCATCAAAGCTACTGTGCATGATAATTAAACAGCAGCCATGGGCCCACAAAAAAGCCATATTAATGGCCGTATCGCAGTGATGTGATTTCATGCATTGGTTGGGGGATTCTTAAGCTTGAGAGCTAATTGAGGATTCAGCTAAATTTGCTTTTTTTTTGCTTTTCATTTACAAAGCTGTGCAATCTGAAGAAGTTGTATCGAAAGTAGTGGTGTTGGATCGTTTTGAATTTCTGTGCTGCGTGTTCTGGTTCAGAGAAATATCTCAATATAGAGTTTAAGAAACCAAAAAATAATGTGGTGAAAGATTCGTGAAACATAGCCCAACAAAATACAACTTGCTACACTGTTACTGTGTCAATATGAAGTGTTTTCCTTGTGACCTTTTTCTTTCCAATGAATTTAGAGATTAAAAAAAACATATGAATATTTTCAAAAGAGCTAAAAACATTAGTTTCCATTAATGCTATAGCTACCATTTTGGTATTAACCATAGACTCTATACAGTATGAAGATGACAACTCTCCAAAAGTGAAGCCAAAACATCTTGATCTCCCCTGGTGGCTGGTTGCAGTAGAGGTCACATATCCCTCCATATTAGTGCATGGGCCAAACTAAAAAGTAAAAGTACAAGTCAGATACATTTTTCACAAAGATGGTTTCACGCTGATGAATGTTCAAGTGTTAATTTTCCACATAAGTTTGGTTTTAATTATTTGATGCTATGAAAAGGGGGCGAGACGTTCTGATTGACAGCTGCTCTGAGTGAAGGAGTCGTGGAGCCGGCGGTATGGGGATTGTACGAGAGAGGAGATGTAACGCTGGGGACACACCAGCCCATCAGAGAACTAGCACCAAACTCACTGCAAAGACTACAGCCGACAAACAGTTAGCATGGACGTTCTGGGCCTGCGTGAGATGACATAACTCCACACCAGCAGGTCGCGGTAATCTGTATTCATCATTCAAAAAGATAAACTGGAGGACCAATGACTGGATATAGGAGCTGTTGTTATGATACGTACATGAAACAAAGCAGCGTTGGCCAACCATTTTCACACCACTCTCACTCACCACTTAGCTTCTTTCCAGATGGTCATGTTGTGAAAGTATCTGTGTATTAAAATGATCAGATGAGAAATGAGAAGAATCTTCTGTGTTTTTCCTTTTGACTTTACCCATTGGCTTGCTTTGCTCATGTCTGTTTCTCTTCTTGTGCACTGATTCGTTTGGACTGAACAGCCAATCAGAGGGATTTCCTCCAAGGCCAGACTAGAGCCGACGGTGCGGGACACACCAAAAAAGACGTTCACCGATGGCCCCAAACTGTCTGACAGCCAGTCGCCATCTTGATGTGTCAGGGCCATAGCTTTAACTTTCCATAACCGTCATCAGTATGTGTATTAGAGCATGTCAATTTGATCATAACTGTAGTTATAGAGATATTATGGTTAGTTGTTGTGTCTTTCTAGAAAAACAGCAACCGCAATGTGCGTCCATAGCAGCTAGGTGGCTCAGGCTAACAAGCTGTGGATATGCTCGGCTCATGATTGGCTTGGACAGGTGGACTACTGCGTAGACTCAAAATCTCAAAAATGGCAGCTTATGTATCTGGGATATTTTGGCTTCACTTTTGTACAGAGGAGGTGGAGCCGCGTCATCCTTCTATAGATACAGGCTATATTAACCCTGATTATGCTCAGCAGTATTGATTATGATGACAGGAAGTGGGTTAATTAGGCAGAGTCAGATGCACATGCACACACACACACACACACACACACACACACACACACACTCCAAAAAAATACAGGAAGGAGAAAATGAAGAGAGGGGGGGCATAGGAAAGAGAGAGAGAGAGAGAGAGAGAGAGAGAGAGAGAGAGAGAGAGAGAGAGAGAGAGAGAGAGAGAGAGAGAGAGAGAAGAGAGAGAGTGTGAGAGAGAGAGAGAGAGAGGGAGGGAGAAAAAGAGAGAAGACTGTTCTTCTTACATAATAGGTGATTTTAAGAGTTTTGAGACTCCCATGTCCGGTCCACCTTTAATGGAAGCTGAGGTGAACAGAGGACGCAGAACCTGAAATAAAAGCGTTCTCACTGTGTCGATGACAGTCATGATTTAAATCATTTTGTGTACATAGAGTTCCTGTCCTGGTATGGTGCTCTGAAAATATTGGCAGCACACAGCAAGACACCACACACAAAAGGTTGACTTGTTAAACATACAGAATTTATGAGCTTTCAGGACTTTGCACAGTAAAGCCCCGTCAGTGATACTGACAGCAACGAGTGTGAAAGCTGTTGGGTTGAGCCCCGTGATAGAGTGCTCTGTAATGTAGTGGAGTGTAATGATACCACCACCAGCAGTCGTCCTACTGGGAGAAGAAAAATGAGCCTGTCAGGGGGTAAGAAAAGAAAAAGACAGAAGAAGAAGAAGAAGAAAAAATCCCCCCTCAAAGTTCTGTTTGGCTGTAGATGTGCTTTTCTCAGCCAAGTGTCTGTACATATTAAAATGCACTTATTCCATCAAACATCCATAGCGAAGCAGCCTGCCAGATATGTGGCTGCTGTTTGTTTACAGGGCGGAAGGATCCAGTTTTTTTACCGACGAGGGCTGAGAGCGTGCAACAAGCAACACCAGGTGTACAGCTGGTAGAACAGAAGACATCTTTTATTACCGTCACGGTAATGTTCCTTTCAATAAACGAGCCTCATAATTGCATATAATCAGGTTCCAGAGAAATAGACTAATGCACGTCTCCTACATCAAATCAGACAGCAACAACGCTCTCACTCCGACCATATGAAAATGACTGTAATCATAAATGAAAGTGAGGGTTCAGGCCGTACGCCAAGTGTGCCTTGTCGTAGCCCACAGTGCGAGCAGAATTTCAGGCTGTTGGGGAGCTTATTTCTTGCTGTGGCTGCAGTACAGAGCAGGCTGGTGGAGTCTATAGTGGAAGGTAAGATGAAGCCAGCCAGCATCCTGCCTTCAGATGGCAGAGCAGATGGCGAGAGTCCCGAGGGCCGACGATACAGCCTGTCATCCAACTTTCAGCAGCACTCACTTCCTTGTCATTTAGCGGTAGCAGGTATGGTGGCTTAGCATTGATTACATTGAGTGGAGGGTGTTTTCTGATTAAAATGACAAAAACACATGCGCCACCAGTCAAGGTCGGTTCACTTCATAAAAGTACCAGGAATGATAATTAAATTCTGGCAGGTATAAGTCAGCCACTATTTCACTGCAATATCATTTTGCATTATAAGAAAGACTCACACAACTCAGATCCAAGCAGGACAGGTCAGCCAGAGGCCAAAGATCACCTGTGTCCACTGCCCCCTCTAGTGGACATCCACAGTTAAAGGTAGAGTCATGAAAACAAACAAAAGTAGGAAAAGGAGGACAAGAGGAAACCATAATCGCAAGTTTATCCCTTTTCCTGAGCGCAACACTAATATTTAGAGCTGTGGTTTGTGTGTTTGTTTAAACAATTGTTCAGATAAAGAGAAACTTAATCAGTGATTGATTATCTGATACACAATATCTGTAGTTCTCTTTCCAATGCGTCAGTGTTTGGGAAATGAGCAACATAAAAAGAGACCGAACTTGAGACTAATAACGGAAAGAACAGAAGAGCTCATATTATTCTATCATTCTGGGCAAAAATGCAGGAACTTAATACATCCAACAGGATTGTTTTTGTCTGCTTATAATAAACCGCCATCTTCTGTTTCAGTGCCACAATTAATGTTTTAATGATTTAATCAAAACATACATTTTGAACAATTAAAGGGAAACAGTGCCTCAGTTCTGAGGGGAAACGGCATGTGATCCAAGGATACCAGCGCCTTTGTGTTATCAAACTTCTTCTGAAAGGAAACTGGAGAGACACTACTTACGCCCCCGACCTGATCAAATCAGTCAGAAAAAGGGAGGGACAACACTGCAGGTAAAGGGTGCATCCCAAGTCTTCTAAACTGCATCCACATTTCCCTCCCTTGGTCTTTTCCTTGAGCAAGACAACCGTGTGCGGAGAGAGAAAACAAGGAAATATGTTTTAAGAGAAACGAGTCGTCCTTTCCTCTGAAGTGTTCTGATGACTGTGGCAACTGATCACAGCTGGATCAGCTGTCAGTCAGCTTTAACAGCTGTAGGCACTCTTGATGGAGTCTGTGGCTGCACATGTGCACTGTGCTAAGCCTATTACTAATAAAGGCACGCAGTTGCCAGAGCAGCAGTGTTTTCTCTCTGTAGCCTGTTTCCTGTTTAACAAACACCTGCACAGACCTGCAGTCTGTATTCATCCTGTGTACTTTATCCTGCTTAGAGCCTCAGGAACCATTTCTACTGGCAAAAAGCCTTCATATTATTTATTTATTATTTGCGTCTGAATTTATTGATATTCTGTCTGTGAATTCATTATTTAATAACCTAGAATATGACTGTGGAGTCTCTTGAACACTGGAAATGATTCATACCACATCAAACATGACTCTCGGGAATTATCAGCCTCACATGTGACTGAATGTGACTGTGGCTCAGATGGTAGAGTAGGTCGTCCACCAATCGAAAAGTCGGTGGTTCGATCCAAGGCTGCTCCGGTCACGTGTCGATGTGTCCTTGAGCATGACAATTAACCCCAAATTGCTCCCAAGGGCTTAGGGGTGTGGATGAGAATTTAAAAAAAAAAAAAAAAAAAAAATCTACCTGTATTAGTCCCACAATGGGGAAATTCAATTTACACTCTGTTTAACTCATCATGGTACATGCAGACCTGAAACACATATACATGCATTAATGTCAGAGGTGTCAGAGTGAGGGGGCTGCTCCTGACAAGCGCCCCGAGCAGTTGGGGGTTTGGTGCCTTGCTCAGGGGCACCTCGGCAGTGCCCAAGAGGTAAACTGGCACCTCTCCAGCTACCAGTTCACACTCAGTTTTTGGTCCATGTCGGGACTTGAACCGGTGACCCTCCGGTTCCCAAGCCAACTCCCTACAGACTGAGCTACTGCCGCCCCCAACAAATAAATAAATAAAAAAATAAATTGATCCTGATGGGCAAAGCTCCACACTTTGAATGGCAGCCTCAGTGTATGGAGAACTAAGAAAGCTCTAAATAAATCCAAATCCAGTCCATGACAATAAATGAGGTAAAAAAGTGTTCCTTACTGACAGACAGACTCTCCGACTCTCTCCGACTTTAATTGTATCCATAATAAAAGTTAATGGGGGAAAAAACAGATCATGAAAAGAAAAGGAAGTTGTTTGCGGTCCTTTTGTTTAGACGTACAATTCACACATGTTTTTAAGTCGACGGTGAGTCTGAAAACCAATGAAATACAAAACTTGGGAGTGATATGCCTGAGTTTATTCTGTTATCTGTTTTCACTCCGTTATAAAACTCCAGTAATGTATTAGATCATTACGATCAGCCAGAGCATCTAATCAATAGGGAAGGGATAGGAGCACAAATAAGAGACGGCCTTCAAGATGGCGGACTGGAATGACTTCTGGTTCAAGCAAAACAAGGAAACATCAAATAAGAGACTTGGGGTGTATCCAAGACTCACCCACCTCATCTAAGATAACAGGGGAAAAACACAAGTGAGAGCTGAAGATGACAAGCACATAACAGCAGCTCCCTGCAGCTTGCAGGCTTTTAAAGATGAAATAATGAACAGGAGCTGCACGTCTGAACATCACGCCTCATTACACACACACACACACAAAAGCATGTGCGCACAAGGGAATGAATTAATAAGCAGACAATAATCCACATATGAACATGGTTTGAACAAACACATATACTTGAAAGCTACCACACAGGCTGCCCACTTCTTCCCAGAGCTGCTGGCTACTTTATTTGAGCTCAGAGGAGCTCCAGAGATAGAGGCAGACAGACGGACAGACATGCATTAACATTAATTTCAGTCATTTCTTAAACTCATCTACAGACACAAGAATAATTTGCCAGAAAGCTTCCCCTAATCATATGAACATCAACTCTCCCAGAGCACACGTTATGTAAAGAAACAAGAGGAACTTCAGCATGCGGTGCATTCAGTTTCTGCCTGTCTCTCCTTCTTTGCCTCTCTGGAGTGCAATTTAGATAGATATTCTTCTTCCCTTCTTTCTCCCTCTCCCTCGCTATCTCCCCCGTCATCTTGCTGTCTTTGCCAGTCTTCTGTTGCTTTGAAGTGCTTTGTGCTTCCCACAGTCAGACAGCCTTCCTGCCCTGTGCTGAGCTCTGGCCCGGGTCTGACAGGGAAGGGCCAAACGCTGACATGCTGCTAATTACACCAGTGTGTGTGTGTGTGTGTGTGTGTGTGTGTGTGTGTGTGTGTGTGTGTGTGTGTGTGTCGCCTCACATGCGCATCATCATCAATTCCCCAGCCTCTTTACGTCTAATTACACCATGTCATGTCTTCTCCTGTCACTCCCCACTGCTTGTTATTCCTGGATCATCCTAAAAATGTATTTTAACATTCTTACTATGCCATATTCATTTTTTTTCCCCTAAGGTGGCTCTGTTATGATGATCCATAAACTTGGCCGCGCTACCATCCGAGCTACACAGGGTGGCCCCACACCAGATCACAGCATTTCTTGGCTCAGGTACCTTTAATCAAGCAGTCATTTATTCTTTAGAGCCCACCTCAAGAAATTACACCTTCTCCTGTTCTCTGACTCAAAGGAACATGAGCTCTAACTGTCCTCCAAACTGTCCCATCACCTCCCAACGTTGACGGAGACAAACTAGGGCGCACGTCAGCCATCAGCAGAAATCGATTTGACATTTTCAGGCGAGTAAAGGAAGGGAGAGAGAGGTGCGCCCACAGTGAGAGTGAGAGGGTGCGAGTAGAAAAGGAAGGGATGAGGAGGAGACAGATTTGTGCTACAATGTTTTGGCAGCACAGCGTCAGTGTACATATGTCAGAAAAGATGGTTTGCATTTTTTTAAGAGGAGTAGGATTATGCTTACAAACTATGGGATGCTGTTGGAGCCAACAATGTGAGCACTTCACGTGGAAGCACAGACGCACACAGAGACCTTAATAAATTAGTCTGGGATGTTGCAGAATATGAAAACGGGTTATTGAATGTGGTTCTGTAGCTGTGCTGGCATTCATATTCTGCCAAGACTCAACTTTAAAAAGTCTGTAGAGAAAGAATGAGTTTTTATGGAGGTGAATGCTCCAGCAGTGATGATAATCGATGAAGTTTTCCAGGCAGTTGTCAGAATCAAATCGTCTATTTTGGGTTTGTGCAACTGCAAAACAAGCAAACCCAAATTCAAATTTATTTCTGGTTTATTTCCAAGTAGAAAAGTTTTCGCCTTGATTTATTAATGGGTATATTTGGTTCTGAACATATGAAATGTTGTAATGTAAAATCAGGACAAAGTGGTTACTGTATAGTCATAGCTCCACAGTACCATGGCTAATGTATAATATACCGCATCCAATGGAAACAATTAGCGCTATAAAAAAGCCATACATACAGCGTGACAAGCAGTCTAGTACAGGAAGGGAGGAGTCTGTTTTCTGGAAATTATAACTGTCAAACGGCACAAAGTGTAACCAGACTGCAACAATAATCAGAACAGTGACCCAGGAAATGAACATGGAGACAGAGACAATCACAGGAGGGTGGGTGGGGTCCAGGATGAAGGTGAAGAGAAAGATCAAGAGAGTGCTTCGGCACCTGACAAGACAAAAAAAGACAGTATCTGTCAGCACCCGGAGTGGACCTGAATAAACGGAGGGAGGGGAACAGCTGTCTTGTGACTCAAATCTGCTGTCACGAAGGGACACTTGTACTGTAGCTAATAAGAAAGCGAGACTGAGAGAAAAGACCCAAAGGATACAGCGTCTAATAGCTCTTCCTTGTAGTACATGAAACTGAAACCATTCCCCATCTGGATGGATTTAGATTAATTACAGTAAGTACAGAGTTTAGCCTGCTAATCTAAAATGACACGGCACAGAGAGACACAGAGAGAGATTCTTAAACTTTTGTCTGGGAAATGCCAACAGTGCCACAATAAAAGCTATATTGTAATTCCATCCAAAACCAGCTTAATTTGTATGATTTTTGGCGCTTTAGAGAGTCTGTTCTACTGCAGAAGAAACCACAGCTGCTCAGGTTGTTTTCTCACCTCCCTGAGACAGGTCTGTTTACAACCAGGACTTCTGGCTCACACACATTAAATCTACACACTCCGTCCGTATGCACAGACTGTGGTGACTTTCATGACTGTAGCTGCAGGGACAGATCACCGTACAGTGTGGGGGTCAGGTTAAATCAACGCACATTCACAGTACATGCGCACAGAAATATTTTCATGCGTGCAAAAACACAGACTTTCTTGCCAAGCTAAATTGTTTTCATTTTGTTTTAGGTGGTTATTCTTTGTGTTCCTGACTTATTCAGGTCACCCGTGATGTAGATCAAAATGAGTGGGGGAGAGGAAAATGTTAGTGTGTCTGTCTGTACGAGTATCTGTGTGTGCCCACAAAAAAAGGGAATCCCACCCTGACAGTGGGCAGTATGAGTCACAGGACACAAAATGGTTTAAAGTCATTGTTACCAACAGACTGTATACAATAAAAAAAAAAAAATACAGATTTGAAGCAAAATATGTCAAGAAAGTTTTGTGCAGCAATAATTCCTTAACAGACCAGTGATCAGCCACATGGAGGACATCATACAAATCAAGATCCCATAACATTTACTGAAACAAACCTTAAACTCTTTTTGTATATGGTTAATGGACTACATTTCTATAATGCCTTCTTAGTCTTAGACTACTGAAAGCACTTTATGCTATTATGTCAACATTCACAAACACACATACACTGATGGCAGAGGATGCCATGCAAGGTGTCACCTGCTCATCAGGATGCTAATGCTCACTCACTCATTTGAGGTCTTTGGAGGATCACCGATCTTCCGGTTAGTGGATGACCTGCTCTACGTCTGAGCTACAGCCGCCCCTTAAAGTAAGTGCAGAATAAGTTCCTGCTACAATAACACAAACTGGACAGAAAGGCTCCGTAATGCTTCTTTTTTTTCACATCCAGCAGTATCTGGAGTTGTATTTCTGGCCACCTGACAAATGTAAGTCCAACTTTATCTCTCTTTTATCTCTGTTTTGGTCTCTACTAACTGCTGAGGGAAATATCCGTCTCTTTAGCTGCTAAATATTCCACTGTCGTCGCCTAATAGTCACTACCTGTATCTGTCTGCATTTGGTGCTGAGCAGGCAGTGCACAGTGATTTTTTTATTGGTTTTTCTGCCTGCTGTGGCCAAAAACAACATAATGAGATCAGCAAGAGTGATCGGACAGCTAAACAATGAGCCTAAACTTGCGATAAATCTGCAAAGGACTGAGGGGAGCTGCAGAGTCACGTGATAATCCTCTGTAGGTTCATCACTATGAGCAACCCCTTTCACATTGCGACAGTATTTTTACATTGAAATTTCACACCCTGTTGTTGCCAAAATGTTAACTTGAACCAGCTATAGTGGTGCAGGGGTGACACTTTTAGCGTCGCACCTGATTCCCACAACAAAAAGCCAATGGAATTTTTCCAATAGTTTTTGGATTATTCCACACACAAGCACGTTTATGACACTTACACATTTTGTTCAGCAAGATCATTTCCAGAAATGAACACCACTTTTATTATTTTTTGCTGGACCACAGACAGACAGCCCTACAAACGCAAAAGTCTGTCACTGACTGAGTGAGTGAGTGATGGAGATTCCTCATTGGCTGTTGCCCTTTCAGCATGAAAAGGCGGGAACCGTTCTTAATGCAAATGAGCCCATCCAGCACAACGCGTCTGGTTCATGAAACTTGAACAAAGGTCTAATTCTAAAATGATGTGAGATTTTGCTTAAATTGTTTTCAGAAGTAGATTTTGGTGGATTTTTTAGATGAAATAACAGAAAGTTTCATGTTTGAAACTGAAAATACCAGGAACCAATCAGGTGCATTCCACGAGACGGTACGTCACTGCTTGACCAGCTTGCTGAGTGGACTCCCCTAGTGTCCTCGCTGGACCTGGTGGTAGATTTAACATCATAGACATGACCACTACTATTTGTATAGCAATTTAGCCACAAATTCAAAGACTAACCATGCATGGTACAGCCATATACTCTTATAGTCTTGTTGAAGTGTGAATGCAATCACGGAAGTAAAAGGCTAATGTTAGGCTATAAACAAACTACACCACGATTGCAAAACACCAGTACACACAAGGAAACGCCTATTTTAGACATGTAAAAGCTTCAAAATTCAGTGGAATATTTACTAGCATATTTTATATTGTAGAAACGAAACGTTAAAATCTCTTCAGCTTGCGTTAACCACAGACCTCTAACTAAAACAAAAAAAACACTGACTTCCAGATGAGGGAACCAGAAGTGTTCCACTACGAAAACCTCTGATATAATAAAATGCTATCTGGATGGAAATAAAATAAATAGCTGTTTTTTTCTGTATCATATTTTGCTTCTCTGTTAAAACACAATTTGCTGTAGGTGGCTATATGACAGAAGTACAAATATATCAGGGGGTCATTGAGTGGAAAAGTTTACGAACCCCTGATGTATTTTATTGCTTTTTCATACTTGACACAACAGCTTTTGGGCCTGTAAAACAGACCTTTCCATGCTGCTGAACTCACCCAAAGATCATCTGAACAGCGCAATAACGTTTCAAGTTCTCCTTGTTACACATTTTTGCACCTGTGAAATTGGTTGGGTTGGTGTAGATTACACTGAATGGGACTTCAGTGAGCAGCGCAGCAGGCACTGCCCTGGAGCCAGCCCAACACATGCCTGTCTAATGGCTGTGATATGCGAGTGGGACAGAGCACGTTCTGCACACTGCGCCTCATTGATGAAGACGGGAAGGTTTTCCTCCGACCAGGCATGGAATAGCCAGGTGGTCTGCCCTTGACATTTTTCATCTGTGCAAATTGGTATGTGTGGGGTAAATGTGCACGAAGAGAGAGAGAGAGACACAGTGAGTAAGTGCGAGAGAGAGGGAGAGAGAGAATTATGTTTTTCCTTTTCCAAAGTTTGTGTTGTCCAAAACTAGCATAGGTGTATGGTAACCACACTGGAAGAGGACAGATGAAGTGGTTTGGAACGGGGGCCTCGCTGCCAATGTGAGACTGCTGTTCTTCCATTAACACAGTACAGTAGCATGTCTGCCCACTGCATTAGTGAAAAGCACCATTGTACTTAACAATTAACTAGTTTGTTCTTACCTTCATTTATCTGGGCAGAGTTTATTCAGGACACATGGTCTTACGCAATATGTCACATTTTTTCAGTTATGCCCAGTTAAGTCGTACTTCAGTCTTCTACTGCTGCTGGCCTCTCACAGCTACAATTATGTGCTCTGCTCAAGGACAGCTAAAATATACAGTAGTTGCTATGGAAGAACATTAGTAATGGATTAATCCCAGTCTGGGTCGGCCACTGTCTAAATAATGGCCATGTTATTTTTGCTATTCACACATTAGACTTCTGTAACATAAAAAAAATGCTAACACTTTTGATAAATGCATTAACTGTTTGTACACGTGTGCAAATCATTCAGGTTAAATTAAAACATTTAGAAATGGATATAAAAGATATGTATCATGATACAGGAGTTACAATTCAATATGTTGAGACATGTTGCAATACTATAAGCAAGATGATATATTGCAATATTTTAAAATCTAATTTTAAGAAAGTATAAGGAATAGATGTTTCTGAGAACATTAGAGGTGAGAAACCGGCATTACAGTAACAAGATATTGATTAATTTGATCAGTGCTGACTAGTTTGAATGCAGCCAATAGGAACACTCTCTCTCTCTCTCTCTGAATGACCTGTGATTGGTCGACGTCTCCCATCATGGATTCAATTTTTTAAAGACTGAAAACAGAGCCATGAGGAGGTGCAGAAGTCTAGTTTTCTCTTAAAACACTTGAATTACAATATGCTGAAAGGTTATTATTATGGATTATTGCCCAATCATGCCAAAAAAATATGCTGTCTTCTGCAGATTTAACTGTCTGTATACCACATATAAATGCTTCGTAGGAGTTATAGTTATCTTATTAAATTGAGCTGCTTTGAACAAAAATGAATGAATGTAAAATAGTTTAGAAATGGTTTATATGTTGCTTATAAATGCTAAATAAGAGGGGTTAATAATGAATTTACATTTTCCATCTACAGTAATTGTCATCTTGAACTTTGAATTGATTACTGCAGAATGTTTTTTATTGCAATGGCACTATATAAAGCATATAATGCTTTTGATTTTAACTTTGTATCAGAATTGTTCACATCTATAAATGTGGAGAGTTTGTGAAAATAACCTTATGAGGGCTGCTCTGCATAAAAATATGCAGTTACACAATGCCACTGACCTGGACAATGCATCAGACAAAAAGTTGTTGTCAAAGGAACACATTAAAATAAATACTCGGTTGAGTAAGTGATGCTACAGTTTGAGCCAAGTTTGTTAAACCGCATGAAAACTCATCTGAACCACCAGCTTTGTTTTAGATTTAGATGGTGTCTGTCAATTGTTGCAGCTCATTCAAGAAAGAAACCATTACCATGGGTGAGCAGACGAGACTATAAAGCTCAAGACAACATGTAATTTATTATATAAAAAAAAATTAACTGTGATGTGTGTTTGGCTTTAAATAGGCTAGGCCTTTCTAAATGTTTGAAAATAATGACTGCTGACATAAATGCCAAGGCCTTTTTCTCCCATCAGCCAAAAATGTTATCATGCGATCTTTCACTGAGATATGGGAAAATCCTTCCCTGTTTGTTGAAACTGCTATCTCTCTATTTCTCAACAGAGGTGAGGTCTGATCCTTAACTGATGACCCCGGCCATTACAGAGGCGAGTGGATAGGGCATGTGGACACACACAGAAAAAGATGAAGCGATAGTGTGAAGAGGAAAATGGGTTCTCACTGTCCTCGCTGACATATTTGGGATCATATGTTGAAAGACGAGCAGATGGATCGATAAACACGCACGTACACACAAACAGCAAACAGATCGTGACAGGAAAGTGTTTAACAATGAAGTCTACGGCTCATAAATCACAGCAGCCGTCTAAACACACAACTCAGTCACACTTGAGTTCACGTTACGGACAGTAACACCTGGAACGGCACCAAAGACTAAGAGCTGTGCTAAAATACTTGCCGTTTACAGTGGCTCAGATACAGGTTGAGTGAAGTGGATGGGGTCAAAGAGGAACCAGGAGAGCTTCAAAACAGTCGACATCTTTTATTTAAATAAAGCCCCTCATTTATTTATTCTACATATCCAATTATGTGACTGTAGCTGGAAATGCTGGGGCTCAGCCTGACCTGTGGTTGTTTGAGCAGTCAGGTTGACCTAAATAAACCCCTCTATTACAGTACAGGGAGGTTTCACTGAGTCTGTGTTGAATCTTCAAAACCAAATCTCGACTTTAAACTGATCCATTCCCATTTTGTCGGGGGAAAGGTTGCTATCAACTTCGTCCAGCTTGTTATGAAGTTAGTGAAATCAGTCAATAAGAGTTTCCGGTTTTTGACAAGTAAAGTGGACAAAATTGTCAAGAGATCTGTTAAAAATAATTTCCTTCAAGGGTTGTACTCCCGTAGCTATTGTTCTTTTAACCTCTTTCACCTTCTCTCCTGTTCTCCTCTCCCATCTCATTTCCTGTCACACTTGCTGACTGCGCACTTCAGTACGTGCATCCGTCCACACGTGGACGAAATCGAGATCCCAGGATCAAACATTCGACATGTGCTGCTTGAAACGAGCCGACTGACGAGACTGAAGCTGACACTTGCGCACCCTGGTTGGAGGAAACACATGTTTGTAGAGATATTTAGCTGGATATGCAAGCATGCTCACGCTTACACACATGCACCAATTGTGTGAATTCTAGCACGGCGGTAGCAAGTTTGACCCAAAATGCTGACGAGAGCCATCATCTCTGGCTCCGTTACAATAGCAGTCTGTTGGCGTTACGGTATGCTGCTGCTTATAAATGCATGTACATGTGTATCACAAGATCCAGAAAGGGTCTCCTATCACTCAGAGGCTTTTACTGGAAGCTGACTGGCCACACACACACACACACACACACACACACACACACACACACACACACACACACACACACACACTGAAAAAGAAGCCCTCCACACCAGTTTGGGTACCCCTTTCTCCTCTCTGTCTCATTACATTGGGTTCCATGACGGTGATCTGGTCAAAGCGCCTTTACAAAGACTCTGATTGGGGGAAGCTAAGCAAAGTTGACAGTGAGGGGAGGGGTGTGTGTGTGTGTGTGTGTGTGTGTGTGTGTGTGTGTGTGTGTGTGTGTGTGTGTGTGTGTGGTGGGCAGGCAGAGGGAGGAGAAATTGTCACATTGTCTGACTGTGTGACCGAATGTACCTTCTGACCCCATGTGTTTGCCCTGACGTCTAAAGGAGAAGCATCCAACGCTGGAACAGGAGCAGATGCAGGAGTGAGGATGGAAACAGACAGAAAAAAAGCAAAGCGTATAAAAAAAAAAATCATCAAGGTGATCGTGAAGACAAGACAGGAAAGAGCAAACACTCGTCAGCATATCTCATCAGGCATCTACGAGTTTACGACTATGTGACTGCGTGGTGGTATTTCAGCAACTACGTGCAACAGTCGCCACTGACGAAGTCGTTCCTGGCCTAAGGCTCAGCGGACAAGCTGAAGTGAGGCAGGAATCAGTCATACCGTATAAACCTGATATTTCCTGGTGGCACACAAGCTGCCAGTTTTTGTACAAGTCTGTGACATTCTTGGAGAACTAAAGCTCTTGGCTGATTCATTTTTATTTTGTGGTCTGTGGACTGACTGACCCTTCTAACACTGAAAACAAGCAGGATAAGGGCGCAGATTACACAACAAGCCTTAATCGCTCATGGATTGCATACTAAATTTCAAATCACAGACTTTGCATATTATATAGCTCACTTTGAGGACTAGAACTATTAATGAAACCAAACTGTTTTGATTGTAAATGTTTTGGTTTCCATTTCTTTGCAATGCAATTTGAGGGATCAAAGCAATTTTGATAATATAGTGAGGAATCTGTCTGTCTGTCTGTCCCTCCCTCTGTGTGTTATTAACATATCTCAAGAACTGCTTTGTTTTGAAACAAAATTTTGAACTGAGTCATGCTGGTTTTGTAAAAACTGATTTTTCAGAATGAAACAGATGACTTTGTGATCCTGTGGTCTTGTCTTGTGTTGCCTGACTGGCAGCACCTGGAGATCAATACAAGAGTCAGTGCCAAGGAGAATACATTATTTAGCACTTGCAGAGGATTTTGGCAAATTTCACACAATTTCACACATAATCAGCTGTGCTGCTCATCCCACAAATGCATGATCCTT
This sequence comes from Pterois miles, assembly GCA_947000775.1. Taxonomy (NCBI): domain Eukaryota; kingdom Metazoa; phylum Chordata; class Actinopteri; order Perciformes; family Scorpaenidae; genus Pterois; species Pterois miles. Next base: position 14,713,797 of record CAMQGK010000341.1, read on the forward strand.
ACAAGTTGGACATTAATGTGAAGGTAAATAAACAGGTTTTCCAACAATGTAAAATACAATGCCAATTAGCATTGTAACAACAGCCTATAAATAATAATAAAGTAATAAAGGAATATCTTATCTTATCTTATCTTAACAGAGAAATAATCCACCAAACACAAATTTACAAACTTTTTTTTTCCAAGTTTATTTATGTTTAACTGGCCTTCGCATATCTTAATATCTCAAGAACCATCCATCATCCAATCAACTTCACACCTGGCGGGTACAACTGCAGAGATGTAGTGATAATCGCTCCATTCCAGATGGGCATTCACTGGCACTACATCAGTTATTTAAAAGGAAGAATAAAACAGTGGAAGCTACTTTTAAGTGTTTCTCACCTTGTATTCATCCTGAATTAATGATCCTCTCTACATAAAACCTGGGTCTTACTTACTGCTCTTTACAGATTATAAAACTGTTACTTTTGCAGCTTGAAAAATGATCGGACTAATTAAAATGTCCAAATCCTCTTGTGGCATTGGTGCAGTGTCTTCCTCAGTGGTTCTGCTCTCTCTCTCTCTCTCTGTGTGTGTATGAGAGAGAGAGAGAGAGAGAGAGAGAGAGAGAGAGAGAGAGAGAGAGAGATAAAGAGGAAAAGAAAGAAAAAGTATTTGTGGGAGACACCGGTCTCTGTGTTTCACACATGTTTTGACAGTTCTGCCAGCTAATCCCTATTGTTGCTTTGCGAGGCTGGGAGGTGTGTGTGAGTGTGTGTGGTGAGGAGGAGGTGGGGTTCACTCTTTGGGAAAACCTGTTACTGCATGGATAAAGTGTCCTCCACAAGTGATTCATTTTCTTGTTGTACACTTAAGTTACATAACTTCGCATAGCTAGGTGTACTTTGTGCTTTAAATCCCAATCCATTCAATAATCTGCTCACTGCAAGTAATATATTAGTTTCTTTTAAAAGCACCAACACTATACTGTAACTAATAAACATTTCAGTTAAGTCTGTATTTACGATGACTTAACTAAAATAGAAGTAATAGATCACTGAGATGCTGAGAATACACAGTAGGTACATACAGTATGTATATATATTTTCTGTACTTGCTACAGTTCGTGTACTACGAGTCCAGTCAGAGAAAGACGTGCAACATGTGGATGTGTGTGTTGTCGTTCACATCATCCCCTCCATCTTCTTGTGTGGTTTGGAATTCAAACTCAGCTTGGAGGGCATATCTGGGCGTCTGGCCACCTCACCCACACCCTCCAGCCTTTCCTCTTTACAATCTCCCTGCACACACACACACACACACACACACACACACACACACACACACACAATCACTCGTACCCACCAGCACCATCTCCAAAAAACACACACACACACACACACACACACACACACACACACACACACACACACTCTCTCTCTCACTCATACAATTGCTGAGACACTCTTTTCAAACCATGCTAAACCTTTAGGACCAACAATACAGGCTGGACCTAATCTTATAGCCCTCGTCCAATCAGAGGGCTGGAAACTGAAGAGAGGAATTGATTGGCCGATGGCCACAGGGGCCAGTTAGGGGAGGGAGAACAAGAGGAGACAACCATTGTTGATTGATTACCATGAAAGACACTTTTGTTACCGACTTGAAGGCAGTACGCTGTGCCTGTATCAAGAGGAAACGCTAGAGCAGTTTTAAAATAGGTCACCACTGAACTAACGTCACAGAGATAGTGAGGTGTGCACAGGACAATCTCACCACCCATTCATGAAAGAGTAAGGTCCATAGATTATTAGCTGTGAGTAATATTGATTAGCTGTGGTGCAAAGGTTAGCGGAATAGTTTCTATCCATGAATAACAAAACAGAATGAAAACAGGAGCGGAGCGATGGAAGAGAGGAGGTGTGGAAATGTAGTCAATTAGCTTTGGCTACGAACATATCAAACCAAACCAGCTCCTTATATCCACTCACCGATGATGACGGCGTTTTAGGGGTGACTTCAGCTCACCGCCATCTCATCTTTCCACATTGCAGGTTATGAGAACTGCTCCAAGAGACGTTTGAGCTTGTTTGTTCTCCTGGCAGCTTTTCGATTCCCAGAAAAATCACTCGGCAGCGTCTGCAACACACCAATAAGTCAACAGGGATTTAAACTGTAGCTCAGGAAGATAAGGTTGAACCATGTTCAACTCCATTCTCAAGTTAAAAAAAAAAGATTAGATGCAGTAATCTTATTCACAATCCCATGGCTCTGGAAATAAGTGTGGTCAAGATACTGTAAAACTATATAAATAATATTGAGGGTTTTATTGATGTGCCTGGTTGCCTGATATTGATCCACATCTATTTGATTTCATCTTATTGAATTAGGTTTTATAGACTGACTGCTGTTTCTGGAATTTTCTCCCCGACGCTGCAGGCAAAGAACAATACTGTCTCTCATTCTCATCCAAGTATACCTCCGACTGTTTTTCCAAGTTCCCTTGTTTGTTCTGCCACATACAGGTAATAATAATAATCCAAAAACTCATGTCTTTTTACTTCATCTCAATGTCAGAGGTATCCAGCCGCAGAATGATCCAAATTGTGTCCTGACAATCCTTCTACGTCATGATAAAATACCCCCGCAAACACACTTTTCACTACCATTTGTATGAACCTGCATTCACAGCCCATTCACATGAGGAAAAGCATTAATGCGTAACGTAGATCAAATGTAAGATGCAAGAACACCCTCCGTGTGAGCCACCGATCCCACATCCTGCTCACACGGCTTTGGCCCTTTGAATCCGAATGTGAAACCCCTCTAGTGAATTTGTTGCCAAGGCGAAGGCCCTCACTGTGTCAGTGGCACTGATAGAAAGAGACAGAGGGGCAGCGTGCCTCTATTCACAGCCAACATACACATTAGCATAACTCCCATAGCGCGGGTAAACCACCTAGCCACCTGTAGCTGCACAGCCCACACTCAGTAACCTCACAGCAGCTGTCTCCCTCCAGCTTCATTCACTTTCTTCTCCTGGATTTCTCACACACGCATTTGTGCATAAGTTGTCTCACTGCTGATGGCAGCAGAAGCCTATTTACACCGGACTGTTTTGAGTTAATGAAGTGTGTAGGCTTGACTGGCAAGACATTGTTTATGTGCAGGGAGCTTGTTGAGTAAAGTTTAGAAATGTATGAGAAAACTGCATGACTAAGAGGGAGACAATGTCTGCTATGAGTGTTTGATAGGTGTTTCTGATCTTGTGCATATTAGAAGGATGAATGTAAAAACAAAAAAAATCTGCCATAGTATGTTCTCTCTCTTTCTCTCTCATGTTAACTTGTTGTAGAGGAGGGGTTTTGTGGAGGACAAGGGGTAGGAGGAGTGTCCTTCAGGCCAGTGGGAGCCTCCCCCTGGGTTGTGATTGGTTGAGGCTGTAGTGAGTGAGTACACTGGGGGCCAGTAAGAAAGTGAGCGGTCTGGGAGCCTGCTAGGGGGCAGGCAGCCACAGAGAGCAGCTACCACTGCCTCTTAAAACCTAAGGTACTCCTCATTATAGCTACAGACTGATAGACAGAGAGCAGGGGAGGGCTGGAGACAGTTCTGAGAGAGGGAGAGGGAAGGAGAGTGACAAATCAGGGAAAGTTAGAAAGTAAGCAGTCCTGTGCTCACCTTTCCTTGACTGCTGCCTCCCCACACCACTACCTGAGGCACTCACACATACACACACGCATACACACAGGGAGGTGTTTCAGGGAGGCTTAGAGGGCCGATTCTTCAGGGAAGAAGGGAATTAAACACTTTGTTTTCAATCTACGGCGTCCGTTCTCAGGACAAAAAAAAGGGATTACAGCTTGTACGCTTGCCCCACTTGTTCCTCTCTCCTCTCTGCGTTTTGTCCTCACTGAGTCACTTTGGAGACTTTGGATACAACCTTCTTGAATTGTTGGTTTCGGGCTCAGAGAGGCATGGCACACGGACAAAAGAGCCCCAGGTGGGCATTAACCCAGGGCTCCTTCAGCTTGGCACTGGGCCTGTCACTCTTCTCCCTCCTCCTCCTCCTCCTCACCGTCTCGGCCGCAGATGAGTACGACTACTACAGCTGGCAGTCGGACAACTTCCACAATGGCCGCTTCTACACCAAGCAGCCCCAGTGTGTGGACATACCAGCTGACCTGCGCCTGTGCCACAACGTGGGCTACAAGAAGATGAGGCTGCCTAACCTCCTGGACCATGAGACCATGCCAGAGGTCAAGCAACAGGCGGGCAGCTGGGTGCCCCTCCTGGCCAAACGGTGCCATGCTGACACCCAGGTGTTCCTGTGCTCGCTGTTCGCACCGGTGTGCCTGGACAGGCCCATCTATCCCTGCCGCTCGCTGTGTGAGGCCGTGAGGGACAGCTGTGCTCCGGTGATGGAGACCTACGGCTTCCCCTGGCCAGAGATGCTGACCTGTGATAAGTTTCCCATTGATAACGACCTCTGCATCCCCATGCAGTTCACTGGGAACCACGCAACCCAGCCACCAGGTAGGGCAGCTATGTGCACACATACGCCAACACACACCCTCACTCAAGTATACTCACACACATAAAAGTTTAAAGTCAACAAGGGTGTCAGTAACTTTCATTTTAGTATGGACCCTAAAGAAGCTGAATTAGCTAAGCTTGAGTTAGCTTGACATTTTGCACAAACTCTAATTTCAATGTCCTCTAAAAATACAAAATATTATAAGACAAACTTATTACAATCAATTCAAGTAAAATAAATCAAATAAAAAAAGTATACTTTTCAAGCATAACAAGCATGCTGTAGCTTGTTCATATTCTGTCCAAAACTTGGCTTGTAGTGTACAAATCAGTTTGTCATGAGGTATGATGTGCACTTTAGTAAGCAATATCAATATTGTATTTAAAATGGGTTAAACAATAAAATACTTGTCCTAAAAAACATGAAATTCCTGCTACACTATGACTTGTAGTGTGCAGACTATAGTTTGTCTCTGAATTGTAAATTCCAGGACTCCCACAAACAGCATTACTAAGACAGATGAGTGTTCAAGAGCCTGCAGAGTCAGAAACAGCGAGAGCCTGAAAACGGCTGTGAGGCTCATGTGGTTTCACCGCACTGCAATGATGACAGATGGACGTTTAAGTGAGAGACTATCCAGAGTCGGTGAGAGAGACAAGAGCAGGAAGAGGCTACAGGGGAAAGTAGTAAGTGGACAGCTGAGGACGGCTGCCATCTCCGTACGCCTCAGGGAGGGACAGAGACAGACCGAGAGAGAGAGAGAGAGAGAGAGAGAGAGAGAGAGAGAGAGAGAGAGAGAGAGAGAGAGACAGACAGGAGACTTAGAGACTCCGACGGCCAGACCTCTCACCGAGTTTGGACGATTAATGGACTGAGATGTAAAAACACATCTTAACCAAAAAGGTGACACACACACTCACATGCATACACACACACACTTTTATCAGCAGACGTCCAGCAACAGCTCATCCGTCAATCTAACAGCTGAGTGAATGTCTTATTTCAAAGCTGTCATGCATGTAACTCACAAGCTGGTCTGCAGAGTGTCAATAAATGAACAAATAAGATGTTTGAAATAAGGAGGAAAATTACTACTCTGGGGGAAAAATGGAAAATATTATATAATTTTTCTCAGGCAACGAGTAAGAAGACAGACAGATGGGCCAATAGTGAGCTGTGAGAGAGTGAGTGGGAACTAAGTGGAGAGAGAAAAAGGTGTGTGTGTGTGTGTGTGTGTGTGCACCGCGACTACTTAAGCAGCCTCTTCACAAAGGCAGTCAGTGCTGAGAGGGGGAGAGAGGGAGTTGATGAGTCTTTAGACAGTGAAAGGGGACGGTCCCCACTGTGTCCCAGTCTGCTATAGGCTTTTGTTGGGTCTGGCAGCCAGCGGGCCAATTAGCTAGAAGGCCAATTACCGAGCTCCCACTAATTAGTTGACATGACAGGACAAGAGACGCAGGCAGAGAATGGGAATGGCTAAAGTGTGATTGTCCCTGAGAGAGCCCAATGGAGCGGAGTGAAAGGAGGGAGAAGCGGGAAGTAAAGAGAGGCAGACAGAGTGGAGAATGGGAAAAAAGCTGCTTCCTGCAGCACAAAAAAGTGTCTGCCTCTCTGCTTTCAATAAGGACTCAAAGAAAAACGCATTATTCCACTTCTTGCCTTTAACCGTTTACCGCCATTGCTCATCTACTTTGGTTCCTGTGTGTTAATATTTCACTTGATATACACAGTAAATGTGTTTTCCTTAACTTAACGCATTATACTGATTTACTAAAGTGCTAAACATGAAAGCCAGTAATGCTGAAACACCATTTTAGTCCTGTCAGTCACAACATGTTGTGTGAGATATCTTTGCTTTTTATCAATAATGTTTTGCAGCACACTGACATCTAACTATCTAGATCGTTTCAGGATCCTCTGGTGAATTCATGCGGAGCTGACTTATTCCATTAGGGAAAATGGCTGTTCTGTTTTTGTAGGACGAGAATCAACTATGTGACACTTTGGCTTTGCAGAGCCATAACTCTTTTTCTTACATGCTCCCTGAGAGAGAGGCGGCTTCAACTTCATCCGTCACCTCCTCAAACAGGCAACTGTTTGTTGATCCTATCTAATCAAATTCTGATCAGAGGTGGCTAGATTACAGAGAGCGGTGCGAGATCACTGCAAATGCGTACAGGGGTCTTTCTTATGAAGCAACTTCAGGCAGCGAGACGATGTGTTGAGTTAAATCTTTAAAGAATAAATCAAAAAATGGAGTATTGGTGAAGTTTAACAATTGGATTTGAGTGTGTGTTTGTGCATGTGTGTGCATGCGAGTGTGTGTGTAAGAGCGTGCAAGTGTGTGTGTGTCTGAAACTGAGAGTGAACCCATATCACTTCTAGCCTGAAGGCTCAGTCACTGACATTTTGTTAAGAACCAGAGATTCTCAGATGTGCCGATGAGGCCATCCTGAGGACAAGCTTTTGGCATACACACACACACACACACACACACACACACACACACACACACACACACACACACACACACACACACACACACACAGCCAGCAATAATAAAAAGGAATTTCAGTAAAGAAGTGAGTATCCTGGGAACCCTCTGTGTCAAAGGACATGGATGATTCTCTTCACACAGGATCATATGAGGACTCTTGCGGTAATCCAGGTGGATCTCTGGGAGTTGGATCAATCACAGGAATTAAGTGACTGTTCTACCTGCTGCTCTCCCTGTCCGGGAGGCCCTGATGCTATCTGAGCTATTCTGCAATTACACGATATAGCACGGTTCGAGGGCTCCTGTGGAAACTAACAGTACAGAGTCAGATTCACTTTCCACCTCTCTGTCATAGCCAAAACCGAGAGGAACACCACTGCCACCTGAGCTCAGGTTGTGTGTGGATATTTTTTTTTTTTTTTTTTGCATGTGTGTGTGTAACAGAGGCCCATGGGGTGTGATTATGTGAAACACAAGTCTGTAGATATTATACCATGGAAAACAAGCAGACTGCTGACAAAAGAGAGCCCAGGCATCCAGGGAGCAAAAAAGGCCAGCTGAGCCCAGTCTGTCTGGCAGGGCACAGTTAATGCCGCCCGTCAACTCTATCTTATTTAATGATGCTACCTTTAGCTGCTGTCAGCATCAGCAAATCAACAGGTGTGATAGGCATAGGTAGGATTCTGCACCGTCTGTTTAAGTGCATACATGGGGTAAACTCAAACTGCCGCAAGAAAATGCTCTTCAAGACAATATGCACGTTGTCCGGTGAAAGTCGTTGAAATTGCATGGTGTGAAAGATATTGTCTGTCTTCGCGTACTCAGTGATGCGGCTAGTGTAAGTTACAACCGTGTTAAAGGAGACAGGCAGCACTGTCAGGTCCCCAGCAGCACAATGGGCGCTACTCATTTGGCCCTGGCTGCTATATGAAAGGGAAAATGTGATCCAACGCTCCGTGCATGGAAGACTGCCTCGGCCTTTTGAGAATGTATTTTCTCTTCTGTATAGGATTCCTACAGATGCAAGGAGCGTGCTGTGTTTTAGGGGGCCCGGGGGCTGCCTGTGGGCCGCCTTTAAGTCCTCCTCTGTCCGTCTGCATGCCACATTTAAACAGATGTTAGACCCTCAGACATAAATCACACGCTGCATTTCATCTCCGGCACAGTACTGTTTTATGTCATAAGTGTTGCTGCTCGTAACTTAAAGGGCCCAATGAGGCATGAGATAGTGACCCATGCATACTTTACATGGAACGCTCTTCCCATAAAGGTCGCCGTGATGCTCAGGCTGCAGGGGACGAGGCACAAGACACGGCCGGGGATCGGATGACGATATTGTTAGATCTGGTTATCTTTTGTCTGCAGATGTGTGTGTGTATGTGTGTGTGTGTGTGTGTGTGTGTGTGTGTGTGTGTGTGTGAGAGAGAGAGAGAGAGAGAGAGAGAGAGAGAGACGGGCTATACAATTTATCTTAAGCAAATTTGTGAAATGTTGCTTACATAAAATGTGATATGAATGTAATAAGGGCTGTCCCGAATACCATGTTTTGGACTTCGAGGCTTTGGAGAGAAATATTTAAAAGTATTGAAAGCTTCGTAGCGCAGCACAGCGCAGCAGGCGGACATATTTTTGTGTCCGTCTGTCTCCATCTGCCACGTTTCAGTACTCGGGGCAGTGCCGCTGCTGCATTACTGCACACAAACGCACCTCTACGCACAACAAACAGCAGTATCCTACTGAGAATAACTAATAATTAATGTTGAATATAAATAATGTGTGATTATTCCTTATTGGAATTTATACATTATAAAAACAAAACAAAATAAACAAAGCGTTCAAATACTGATTTGGAGGTTGATTGCCATGACAACGGTCAAAGCTTCGAAGCATTAGGTTCAGCCCTAAATGTAATGACATGGCAAATGGTTGGACACAAGGCATTTCTGCTCTTTTAGTCACTTAGTGATGGCCAAAATTCCTTAAAAACTAATAATAATACTAAACAATTTCCGACTGCCATCTAATTGCAAGGAAATGACGATGATGATGTCATCATCGGAGGTCACATGGACAAATATTTTAAAGACAACAGTTCACATAGATGCATGATGGCACTTCTTTATGGGGCCTTCTGTTTCCAAAAGTACGTCATTATTTGACAAATGATTTGTCACATCTTTATCATTAACATCAAAAGTTTATTCAACAAGTTTATTTTAATATTGAGGAGATTTTGTTGCATTTTCAATCAGCCTCTCTAATTTGTTAAAAATACTTAGATGGAAAGCAGGTTATGTGAAAGAGAAGAGAACAGCAATGAAAAGGGGGACAAGAGCCAAAAGAAAAGAAAGCAAGGGAGGGAGACTGAAATGGAGAAAGTGATATTAACCTCAGACCAATGACTAAGTGAAGTTGTGCAGTTAAATTACTGGACTCTTGCCGTACATCATTTCCACTTTGGTCTGCTGCTTGAAGATTAACAGCAGGGTTTTCCAACAGACCACCTCCCTACTCACCCACCTCCCATCATCCTTTTCCTCGTACCCTCAATCATCGACTCCCAACCTCCTCATCTTCTACAACAACAGCTCTGAGAGACAATATTATAACATTCGCCACCGGGAATGGAGACATTTAAGCGATGATGACGAAAAGCAGCACACAAGAGGCAGTCAAGTCCAAAGTCAACCAAAGCAAGAACATCATTTTCACAATTCAATCACATGGTAAAAAAATTCCTAAACTGCTTTGAGATGATGGCAAAATACATGAATGACCTAATGTCAAAATATTTGCTGAGTAGAAATGTGTCCAGGAAAAAAAAAAAAAAAAAAAAACACACCAAGCCACGCAGCAGTGAATCCCACCAGAACATGACGGCGATTCCCTCGACGGAGAGCAGAACGTGATGAGGGCAGTCGTCACTTAATTGATTTCTCAGCAAATGGTGGTTTTCGGTCCAAGCTCAACTAAGTTTCGTGGAGGGGCTGCTTTCTCTTGACACATGCTCTGGCATCTACACGACTGGGCCTCCTGCCAACATACCACCCCTGTGAAACCAGAATGAATTACCGTGGAGTCTGAATAAGACGTAACAGCTACAAGGGAATCATTCAAAACAGACATCTCTTGATCCGTGTGTGTGTGTGCATGTGCGTGTTTGTGTGCACTTGTCCCAGTCTTCATGTCAGCACCAGACAATTAAGAGGCCTAACTCTGTAGGCCTCGTAGGTCTCCAGCCTGTGAATGCATGGGAACCCTCGGAGGAGGAAAAACTGGCAGTTACTCTACAAGAACATGGCTCAACTCCCTCTGACACACACATACATCCACTCAGGTTAGGGGGTTCACCTCCCCATGACCCGAGCAGCGAAGCATGCTAAACTTTGACCCCTCTCATTATCTGCTCAGACGCTGAGGTTTGGGCTGGGGTGATAACCTCTGAACCCTGACTTTTAACCCAGGGGCCTGCGCTGGACTGTGCTAGAATAATCGTGTGTGTGTTTGTAAGTGTGAGACACACAGGAAAACAGAGAGGGGGGTAGAGATCTGGACATATTTTAGATATTGTGGTGAGTGAATGAGAGAAAAATTTAGCTCCCCTATAAGCAGACATCCCAAAAAAAGGGCTGCTTATTGATATTTAACTGCCCTGTAGGTGTATATATGTGGTGTGGGAACGACTTCTGTACCACATCCCTCTCTCCCTGACCATTTCTAATATTATACCTTGTTCTCTCGAGTGGCCTAAGGCTCTGTTTTGTGGATGAATGGATTGATGTATTGCTACCACCAGCCCTTCAGGGATTACATGGAGTTTATGTGGTAATTGTCATAATAAAGTTTTATATTGAAGAGCCTTTGGAGAAAATTGCAAGGCGGTATGAAACCAGTCCGAGTGTGCCTGTGTGTCTGAGAAAGAAAAGATTGAGTTAAGTGGCAGATAGAAGATGTTACTTCTACTTCATGTAGGTCCTGTACCACTCTGTGATGTTGTATGGGTGCACATTAACAACGATCACGTCCCAAATTAAAGTTAGCGAAGCCAAACATGCTTTAGAGCAAAGCAGGCATGACCATAAATTCAGAGTTCAAAATAAACTGAACTTGTTGCTTCGGTTTCCCCCGGCTGTTTCACAATGTGTGGTTGCTGTGTGGCCTAAGTGCTGGCTGCGTCTGTGTACTGAATCACTTTTCACCACGCTCAGCTGCTCCCGCTGCAGCGCCGTTTACCTTCCTGCACAGCCAAGACCACGCCTGCACCACCAAAATATACAAGGGCCAGAGTAAAAACATTTTGTCCAGTGTAATTGCAGGGCAAACATCAGTCAGCTTGCTGGACTGTGTACTTTCTCCACAGCAAATAACCTCTGACAAGAGGAGGGAGGGAGGGCTGCAAATAAGTGCTTCAAAAGTGCTCAGGGCTTAACGATTTCATACCGACACGGCTTTGGTTTTGCTGACTGCACTTGAATAGCAATGACCTCGACTCGGCTGTTAGATATTAGCTAATCTGGCCTTAATATAACCTTATGAAATGTGATTATGTGGAGCTGCTAATGACAAATTATCTTTCTGTCCCCTCAGTGTCGAAGGTGTGCCCTCCGTGTGACAATGAGCTGAAAACAGACAACATAATGGAGCATTACTGCGCCAGTGACTTTGGTAAGTAACATCAATTAATGAGTGAGAGCTGCATACAGTATATAGATGCATATACAGTACAAGGGAGGAGGGGCAGTTTACTGCAGTCTTTTTACCCACCATCTGTCTGACCAGTAATCAAATGATGTGAGTTTTGTTTACAGTTTGTGGAGCATTTGAGTTTTTCCTTTGTGAACGCAAACCAGACCAGTTATAAGACTAGAACAATGTATCATCCTCACATTGGTTTGGTTCAGGAACCGGACCTTTAGGTGTGAATCTGACTTTAAACTTGCATTGTTTCTAACGTCCAGCAGGGGGCGACTCCTCTGGTTGCAAAAAGAAGTCTGATTGGATTGAAGTCTATGAGAAAATGAGCCTACTTCTCACTTCATTTTTCACGAAACATTGTAAACATGACTGTATGGTCTCAATCTCGAGTTTCAAGTCTTCTTCTGGTCTCAACTATTTTTGTCTTTTAACCCTTTCTGTTTTCAGTTCATGACCTCATTCACCTAAAAATGTCTTATTCAGCATTCGGCTGTACTAGCTCCACCCTCTCGTGTCACTTCTGGTTGCAAAAAACAAGATGGAAAAAGCCAAAATGTAGAGGCTTCAAAACGGCAGTCCATAAACCAATGGATGATGTCAAGGTGACTACGTCCACTTCTTATATACAGTCTATGAGTGGCACTGGTTAGCTTAAGGTTAGGTTGAACTAACTAATATCTCATACACTATCTCTCATATACAGTACATGCACAGTATTGTCAATAAAAACATCCATCCATCAAAAACCTTAAATGACACCAGAACCAACAACACTTAAAGGGTAGTTTGCTGGTGGACATGTTTTAACTGACGTTTTGATTTTTTCCTATTACAGATTTACTGTATGTTTCAGTTTCTTCCAATTAAACCACATGTTCGGTTAAACCATATGTTTGCAGGGATTAGAAAACAGTAAAAATGAGCACAGACTCAGAGACTATTCCCTCTGCTAGCATAAACCTTATCTTCTCATAAATTGATAAATTCATATAACAGCTTCCGATCCCAAATGTCCACTCAGTGCCATTTTATAAACTTTCTGCTTTCCAGCATTCCAGTTGCACCACAGCAATGACCTGCACACGGAGCCAGAAAATAATTATTCCATTATTTCTGCTCGTTGAGGCTTTTCGCCCATCATACTCTACAGCAGCTGAATCTCTTGCATGGACTATTGCCTCAGTCTTTAGAGTTAATGATATACTGCTCTCTATTTTCTCCGGTCATAAGATTCTGAACCAGAAATGCTGACCAAAAAAGAAAACCTCATAACCTTGGGAGACTCGTGAACATGGCTTACGTTTCTGAGCAGATTAGTGAGAATGGTGTAATTGAAAATGAAATGTGGCCATACTGGTGCTGAAAAACATATTTCTACGCCATCGTGTCCCACAGAGGAAATATCTGCGGAGACTAAGTTTCGTAAACTATCACCCAAACCTACAAAATGGCCAGAATATACAGAACACGGCCTATTATAAATCATAAATTAATAAACGGCCATCACATCACATCCAACAGCAACAACAAAATACATCTTAGCGCACATCGCTTACCCTGATCTCATCCCCCGTAATTATTCATGACTTATTTGTATGACTAATTTCAGGATTACACATCTCAATCTTCCAACATGAGGGGATCAGATTCTTTCTGTTCATTAGAATGAAACATGTGAAAGCAGATAACAAGCCAAAGACAGATATTTTATTGGCTATTAACGTATGTGACAGGATGAGGATGAGTAGAGAAGTCGAGATAACCGTGACGTATGGATCTGGAGATCAAGGCAAGAATGAGTCGGCCGTGTTATTCTATATGGCCATAGCTGATTACAGCTTGATCTCACGCCTCATGAATGCTGTTACCTTTTCATCTTCGGACACCCTCGGAGAATTTTGTACTTGGTATTTTATTACAGTCTACTTTTGATGTCTGATCTCTCCGCATTCCTTGCTGTACCATCCTGCAGCCTAGCACAAATGACAAGGCAGGGCACGGACATGAAGCCTCCACCTGGCTGGCTGGTAGGGGAGGTTGCTTGCCTTAACTTATAGAAAACCTGTTTCTCCTCAAAATGACAGCACACTTCTCTCCCCCTCTCTCTACGCCCCTCCTGTTCACTTTAAAGTAAGTGAGTTTGTATAAAGACGTGGGCACAGCTTGTCACAAGGACACTGGCCAGGCTGCACAGTGGACCTGACTGCTTACTTTTGACTGAATACGAGTGGGCATTCAAAGTGAAGCGGGGAGGGAAATTATTTTATCCTTCCTATCTGTACTGAACACACACATACACATGAATGCATTCATTCACAAACACACACACACTCAGGCATGCAAAATGCAGCACACAAACGCCCTCAATGAAGGAACTGGATGTGAATTAGGATGCAGATGAGAGGGCAACTCAACATTCACATTCCTTTTCTTCTGCAACATGCTATCGCTTCACATGTACTGAATACGTATCAGAGTGTACCGAGGGATGTTTATACAGGCGAGAAGTGAAATGGCGATCTTCCAACAGGCTTGGGTACATAGCGATGCTTCATACCGACCCTACGCCTTTGCACGGCCCATGATTAATTTCACCTGTCAAAATGTTCACCCAGAGAATTCCTCTCTCAAATGCTTGGCAGTTCAATTTTAATCTCTCACACGTTAAACTTTTAAACACAAGGCTCGACGGGAGATACAAGTTAGTATTGCATTATGTTGATAAACCCGAGTTTGCTGTCACCAAACTCTGCGTATGCTAAAAACAGTGTGCAGAGGTTATCTGTGCTGTAATTTTTGGTTGTAAAAATGGTCCAAAAATAGGACCAATAGGTCCAAAAATTGAGGACTTGGACTTGACTGCTGTGAGACTTGATTTACTTTAAATCTAACTCCTTAAAGGCTTGACTTGACTCAGGCAGTTTTCATACACCGTTCAGAGCTATACTGTACCTATGAAAAGTAATGCACTGCAATTCGTAAATATCCCACAAAATTAATTCATATGTAATCCACGTAATTGTGAACCAGGAACTATAAAGAATGCCACGTAGGGAGGATGTTGGGCTGAATGGGTGGGTCAAAAAACACCGGACACAGAGGTCAACATTGATTTATTTGTTTTAGTTATTTATTTACCTAATGATGTAAGTTTATTTTGAAAAGACAAAAGCTGAAATTGACATGTGTCTCATGTTGTTGGAGATAATGCACAAAAAATTAGGAATAACTTTTCATAAGATATCATACAAACCATTGTATGAGGAAAAGTTGCTTGACTTGAGAGGCAAAAACATGCGTGTCATAATTAAATCCTATAACTATAAAAAAAAAAAGACTGCACCAGACAGGCCTTGTGAATTTTAATTATTAGGCCTATTATTAGGCCTAAATGAATTTCCCTACGGGGATTAATAAAGGTTCATCTTATCTTATCTTATCTTATGCACTGAAAGAACATTCTCGCATGTTTTTAAAAAAAAATGTTTATCTTAATTGTGAAAGGAAAATGTTTAATTGCCATACACGTGATATAATGGTCAGCATTCAGAGATTTGCATCTTGACTTGCAATTTGTTTTTAACGACTTGTGACTTGGATGCACCCTTAAGGGCTTAAGACTTAACTTGAACTTGGATCAAAAAGAGGTTGTAACTCCAAAAACATGTCCTCTTTTTCATTTATGGGTTTTCCTGAAGTCAGGCACACACAAACATACACACACAGGATGCAGTTTTTATACGCTGCAGGAGAGTTTAAATGATGATACTCAGGAGAGGTGTAAAATAGCTGCTTCTCTGGCAGCACAGCACAGAGCTCAGTGCTGGCGCTTACAGGAAGAAGACATGTCACAGCTGCTCAAAGTAGAAAGGATCAGGGGAATCAGAGTGACACATTAACAGCTTCTGGATGTAACTATCAGTTTTATACAATAAAATAGAGTTAAGATGTCTCTCCCTCTCTTCTCCCTCAGCCCTCAAGATGAAAATCAAGGAGGTGAAGAAGGAGAAGGGCGACCGGAAGCTGATCGCAGCACAAAAGAAGAAGAAAGTGTTGAAGCAGGGTGTGCTAAGAAAGAAAGACCTGAAGAAGCTGACCCTGTACATCAAGAATGGTGCTAACTGCCCGTGCTCCCAGCTGGACAGCCTGGGCTCCAACTTCCTCATCATGGGCCGCAAAGTGGACCAGCAGCTGCTCCTCATGTCCATTTACAAGTGGGACAAGAAGAGCAAGGAGCTCAAGTTCGCCATCAAGTACATGAAGTCCCATCAGTGCCCCACCTACCACACCGTCTTCCAGTGACGTGGCTCACTGCACCGTTCGCACAATCCAAGTTCGCTCGCTACATTCAACATAGATCCCAAATCTGCGTCCCTGAACCCCAGATCCCTGCGAAATCTGTTACCAGCCCGCAACATGGGGCAGCCAAGCTTTTATTTTCTCAGCTTTAACATGAATCAGGTTATCGAGGGGGTCGTCCTGATCTGCTTAAATGAATCAGGCATGTTAATGTTGGAGAGGGGAATAGCTGCATACTCCGCAGCTCCCTCCTAACAATAAAAGCCCCAAAGAAATCACAGATTTTCTAACAATTAAAAGAAAAACCACCAACCCCCCCCCTGTGATTTAATAGAAACTTCCCTATCAAATCTACTTTCCTCTTGTGATATAGCAGAACAAATCACTTGTACAATATCTTACAGCAACTTTATCAAGACATTAAGAAATGGGAGCCTCAAGATTTGAGGCGACTATCGGAGGGAAAACATGTTTAATAATGTAATGATTACAGACAGACAGAATGGAGAGGGAGCTGAGTGGGACGGCAGGGTTTGTTTCAGCGTAAAAAGAGCTGAGAGAAATGATACGCTACAGTACATGTGGGCTGTGCAGTGGGCCAGATCACACACTGGCACAGAGCTCCCAGGAACAACATCAAAGCACAGACATGTAGATGATCCACTTAAATGTATGTTTTAATAATGTAAAAAGTAGGTAATTCAGATGAATACTAGATGATTAGAAAACTGGGCTTTTTTTCTTTAAACCCTGCTGGGAAAGAAGACTGATGGAACGAGACAGACTGGTGGACTGGAGGATGCTTCCACTGACTTTGTACAGTTTTTGTGGCCTGAAAGAGGGAAACTTGAATATTTTTTGCTTTTTTTTTTTTATTGGAGAGAGAAGGAGGTTAAGAGCAGAGGAGACATCTTCCTGAAAACAAGTGGAGAAAGAAAGAGAGAGAGAAAGAGACTCTGGACAGAACCAACAATGTTGGGTTGATAAGTCTCTGGTACCCGCTGTTTTTCACTATCACTCTTCAAATGTTTGTTTTGTACTTACTTTTTTTTTTTAATTTGCTTCAGTTAAACTTCTATTGTATGAAAGCAGGAATCATCCATACAGACATAGCACCTGAATTCACTGTTGCCGTAGCAGTAAAAGACAAAAATTTAACTTTGACAATATTTTCTAATCAGTTAACCTGTAAGTAGTTCTGTTACTGAAATACATCTTTGTTTTACAAAAAAGTAAATGAATAAAATATATTTGAAATTTTTATAAAGAATATTTCTTTGAAATGTGCTGTTTCTTTATCATTATGATTAAACCACAAAGTGTACACTCATCCATCTTTTTATGACTTTATCACCAAATGTTGGCTTGGCTGAGAAAAAAAAGTGCGCACACTAAAATAAAGGCTGATTCAGACTACTCGGTATCAGCCCAGTTAGAGCCTGACAGTTGTCGCAGGCTGTCGGCTCGGATTGGGAATGACAATGAGTGTCGTGCGCGACAATCGATCACTTTATCCCCTGCGGTGTTTCATAGTAGACGACAACTGATGCCACGTCTTGGACACCTCCCGACAGAAAGTCGTAGTATGTTGGATTTAAATTTGCCTTCCACGTGTTCTCTGTTCGTGAGCACACAACTGTCAATAATGGCAAAGTGAAAGAGGAATGATGTTGCCGTGAGGTGGAATCGTGAAATGAAGGAAAGATTTGTGGAGCTATGGCAACAACACTCCAGCCTGTATAACGTTTCCTCGAGGGACTACCAGTGAAAAATGTGAACCTGGCGTGAAATAGCAGAGGCACTTTAGCAACCTGGTGAGTCGGCTGCTGCCATCAGAATCAAGCTTTCTACCTGATAACATGCACATAGTTAAAGACGACCATCAATGATTGATCGCAGACCGACATGTAGTCTTGTCGTGTCTCAGCCAAGGCGCAACAGCAATTTATGAATCTCAATCGCCTAATCTGACATAGTGGCTATCGTAACTGACAAATATTGTGTCATCTGAACCAAACATAAGAAATTCAGTTCTCATTTGATTCCACACAGATGTACTCTCATGGCTCTGTGTAATGCTTCATAGTTTCATTTCTATTTTAAAAAAGAAATGGAAAATGAAAATAGAAATAGGAAAGTAATAAAAATGTTGTGCATTTTCACATTTGACAGATTCAATTTTTCCCATCAGCCAATCAGCTTTTGTCAAGCCACGACATGGATAAAAAAAAAAACTAACTCCCATTTTCTTTTTCATTTATGAACATTACAAACTTAAAAAACAAAAAAGGTAATTATTTTTTTTATATATTTTACATGGATATGATAAACAATAAATACAGACAGTTTTATTTACTTTGAAAAAGTTCTCTTCTAAGTTGACATTTTTCCAAAAACACAAGGATACATAAAGGACTGAGTGTGCACATGGCCTGCCGTGCACCTTCATTTCTCCTTTCAAAGGGAAAAAAAAGAGGTGAAACCTCAGTTACGCTTCGTGCAATGCCAAAATCTTCTAGATCCACACTGGGCACAGCTTTACACAAAGCCTGAGCTACAAAAGTACCAGTATTTACTGTTAAAGACTAAAAGAGTGACGCAGACAGACAGCAGGCTGCAATGTAAACGACCAACTTTATCAAAACCACTCAGACCTTAATCAGTCCAGACGCACACAACTAATTCACTGCAATAAAACCATTTGGCGTGTTTGTTCTCCAAAATACAAGATGGATCAACTGTGACACTGTAAAACGTTTATTGTCTTCCGCCCATATTTCCCGAAATGTGGAGACTTTTGGAGACGGTTCTAAGCGTGAACGCCAGTAGAGTGATGACCTATTTCCAGCTGATTGTGGAGATAGTGCACATTCTGTCTCCAGGCTGCAGAATGACAGAAACAAGGGGGAATGGGGTATACATGTGGTGGACGGGACTGCCTTTATTGGAAACTTCAAAACCTACAAATTGTCTGTAAGCAATAAAACACGATAAGCACTGAGCTAGACATCTGAATTATTCCGTACAGGTGAAGAAGACTTTGTTGGAAACTGTTACAGGCAGATTTCATAAAACAAAATGTGGTAAATCAACTTGAAGGAAGACAAAAAGAGGGAAGGTGAAAAAGGAGACGGGAGAGAAACTTGGCTGGGTCCCACAGACACCCATCAGCACCTCCTCAAAGGTCACTTAGTGGAGTTAATAAGGGCCTGATGAGGGACCAGCAACAACACAAGCACACGCACACAAAAGACACACATGTTGGCAAAAATATGACTACAAGCTCTCATTGTCTCACCTCCATTTATGTAAGCATCAGTTCCATACATGCATTATAACACTGAAAAGTAGTGCAGAAAGGGCATCATTGTACACACATGCACACACATACACACACACATGCACGCACACAAACACACACAGTACACTGCTGTGTACTTCTATCTTTGTGAGGACACTCATTGACATAATGCGTTCCCTAACCCCGTACCTTAACCATCACAACTAAATGCCTGACCCCAACCCTTACCCTAACCCTAATCTAAAACAGAGTCTAACCTGGACCTTAAAACCAAGTTTGAACCCCCAAAAAGGCCTTCAAAGGTCTGTCTGGACCAGCCAAAATGTCCTCACTTTCCAAAAATGTCCTCACTCTGAAGGTCCAAAACTGATGGTCCCCACAAAGTGGCTGTACGAGAACACAACACACACACACACACACACACACACACACACACACACACACACACCAATGCACACACACGCACACACACATACACACAAACTGTAGAAGAATGACCACATTGTGTTTTTATTGCAGTGCGCTGATAAGCAGCACCTTTTTTACAGTTGAATAGTGGTCGTCTGTCTGTCAACTGCACACACACACACACACACACACACACACACACACACACACACACACACCCCAACCATCACTCACACACTGTAAAACATTATCATACTGCTCATTCCAGGAGTTCATGTTTTTCATTTAATTTTCCTGCATCCACCCACTTGTTCTACTTAAGTTAGTAATTTTCTACATTTTCCACAACTTCTTCTGACTAAACCCAGAGAGACGGGTGTGTGTGATCGACTTGCGACCTTTTTCAGTGTTTGAGGAAATACTTTTCTAGTGTGATGAAGTTCATTTGGGAAATGAGCTAATGAAGCCTGAATGCGTGTACTGTAAAATCGCCTATACAGTGTATTTTTTACTCTGAAACCAGTGGCTCTAAAACACTGATCTCTTCCACGAATCTCAAATCTCTTTATCAATGAGGTTTCGCTCCATTTCTTTATAAGTCATGGACAACGAAAGAACAACAAATATCCAGTGATCTAATGTTCAATATTAGATTTTAACACTATGGGAGTCTATGAGAGTCTGGAAGAAAACCCTCGCTCTTTGATTCTGGGCAACAATAGACCAAAAAAACCTGACATTTACTGCTGATGTTTTGGACTTCATTGTCTTTGGACGAGGCGTTGTGCATTGGCAACATTTTACATTTTTCGTAAAGTAAAAAGGCTATAAAATACTGAAATTGTTACCAGTTTGTTAATAAAAACAAGCTAGATTCAGAAGATCATTTTATTACTTTCCAAGTAATGTGTCTTCATCAGGACAAGTTAGTATGATTCTTTTAACACATACATGCTCACGTACACACTAATCAGATCTGACGAGTCTCCCTCAACAGAAAGAGACCATTATATAACGTTCTGGAGGGTCAGAAGAATTTCTATTAGTTGCCGCATGCCTCTCTCTACCCGCTACACAAGGTACCATTAAAACAGCATTACACAGTAAGCCAACATGGTTCTGGTCTGAACCACCAGACCACCTGTCTACAGGAAGGGAGGACGGAGAGAGTTTAGAAGAAGAGAGAGGGTGGAAAGAGCAAGACATGGACAGGAGGACTGTACTGGCTCCGAGCCTTGGCCTGCCTGCCTCAGTAAAATGCATTAAAGATGTTGCTTTTCGTTGTGTGTGTTTGTTTGCTGATGTGCATAACTGTGCCATGCAGACTCACTTTAAAAGGCCCAGAGCAAGCCAGGGAATCATTTTCTCCCTATAATAAAGTCAGAGGAACTTTCTACATGTGGTACGCACACAGTGAGAAGGCCGCTTTCCATAATATTGCTCTCATTTGCATTCGTGCCCGAGCTAAAAAAGCCAGTTTCGTCTAGTTGAGTAATTTCCTCAGTTATGATGAATATGAATTACAATAAAGTAATGTCATTTCTAAACCAGTGCAGCGCGAGTTTCAACCATTTGACGATGTGTGTGGAATATGAAATCACTTCTTTTCAGAGTCAGAGCGATAATTTGCTGCTCTCTGTGACACCTTCACATTAAAGTGTCATTTTACGTCTAGTTATTTTATACTGAGAACTGAGCGAGAGAGTGAGTGCTTTCCTTTCTGCTAATTATGCTTCCTCCCTCCTTTCCTCACTATAAGCACCATAGATATGGTCATTATGGGCCTACTACACCTACTATGCTGAAAAGTAAAACACACTTAAAAGCAACATGTTCTGAGATCTTTGTGTAAAAATTCTGTTTTGGCAATAAACCTAGAACTTCTTTAGGTTTAGACAACAAAACTATAACTTTAGGGATAGACAATAAAACCATAACTTTCGGTTTAGACAAAGAAACTACATCGACTTTAGGTTTAGGCAACAAAACTATAGCTTCTTTAGGTTTAGGCAACAAAACTATAATTTCTTTAGGTTTAGGAGGCAAAACTACAACTTCTTTAGGTTTAGACGACAAAACTATAATTTCTTCAGGTTTAGGAGGCAAAACTAAACTTTTTGGTAGAAAAAAATTAAAACTACAACTTCTTTAAGTTTAGGCAATGAAACTACAACTTCGTTAGGGTTTAAACAACAAAACTATAACTTCTTTAGGTTTAGGCAACAAAAACACTAAGGATTTATGGAAAAACCGTGTTTTGACTTAAAATAACTTAGTTTCAGAGTGAAAGTGAAACTTAACACTTATGCGAACCCCAGTCTCCTGGATGAAAACCCTGTGTTTTGTGTCCCATCCAACATCCCCAACCTCCACCCCATATGAAGTTTCACGCTCTCTATACTACGGTACCTGACTCCCTCTTCTACTTCTGTCACAATTACTACGATCACTAAAGTTCGCTGTTGTGTTCTTTTAAACCGTCTTTTGGTGATCTACCATGTGAATAGATGAGAAAACCTATTGAGTGTCGTAGGCCCCTTTTGATCGACATCTATGGTGCTTATAGTGACAAATAACACCTTTAACAGCCTGATAACAGTCTTATAAGCTGGTTTTCCAGCGCCTGATGGGGAAATTGATGAAGGTCCACCATCATCGAAGATGTTCCAATGGGGCTTTGACAGAGGAACCACAGGAGACCGTGAGACAAATTGCAATCTGACTGCTTCAACCAAGCCTGAGCTATCTGCTGTTAGCAACCACTTCTCAAGTTGGTTTTGAACAAGTGAACTGCAGTCCCTCTCTAATACCTCTCTTCCGCACTGACACTTTTCAATCCTGTCGTTCGCATTACGTGTGAAAGGAGTAATATGCACCAGCCTTCCCTCGTCTTGGTACCGATCTGACTCAGTGACACAATGACGCTGTGATAATGACATTCATGCTTGTTGCGCTAGGGTTATAAGGTTAGATCCAGAGAGCACACCACCACCACCGACCTGGGGAAAAGAGGGCAGGGGGACAGAAGAGGCTAGAGGGAAAGAATGAGGGGGGAGAAGGGACTGGATAAGAAAACACCCAAGCTGCTCTCGAGGGACTTTGGGTCTCGGAAACAATCACATTGGCCTCAGTGTCTCCTCTGCAGTGGAAAATGAATAAATTAATAGGTGGAGTAGAAGGCCTCCCATGGGCAGGGTCCTGAAGCCATCTGTGAAGGCCATCAGTGTGTCCCAAACCTGCTGTTTCCCTACTGAAGCAACATGTCAGTCTGGAGATTTACAGCCGCCTGGAAAGCACACACACACATGCCCACGCACCAACACCCTCGCACACGCAAACATCAAAGAGGACATATTCATGTCGCAGCCAAACACGCATCCACATGTATTTATACGGAGAGAGTGCCAGGATGCAAAGGCACCGACAAAACAAATATTGGCACAAATGCATAAGCGGAAACAAAAGTTCACACTCTTCACACACCACATGCACAAACAAACAATGAGCCTGACGCGCAAATTTACACCCGTTTGGAAACACAAGCATCAGCCAATAAATAAGTCCGTTTCCCTGGAGACCCGTTGACCTCCCTCTCTCTTTTTGTCACACACACAACAGCAGAGGTCAAGGTCAGGCAGGGATGAGCGGAGGGTCAGAGGGAGGGTGTGCGTGGGCATGCCGGCTGATAAAACTGAACAGAGTCAAAGCCCTCCTCTGTGGATGGGGGTTAGCAGCCTCCGTGTTTTGCCAGTCAGGTTGTGAACTCTGACCCCATCAGACCCCAAGAGGCGAGGCGGTCTCGTCAGGTGGGACAGTGGCCACTAATTAGACATAATCTCCCATCTCCTACTTGTCAACGTCTTTTCAAACAGACCAGGATAATCAGCTTGGCTCAGGGACGCTGAGTCTGGGTGGCATTCTGCTATTGTTAGGTAGAAAGTCCCTGTACCCTTGCGAGCTCTGCTATCAAGTGTCCTCTTTCTCCTCCTCCTGCCCTAGAGAATTGAACACAATGGGCTCTTAAAAGATATACAGATCCACTATTCAGGGCCTTAAAGGAACAGTGTGTAACATTTAGGGGGATCTATTGGCAGAAATGGAATATAATATTAATAAGTATGTTTTCTTTTGTGTGAATAATTACCTGAAAATAAAACTTGTGTTTTTGTTACCTTAGAAGGAGCCATTTATATCCAAATAGGGATATGTTCTCTTCATGGAGCCGGCCGCCATGTTTCTACAGAAACCCAGAAGGGACAAACCAAATACTGTTAACCTTTACTGCATGGGCCGGAGTCGTTACGTCGTTCTGGAGTTAACCCCCGTCACTCCACTAAGCCGTTGAGAAACAAGACACAGGAAACCTCTGTTGGTCTTGAGGAGCTGTAGCATTTACTGTGTTTCTGCAAAAACAGCAACTTCTACTCCTGTCTTTGGCACCAATAACTACTAACTTTTTCGCTCACACACATTCGCTGCTGCGCTCTCTCTTGCTTCACCACTCACTTCCAACGTACTCACACACTCTATGCACGGACTGCTCCAAATGATCTATGCTAGTCTTCCAACAACTGGCTCTAGACAGGGCCATTTCAGCCAACATAGTTGTCCTACATGCTTGGCATAAAAAAGAGGTAGCAATCTGCAACTACACTGCTAGATGTCGCCAGATCTTACACACTGAACCTTTAAATGACTTTTACTCTGAGTGAATTTGTTATTATTTCAACCCAATATCATGCCTAAGCATGTAATAGACCCGGCCAGACCACCAGAGGACAGCATGTCAGTGCCCTCGGTTTGCCTCCCGAGGCGTGAACTTTACACTTGTACTGTACTGTATGAAGGTGTAGTACCATCAGAAGGGAAGAAAACCACTTAGTTAGGTTTAGCAAAAACGTCATGTTTGGCTTTAAAAGTACAGTATGTGAATAAGCTAAAATATGAACGAAAACAATGTACCATCAGTACAGAAAAGATAACACAAACGTTAAGAGGTGAGAAATGGCGCTGGACTCCTGGTTAAAAGTCCTGTGTTTGTTGCCATATTTCTCGCTTTTTATTCCACGTCACTAGCTCCGAACATAGCATATTCACATGGATGCATTTACACTGCAGGCAGTACAGACTACATGGTGTAAAAATGATGCACCTAAAGCAAGCAGAGCGTTCTTACTACACTCTTTTAGCTTGCACATTATCGATTCATTCACACACCTTTTTGTGCGACCGGGCTGTATCCGACACAGTCAGGACCAATGGTGGGTACAGATTATCTTGCAGTGAGAAACAGCTGAAAACAAAATACGTTGGTCCCCTTAACAACTGGGAATATTTTCTCAATGTGTTGAATCTGGTCAGACCAACTGTGGGGAGGCTTGTGTGGTGTGTAGCTGTCCAAGACTTACCCAAACCGACATGTGTGCTGGCAAAAACTACAGAGGGCTTTTAGCTCAAAGAGTAAGAAAGAGGAAGAAGAGAAGACACTTTAAAAATGCAAATAAATGAAAAAAAGAAATGAAGCAATATAAAGGCTGTATCTGATTTGTAGGCAGACAATGCACTAAGGTGTTGGGAACTTTGCAACCGAGTCATTTGTTTTGTCTGTCAGTAAATGATAGATCCACTAATAGTTTCAGTGCTACACACCATTATGACAAAAAAGCTGGATTTACTTAAACAAGTCCATCTTAATTGGCCAAGCCGTAATTCATGCTTTACTCACTCTCAGACAATAACTTCTCTCATTGTTTCATTATCTCTGACCCCTTTCTGCACCTCACCACATTTCCTCTGCCAGGCTTCGCTTATAATAAATCCCAGGATATCATCACATAGGCCACTGAGATGGCAAAACATGCATTTGTTCTAAAACTACAGGGCCTCAGTAATACCGTTTGAAAAGAAATATGCTTGTTTGGCACAGAGACTGAAATGATGCGATTACTTCTGTCTTTCAGGTTGACAAAATAACGGAAATGAGGTTTTAATGATTTGCTGTAAGCACAGCTCCATATCTGTAGTGATGACGCAGGATGTCTCCACAATGGGTTTGGAATTTTTAATATGTTAATGACTCATTGAAGTTTACAATATATCAGAAAGACTTTTTATAATAATGCTTACAGCAACAAATACTCATGCAAATATGCAATAACCAAAGTCCTTAAATGTCCCCCCGCTGGTATTTGTCCATGGTGTGAATGCAGACTGCACAGGCTTAATTATCTGATTCCTTTCCATGAACAGATCGCTCGTCCAAAAAACGGTTTGTACTTTCCCCCACTGCCTAAAACAATAACCCCACCAAATGCAGCTCCAGCGAGCCAGCTTCGGAGCAATCGTTTTTGAGCGTTTGAAGTGTTTATGGACATTAATGATCCAACGTTTCAAAAGAGCAGCACATGTTTGGCATTGCAGAGCACTTGGGCAGGAGGAGAAAGCATGTTTCAATGGAAAATGTTTCATCAGAAGTGTGGGATGTGTGGTCTGGGTCGGGTGAGTTCCCCTGAGATGTCAAAACATCAATTGTCCGACCGCAGAGACATCCAAGACGTGCAATGAAAAACAGTTGTTTAAGTAGAGAGCATCTTTGCCGTGAATACACACACCAGGTGTATAGATGTACCTGCTACGCTCCTGTCAGGTGGATTTTTTTTATATTATTTTTTTGGAGAGGATTTTTCCATTTTTTATTTAGAGTGACAGTGTTGAAAGGGGGAAACAGAGGGGACGACATGCAGCAAAGGACTCCAGGCTGGATTCAAACCCAGGGCCACTGCGACAAGGACTCAGCCTTGGTACAGGATATGGGGCGCCTGCTCTGCCAAGTGAGCTATAGCAGCACCAACCGTCAATCCTAATCGACACATGCCTGCTCCTTCAGCAATCATCTACTGAATCATAACATACCAATATTCCACAGTAGTCCACAGTAGTCCATATAAAGTGAATCAACAAAAAAATTTATAAGTCATTTAAGTCACTTGTCATGTAAAAATGCCCAAAAGTTACAGATTGAGCAATAATGAAAATAGTAAGGACTGTCAAAGTTAACGTAATAACGCAAATTCATTATAATACCACTACTTTGTTTAACGCATAAATGTAACTTGTGATTGTAGCAAGCTCAGTTTTAAAGCTAGATGGAAGATGATCATATCAAACTAGAGGACCTAATGAATCCATCGGTGCTAACCATGTTAAACTAGCTTTTTGTCAAGGAGGTTAAATAACGCTCCAAACTTGCACTAAATTTTGGCAAAAAAAAAAAAAAACTCGGCCATTTTCGAAGGGTTCTCTTGACCTCTGACCTCAAGACATTGGACTAAAAATGGGTTCTGTGGGTATCCACGAGTCTCCCCTTTACAGACATGCCCACTATATGATAATCACATGCAGTTTGGATCAAGTCATAGTCAAGTCAGCACACTGACACGCTGACAGCTGTTGTTGCCTGTTGGGCTGCAGTTTGTCATGTTATGATTTGAGCTTATTTTTTATGCTAAATACAGTACCTGTGAGGGTTTCTGGACAATCTGTGTTATTGTTTTGTGTTTTAATTGAGTTTCAATAATAAATATATACATACATTTACATAAACCAGCATATTTGTCCACTCCCATGTTGATAAGTCAAATCTGCCTTTACAGTACAGTTTGAACAAATAAAAAGTGCATGAGTAATTTACAATAAATCCCGATTAATTATTTTAATTGATTGACAGCCCTAAAAATAATCATTTGTAGACAGACAGAATGACAGAGAGTATGCAGATGGCTAAACAGTAACAAACAGCAGTTTAGGGAAAACATAGCTCAGTATTCCACCACAGAGCTCTTGTGGCCGTCTAGCAGGACTGAGCCAGATGCAAATGATTTATGCTGCTTTTTTGTTGGTCTCCGCTCAGCTTACAGATTTTGGAAAATTGTGATCCTTTCGAACATGTACTGAATGGAGGGAACGAACCATGCACACTATCTACCATAAAGTGTGTTTCTCACATGTTCTGCTTGCTGATCTCTGGCCAAGACGAACATGAGGTCAGTCAGTTCAGCACACCGATTCACTATCCATCGAACATCGTTTTACTCTATGGCTGCCTTTATTTCTTCTTCTCTCTCAGTCACTGTCTTTTAGTCTCATCTAAACTCTCAGCTGCAATCTGTTTATCTGTGCATCATCGGTGTCTCTGTTTCAGACATCAGAGTTCAAGGGATGACAGACATGGAGCAGAGCTTCCTGGAGACCTTTAGGACAGACAGAGAGGACACAGGAACACATCAGTCAGCCTCCATGAGGCCACGCTGCAACTATGTGAGAGCTGGAGCTAGTGTTTCAAACATTCAAAAGTCACGCAACGTCTGTTTGTGAAGGATGTAGTACAAGCTATTGTTTTACATGAATATAACCAAAATGGGGCATAAAAGACAGTAAAATAAACAAACAGGGAGATGGCTGAGAGGATACACCCTGACCTCTATGTTTGTGGTGTCTCATGTCCAAGCATGTTTCAGTGATGACACACAGTCACATTAGGAAGCATCAGTGCTGCCTTCATACCCTAAAAAACATTTATTTATATAAATATCATTGAGAAATGGTGTGAGATCATTTTTAAAACAAAAATCCCTACTCACGAGTGGTACAAACACACCAGATGAAGCTAATATGGTGGAACAGACCCTCAGCATGTCCACACGTTTCATGCGTAGATACAGCGAAGGCAAGTGCAGCTGAAAGCACTTATATCAATCATATACTGATGAAGTCACTTCTCTCTGGATTGCTTAAATGACTTAAATGACATGCAAAAGCATTGAAGTCGGCACACAGTGACAGAGTCAGTTTGGACTGCATGTCAGGATGAAGAAAAGTTCCTCAAGTCCTCGGAGGTACTTCAACATGTTGCAGTCTCCCATAATAAGTCACTTAAATTACCATGCAGCATTTTAACTAACACCATGTTTCTGAGTTTCAGATCACATCATAGTATTGTGTCTTCAGGTGGGTCGGGATGAAGCTAAATTGGCAGCAAGGATTTTGCAGCTCATATGCAATGAAGACATGAAGCCCTGAAGGCCAGGTACTGTATATTGATGTGTCTTTTCTTGATGACCGTGTCTCCTTTTCCTCTCCTTTAATACATATTTATTGTTACGCTGCATGGTACAGATTTCTCTCCCTCTCACTCAGTGTTTACACCCCACCCCTCCTCCTCCTCGGAGGGATGAAGCATTTATTTAGAAAGACTTAGACATTACGCTGCTTTTTAATTACACTGCCCCACATAAAGTGTGATGGATCCAAACATGTCCTATAGCCATGTGCTATATGACTGCAGTTTTTTTTTTTTGCAGGACAGTAGCAGGTTTATTCATCATGTAGAGAAACAGTAAATATGACAGAGAGAGCTCAAAGGGCAGCAAACAACTTCCTACGTCAAGAATGGGAAACTTTCCACTAAGTGGAATCCAAGTGGTGTGTTAGTGAGAATGCCAGAAGGTGCACATGTACTGTATCAGTATGTGTGGTTGCTACATACAAATGACATATCAGCTCCTCTGTGATATGTCACTGACTTTTCAGCAAGTAAGACAAACAGCCTTACCTTCAGGTGGACCACCGTGTATCTCAGTGGTTTTCTAAAGGTCTTAAGGGGTGCTATTAGCCTGAGGGATCACGGGATCAACATGATCCAGTGATCTTTTGAAAAGCCATACGACAGACTACATAATCCTTCTACTCGCATAATGTATATGACAGTATGAGGCTAGCTTCTACTCCCCCTTCGTTAGATCTGTAAAGAGGTCCTCCTGTGCAATGTTTTAAACTGATCCTTTGACCAAAAAAAGTCATGAAAAATGTGCAAATCCAGATTAAGAGCAATGAGTTAGCATTCCAACGTTCAGTAGCTCACACATTTTCATGTATGTTGCCTGCATGCTAGCAGCTACTTCACAGTAAAAGCCTCTCAGCCACTGAGAGGAAAAGTAATTACCTAAGGATGTTTTTTTGGGGGGTAACACTTTATAATAATATCATTTATAAATGGTAAATTGCTAGTGAATTAAACTTAGTTAACTGTTATTTTACTATTAATTTATAAATATTATTAATAATGTTTACTAATTAACTTATCTCATTTTATCATTAGTTTTTGTATTTACGCATTAATAATTAGTTCATCAATCATAGCTGATAAGAGAGAATAACAATTACATTCTGATTACATTAACAAAGTATTATCAGACAAGTATTAGCACATGGTAACAGTTTATATATTGTATTAAGTATTTGTTAATAATTACAAAATCATGTGTAAAACTTTAAATCATTGATAAAATATTTATAGGTAGTACATTGATAGATGGACCAGCAGTATTATCAATCCAAATAATGTTTATAGAGGCTTTACAAAATATTTATTCACCATTTAACAAAGTATTATAATCATCATTATAATTATGTTTATAGATGGCTTAAAAAACAGTTAACATTTAACAAAGGTCCATCTAGCTATGTAATGTTTATAGATGATTTACAAGCAATTTCTTAAAGGTTTACAAATCATTTTGTAATCATTAACAAATATGTAAATAGCATATAAAGTGTTGTGTGCAACATTAAAATTGTTCACAAAAACATCAATTATAGCATAATTAATAGTTAGCAAACATTATTAATTATCATTTAAATGTTTGTGAAGTAAAATAACTATTAACTAAGTTTATTAACTATCAACTTACCATTTATAAATGCTGGTTATTATAAAGTATTAGCGGAATAATAATGTTGGGATGCTGCTGTTGTGTTACACTGCTACACCGAAGGGACGAGCACAGTCATCTTCTGGTCGGTGCAGTCGATATATGAGTGAGTGATGATGAAACCCTTGGTAGTTTTGACCTTCAGCTATCTGAAAGAGCTCCCCTGGCTCCTTCATCACACTCTACACAACCTCTGTCTCTGCCTGTCAACACCAGCTTATAAAGAAAGAGGCGTCAGTGTCCGACGGCACGCACAAACATACACACATTTGCAGACACACACAGCGATGCCTTACCGCACGAGACACGAGCAGTTAGCTCAGCAGTTACAGAGTGGATATCTGTAACTACAGCCGAATGGCACCGTTTTTCAAGGAGCACACTTTGCTTTGATGCATAGCGGCTGGCAGAAACAAAAGGGAGATTCCTGGGCTATGAATGTGTGCTGCCAGTAAAAGAAGATTGAATCCACACTACCAACCCGACACCTCATCCCTTCTTGTCCTGTATTGTCGTTTAAACCCTTTTCCTGGAAGCACACCCTCTTCCTAACACACAGACATTCATCAACCAGCCCCCGTCCATCCACCTTTAATTCATCGCTCTGACCACCGGGCACTGACCAGTAAGTCCCGGTTTACTCACCACCCTGTGTCTTTGATGAGCTGTCCTTGCTGGATGTGTCATTGGCACTACACAGGAGACCAACCCTTTGCCTGGAAGGCATGGCGTCAGGTTTTGATCCACACTAACTCTCACTGCCCAAATATTCCAATGTTATGACCCTGTTTTAGAAATTTCACTGCCACCAGAAGCTTCTTCTGTTTTTGTCCTCTGTATGCTACAATGTTTTTTCTATGAATCACATTTTACAGTTCAGTGAGATAAATCTTTATTTCACAAACCTTGAAAACTGCAGCACAGCAAATAAAAAGGGATAGAATAAATTTACACAGTGTATGGCACAGTGGTGCAAGATATTGCTCAAATACATGTGGAATTAAATTTCCATAAGTGAGTGGAAAGTAGAGGATTGATGATGAGACTCAGTCCATTGAATGAATCCACAGTACATGAGCCTTTAAATTAAACTGATGGCAGTTTGATAATCGATTAAATGCCCAACAGTTGCAAGATCCAACTTCAAATGTGAGGATGCTGCTTTTTGCTTGCACAAAACAAGCCATTTTTTAATTGTTACCTTGTGCCCCAAAATTATGGTGGCATTTTTTCTTTCTGAATTAGGGTTGGGTGACTTGACAAATATATCGGTCAGTCATCTGCAGTTTACTCAGTACATCGCCAGTTGGTTTTTCTGGATGATTTTTTTGGGCAATGTTTGTCATTTTATTTTGCTAACGAGAAGCCGCTCAGCTGCTGCTCAGCGGGCAGAGAGAGAGGTTATATACCTGAAGACTATCAGACGAGGCATGGCATTATTATCATACTGTCGGGGATTTGAATGTGTTGTTGTTCCGGTGCTCTGCACAGACATGACACACCCGTTCATCACGACTCAGTAACTCACTTATATTTTTATGTTAATAAAACACACCTGAATTCATGAATATGTAGGATATTACTATAAAATTCCTGCAATCTTACGTTGCAACGTCTGCTGTATTAGTCTGATTTTTATAAGTGTTTATCTGCATATAGAGCAGGGAAGTGAGATTCAATCATATGCAGTCACTCTGGGCCAGAAATACTGTATATCGTAGGTAAAACAACGTGCAGAGTCAGCATAACTTGACGAAATAACCCAAACCCGAGTTGGTGAAGACGAACCATGTTTTACAATGCTCTGCCACTAAAACAGATGATTTCCTCAGCTGAAGTGTGTGCAAAAAAGTGTATGCATACCTCCTCAGGTCACAGTTTGCAGGAGAATAATATGATCAGTTAGGAGCAAGTCCAGCCTGGACGCCCCTCACCTTCTCTTCTCCTCTCTAGCTGACTGTGGACCTACTGCTGGCAGCTCTGTTGATGTAGAGGGATGAGTCAACAAATCAGCGGCTTCCGATGCCAAACCCATCACACAACGCTCAAACTGTGCTGCACTGGCTCATCCACACATAGACAGATATAGACAGGAGTTTGCACACATACATGTACATACAGTACCTGCAGCACAAACGCGCACATGCAATGTGATTAAGCTCCCGATTACACTTTAAACACACAGGTTTGTCACTGAAGTGTGTTTATCTATGTTTACCAGGCGCTAACATGATACAGTTACTCAGTTCACAGCCAGCAGCTTCGCGGCTGCCTGATTTAATTTTTCAAAGGCTAAGAATAGACTTTTACAGGTTTCCTCCACGCCAAAGTAAACACCAACACATTTTCACAACAACAACAGAGTCAGTCAGATCAGCCGGAGACGGCGCCCCAGAAGAGGCCAGAGCAAGCTGCAGCAGTTTCTAAGAGCAAGTCGGGAGTTTCTTAAAGACAAATAAAATATATTTCTCTTCATCGTCTGGTAACTGCGCTGCTGTCTGAAATGTAAAAGTGGTACAGCGTGAAACAGCTGCAGCCGACTCCCACAAAGCAGCCCCTCTATGATGTAGTATGCAAATTGTGTTTTATTTGTCAAGCCAAGTGTTGAAAGAGAACTCCTGTGTACATTTTTTCCAAGGATTACAAATACTTAAATAAAAGTATGTGAAAAGGAAAAGTATGCATGTACCATAAAAAGCCAGTAACAATAAAGGCCTGTTGGAGGCCTAAAGGGTAAAAACTGGGTCGCGTCTTTGTCAAAGTAACTACAAGGGAGATGGATGTGTGTATTCAGCGAGACAGAGACAGAATGGATGCAATAATTCATCCCGTCCCTCCAGAAAATGATGGCTTTATTGGCTTGCTGTCAACAAGCAATGTCTTTGGAGAAGATACCGTATCAGTTTCTGCATGTATATGTGTTTGTGTGTTATGACCGGTCATGGTCAATGACAAATAGCAATCAATTAAGGTGTGTGCTGCCGGGTAAAGGTTCTTTCTCCCAGACAAGGTCAAAAGCATAACAGAAACATACGGCAGGTGTCACAAATCATCAGATTACAATGAACTTTTCAAAAAAAATGAATGGGTATAAAGGATGAAATGCCTCTCTGACATTTCTGGCTGAAATAATATCAAAGACTCCCATGCGGCGAAGCATTTTTAAGGCCTAACCTTGAAGAATGGCCTGCGCTGTGTCGCCGTGGTGTGTGTAGGTGTGTGTGAGTGAGAGCAGGGGCCTCTCAAAGCACTAATGACAGCTGATGATAGGCTGAGAAGAACAGCTCTATGACTGATGAAAGCTGCTGCAGCGCTGAGGCGGAGAGAGGGGTCAGATTGTGGACCATGCCGCACAGGAGATAACGCTAATGACACCGCTACAGTATTTCACCATTTAACACTTGCTTGGCCAACACGCTGACAGCGAGGGTGGCCGTTCAAAGAAGTTCCACCAGATGGGATTAGATTTGAAAAATCCTGAAAACCTATTTTCTGAATTAGCGTCTTGGAGTGCTGGGATCTGACCTGAAGGGACCCAGATTAACTGAGTTTTGACTTTGTTTTTTTTTTCTCCAAGAAACCTAAGTCAAGTCAAGTCAATAGCCCAAAATCACAAAATACAAATTTCCCTTAGATGGGCTTTACAATCTGTATAAGAAGCCACACTCGTCCTTTACAGTGCAACCCTCTCACCGGATAAGGAAAAACTTACTTACAATACAAAGAAAAAAAAATAAAATGAGACTACATTTAAAAATAAATAAATAAATAATAAGACGAAATGTACCAATATATCAAAATGAAAATAAAAAATGTAAATTAAAAAAAAAAGCATAAAACAAAGTATGGCTTCCATGGGTTTTGACTTTCAAATGCTTATTAAATAAAGCCTAACTTTGTGATTTATGTAGTTATGAATATTTTGTTATTGCAAAATACTATAATTAATTCCTTTTAAACCAGGTCTTCAGGGGCTTTTCAGGCAGCTCTCATTTGTCTGACATGTCTTACATCTATTGCAGATGATGGGAAATACTAATACATGCAACGGCAATCTGGGCGATCCTATTTGTCCCATGAGCTGACAGGAGTGGTTGTCTGTGGGAAGACATTAGCCGTAACCATCGAGCCCTGGTTGGATGAGCACAAACATGATGCGAACCATATGGCATGGCCGTGTAAGTCACGTCTTATTAAACGGGACATTTTGGATTGGCGCCCAAAGCAGTGCTTTCCAACAACTACCAACAGCAATTAAAATCCCAATAATGTAATCTCTCCTGGAAGAACACTGTTATATCCGTCAAGCAGAGCGGTAGACACTCGGAGAATAAGACGCCAGAGTTCAAACTGTTCAGATGGCTCAGGAGAAGTCCAACAAAGTAATAAAGCTTAATATTAGTTCTTCTTTGTATTTTGGCTACCTGCATAGCACTTGGTTTTAATAGCGTAGCTTATAAAAAATTTATTTGAGGGCCAGGACCCAAATTAGTTGGATCCACAACCAGAAAATACTTAAACTCTTGAAGCATGTTGTAGGATAGCTGAAACAAGGCTGTGACCGATGACGGCTGACTCCATCAACAGAGAACTTCAAAGGCCAGCCGAGTCTCTACTGTATAGCCTCGGGCAGACTACTCATCAATCTGGAGACAGCACTGAGGTGGTGCTATACATCCAGTAGATAGCATCATACATCAAACAAACTCTGGAAACACTACCCTGCTCTTCTGGCTGCGGCAAAAAACTATCTGGTTTTAGCCCACACACGGCCTCGCGTGGAAAACGTACATGTGGAATGCTTATATACACTAACAATTTGGCGTTTTTATAAATTGTGGACTTCCTTTATCAAAATCAGTGCTACAATCTCGCTTCACAATCAACACACTGGACCTACGTATTAGTTTTAAACTCATGTTAGAGGGATACGCTGTAAAATAACACTTGACAGTTGATCCTTCTTTACATTCAAGGCTCAAATGTGTACCTGGTGCTGCTGGACTGTGAATAAATATGTGAAACATTTAATACTCCCCTATCTTGCTATGTTTTTATCCATTCATTCCACTGCTGAATAGTTGGACAGTGTGTTAGAAGGGAGTAGGCGCTACACCCAAAAAGTGGGTGAGAGCAGGATGGTCAGTCGCTGACTCAGTTACACCTGATAAGAGCTGATCTCTCAGAACTTATCTGATGGTATAAAAAAACTTCTGCAAGGCGTGGTTTGGACGCAGAGAAATGTACACATGATCCATTATAGATAGAAGAGACGTGGAGTTGATTGGACACAGAGCTGTACTCTCTAACCACACTAATCTCTCTTCAAACTCATTACTAAGTGAAGTACAGCCCCGCTATTACTGTCCATACAGAGAGCACTGTGTACAGTAGGTGACAGCATACAGATACTCTGTTGATACAGTATACACAGACAGCAGACACATCCTGTATGCATTATAGAGGACATGGCACCAGCGAGCCCACACACCACACACAGAGTCTTCAGCCTTCGGGCTGAAAGCACAAGAAGCCTCCACGGTGAAACGCTGTAATTGCAGCTTAACTATCCAACACAAACACAAACAATTTGGTCATTTCCTGCACAGATGCAAACAAACAAAGGAAGGGGAAGAGGAATACAACAGCAACACTAAATATCTGATGCGGTCATTACAACTACGACTTTCTAGTGATAGTGTTTCACCAGTCCACTTGTAGTTTTACAGACATTTACAGTGGAATAAATAAGAAAGAACTGCCGTCAATAACATTCGATTGCTGACTGCTGAAGCAAAGGAATGATACTGGGCAAAAAGTGTAGAGAAGTGTGGAAAAATGAGAGAGAGGGTGAGAGACCAAACAGAGGAGAAACGGGAGGGAGAAGGGCAACGTCTGAGTGTAGGAGACCCAAGAATGTTAATCCTCTTTGTATGTCTCCCAGCAATGATTAAACTTTTCTAATATCAGGCATGACAAGAAAAAAACAGGTCACATATGGGTCAGCTGTGGGAGAAGAGGAAAGAACAAGACCGGTGGTTATGCTCACAGCTTTAAAATCACACAATGCAAAGCCACAAACAAGCCGGCGTTACTGCCTGCAGGCCTGCGCGTACGGCAACACAACCGAAGCCTGTTGTTAGTTAGCATGTCTCATGTCTATATCAGTGGTAAAGTGGACATGCATATTTGCACCCTAAATGAAAGCAAGCTACATTGAACTGTAACATGCCGGCCTGGTTATCCATTCACCACAATAGCCGGGACCACGTGACGTACGAAATACATCATTCCTGCTGCTACTGTGTGAAAACGGCCCGAGAAGCTGGCAGGGCGAGCGGAGGGGTCACAGAGAACCACTTAGCGGCTACGCTAGGCTAATCAGAAGTGAGAGGTCAGTGCCAAACCGTGTGTGCTTAACCCCTGCGCTTCCTGGAAACTGTGCTCTCTGGAGGAGGATGAAGGAGACGACGAGCGCACATTTTCCACAGCTCGGGAATCCCTGAAGCTCTGGGGACTGGACGTATCCCTCTTTTTCTCTTCATTCGTTTCCTCCCAGTCTCTCTTTCCCCTTGCTCTCACCACTTTCAATGAGCTGCATCATTACCAGCAGATTTAAACACAGGGTAGATGAAGAGCAACATAGGGAAAGTGAGGGGGCACGGGTGGGTTAAGGGCGGGCATGTTTGTGTCTGTTACGCACTGGTGTCAGCAGGGAGACAGATTGGTGAAGTATTTCCTTGCCTGTCAAGAGGAAAGGCCCTCTCACAGGAGGGCTCAGACATCATAAATCCTCTGTGATTCTTTCCCTCTCTCTCTCCCTCTCTCTCTCTCTCTCTCTCCTCTCTGAGCCCAAGTATAGTTGTCGTGTCGAAAACAATCTGATTCATAATTTCCCCTGAGTGGCTTTCTGAATTAGCCCCTCACACAGCTTAGCAGGCCTCACTTTCACACGGTCTCTATTCATCAGCGTCTGTGGGCTCACACTCCAAACCTGCGGTAACATCCAAGCCTGTCCGGCACCCAGAGCAGACACACTGGCCTGTCTCCGCTGTTACTTCATTAAACTCTAACCGTGCCATTTATCTCTGCAATTCTGTCATGTATTACTATGTGAAGTATTATGTTTGAGTACTGTTTTATGGGGCCTTTATTGTGAAATACCATAGACACCCATACACCCACTTAGGTTCTTTCACACGCTCTCACTTGGCTCTATATATATTCTTCCATCAAAAGCAGCACAGCCCCCGATCATTAACATTCTTACATTGAAGGGCAGTTTTATCACTCCAACCACACGAAGCAGCCGCCCCCTTTGAAGCTGAGTATAGTCAGCATCGGCTCTTGTGCTTGCTGCATGTCTATCTGCAGGATGTCCAACTACTGCTAATCTAATGAGAACTCTCTCGCTGTGTGAAGTAACCACACGCAATGGACTCTGTCCAACAAGTATGAGCAAAAATAATCAGATCTGGTCGTTTGAGAGCGAGAAAGCCACTGTGTATCCGACAGAATGATTTACACCCTCACCTCTGGACCAGTTCACTCATCAGGCCGTACGTGTCCTTCAGATTCTGTGCTGGATGGGGAAAACCTGCTGCCTGAAGCCCTCCTGGCAGGCAAAATGTACAAGTCCTGTTCACACAAACTGACACATATGACAAATTAAGTCACTAAATATAAAAAAATATAGAGAGAGATACATAGGTGTCAGCCAATATTTATTTATCCTGCACATGGCTGCCCTCTTCTGGTCTTAGTCCTTTTAAGTGAATCCTAAAGTGGATGGTTTAATGTGTTTTAATATCTAAGCATAAAATGGAGAATTTTGCATGTTGTTATTGCTGTAATTTATTGTATCATAAGTATTTTTGTATTAGAATTTCTTTACAGTTTGCAGTGATAGGAAAGTAGTGGAAAATGTTGTTGGTCCAGTCACGAACTAGAGATTTCTCAGTTTACTATGATGGGGTGTCAATTTGGATTTGGTGAGAGGGAAGACATGGGCTGACTTCATCAGGTCAGGCCTAAAACAACAACAGCAACTGCTCTCTGACTGCATAGAGGGAGGCATTCACCGACACCCCAGCTCATACAAATGTGGGCATCCTACAAATCCGACTTTTCGCTGAAGCCACCGCATCGAACAGCGCTCTGGTGCTCTGCAGATCTGTGCAGTTGCTCCACTCCCAACAGGAAATGTTTTGAATTTTAAAATGTTTTTTTCCTCTCTGCCATCAGAGGGCACAGAGCTAACACAACTCAGCTGTAGGCTACAGCGCTTTAGAATACTTAAGTAAGAAGAAGCCGGAGCAACCGGAGCAACCGGTGCAGCCGCTGTGTCATACAGTGCACAGGCAGTTTGGGGATGATGTAAGGCTAAACGGGCTTGTAACCTGTGTATGTCATACATAGCTAACATTTCAGCTGTACATAAAAGGTCAGGTGCTACAAAAAAGTGCTGGGGTTCCGCTTGTGGACTCATTGCCCTTTGGTTTCCCCCTCGTTTGACTTCCTCCCCTCTCAGGTGCCGCAAGAAGCAGAGAGGGTCCCATGTGTTCGCTCATCTGTCCCTCGACACACATTCCCTAAACAAGCTCTCTCCAAAACACTGCTGGTTGCCATGGCAGTGCTACTGGCCTGAGTAAATAAGAGGGGAATAATGTCCTTAGAGGAAGGGAGTGTTGAATGTGGTGGAGGCAGTAATGTGTGTGTGTCGTTGCCACTGTACTGCCTCCATGGGAGAGCTGCCTGGCAGAATCATTACGGCCTGTGCAAACATATACTGACGTCTCGACTTAAGTCAGCCCTGCCACACACGAACATGCACACACACATGTTTTTCTAGTGTCCATCACAGTTAATTGGTGTCACTGTTATGCAGATGCTCGCTACTCGCCGCTGTAGCTGAGCCACATGTGCTCATTATTCTAATTGCATATTTCCTCATGTTTGTTTACAGAATGGCTACTTGTATCTGAAATAAACCACATCTACCGACTCTGACTCTTTAGCTTGTTTAGTCTGACGCAGGCATGCGAACATACAGGTAAAGCATGTTTAGTCTGGTTCATTATTTTCCCTTTAATTTCCTCTAAATACGAAGTCAATTAAATTAAAGGGAGCTTGGAGCGTCCACTTGCCCCAAACCAGGTTATGAGTCAGCGTTAGGTAATGAGGCACACACGTATCCATGTACATTAGCACACTACTACTCTGAGGCACTGCTATTGAGATTTCAGGTGAGTGCATTTGTTATGTTATGTTATTATCGTAGTGCAGCAGTGTGCACACAGAGGCAAATGTGTCAGCGTCCCTTATTAAAAATGCTCTATATGATATCCAGAGCACTAGTATAGCAGCAACTATAGTCTATGTAAATACACCGTATAGAGGAGTAATGTCTACCTGAGCAGTGAATGAGGTCTCTCTCCCTCTGTGTGCTGTAATACAAGCTTCTCCATGCTTTGCTGACATACCCAGGCTAACCGTGCTTGCTTTTAGTGCATGTGAGCTGAGCAGCTGATAGCACCATCCCGACCACCGATGCCGTTGCGGAAGCATAGCACCCACCCTTCGGTTCCTCCCCAGGTTAACACTGTCAGCTCTGTCAACAGTTCTGCCATTGTTTTCACTGTTAGCTTTCACCACCAAAATTATCCCAACTCTCGAGATCTAAAACTCAAACTGACATTGAAGAACCCTGAACATTGAAGATCTCTCTCTGGTGTATCCATGACTACTGAGGACATTACACTGATTTACTAATCCTAACCTTTACCCTAATCTCAACCTAAACCTAATCTAACCCGAAAGAAAGAAAGAAAGAGAAAGATATTCCTTTATTAGTCCCACAGTGGGGAAATTCAGTTTTACACTCTGTTTTTCACACACAGTACATATACATGCGTCAATGGAGAGATGTCAGAGTGAGGGGGCTGCTCCTGACAAGCGCCCAGAGCAGTTGGGGGTTTGGTGCCTTGCTCAGGGGCACCTCGGCAGTGCCCAAGAGGTAAACTGGCACCTCTCCAGCAACCAGTGTTGGTCTTGGTCCATGGTCTTGGTCCATGGGGGTCTTGAACCCGTGACGTGACCTAACCCAAGTCCTTACAGACTGAGCTACTGCCGCCCCCGAAACCAAGTCCTCACCCTAAAATATGGGGATGTGCATTTTGTCCCCAAAAGGAAGTCCCCACAATGGCTATGTAAACAGATTCATGTCCACCCAACATGTAGTAATACATGCCAATACACACAATACACACACACACACACACACACACACACACGCATACATGTGTGCACGCACACACACAGATCACCACTGAAGCGGCTAAATGCCAATTAGACGCCGATGAGAGACATGAATGGAGGAATGTAAGACTAAGCGAAACTCTAGTCCTTGCTTATCCAAAGTCCACTGTGGGTTCCATTTTTCAGTCTCAGACTTGGAGAACATAGTGGAACCTGCGGACCCTCCTGCTAGACCTCAACCCCACTGGTTGCATATCATATTGTCCAGCAGTAAAACTTACTGGGTGGGGTTACTTGATGTATCCCTGCTTTAGTTGGCACCAGTTTATGTGTATATACGTGCATGCACATGCACTTATATTCATATGTGCATGTAGAGTATGAGTGCAGTATGGTACAGTGTGATCATGTGGTGCACAAGCATACTTGTCTGAGCACTCATGGCTTTGTTATTGCATAAATAAACCAGTGATTAATGGAGCTCAGCACTGCAGATGAAAATAAAAATGTCTCCGGTCTTTTAGGGATTTAGTTCATTTGCGATGTTGCAGTATGAAAGCATTCTGCCAGATACTAAGGTTTCAGACGAAATAATCTTTGATTCAGTTTGGCCTACTTTTCAAACTCTTTATTTCAGGT
This sequence comes from Pterois miles, assembly GCA_947000775.1. Classification (NCBI taxonomy): domain Eukaryota; kingdom Metazoa; phylum Chordata; class Actinopteri; order Perciformes; family Scorpaenidae; genus Pterois; species Pterois miles. Next base: position 14,755,177 of record CAMQGK010000341.1, read on the forward strand.
CTCATAATCCCCTCAATTTTCTAAAGTCCCAGTTCTTATGCCAGCTGTCTTTAAACGTACATGAATATCATGTAATTTAAAAATGTCAGCTTCATCAAAGTACAGGAATGATGACAAAGAACACCTTTAAGAGATTTAAGAGACTTCTGCAGCACATGTGATCTGCCTGTGAAGTTTTTCTTTCCACATAGGCAATAACAACAGAAAGAAAAGGCTAGAAGTGAAGTTAACTAGAGCCTTGGTTACCACTAGGTAGCTTAAAAACAATCCATAAAACACACCTCAGTGCACTTAATAAAGCATGGCTGGAACACCCATCGGACCAATTCACTTGCATGGCAGAACTACCCATTGCATCATCATAAAGCAATGACACCCTGGTCTATCTAAATCATATGACCCCACCCAGCTCTCACTTCTGGCCCAGAGGGGGCCCCCAGGCAGAAGCTAGCCAAATCCAGTTGGCCCTCCATCACGTACCTAATCATCTGGGGTCCAAAGACCACATCTGGAGCTAACCAAGACCTCCAGGCCTGAGGCGAGCCAGCAGAGTGCAGCCTGTCATGGTCAACACATGCTGCGGCAGAACAGCTAAAGCACCTGGGCTCTGGATAGTCCAAAGCCTGCAGGCGCAGAACACGGCAGAGTGATGTTTCAATCTGCATCTCAGATTAGGAACTTAATTGTCCATCTGCAGCTAATAATTTCTTTTTTAAAATATAAAATATATTTCAACCCTCCCTGTTCCTGTCTGTTCATTTCGAACGTGTTAGCGTTGTGTAGACAGGAGAATGGCAAGGCTGTCTTTTCTAAGCATTTGGGAAAAATGCGTCTGTGTGTGTGGTCATCTGTGAAAGCTGTATATTTGTATGCACATGATTACACTATGTGTGTATGTATTGGCCTGCGTGTTGTACATGTGTGTGTTGGGAAGCTCTTGGCTATAAGTGTTTATGATTATTCTTTATCTCCAAGCCTTCATGAGCATTAGCGACATGAGTAAGGATTGTGTCAGTCTCAGCACCCCATAAATCTCCTCCCCACCCTGTCCCTGGCTGATGACACATGTCTCTGTCTCGCTAAACATCTTGTTCCAAAACGTTACTTGTTCCAAATGCCACGTCAGTAAGGAACACATTTTCATTAGCGGAGCAGAACGCACACATAGCTTATATATACAGTATACCCACACACAGAACAGGCCCATGAGCTAAGGACACACAATACAGGGAAACAAAGCATAATAGGCACAATCTGAAAAGCGCTTTGTTATGTAATCAACTTTTTACAGAAGTTGCTACACAGTAGTCCTGCACAGTCTGAGGAAACTTCAGGGTGGACCCGCAAATGAGGCTATGTTATATAAAAGATATTGAGGACAGCATGAGAGGGACAGATGTGAAGCAACAGGAGGCACAGCGGCTGCCAAATGGAGAGAGCTTATGTGTTGGTGTGGTCTCCAGGTACAATTAAGCAAACAGCCTATTATCAGCAGCTATGATGGATGTACAGTACAGTAGCAGGAACACAGGCCTTTCCCCCGGATGCCTTAAATCCACACTCAACTGAGACATCATTGAAGCATAACCTAATCTCTGCATCATCTGACATTTTTTCCCCAGGATGCTTAAATGTGTATCCACCTGAGAGACATAAATCACTGACACCAGACCAAGTGAGCGAGAGCCAAACACAAAACCTACATCAGAGAGAATCGCCTTGGCACAGTTGTCAATCACGTCTTGGCAAAACACACCAGAAGTGGAGGAGAAAACTGCAGGAAATGATGGATATTGAATTAGGGGAATAACAAATACACTAGAGTTAGCGTGGCCTTCGCGGGTAATTCTGTTTGATGGCTTTAATAAGCCACCACTTCCATTTCTCGTCGTAGGAGCCTTGTAGTCTTATCAGTGGGCAACTTCGGGGAATGAAAAGTGAAACCAGCGCTAAAGTGCCTTAAACTTGCATTCTTTCTAATAGCCAGCAGGGGGCGACTCCTCTGGTTGCAAAAATAAGTGATTGTATAGAAGTCTATGAGAAAATGAGCCTACTTCTCACTTGATTTATTACCTCAGGAAACACTGTAAACATGAGTTCATGGTCTCAATCTCACTTTCAAGTCTTCTTCAATACAGCATGGCGTTCATTTAGTAAATTATGGTCCCATTTAGTGTAAAATAGACCATAAAGCAGGGTATGCTTTAGGGCTACTTTGTCCTACTTTGTGTACCTGTGTTTTCGTCTTAGAGCTTTAACCTTTTTGGTTGCCTGAAAATGTCTTATTCAGCGTTTTGTTGCACTTAGCTCCACCCTCTAGTGTCATTTCTATTTGCAAAACACCAAGATGTCGAACTTGAGGCTTCAAAACATCAGTCAAGAAAGTAATGGGTGACGTCATGGTGACTGTCCAATTCTTATATACAGTCTATGAGTATATACAATTTTGTATATACTCAAGTGGCCATTTGGCTAACCTGTAGGATTAAGGTAAGAAGTATGCCCTGCATATCCTGGATGGAGTACGCCTCAGAAGTGATATTGTCACACTTACAGTGTGAATTTTTGAGAAGTGATGGATGAAGAATTATTGTTTGGAATGAAAATAAACTCCCAATTTCCCTGCATGGAACACACTTTGGTGTCAACACATTTTTAGCACCTTCAACATAGAGGAAAATAAGCATATTAAATGTTTTTACTCGGCCCACCCGCAGACATATGTTCAGATTTGCAGCCAAGTAGCCATTTGCCTGTCACATGCAAAGAGATTGGCAGCAAATTTGCAAAAACAGAAAAAAAATTGTTATTTCTTTGTGATGCTTTCTCTGGTAATGATCAATATTGGAGCACAGAGATTGATTTGCAGCCAACAGCACATCATCTTCATCAGAGTCTCAATGGACAAAGAGATGCGGCAAATAAATACATATACAGTATACTGTAAAGACAGGTTTTCTATGCTTCTGCGCTGATTTCAGGTTGTCTGTCTGTCTGTCTGTCAGCCCATCCATCCCATTCTGGTAAACATAATATCTCATGAACACATTGAGGGAATTTCTTCACATTTGGCACAAACGTCCACTTGGACTCATGGATGAACTGCATACATTTTGGTGGTCAAAGGTCACCGTGACCTCAAAACTTAAGAATTCATACACTAATTATGACAATTTCACACAAATATCTAATAAGATGAAATGAAGTGATGACATTTTGGACAGACGTGGACGTAAACAGCAACGTGTCAGTTTGGCAGAGGCATACAACTGGTAATTCTGGCTTCCTGTAGACGTTTGCTATAACTGATCTGAAAAGCACCTCATCTGGCCCAGCTGGAAGATGCACAACAGATTTCAAAAAATCTATATTGTTGACCATTTACTAAGTCCCACCCCTCAAACGCAGACTGGCCAATCATAGCATAGCATCTGCCTGCCCAGGGACAGAGTCCAGCAACCATCCAGCTTTGCTCCATAGACTCTCATGCAATTGTTTCAGATATTCTCCATTTTCAGGCAGATTACGAGCTAGTCAGGGTTAAACATTGTGTAATAGTGATACCAGAGAAGTTGGAAGGAGATATACATTTCTAAAAGGTTACGTTTCTATATAAAAACCTATGGAGCTAGCATTAGCAGAGTATAGCACACCATTAACCAACATCAGCCATTCTATACTAACCAAGCTGCTGAAGCTATACTTTGTAACATGGGTTTATTGACTTTTCCCACTGTATTGCTCTAATTTAGATTTTCCCCCCCTTTCCCACACACATGGTCCCTAGGAGCGCTGGTGAGGGCCCCAGGTAGACCCCCAGACCACTACTGTAATCTCATCATCTACTGGACCAATAGGCTGCCGGAGAAGAAATGTTGAGCACAGGTCAAAACCTCAACAAACACACATGGTTATAGTCACACACATACACAGTTGTGACTACGCAGAGACCCTTCAGTCCCTGTAAATGTTTTTGTTCAGTTCCAACCACAAGAACATGAGCTCAGTCTCGTTAGCTGGAAAGCTGAGTCCCTTTTGTTTAGAAGAAAGAGAATAATGGCTTGTTGGAAAGGGTTACCCTGCTTCACTTTCATGCCGGTGGTTGTTACGGATTTCTGGGGATTTAGCATAAAGCCCTGTGAGGATCATGTCATTGTTCGGAGAGGCATGGATACACGGGGAATGGAATTCACAGAACTTAGGTAGAGCTTACGGTTCAACATGTTTGGAAATGATGATGGAGAGATTAATGTGTAAAATCAACTGTAAGCATGCCTATTGTACCATGCAAAGACATTCATTTCAATGTGTATGCGTGCATGCATATGGGCATTTTCATAATCTGATGCTTGTGGGAAAATGTATAGCCTCAATACAGTACTCCTGCTTAAATATACGAGAGAGAGATCTAGATAAGATCTGCGGAAGTGAAGGGAAAATTTGGGAGTGATTCCGGAGAGTTGGAGGCTGGGATGTGAGGAGGTAGAGAGACGGGTTTAAGGGATAAGGATGACCCCACCTCCTAATAAGAGCCTGAGAGGATCAGGTATACAGATTGTTGGCCAGGGAGCAAAGTAGAATACGTGGCTGAGAATATTAGTGAAACACTGCAAAAGCAGGCTAAGCGACCAGCACGGAGACGAAGACAAACCACATGCAGAACGCACATGCGTGCATGTACGTCTGTGGCGTAATTAAATTCCTCACACACACACACACACACACACACACACACACACACACACACACACACACACACAGGCAGATGCACAGTGAGTCAACACAAGTGTTTAAATTCCAGGGAGACATCTGTAATGAGGACTGAGTCATTTGGATCTAATTATGGGCAACCAAGTGGAAAAGTTGGGAGTAAATCAACTCAAAGTGATTTCAGTAAAGAAAACTCAATTCCAGAGTGTAAACTCAATTCGCCATAAATTTAATTAATGTCAGTTTAAATGGAGGCACTCAGCTGATTGTGCGTCATAAAACATTAGTGAGGTTTCAGCTTCACTGTCTCTCGAGCTCTCTCATTAGTCTTTCTTCATCTCGCAACCCACAAGTGTGGAGCGAAGAAGCAGTGCTCTACTGCCATCTTGTGTCTTCTTATGCATCCTACAACAGACGAGAAAGTCCTCAATTCTGCATGTTGCTATATTCAACCATGATGAACAACCTATGCAAAAATGTACACAATTTTTAGGTAATGATGCTGATTAAGTTAATCATATATGAATATGCTGTATGAACCCATCTATGCATAACTGTTTCCAACTTGGGGCAGTTACTTTCTGAAGTAGACACGACAGTATATGGCAGTAGTTTTCAACCTACAGGTCAGGACACCTCCAAGAGGTTGTCATGAGATAAGTTTAAGAGGTTGCAAGATAATCAAAAGATTGTAAATAGAAAAAGGCTTCTTTTTGCTACACAAAAAATATGTTTCGTTTATCTTTTAAAACATTTCACAAGCCATAGTCCCTTTGGCTAGTCAGAATCAGAGATTCTATTTATATTATTATTTATATTTGTTATGTATTTAGCCAGTTTTGGTTTCACAGTGCAGTAGACCACATTAAAAAATGTACTTTACATTTCTACGTTTACAACAGTAAATTAATCTTTTCTGTCTCAAGAGCTGGGAAAGTGTGGACTTCGATATATATATTGTTTTTTCATTTTGCCACTGAGGAATCCCATATCTGAAATGGCATTTTTTGTGGACTTCATTAAGCATATTCTGTATGTTCTCTTTAGCTCAGATGTCAAGCAAACATTGAACATCAACAGAAGTCCAGGTAAGTCCTCTCCCACTCATATTAACCTGTCATTTACCTGTGTCCATCTCAAATTCCTGCTAAGGCAGCCTGTGTTTTGGTTCACTTGGAAACAGTTGTTTTTGGCCACACAAATACTGCATTTTCATTACTGCCTAATAAACCACAACTGAGGTTAAACTGCACCACAGTTCGATTAAAATGGACTTAATGTCGGCTTGATAAAGTGCCCTTGATCTTTACTGGATAATTTCATCTCTTTTGGCCTCTAAAAAGCTTTCTGCAAGCCTCACAGCTTGCAGAAATACTGAATGTAACCTGTAACAAGTGATTGCAAGAGGACATAGCTTTCTTTAAGGGGGTCACAAGCTAATGGTGTTTGGGAACCACTGGTACAAGGCACACTAATGGAAACTGCACTGTGTTCATATTTCCTCTAGATGGCCATAGCTACTAACTGCAGACCAGAGGGTCAGAGAAAAAAGGACAGTATGCAGCACAGCAGGATACATTATACAGTATGTGCATGGAGGTCAACAAAAATCAGCACTCTTGCTGATTGATTACATCCTAATGAGGAAACAACAGCGTTCCAGTGGTTGTAACTGGAGACTTGTGCATGCTATTGTGTGAAGGAAAAGTAAAATAATTCAGACAAAAAACAAAACCAGATATACTTCATGTATCTGAGACAAATGCTGCCATGAAATGTGCAAAGTTTGAATTACAATCAAGTTATCAAGGCATCAGTTGAAGACTCTCCAAATAAAGTGATCCTCACCTATCAACCACATGACAGATTCTCATGCATATTCCACTCCTGCAGGTGTCATTAGTGTAAAAAAACAGCTCCAGACATCTGACGACAAGTATCATGTTTGTACAGCGGGGCTGACATCGATCTGTCTGCCACCTCGCTATGAATCACATTAAGCAGTTAGAGTTGGGAGAAAATGGAGAGGTTAAAAGCTAATGACTTGAGAAATGAATGAATTTAATACTGGCGGGGTTTGCATAAATTAAGCAACATGGTTGGTGGAATGAAATTAAGTTTAAGGAGAGCTGCTCGTGAATAAAAATGTCCCATAATTTTACTTATGTAAGGCATAAGGCACATACGTTTATTGCAATCTTTGCAATAAATACAAGAGCAGGGCTTTATGTTCAGGTTGCTATAATAAGTTGTGGATAATAAAAGAAGAAGACATTAATCACAAGGGTAGATTTGTGTTGGAGTTGACGGTGCTGGTATCAGTTACTCTTCCGTCTTTGCTCTTTATTCTTCGTCTGGTGTTCATGGTGGTGACAGGATCACATTAATTTTGATTTAGCTCCTTCTGTACGCTCTCAGTGTCAGCTGTACTATATATATGGCTGTTTGTAAGTGATCTGAGCTGTAAGTGTAAGAGTTGCTGATGCTCTTGAAATCAAATCCCTATCTCTGGATTACCCCTCACCTGTTCCCAATAAACACTTTATTGGAGAGAACATGGGCCCATATTTGTCCATATCCTCTTGGTTCTATGTTCTCCTAATTCATTACAGACAGTGCACTCCACACACACACACACACACACACACACACACACACACACAGTGTCTCAGTGGTCGATGCCTATTTCTGTGTCCCTGACCGTATCAGTTTTGTAAATACTTTTGGGACCACAATTCTTGGAGCTGGCCTTACTTTCATTTTTCTTTTTTTTTTTTTAACAACTACAATGAGCAACCCAGCCCGTTCGGGCTTGCCACCAACTGGCAGTGCCAGCAGGCTGCCCCCTGGACCTTGGAGCGGTATCAAGCAGACCGGTCCAGTATCCCAGCAGCCAAAACCCAACAGATGCACCGCACAGAAGCCGACATCACAAAATCAGGGGACTAACATTTGAAATGTTCTCCCTCACACATAAACACACATCTATTCACATCTAAATATAAACACTCCCTCGGCTCGGGAGTTAGCAGATGAGTGGAAATAAAATCTGGTGTATCAATTTAATCTCCGCTGATTTCTTTTTGCCTTTGAAGGATCTGTTTCTGCATGGCTTTACTTTTTCAACAAAAGCTGAATTTGTGAGTTAGTAGACGAGAGTCCTGCCGGTGCGTAGGGATGCACTGATCCAACTTTTCAGTCCTGATACCGATACCTGGGCTTTGGGTATCAACCTATAATTAATTAGCTGTATGCCTCTGTGTGGAAGTGAGTAGGATCATTATTTTATGTGTGGAATCAGGCTTGACTTAAGTATATAAACATAGAATTGGATTGAATAGATCTGCCCCATTGTCACCGATACCCAATGCAGCCATTTGAGTCAAAATCAGCCCAATATCCGATCGGTATCGGTGCATCCCTACCAGTACAGCACGAGTTGATGTTTTATGCAAGTATGAGAAGCATTGCAGTATACTTATTATTAATAATTCAGTATATCCTCAAGATTTTTTTTTCTTGTCTGCATGTGTGCATCAGGCAGATGAGCAGCTCCTCGTGTCACTGTGATCCAGATCCACCACACCATTTTTGCAATGTGGGAAATCTGGACAGATTAATTTATGAAAATCAATTATTAATTTCCAAAAAAAAAAAAAAAAAAATCAATGGATAAGGAAGTGCATTAATGAATGAAATGTCAAAAGGGAATAAAATGTCATTGCACACAGTTCTGCTGTAGCTGTCATCCAGGAAGAGAATCTGTCATGTCACCATCCAGTATCTCAATACTGGCTAATATCAGCTCTGTCACCTGTCACTGTCAAATATCTACTTCTAAATCAAATCTGCCTTTTTTTCCTCCTTTGTATCTGTCTCTTCCTCTCCGTCTCTAGGCAGCGTCTAGATGATACTCTACAGCGCCCCACAACTGATCAATGCGATGCCACGAGGACAAAACAGTGCTGTGCCAACAGATGAGACGTTCAGAGAAGAATACAGTATATACAGACGTCAGACACATTTTGCTGCTGTTCTTTTTTCATTTGAACCTCTTTCCGAGCTCTGTGCCTTCTCCGCAGCTCGCTCATGCAACTCTAATAGTGGATTAGTTTGGGCTTGTAAATGCTGTAAAGCTCTGAGAATGAACATTGATCTTGTAGTTTAATGAGAACTAACACGGGGCAGATACCAGCACCCTCCCTCGCCTTTGCTCTCCATCTCTTTTTAACAAACTGACACACACACTTGCTCTTCTTTACTCCAAAGTACCTGACGATCACAAGATCTAGAAATTCTCATGTACACGTCAGCCGGCATCAGCGTTAAAGGTGATGCATTTTATTTGAGAAAATTACCCAAAGGCAAAAGTGAATGTTATGTTAGGAGGAACGACTTAACTGTCAAGGCAAAGGAAAAAAAGAAAAGTTAAACACACTCACGCAGGCACATCCTGCCCTCTTTCTCCAGACCAATGCTGGCACTATATGTCCTCAGGCCTGCCTTGGCTGGTGGTTTGATAAATTGGCCCTTTCATCTCGTCGATGTGCATTGTGTCAGTGGGTTCGTGTGCATTTGGATCTGTGAGTGCCTGCTTGTGTGTCTGTGTGTGTGTGTGTGTGTGTGTGTGTGTGTGTGTGTGTGCGCGCCTGTCTGCCTGGGTACATTGTCTGAGCTGTGAAGTGTTTGGCTTCCTCACTGAGGGCTGCTGTCACAGCCTCTGAAAGCGTGTAATAGGCGCCCATTCTGCCGGAATGAATGCACATCCATACACTGGCGAGAAAATGTGGCATTTCAAAAAGACTCGGGATAATCGAACAGAAAAATTAGAAAAAGGGGCAGAGCAATGTCATTCTTTTCAGCTAAGCTCTAAATTTGGTACATATGATTGCTTTGGGTGTGTGTTTGCAGTCCACAGTGAATTAATGGCATTTTTGATATATCACAGGTGGTTACTGTTGGCTGTGTGAAGCTCCAAAAACATGGCCTCTGTGAGTTGGACTGTGATTCATGGCTGTGTAATGGTGTCTTGGTTTGATTGGGGGTTTGTTTATTCAGATTCCTCAGAAATACTTCCTCCTGAAATAGGGGTTCATTTGCAATACTTTGGTTTTGCTGAGATAATGATTTGCAGAATCGGCCAGTTTTAACCCGAGTGTGTTATGTTTCGGCGGGTCTGCAGGATTAGACCTAGAGCAATACACCGCAATCAACCTCATATTGTAACTTGTCTGCTGACCACTCAGGTTCTTGCTTTCAGGCCCTCAGCATAATAATGTCTGCAGAAAAAATTCAGTATGAAGAAGAGAAACTGAAACCATAGGTGGAAATATTTACATAGCTTTAGCAGCATTTTGGTATTTGGCTTTTGTTACAGTGCAATAAGGTGGGGCTGCACCTAATGGTTATTTTCATTTGACAATCTCTTTTTTTTTTTCCAATGATCGTTTAGTCAATAAAAAGCAGGTAAATAAAGAAATGGCCATCACAAGTTCCCAATGTTTTGTCTAACTAACACTGTTTCAGCAATTAACAAGACTGTGGTAACACCATTCTCCTCGCTCAGATGTCATCCTTACCATAATACCACTACTTTAGGGGCAACGGCAGTCAGACAGCGGCTGGCAGCACCACAGTTTTGAACTCTGTGGCTCACAGTTTGACAAGCGGGTCAGAGAGCTAAAGCGTCCTTCAGGTAATATAAAAATGAGGAAGCCAGTGTTTGGCTTGTCCGTTCTAGGCTACTTTAGAAACATGGTGACGCAACACGGTGGACTACATGAAGAGGACCCGCTCCCTTTGTACAGTAGATATAAAGGGCTCATTCTATGCAAACAAAAACATGATTTCAGGTGATTATACACTAATGAAAACACAATATTATATTCCATTTCTGCTAATAGAGCCCCCAAAATATAATACGCTGATCCTTTCACAGTTAATTGTACCACTGATCCAAATGTGAAAAGAAAACACCACAGAACAGTTATTCATCTAAATCCCTGTACGAATATCATAGGACTCCCTGGTAACCAGTCTAGTCCTTCAGGAGAATGCATGCTTCAAAAACAGAAACTCACAGTAACTACACCACCCCATCCAAAAAGAAGCATGGCAGAGGAATGAGCCTATTCACAGTTGTCAGGCTACAGTGGTTCATAACCAATGTTTTAAAGGTGTGCAGCCCTTTAAACCATTAAAATTACGTCATTATGTGACAGGTGATCGGTGAATGCCGGAGACGCATAAACACTTGATGAGACCAATATCAGTGCCTGAAATGGGCCGGTGCTGGCACTCCTGATTTTTGTCCACTTCAGTACCCCTACTTCTTATTGCATACTGCCACCTCCTGGTGAGTCTAGGTATGCACCCTTTAAACACCCACGTAATGCTGAGAAAACAGCGCTGAAAATGCCTTTCATATTCCTTCTTATATCCAATTTAATCTGTAGGCCAACAGATGTCATATTTTAAGTTGGTTTTATTGTTGCATATATAATATTTAGGGCTGTTAAAGTGTTCAAATGGGTCCCTTGACCTCTGACTTCAAGATATGTGAATGAAAATGGATTCAATGGGTACCTACGAGTCTCCACTTTACAGACATGCCCACTTTATGATATTCACATGCAGTTTGGGGCAAGTCACAATCAAGTCAGCACACTGACAGCTGTTGTTGCCTGTTGGGTTTCACTTTACCATGTTATTATTTGAGGACGGCCCGGTGGGGCAGTGGTTAGCACTGCCGCCTCACACAAAGAGGTTCACATGTTCCCCCAGTGTTAGCATCTCTGAGCTCTCCAGCTTCCTCCCACAGTCCAAAGCCATGCACTTTAATTGATGACTCTAAATTGCCCGTAGGTGTGAATATGAACATGAATGCTTGTCTGTCTCTATGTGTCAGCCCTGTGACCATCTGGCGACATGTCCAGGGTGTACCCCTCCTTCGCCCAATGTCAGCTGTGGATCGGCTCCAGCCCCACCACAACCCCAAATGGAATAAGAGCTTACAGATAATGGATGGATGGATGTTATGATTTGAGCATATATTTTTATGCTAAATGCAGTACCTGTGAGGGTTTCTGGACAGCTTTTGCCATTGTTTTGTGTATACATACATTTGCATAAAGCAGCATATTTGCCCACTCCCATGTTAATCAGAGTATTAAAAACTAGACACATCTCCCTTTAAGGTACATTTTGATCAGATAAATGTGTGATTTGTGTGATTAATCATAGACAATTGTGATTAAATATTTCAATCAATTGACAGCAATAATAATAGAATTGTATCAAAAGCCACCAAATATGCATTTATGCACAAACTGTGGAAATATGTCATATGTAAGCCTGATGACGTGCATACAAACATACATCTGAAGTGGGTTCTGTAAAATATTGTTTGATTCCACTGGTTATGGGTTTTAGTTTTCTCATTATTTTGTCTCCATTTTTTTGTTCATTTATTGTTGTTTTCATTTTATCTGTGCGAGCACCTTGTAACTATGTTTAGAAAGGTGCTGAACAAATAAAGATTATTATTATTATGACATGGTGATGTCATACTGCTGAAATAGGGCACTGGCACCTTTTCTTTGGTCCTGACTATTATGCCATGGAAACGGCACATCAATATTACAGTAATTGTGAATTATGACAGAGTATGTTGGCGCTCTTTCAGCCTCAGTGTATTTTTATGTAAGATGATATTCAAGTGGGTGCACTGTGCGGAAACCGACTCACTCGACCAGTGCTCCCACTCACTCACCCAGCACTCAGCACACTATCACACACACTGCGTGTGAGCCGAGAGCGTTTTCTGTCTTTCATTCATCCCGCTGAAAGCTGCTGCTGCTCACACTTTCTTCTTCTTCTTCTTCTCTCCCCCCGTCCCTCCTCCTCTTCCTCCTCCTCCTCCTCCTCCTCCCTCACGCTGGGATAGCTTACTTTGTTTTGGTGCTCCCTCCGCGGTGCCTTTTGGTCGGAGTAGTAGTGGATGATATCAACAGAGCTACGCTTCTTCTAACAGCCACCTCCGCGATACTACGGACCGGAGCGGAGTCGTTAGAGGACACGCGCGTCACGACAGCACGAGAGCAGCGCGAGGGAGTTTATGTTTTTTTTATTTTTTATTTTTTCTTCCTTTTATTTTGGAGACGCGATTTATAACCAGAAATAAAAAAATCTATATTGAACAGCAGCGTTACCACCGGACAAGACTCCCGTTAAGTTTTGACGGATTTTACGGCACAGGTGCGTAAAAGGAGTAAATACAGACATTTGGCGGATGGTTGTCGGAGAGGAGTCGCTGCCTCTGCGCAAGGTGAGTGATGGACTCCAGTGGGAAATACTGACAGTGGCGTTTGCTCAACAGATGAATTATTGACCTGTATTGACCTCCTCTGGATCAGTTTCCTGTCTGAGCAGGATACTGACGGTTTGGGCACCTTAAATCACTCAATATCTGTCTGGGATTCCTGGTGGGATAGTGAGTATCGGAGTTTGTAGCAACCTCTGTAAACTTTGTGGTGTTTAATCTGTAGATAAATCTGAGGCATCTACATTTCCAAATGTGCAGCATCTAACTGCTGCATGATATTTTCTGTTGTGTTTCAAATATATTTCTTATGCGTCTTATAAAACAGTTTCTCATGAAAGCAGCGTCTATGCGTTTCTGGATTGTCTCAGGATGTTGACCACGAGGTGTTGGACTAATGTGATTTATAGTTGACACTTGGACTCTGGTCAATGAAATGTCATAAAATAGTGGCAAATTCCCAGAGTCTAAAGCCAGGTTCCCCAAATGTGTTGTCTAACAGTGCAAAAGCCCAAAGATATTCAGTTTACAGGGACACAAAGATGGGAAACAGGTGGCGTTTCTGCTTGATAAATAACTTAAATGATTCATCGATTATCAATATAGTTGCAGATTAATCTTCAGGCAATCGACTGTTTCAATAATTAATCTTATTTCCTTTCAGCTCTGGTGTAGTTTGAATGCATTTAGAGAGAGTTGGCAGCCCACTCTAGTTTGAATTAGATGCAGGGATTTTCCTCATGATTCAGAAACTTTTCACAGCAGTGCAAATCCAAGCTCTGGCACACCTTCAATAATGACTTTATGTAAAATATGAATATGAGACACATGTCATATATTATGGATTAGGTCTGATACTTGCTGCATCTAGTTTCTCTGGCTCGTATCCATCCTATTGAGAGCATGCTCATTGCAACTATTTGTCACTTTGGGAAGAACGCGTCAGTCTCACACTGAGTATCTGTGGTAGGATGATACCAGCTTATGGCCTTTACACAGCACTCGCCTGCCTGTCACCAGGACTGACCCCACACCCACACACACACACACACACACACACACACACACACACACACACACACACACACACACACAGTACAAGCTATCTCCAAATATCACTCATTCAGACACAATGAGGTGTCATGAAGTAACAATTCAATCTCTTGCTGCAGTCTGGGTCCAATTCCACATGTAGCCCGACCGCCTGAGCTGAGCTCCGCTATGCTCTGTTTACATACAGTTATTGATCAGCATGCGTTGTCTTCTACTGTACATCAGGTCACTGCAGCAGACAGGGCGGCAGAGTGTCTCAGAGTTACAACAGGAGAGAAATACACCTTCTGCACCGTATAACACCTACAGCTGAGGCTTATTTTCATTATTGTAAATCTGCTAGAAAATTGATTCATCATTTGGGCCATAAAATGTCAGACATTTGTGAAAAATTCCCCAGAGCCCAATAACACATTTTCAAAATGTCACCAGCACTAAACTGGATTGGAAATGATTAGTTGATTAATTGATTAGCAGCTACTTTGATGATTGGTTAATTAAAAGTAAATTCAAGAAAAAAATGACAAATATATTCTAGTTTCTCATAATTGGGAGGACTTGCTTCTTTCCTTTGTCTTGTGTGACTTTTGGCGTTTAGTTGGACACAACAAGACATCTGAAGACGTCATCTTGGGCTTCAGGAAATTGTGATGGACATTTTTCACAATTTTCTGACTTCATGTAGACCAAACAGGGATGTTAAGAATTAACCATTTAATCGATAACCAACATTAAGCATTTTAACCGATTAACACTATTGGTTGAAACAGTTAAAAGAAGTATTAATAAGTAATCAGACGAGTGGCTCGGCACTTTAAGGACATAAGCTGGTCCACTTTAAGAGAGAGTCGGCACAGATACAGGAAGTTGGTTCTGGACTTCCAGCTGAGGAGTTTTAGCGTGTATCCTCGTAGCATTTATTCACAGACAAACAAACTGTACACACAGTGTCTGCTACAGCTACGCTCACAGCTATAACAAACACACACACTCACGCCCCACACACACACACACACACACACACACACACACACACACACACACACACACACACACACACACACACACACACACACACACACACACACACACACACACACACACACAGTCTATCAAAATGCTAATGCTCCCGGACAGTGAACGCAGCACTGTGGCTGCTACAGTAGCTTTCACGACGGTGAACTCTTGACTCAGTTGTCTGTTGTGCTCATATACTGCAGCTGCAACGCTGCATGCAAGGCACAAATCTTGTCGGTTAACAGTTAATAATCAGTTAATGAGGGTCAGTTATCAGTTAAGAAAATTGTTCAAAATTAGCATCCCTAAAACCAAACAATCTATTAACTAAGATAATAATCTGCACATCGATCGATGATGAAATAATAGTTGCTTGCAGCCCTATCATAAACCCAGAAATGTCTTCAAAAATGACTTTACAACTAATCACATCTCTGTAGATTGTCTGTGGTATCGCAGTAAAGCCAATGATATTGATTGTAACAGCTCGTATTTATGTCACTTCTCACATACTGCCCTGCCTGTAACTTTAGAGCTAATGTGAATATTTTAAGAGGAGCAAAAAATACAAAAGAAAATAAAGCTAAGTTAATTAGCATGTTCACAATGTGGAACATATGCAGAGAAGCTGCTGCCAGCTCGTAGCTGTCTAGAAGTACAGAAGCCTATTTCATTCTCCCTCTGTCTGTCTCTCATGAGGTGTTGAACCGCATCTGGGGGGAGAATCTGATTAACCGACTGGCATAATTTACACCGTCCTGAAGGAATAAAAGGAAAAGCCATGTTGTTCTTGCAAAGTGCCTGCTTGCCTTTTATACATACAAATAATGCACACACACACACACACACACACACACACACACACACACACACACACACACAGAGTCCGAGAGCAATAATTGCGAGGCAGTGACGCTCCTGAAAAGTGGCTGCTGCGTCTTCATTTTTTAATAGGACATGGATTGATTGAACGGGTGCGTACGTGTGCGTGTTTGTGTTCATAGGTGTGCGAGTGCTCTAGTTTCTTTAAGATTGATGGCGCATCATGAGTAGGTGTGTGTCTTTTGTGTGTGTATGTTTTCCTCCAGGAGTGCTCCATAGCAACAGGCAGCATATCTTCTTCAAATCTTTTTTTTTTTCCACACAACATATGCTCTGACCTTTGTGATGACTGTGTGCATGCCACTCTTTGCATGGGTGCATCTGTGTTAATGTGTGTGTGTCCATGTACATCAATGTGTGGGCCATTTGCCCTTTCTTAGTGTATATTCATTAATAGCTGCATAATCGCTAATATGGAGCCGCCCGCTGTGCCTGTCTACACGATCAAGATATTGGATCGGTCTGTCTCATAGCAGCATCAGTGCGGTGCCAACATTTTTTAAAGAGGCTTTTTGTGCCTCTTTTCCGTTCAGACAAAGCAGATATCGTCACAATTGTGCAGTATTGACACTAATTTGGCAGTTTATCTTTTTTAGACTATTTCATGTATCTCACAGCGGGAACAAGAAAGACATATTTAATATATATCTTGACACGGTTGTTGTGCTATGTTAATATCAGTGTTAACATAATATAACTGGTTGCATATTTCATATCCGGGAAGAGCAGACAGAGCTCTTTAGAAATCAATTTTCTTTTGCTCCATCACCATGTTCGGAAACTGGCCTGCTGCCAGATAGGGAGGGGATGAGGGAAGGAGAGCGGGATATTGTGCGTGCATTAGTGAATGAGGAGAGAAAAATATGCTTATCAGATGTAGAATTCACTCTTTTCCATCTCTGAATGTCTAAATAAGTTATTTGCTTTCTCAAAACTTCATAGACATTCTCAGAGACACACCAAGGAATACATGCAAGAAGAAACACAGTATGTGCACTTGATCATATGTAAAAGCTTCCTATTTATATAGGCTAGGGTGCTGCAAGGTCATGCCCTATTTAATCCATGCCAGTGTGTGTGTGTCGCACAGCATGCAGTCCAAGCTCACACAGCATATTCCTTTGTATGCATGTGTATGTGTGTGTGTGAGATGCACAGCGTGCAGTCCAAGTTCATAGCAATAGCAAATTCCTTTCTGTGCATGTGTGTTTGGCCATAATTTACACAGCACATGAGCAAAGCACAGTATGACATTTATCTGTATGCTATCTTTGTAGATGAGGGTATTGTGTGCATGCGGAGACTATATTACTCCAATAACAAATAACTCACCGCTCTATTGTAGAATCTGTGTTGAATGTGTAAAGGCTGATGGTCCCTCTAGCATTTCTTGGAAATGGTTCTGCAAGGGAAAATAAACAAATGTTGTGGTGTGAATGATGATGAAGAATACGAAGTGCGATAACGAAAACATGACGAATCTACGCATCTTAATTCTTATACTTCCTCTAGAAACTGTTCACCTGACCTCTCAGGGCACTAAGTGGTGAGACTCCAATCTGGTTAAGCTCACAGAAGAAAAACAAGGGCTTCATACTGCCCTGACCAAGTGTTTGTCTATGAGTTACAGGTCAACAGGACAAATTGTGAACAATTGTGAACAACCCAAAAGTGGTGAAAACACAGACATTATGAACTCGGTCAGAACAATCTAAATCTACCATTAAAATGTACATGAATTAATATGTTATGCTTTGCTAATGTGTTCTAATAACAGGAAGTTGTTGACATAAATTCAACCAAAGCCAGTTAAAATAATTGCAAGTTGTGGACCAAAACCTTCCCTTTCATGTTAATCACTTGATGAGATCTTGCTGCGTCAATATCTTTGAAACGACTGGGTATACAGGTGTGAACAGGACTCAAATGCACGACTCACAGAGCAGATGGTTTTCCAAAAGATAAAAGTCTTTACTGATGTCAAAAGGGGTTCGGTACACAGGCAGGCAAAAATCTCAGGCAAACAAATCCAAATCGGCAGGCAAGGCAAGGTCATGAAACAGGCAGAGTATCAAAAAACACGAGAAGTCAAACACTAGGAAAAAAGGCTGGGACGCTATCACACGAGGATGAAAGACGAACTGGCAACATGAGGAAGGGAGGACACATTATATACCGGTGGGGGACGTGAATAAGGAGACACAGGTGGACACAATCAGGGGCGGGGAGGACAATCAGACACAGGTGAGATGATGAAAAGTAGGTCAGGGGGCGTGGAGACACACGGTGCACTGAATCTGAAATGAGAGGGAAGGTTAGAGATTTCAAAATAAAACAGGAAATGAACAATAAAGAAAATGAAAAGACAAAAACAAACATGACCTATGAGCTGACGGGCGTAACAATATGTATATATATGTGTGTGTCTTTTATACACATATTGTATGTGAACTTAAACTGAAAATTAGGTGCACACTAATGCCTAGTTAATGTTATTTTTGATATATATTTTAATCTAGTTGAAGTGTATTACACCGTATGTTGATTGTGAACCACACATAAACTGACTCATTTTATTACATATGCTTAGAACATGTAGAATTAATTTCATGATAATCAGCTCTGTTGTAACTTTTATCTCATCGACCCTGCAGTCTCAAAGACACGCACCAGCATGTCTGCTTCGTTAGTAGAAACCCCTCCTCCGTCTTGGATGCTCTCACCCGCACTGGATGGCTGTTTGATATGCTGATAATCTTATCCCTTCATTTAAGCACACTTACATATTAACATCCATACGCCTGTCTGTGCTGTGTTTGTATATTTACGTGTTTCGATAACAAGGTTTATCTGTGTTGTGTGACTGGTTGATTCGTTTTTATTCAGTTGATCAGTTCAGTGGTTGATGTCTTGAGTTTGATATGTATCTTAAACAGATGAAGCCCAGATTTCAAATATGAAAGAATTAATTATGGGACACAAATTAACTAGTTTTAATATAGAAAAAGATGTTTAACAAAAAGAAGCTGTATACTTGTCAAATGGGAAGAGAATGCTGTTTTCCCACCAACTTAACACCGCACTCCTTCCTCAACTGATAATAAGAAGTAGTCACAACTAGTCTGGTTGGTTCATCGGCTTTTGGAGCTGTGTCCCTTTGCTTCCCCTGGCAGTATCTTGCAGTGAATTTGAAATTGCAACCAACTGAAAGAGAGCTACAGTAGTCGACGCGAAAATGTGAAAAGCCCTCTCTCTGTGAATGGCCCTCTCTAGAGCCAGTTGATGTAGTAGTGTACATTATTTGGAGCAGAGCCAGTGGCATAGAGAGTGTGTATACGTGGGAAGTGAGTGGTGAAGTAAGAGAGAGAGAGCAGCAACAAGAGCGAGTAACATTACTGACTCTAGCCCAAACATAGAAATTTAACAGTATTTGGTTTGTCCGTTCTGGGCTACTGTTGAAATATGGTGGAGTAACATGGCGGACTCCATGAAGAGGATCCACTCCCTTTGTTGATAAAAATGGCTCATTCTAAGGTAACAAAAACATAACGATTCCTATTTTCAGATGATTATACACTAATGCAAACTTATTAATACTATATTCCATTTCTGCTGACAGATCCCCCTTATTGTTACACACACTGTTTTAGTTGCTCTTCTTTTCCTGTTGTTTTCAACATGGACTTTATTTCCTTTGTTTAATTACTTGACAGTTGATAGCTGTGATCAATGATCATTGATTGCCTCTCTGTTCTTGTAGCTCCAGTTTGCTGGAGGCACTGTTCTCTAGCAAACACTCGAGGACCAAGAAAGCTCTAACAGTTAAACCCAAAAGCTAAAATCAATTCTTTCAATGTAACTGCACTCACAGTGTCTTAGAGAACACAGCTACCTGCAGACTGAATAAGCTAAAATCTCTACAGTGTGAAAGTTACACTCAATCCCGAGGATCGTATGGTCAGCCCGGCACGAAAACAACAGAACTTGTCCTTTAACAGTATTGCATTTGCCTTACGTTACACTGACGTTGACCTGTGTAATTATTCCAGCACAGTTACACAGTAAACCATCACCAGCGGCCATACATACAACAGAAACCAAGAGTGTATTTGTTTCAGGTTTCATAGGAACACTGTAAAACAAAATGCAGTCACACACATGCAGAGACACACACCTTTTACAAAAGGTGCATTAATTGGCTGTTTTTAACCTTTGGCTTATTGTGGGGATGCCTGCAGGCATGGCAACTTACATTCACTCAAGTTAACACACAATGACAGACACTTAAACATATAGGAGACCTGTGACTGACAGTTTATCCTACAAGGATATTCGTATACATGTCCCCTCAGGACCAAAATACATCATTAACTGTCAGCTGTGTGGTACTGAAACTATTTATACACCTGCTTTACAGTCAAACCAGCATCTTGCCATAACATTGGTACTGGTCAAGTCTTCTGTGCAGCAGAACAATGAGCTCTTTTTACTAATTAGTAGGAGGGAAAGTGTCATATTGTTAATTAGCTGTTTGCAGTCATATCAGTTCAGTAATGGAGACAAATACAAAGAGAGTGAGCGAGGATTGCGATTTAGAGAAAGGAAAGTCATTACAAAGCATTGTTTGGCTTGTATCACTTCAGTTGTTCCGTTTATTGCAATTTTATGCCTGATTTGTTTTATACTTCTCTTTTTTTTCCTCCAATATCTTTTTATTTAGTTTATTAATTATATGTCTCACTCCAGCTCAGTCTCTTAGGTAATGAATGCCTTTGTGTTGAGGTGCATGTTGCCTCATGGGAAATCTGTTTGCCCCCTCCTCCATTTTGCTCTAATCTGCCACCTGGTATAATACATATTGCAGGGCTTGACATTAGCTTTTTCAACCCTTCAGGCAAGTAGCTGAGATGTTTTACTTGCTCACTAGCCATACTGACCTGTCTAAAATGGAAAATGTAGGCCAACCGGAAAATCTTTTTTTTAATATGCTCTCCTGAAAGCCACCAGACTCCATTGACAGAAACAGTCATTTTTGTAAAACTTTTGTAAAACACACTTCAACTTTTGTAAAACGCACTTCATTCAAACTCGACAGAAACACAATAAAACTCATCAAAACTACTGTATCTTGGTCAGTCTTTCCATTGTTCCAACTATCACCAACTCACAACTAATACTCATGTATTATAATTGTGTATTATATATGAAAATATTGATTATAATATCATTCTTAAGTGGTCTGCAGTCTCTGCTTTCAAAGGCAATGCATGTATAACTGTGTGTGTATTATACTGAGACGACCACATACAGCCAAAATCCTTGAAGAAAGTGCTTTTATGCTTAGTGCAATACCTTCATTCTTAAAAACCCTCTTTGCACGATCGCACCACTTTCTTGTTTTTGTTAGATCCTCAAACTTTGACATTAGTGCGGTCTCAAGTCCAATACACTTGGTATTGAATCTGGGTGTTTAGTGCAAACACCAAGACGCTGTTTAGTCTATAATTGCTCTGCCGCTTTCAAGAGGAAAATATGGAGATAAGAACTGTGCCAGGAAAGTTACACTAAACAGAATAAGGACATTTGGAAAGAATGTGCCAAAGTATAAAAACAGTGCAATTAGTTGCTAATGAAATAGATAGACCCCAACAGTTGCCATTCAGCATAGCACCCCCCCATATGTTACAGTAGCATAACAACCACCATTCAAACTTCAGGCTGCCTTCGTCTCCCCCCATTAATTCAGTTACTGAACACACACACACACACTCAGATAGACACAGGGGGGTGGAGATGTGCTCGGTTAAACTAGGAAAACTCAACTTTGCCCGGGATAATAGTCTTCTTTCACCATCTAATGAATCCATATTGTGGCCTAAAGCGGTATATCTGCTGTTAATACCATTAACAAGTAATGGCCCAGAGAGAGACTTTCAGAGATAAAAGCACCACAGTATCCGCGGGAATAAAAAGGTCTGATAAAAGCAGAGAGGTTACAAATTCTATAAGATAAATAAATAAATGAGATGAACAGAGTTGACAAATAGATAGCTTGCTTCACAAACTGCCTTGCCCTGACAGAACACCAGTGGGGAGCTCCTGTTCAATCTCATTTCTCCACTGATGAACAAATGTTCTTTTCAACTGTACAATCTCAACAAAGAACCAAGAAGACATCTAATTTGTTCACTGTGCTATTTCACTGCAATATCTCCTATAGATATGACCGAGATGGAACAAAAGAAGTGGTATTCAAGGATTTACTGCACCACTTATGCAATGTGGTGCACTGAGCTAAATCTGCTAATATCTGCTAACATGCTCACAATGATATTACCAACATGATGATGTTTAGCAAATATATGCTAATGTTTTCAGTTTAGTGTGTTAGCATGCTAATATCTGCTGATTAGCACTAAGCACAAAGTACAGCTGAGGTGATGGGAATGTCATTAAACTCAGCTATTGAACAAATTGACATTTTTACCTGCTGATGGCATGAGAAAGGTCAGATAACCAACAAAATTATTACAATTCATCCTATGAAGGGCATGAATGTGACGACCGATAATTCATAGTACTCCATCCAATACTTTTTGAGACATTTCACTCAAAAAAAAACCCAAAACAAACAAACATAAATTTGCACCTCATGGTGGCACTGGAGCAAGTGTTATCAGATCACTGTAGTCTACGAACCACAAATGTCTGTACAAAATGTTGTTGAGGAAAAATTGATTGCAAACCATAGTGCGAGGCAATCGGAACAGTGTCAGTAAAGAAAAGGGCAACGCCTGCACACTGCTACTACAACGTTTCGATCCTGCTTGGATCTTCATCAGGTTAGTGTTTGAAAAATAGGCAAACAAGTTCTGTGACGGCTGTTTGCTTAATATGGGTGTGGTTTCCATCCAAGATCCTGATCCAGATCCAAGCAGGATTGAAAGGTTGTTAATAAAAATACTACGGCATGGCGTATTGTGCAGGCCTTACCTTTTTCTGTATAAAATGTTGTGCTAATCCATCAAGTAGAAGAAAGTGAAGCATAAGTGAGAGTATTGTCGGACCCATCCTACACGCTCCACTCTGAGTGTGAACGCTTACCATCTGGCAGACAATACTAGTCCCCAAATGCAAAATTTTACATTTTAAATAACGTTTCCTGAGGCTGTGGGGTTGTACAATAGCATCATGGTGTTCTTATTCTTGTTTCACACCTCGTATTTATGCTGTTTTATATAGATCTTGTGCAATATGGGTAATGTGCAATATACTGTATGTTGTTTGTGGTTTACATTGTTTTATGTTTTTCTGTTTACATGTGGATTGATGTTCGCTTTTAATGTTTCTGCTTATTGATGCTGCTGTGGAGGCAGCTGATTGTGTGCAGCACTGAGTACAAGACAAATTTTCCCAAGAGGACAGTAAAGTGTATTGTATCGTATCGTAAAACCTTGAACTGCTGGATCACCAAAGTCATTAGGATTCATAACATGATTAGCATGTGTGCGAAACTTAAACAGCTAACATGAAAAAGTCAGAGGATCACTAAAGCTATTACAATTCATTCTGAGGGATACATGAATGTCTGAACCAAATTTCAGAAGAAATCAATCAATTTTGACCAAAGTGGTGGACAGACTGACTGGCTGAAAAGACTACGATTCCAACATGCATCTAACACTTGGTTGCTTGATACTCAAAAGACACATTTCAGTCAGTGTATATACTGTATGTTCTGATGTTCAATCGCCCAGTCCAGTCCTTTTCTTGTTTTTAGGCTGTATTTACTCTGTTTTGCAAAGAAGAGCCAAGACTGTACACCCATCTAAAATATGATAAAACATATCCGCAAGTATCCCTAAGAGGAATTAGTGTCTCTAACTTCAAGTTGCATTGTAATTCATTCTAGTTGTAAGGTGCATAATACAGTAGCTTATCTACTTTTCTTTTGCAAGAGTAGATAAGTGGAGCCTACATCATCACTCATGAATAATCCCTGCCCTCAAGGCCACGTTCCCACCACTGGGACAGAAAAGAGGTAGAAGAGATGGGGAAACGCAGACAGAAAGATGAGAAGCATAGTGTGAATATCTGCGACTGTTTTTGAGTCTGTCAATATCAAGATGCTCCATATTAAGACAGACAAGTCCAAAATAGACTTTGGAGCACAACAAGCAGTGAGCAAAGGGAGAGAAAGAGTCATACAATCATAGACACACACACTGACTCAGAGGGAGGAATGTGTGACCTGACCTTAAGTGTGTTTTTTGTTTCTGTACAACACAATCTAACCTCTTAGTCCGACTATGCTGCAATGAACAACAGGGGAACGCACAGGAACCTTAATCACATATTTGTCACTCATTTTGGATATTTAGCTTTTAACTCTTAGTTTTATTTTCCACAGCGAGACTTGTGTGTTTGTACCCTGGCTGTATTTGAGTCTGTGTATGTTTGCAGTTTGCCGCTTTGAGCAAGAACAGTACAAAGCGAGCTCCTGCAGTGCAAACAGAATGAATGTGGATTTGGGTTCAGACTCGGGCTCCGGCTCCTTTGAAGATGTTATTCCCTCAGTCTAGTACCTTTGATTGCTACTGTACAAAGGGTAGAGTTGGAGCGAGTGTGTGTGTGTATGTGTGTGTGTGTGTGTGTGTGTGTGTGTGTGTGTGTGTGTGTGTGTGTGTGTGTGGGGTGGGGGTGTCAAAAGATTACATTACCAAGAATGAAACAGGGAAGAAACTGTAATGTGGAACATCAAAGTGTCACAGCAGAGTGCCTTTGCAATATAGGGTTCCATATTATTAACCCTGCAACCTTTTCTCTTGTTAAACCCACTAGTGACTCATTAGACAGGTCATTGGCTCACAGTCTGGTGTCAATATTTCATTGTCTGTATGCATAATTTGACAGTTAAATCAGAGCAGCACTTTCAAACACGAAGGGAACTATTATATATAAAGTGGAAGGGGAACAGATCAGTTCACAGCCACCACTCTGACGGAGCAGGATGAAAGATCCAGGTAACATAACGGGTACTAGTGTCTAATTGACTAAGGGGGACAACAATTTCTGAACTGGTCCAGTATTGACCACTGCACTGCATCACTTTACATCCATTTAAAGTGCTTGTTTTTGCCACTGACATGCTGGGATTGTTATAATAAGAGTCTGAGAACATTATGGAGAGGACCCTGCAGATAAAAGAAATAAAACCTTTATCTTTCCTTAATCTGGTCTGTTTGTTATTGCGTCCCGTGACTTGTTGACAGAAGACAGGTGAGTGAGAGTTGGAGAGAGGTGTGCCGGTGTTGTCAGAGTTTGTTGTCGGAGTACAGAAAGCGCATATCAGTGTTATGTAAAAGATTTAGTGTCATAGCTGAATATTTAGCCGATTTCAACAATGTGGATGCAATGAAAGATTTCAGAGAGAGACTTCTCTTTCAGCGAGACTTGGTTAAACAAAATAACAAGCAGACCCGATCACTTGAAAGGTAAACCAAAAAAAAAAAAAAGGTTTTATTTCTCTGTAGGGTTTTTTCCATATTGGACAGTAACAACCCGAGCCTGTCAGTGGCCTGTAGTGACAGGCCTGTCAGTAGTGGACGTACAATTGACAGTGCAGAATTGCCCGATATGATTACACTGCAGCCCGGCTGCAGTGTTCTTGTTCAATATTGGATCAAAAATAGTTGCCCCCATTAGTCATTTAGACACAAAAAAACATGAGGGAAAAGCGGTCCAGGTTGAAAAATACCCAAGTTACTGTTAATAAGAAGGCCTGCTGCCCCAACCACCTGCTGTTCTCTCTTTTTATCCCTTTGTCTCTATGTGTGTCTCTCTGTATGGTGTGTCACATTTTTCTGCCTTTAACTAGTTCATCTCTTGTATACGTTATACCAGGGGCGGCAGTAGCTCAGTCCATAGGGACTTAGCTTGGGTCCCAGATGGACCAGGTACAGAATGTGGACTGGTAATTGGAGAGGTGCCAGTTCACCTCCTGGGCACTACTGTGATGCCCTTAATTAAGGTACCGAACCCATAACTGCTCGGTGCACTACACTGCAATGTGTATAAAACAAGAAAAATAACAGCAGAATGAAAAAAATAATTTCAAGGGGACAAATAAAGAACATTATTATTACCAATAAAGGTGTTTTTTTCAGTTCATAATAAAGCATGTTAGGAGCAGCTTATCTGAAGTTCCTCATTGGTATAAAACAGTACACTATATCATTGTCACTACAACAGGGCTCTCATTTAGTACAACACTATCTAGTTGCAAGTAATACCACAAACTAATTAATATTCTAAGCCCTGGTGACAGTGGCTGCATTTACTAGACAACAACAGAAAGCTACATCCATTTCACTGCCAGCTTTTTAATGATTGGTGGGCCAGAGGCTGAGATTTGAGGGAGGGCTCAGTGTTTACAGCCATGTTAAATACTTGATGTGGTCTTAAAGGAGAACCCCCTTAAGGTTCATTCTGTCTTCAGATGCCTCAGGCTTTCATGCATTCATTAAGACTCATCTAGGTTTTGTAATCTTGTTTTTAATTGAGTTTTGGGCTTTTTTCATTTTTAATTTGAGCTGTAACTTTCATGTCTGTCCTCTGTCCATCAAAGTTCAGAAAAACAAACAACAAAATAGATTTCTTTAAGTATTTAACACTGGTGTTTAAATGCTATACTAATCTGCTTCATCAGGACTGTGTGGGTGTAGTTTCACTTGATTGACAAGGGCCCGACAACCCACCAACTGTCATCAGATTGTGAATCACATATTGCAAAATCCTGCTTGGCACAGTATGAAAATTTTTCTAACTGAGCCCCCACCGACACAACAGCAAAGACAAGCTGTGGCTAGTAACGTCCAGTCATATTCATGAAGGTGTATAACACTGCTCCCTCCACAACCCCTACTCCATCCTTATGTGCTAGCTATATTTTTGGTATTGTTGATTTACTAACGTTCAATAATCATTAGGGGTGTGACAATATATCGTGCCATGAAAAAAACTGTATCGCAATATTTTGGGGATGTGATAAATTAATTTAAAAATGTGCTACTTTGTCTCTGATCAGCCTCCTCTCCCTGTCAGTGCTCTCCACTCAGTCTCCACCGTGTAGTCTGGCTCAATGCCCCACCCACAGCACTATCTGATTGGCTTACACGTCATCAGTAATAGCCAATCAATACTGAGGATTACCGTGCTTCTGAGAGGCAGCAGAAAACACAGACACAGACCAGAGCTGCTCTGAGGAGCACAGCTGTCTCTCCTGTCTCGGCAAGACGGAAGATAATGTCTTATATATTTGTGTCTTTTGAATAAAAGGCTACTTTTTTCAGTCATATTTTCATGATTCAAGTTTTGTTAAAATTCTTGTTATAATATTGTATCGTATCGAGATCGTGAATCTATCATGTATCGTATCGTGAGCTGAGTAATTCGTCACACCCCGCTCAGATGGTAGGCTACGACATGTTGCTGCAAAAGTCATAGCAAAAGCGTGTTGACTTTCCACCAGGGTCAGGGTTTGGATCCCGTAAAAAAGTTCTCAACCTCATGTCCGCTGCCATGGCAGAGGCCTGATGCACAGCTGCAGCCTCTAATGCTGCTGAAAAAACTGGCATATTACAGTATGTAGTGAAGTTGTGCACACATCATAAGATGTGTCAAAAAAAAATCTAACTGTATAATCTTTGCTATGAATGGTCAATAAATTCAGGCATTGATTACATAGTTCCAGTGATCTTTGTGTGCACCTTAGCGAAAGACAAATGCTAATTATACTGTAAGTCTAGAATGCTGAAAAGTAAGAAAGAATTGTAAGATGAGCTGAAGTATCGCAGATACTAAATATAACGCATACCTATTTGTAGTTCATGCTGGTTTGGAAATTGCTACTAAATTTGCAATAATTAGATTCTCATAACATACAGTAACAGCCCACTGAACAGCTGCTCTGGTCTGATATGGTGGGAATGAAACCAGTTTTCCATTAAGATCTCTAAACCCATGTAACATCACGTCCAGCGCACCAATTATAAACCTCCAGTCCCCCTCCCTCTCTTTTCCCCTCTCTCCTTACCACTTTCATTATTTTCCCCCACTATCTGTCCCTCCATCTTTTCGCTTCATTAGGCCTGCCATGCTATTAATCTCACCAACAGATTGCCTCTATTAATTAGTCTACATCTCTCATCTTGCGTGTAATAATCGGAGGTAATAGAGATATTAGGAAGATAAGGATATTTCTGCAGTCACAATCACTTTTAATTAGCCTGAAGATTAAAAGATAGGCTGGCTGACGTCCAGACAGACAAGGTCTTTTTCTTTCCACCAAACTCTGGGAGGGCACAAATTCTGCAGCGTATCCAATGTGTCAGTCTTCAAAATGTACCTGTTCCACTGTGTCTCACAGGGCACTTCACATAGTGAAGGTAATAATGCGTCCATGCCGCTCTGGACAAAACAAGTTTCCAGCTTGTCGTCAGTGACATTTCAGAATGAATATTATCCCTCACAGACACATATAACTAACCGAGCACACGTAAAAGTAATAATAAAGTGTGCTGCTCTAATTCAAATGTGTCTGCATTGTCATTTAATTTTTATGTATGGGTCGTACTGTACTGTACTGTACTGTCAACTAGATAATTGAGGAAGTGTCTGTACAGCATGTTTGTGTTAATTGGAAGGTCCAGGGTGCACTAAACAGACAGGGAGAACAGGCAGGGGTAATTACCAGTAGTGTGTGTGTGTGTGTGTGTGTGTGTGTGTGTGTGTGTGTGTGTGTGTGTGGCTATGCATTGGCTAAAAGGTAATTACACAGTAGACTTGAAATAAATAATACCAATTACTGTCAGTACTTTTCCCTGCTGACACATGGAGTAGATTTTATCTGATCTCATCACTAATGTTGCAATTCTCAGGATACCATGTCGGAAACAAGACTATATTCTTTCAGTGTTAGCGGAGCTGACCTCTGCAGCATTCATGTATCTTGCTCTATAAAGCACTTCACCCCCGCAAGCACCCCATCCTGTCGCTTCAGTGGGGCAAGGGGCTCATCCAGTTTAATGGTTGATGTTCCTGGACCATTCCCCCCCAGACCCGTTACTCACCCTAACCCTGTCAAAGCAATGCCTACAGGGCACACATAATGAAGAGAATAGAAAATTGAACACAAGACCGCAGAGCATCATTAAACCATTTTCTATTACGGTACTCAGTATGAAAGTGAAAGAAAACACTGCTGCCAGGTTGTTAAGAACCCAGAGCCAGGGCTCCCAGTGGGATACTCTGGTCTCTATGGTTTTACTGGTTGGGCAATTCTAGCGTGGACAAGGTTTTAAGACTCCATTTCTCACCAGGGGAATTTTGCTGGAGACCTTTTAACGATTAACTTCAGAGACTGGAATCCTCACCAAAGTTGCTATTGGCTATACTGTACCGCTCTAAAGCATTATTATTTCCTGCCAGTGTTCAGAAATTTATGCAGAGGGTGAGAATGGTGGATAAGTATTTCTTAGCTTGCAAAATTCAACGTCAAAATTCAAATTTGGGTTGACAAGCTCTGTGATTGTCACTCACGAGAGCCCAGTGCTCAAAAACTGCCGGAAAGTTGAGAGTAGAGCTTTGTGAAGAATGTACGCTGACTCAGCGTGGAGTTGAAGAGATGAAAATGTTTATTGCAAAAAAGGCAAAATATGACTTCTTTCTGACTCGCCTTTGTTCTGTTCACTTAAAGACAGGGTCTGTGATCTTGGGAATCTAGCAAGAGTATGCTAGACTTTTAGAAATGATCCAACCGAAAAAATGAACCCAGTGTTGCCAACTCTTTTCCAATGAAAGTAGCTAGCAGCATTAGCTCCAACAGACCCCAAATCTAGCAAGAAAGTTGCTTAGTCAATAACACTGACAGTGTGTCGCTTCAGACGTGTAATGAGTGCACAGGTAGGCAGACAGGTAGCCCATCCAAACATTACATTCGGGCCAAATGAAATGATTGGACGGGCTTTTTACATTCCCATGACAGCCAAAGATATCAGATTTGTTTCTCTTTTTTTGTCAGAGCATTTGATTATTGATTGCTGTTGTGATCTAAGTAGAATTTCAGCTAATGAAACAATATATCCACCAACCCGTCCTTTAAATGGCAACACAATGCTTTCAATACCACCAATGAGTTACTGAATACAGTCAAAGACAACTCCTAATACTTCAACTGATACTCATCATTTCCAACTTAGAGCGCAAAGAAGTAACTGATAAATATGGCTGACAATATTTAATATTTCCTCTTAAACAATGTTCCTGCACTTTGTTTAAATTGCATTACTGAAGGCAGAGGTGGAACGTATCTAACATCCTGCTTCACCACTGTTCAATTCACAGTGTGATATTTTTTTTTTTCCTATTTCTTTTTTATTGTGGTTAGTAGTTATATCACAGATTATGCTTTTATATACCAAACATATACACTGATAAATGTGATGCATTTCTAGAACTTAAACTCCCAACAATGTATTATGTAGTTAAGATTAGGACCATCTTACAGTAACAACAGTAACATGATTATAACAAATTTAAGTATCAATAAAGCAACATAAAAGCGCTCACTTTTTACAATGAGTACAGCATATAGCCCATGCTTTTGATAATTAAATATTACTTTATAATGGGATGTAAACATTTCGGTTTTGAAACAGTTTAGGTTTCACTGGTCTTTACATGATCAATAACCAGAGCTAAGTGTATCTTGTTTCGAGCTCCTTGTTATGTAGAAACTCTAGCCAGAGGCTGAGGCTACTGTTTCCCCGGACTGGAGCCAAAATCACCCATGAGGGGACGTTCTGACAGAGAAGATCAACATATATTTGGGTTGGACTGTCATAATGAATCTATCATCCTGAAGTTAAACTATTCCTAAACAGAGACGAAATACATGCATGCTCATGCACACCTCTAACACTCACTGTAATCTTCACTGACATTTTATTCCGTCCTGCATTTTAATCATATTCATATTTGCATATGTTTGGGCGTGTGTGTGTGTGTTTTGTAGTCTCAGATGAAGATGAAGTCTGCAGGCGTCGTGGATGGAGGCTTGTTCACAGAGAGCTATTGTAACATCTGCAATGCCCAGCTCATCTCCGAGTCCCAGCGCACCGCTCACTATGAGGTGAGTCCGTCTCTGCTCACACAGGAATGTTCACACGAGACAAACAAAAACGAAATGCTGCTGCGATCACTGCGTTGACGTGCAGATTCCTGCACTGTACACTTCACAAGGCATCAGCCTTATTTGTACCAATTTGTGCTTGTGCCGTTCTGAGCAGTGCTCATCCATTATACATAGACTTAATGCAGCATGGTAATGCTAGTCACTTGCACACAAACAAACACACACTTTTTGTTTTAATGTAGTCTACCTCTCAGCAGACTCCCGAAGAGTAATTTAATGAATGGCCATTCAATAATCAGCCCTGTGCATTATTTAACTAGAATGTAATTGTGTGTGTATGTGTGTGAGCACGTATGCGCGTGCATGCACTGCATTGAGGTTGTCCTTGATTACACGGCACAATTCTGGGATTAACAAGCATACTAATGAGGGCTAGACCCTTATCTGGCGAGAGTAAAGCAAGGACGACAACAGTGTGTATTTGTCTGCACGCAAGTGTACCAACCACATTCAGTCGAAAGTTATCTTTGTCTGAGTCAGTGCATTTCTTCAGTGGCGCCCTTTACATAAAGTCTCCGTAGAGGTCAGCAGATCAAGAAGACAAAGCAAGAAATAATATGAGGGCAGCATGTTCGTTTCAATAAGGATAGAAGGCAAGGAAAGGCACATTTCATACACAGGATAACTGAAAGTGTTTTACGCATGACAGGCTAACAACAGGCCAAAGAAAGTTATACTATCATGGGAGATGAATTATTGAGGAGTCCAGGGTTCTGGAGTTAAGATAAGATAAGATAAGATATTCCTTTATTGGTCCTTCACTTCAAACTATGGCAGTAATGCACCTGAAGCTCTCAATAGCTGCCAAAACAGCTGAAGAATAACTTCTGAACTTCAGCAGTTTAGTTATAACAAATAACAGTTTGCAATACCAGCTATCAAGTAATGACTATCCATAAACAGACTCACACACTGTAGATGGGCTAAGACAAAAGTGTTGCTCATGTTGCTCCCTCACCTTTACACATCAGTCTTCTCACACAGATTATTCAATGGTCAAACTCTTCAGGAATCAGATAAACACCACAACTAAGCTTAATTTGCACCCCTGCCCCCACACCACTGTCTGATACTGTAATAAAATAGTGATGTTTTTGGCATTAAAGCAGCAATGGGCAGAAATGAAGCAAATATGAGTTTAAAAAGTTATTCTTCTCATACAGTAATGCATGACACAGGTCATCTCTGTCCTCCGATGCTCCTAATGGCATCTGCAAGATTTCACAGACCGGAGAAAAACAACCAATCAGAGCCGAGCTGGAGCCTGTCGTCTCTGAGCAGCTGTCAATCACTCCGACGGTCAAACAAGTCAGCGCTGATCAAATATGAATCAATATTCTGTTACTGTAATGCCTGTTTCTCTCATGTAGTTACTGTTTAGCTGTAAAATGAGAAATTTTGTGACCCGGCAGAGTTAAGAGTTCATTTTAGAGTTAAACAGTAACTACAAGATGTTTCTGACAATATTTGAGGCAAGAAATAGGCATTACAGTGACAGAATATTGATTCATATTTGATCAGCACTGCCCAGTGTGACCGTTTGATCAAAGTTAGAGAGTGACTGACAGGTGCCGCCGCTAATAGGAACGCTCTCTCTCTGAAATAACCTGATTGGCTACAGTCTCCCTTCACAGGCTTGATTTTTTTAAAGCCTGAAAACAGAGCCATGGGGAGGTGCAGAAGTCTAGTTATCTCTGAGAACACTTGAATTACAAAACCCTGAAAGGTTATTATGGGATTCTTGCCCAATGATGCCAAAATCTTTCTGCCCACTGAAGCTTTGAGGATGTGAATCTGATTGCGTGAGTGAGATGCATCCTGCATGTACAGCTACACGAACACACAAGGATGACGTGACATTTGAAGATGACGTTTTTTTTATTTGTCCTCTGCCCTGCATGTCTGACTCCTCAGACTTGATTTGACACAAAAAAAACAAGGAAGAAGAGACAGAAAGACATGCTCAGTCCATTAGAGTAGGGTGCACACTGAGGGTCAGTGCAGGGTAACCATGGTGACACAATGTCCCGCTTTTAGCCCATATCCCAGAGCCATCAACTCTATGACCATTTATTTATACACCTATAAACACAAGGATACACTCAGCATCACAAACACACACTCGCACAAGCACTGACAAAATGCATTAAAGTAGTCTGACAAGTGAGGAGGCATGTGAGGTAGCGAAGAGGAGAGGAGGGTGGGGTGGGGTGATTTCATGTCCCGAGGGCAGACGATCCAATCTAAACGCTGGAGCAGCAAGTACAGTGTCTTGTCAGACTCTCACATTTTCTGTCTTTGTGTCCTGTTCAGCCATGATGTACATTTTAACTTACAAGTACATTTTCCTAACAAAGCTTAACTACCAATCACACGATCCACACGAAACAGTAAGATGATTCCCTCACAGGGACTTCCAGTTCTGGATAAAGCCATCTTCAGACATTTGATGCATTTAATCCAAAGTTAGGATTTTTTTTCACCCTTGACGCTTTTCTTCACCACAATCTTGACATGTGTCCCTGCACAAAGACACACTGTCATACAATAATAGGTCTTTCATTGCATGTGTGGCAGTAAAGATACAGCTTAAACACTTACTTCTTGAGAAAACTACCCCAGCTGTGGAACTGCTGCATAATAATAGTTGTTATATGGTAGACATGGAGTGAAGGTCACATAGCATGCCAATAAAAAGATAATGTATAGAGCAAAATAGCTGTGTCAACCTTGTACACAAACACATAGCTGTCTAAAACACAAACACATGCACTAATCTTTACCCGGCAACATGGCCAGCAATTTTCAATGCTTTATATTAAAGTGACAGTTAGCAGATTCAAGGACGGCTCACTGTCCTTTCATAGAAACACTACTGTGCTGTATAGTGCTGCTCATTACAGCTTACAGAGGCGGTGACAAAGAAAGAACCACAGAAAAGTTGGGTGGCAATACAATAATAACAAATAAGCAGCCTATCAACAGTACAGATGCATGCTTGAACCGTGTTCTCACTCATAAATTTCAATATGATGCAGACTCATTTCAATCTATATATTAATTCTATTAATTGATCATTGATTACAAAAAAATCAGAAAATCATTCCACTTTTTCACTTGTTTTTTTTAATAAAGGCACCAGTACTAGAATCTGGCAGCATGATAAAAATGATGATACAGGGCTGACGATTAGGGTTGTCTAAGTTAACACCATAATAACAAGTTAATGCAATCGATTTTGAGGTTGTAGCGGACCCAGTCTTAACACTAGAGTGCACAAACTGGCATCATATGAAACTCGAAATCCTACCGAATCCATTGGCATCAACCACGTCATACTAGCTTGTTGCGGAGAAGGTTAAACAACACTCCAATCCTGAGCAAAATTTTGGCGAGGAAAAACTGTCATGAATAATTTTCAAAGGCTTCCTTTGACCTCTGACCTCAAGATATGTGAATGAATATGGGTCCACTTCCATGTTGATAACAGTATAAAATACTTCATTATGCAGATAAAAAAAAATTGTGATTAATTTGCGAATAATCACAATTAACCAGAGACAATAATGCAATTAATTATGATTAAATATTTCAATCAATTGACAGCCCTAGTTACAATTCAATATATTGTGATATTTGCGATACTGTAAACAAGGTGATATATTACATTTTTTTTAAATCCAATTTTTGGAAAACTGTCATTGTAGAAAGAATACCATACGCAAAAAAAGTTAGTTAGTGTTAAGTCAGAACAGTAAGATCTGCATTTGCATTTATCATAGTTCTTGTAACTCTTATCCAACATCACAGCACTACTTTGAGGGGATGCATACACTGAGAAAACCGGGTTAATCTTTGCATGTAAACTACTACAGTATCAAACATAATATCACAATACTCGATATTATCTTGCATCCCTAACTTTGAGCCATCCAAATGAGTGCCTCACTTCCTTTGACACTCGTTCCAGTGTGTAGGCATACAGGTGAAGTAAAGAGTCCTTACATGGAAGTCCCAACCACCTCCCCTTTCCCAACATCTTACTCAGGAATCCCAGAAAGCTGAGGCTGGCCCAGGCCATTAGTTAACAAGCCGGGGGCAAAATGTCTGTTAGCATCATCAGCTGAAACAGAGATAAAAGCTTGGAGGGAGTAGCCAAGGTGGAGTGACAGTCATTGATTTTCTTTTCCACTTGGCTCGCTTGATAAAATAAAACTCAGTTCACCGACTGTTCACTCTTCTCTGTCTGTCTGTCTCTCAGAGTAAGAAACATGCCAACAAGGTGCGTCTATTCTACATGCTTCACCCTGAAGATGGCGGACCACCTTCCAAGAGACTGCGGCCAGATAACCCGGTACGCTCCCACTGACTCTGTTTCTGTCTGTGTTGCAAATTTCTATTTTCTGACTTACAGTAATTCTGACGTTCAAGCTTTTAAGATTCATTAATGAACTAACTGACTTAAAGATGTACCTGTTTAGCAGTGTAATCACAAACTGAAGTAACTGAAGACAATTATTTGCATGCTGAACTGTGTGGAGCACGTTTTCATGTATGTAGATGACCTTAGTGGACATGCCTCAGTCTAATCCTTTCCTGGCCTGTCCACACTCAGGCTTGGCCACTGCGGCCAAATGGGGATATTTGTTTGATCTGCTGTGCAGTTGTGCGCTATAATTCTCCCAAGAGAGGCTATGCCTTAGCTGTGGTGTTTCTGGCAAGATTTAGTGGAAGCAGATGCCACCAAGCAGCGCTGTATCAGACTATTGCAGGCTATGGTGAGGGAGGCCAGTGCATTACCAGAGTTTGTGTGTTTGTGTACTGTAGGTGGGCCATTGTGTCTGTATATTTCTAGGACCCTGTTGTGGCAAATGCTGAGGTTGCATTCGCATCCAAGGTGAATTGTTGGGCTTCGAACGTGAAGTAAAACTGCTATTTAGGGGGTCTTTGTGTGTGTTTATGAAAAAGAATTGTGAACGTAATAGACTATTGTGAAGGGGGAGCTTTACTATAGTACGCTGTGTGCCCCATTTATCCTGCAAGCCTACAAGTCCCACATGGCATAATACACATACACACACGCACAATACATACAGTACACACTCTGAGGACACAGCTGGTGGAAAAATAAAGCTTATCAAACAAACTGACAAATCTAGCTGTGCCAAAGAGAGAAGAGAGAGAGAGAGAGAGAGAGAGAGAGAGAGAGAGAGAGAGAGAGACAGAGAGAGACAGAGAGAAGGAGGGGAAGAGGTGGAGTGTCTCGAAAAACAGCGTAGTGCCACAACCAAGACCCTGAACCGGAGAGCAGGGCCAATTATCTCTGTGCAGCAATGACCCCTCTGTCCACTGACAGGAAAAGAGGACATTTCATAATAGAAAGTAAGAAACTAAAATGGATACAACTTGATAAACGAGCAATGCAAAGTTCAAGTCCCACAAAAATAATGTTTATGAGTGCAAGAAAACATCTTCAAAGGAAACAGATTAAAGTTATTTCAGCTTCCAACTCTCAATTAAATCCAGCAAGGCTAAAGCATAAAGGCAGGTCCGGTTTAACTGTTTTAAATCTCAGGAGCCAGAACAACCAAGTGGGGTAGGAGTTATGGGTTTTGGTCGCATCATCATTGTGGACCAAAAACAAGCAAAGAGCAGAACCAGGTTACTGCTTTAGACATGTGTTGAGAGACTGATGTTCTTTGTTGGTATGTGTGACCTTGACTTGGTCTTTTTCTGTTTTAGCTATTACTTTTCTCACAGTCCAGCCCGTTCTCATTCCCAGGGTGTTAAATGGTAAAGCTTTGTCACTGCTGTCCTTTGGCACCGGTATGAAATGCTCCAGGCGTTCCATTAACTGCAATGTAAACCAGCGACAACGGTAAACAGTCTGAGAAAGTCTGCTGGAAGTGTGGTGATGTAGTTTTAAGAGTGAAAAGACACACCAGGAGGATGGGTGGATAGGTCCCGCAGGCCAGGTTTTCATCCAGGAGGCACCAGTTCGTGTTTCGTGCATCATGTTACAATCAGCTGTTTGTTTTTGTCCCAACGTTCAGTGTCATTTTCACTGAACAAATGTAGTCGTTTTAAGCCCAACTGTGTAGTTCTTTCCTAAACCTAACTGTAGTGGTTTTGTTGCCTAATCCTAAAGGGACACCAAGGGTAACTACAGCAGATTTGATGCTGAAAACAAATTGACGCCAAGGGGCGGCGGTATTTGACAAGTTGGGACGACAACACATTGCACAGTCATGTAGTGTGCGCCTCAAGGCTCCATCCTCTCCCCATTTCCATTATCCATATTTATCCAAAGTCTCTTTACATAATTAGCCAGAACCACTCTAGCAGATAACTTCACTTTTTTTATCCACAGCAATGAGATCAGTCCTGAATTGTAAAACATTGAGGGCCAGGTTTTGCTCAAAAAGAGCTCGTATGACTCCTACGGTGAGAGAGATAATTGCTTAAATGTTCAAATAACACTAAATATTTAGATAGTCTCTCCTGGAAGGCATTTATAGTGTTGTCACTTTTGTACACATGAAAATAGTTGTGTAAAGAATAAAAACGGAGAGCTTGAAAGAGAAGTTCAAACCTGCTTACTATCTCACTACCGCACGCCTGGACATTCACTGTGTGAAGTGGGTGTGGATGTTGGATTGTCGGCATCGGGAAGCCACAGAAACTGTCGGACACAGCCCGTCCTAACTCCCGACGATGGAAACTTGGGGGGGAAAGTGGGTTTCAGAAGCTGTTCGGAACCCTTTCATACTATAAAAGTCTTGAAATGGGCGCATATTATGTCTCTTATTCAACCAGTTTCTTCACACAAGCTGTGCACTAGATGTAAAAAGGTGATGCACGTGCACCACACTGCAGACACAGGCATGTCAAGGGCACATGGGTTTACAAACACACTCACACGTACTGTACTGTAGGAATATACACACCTGCGCCTCCATCTGTCTCCCTAAGTGAATAAGACGTGACTCAGCCCCTCCTGGCTTTCACCTCATATGGGACACTGAATACACACCAACAGATCGTGTGCACACACACGTACACACTCGCGTCATCTGCCATACTGTGAGCGCCACAGCTAGCAATTTGTTCATAACCTTTCACGCGGAGATGTGACATTGATTATCTGACAATGCTGGATAAACTGATATAAGATGAACGCTTCTCCAGAGATGAAATTCTCGCCAAACAGCTTGGAATAAACTTCTCTCATCTCTTTCATCTTATTTTTCTCCCAGGGGGAAGTTTTACACATCTTTTCTCTGCACTTCATTTTAGTGTTTTATCCTCTCTGTTTTCATAGTGATGGACATGGTGCAGTCCAATGGGAACAGCAGAAAAGGATTTTGGCGTGAATGAAATGCCAGCGTCTACCCAGTGTAAAATGCCATGCTGTGAGGTTTGTGCTGTTTGTGTGTAGGTGAAAGTGTTTGAACAGAACAAACATAGAGAAAGTAGGTCGTAAAGGTGCTCCCAGATGAAAGGGGAGGGGACTTTATCCGTTTTTCTCCCCTATTCTTCGCCCGGCTCTCTCTCTCCGCCAGTTTTCAACCTGCGCAAAAGGGGCAAGAGATAACAAAATGCTTTTTTTTTTTTTCCCTCGCCTTTTATTCTCCTCTAATGCTATATTTGCACTGTCGGTCCTTTCAATTTACACTTTCAGCGCTTCTTCAAACTCCAAATGAGAGCGTCTGTTTCCCTGTGCTGCTCCATGTGTATATTTAGCAATGTTTCCCACAGCGCCTCGACACAGAGCAGGGGGAGAACGAAGGAGGAGCGGAGAGAAAGCAAAACAGAAGGAGAGGAAGATTAACACAGCTAATTAGGAGTCTATTGTTAGGTGCATGAGCAGGATGAAGCCACCCAAACAAAATATTCTGCGATACAGGCGCACTGTGTGTGACAAACAGGCACGCATGCAGCATGCGCACGCACAAACAGAAGCACACTCGACAATTAGGTCGCATGCAAATCAGTCACAACAGATGTGTGAGGTGCGACAGGTAGAGACAGCGAGGAGCAAAATACTGAGATGAATATTGAAATGAGCGAAGGCAAGGATCTAGCAATCAAAAATGAAGAAACAGAAAGGTTGATGACTTCCAGCGGAGATAGACGATGGAGGAAAACAGTGAGTCAGAGATGCTGTTTATTGTTTTAAGTGGTTCAGAAGAGTGGCAGCTGTAATGAGCTGACAATAATTCATATGTTAGTCACCCACACATACTTGTTTAAAACTTTCCCCGCACTGTCACTAAATCCCTCGTGTAACATCTGCCATTGAGCGACAGGACTTGCGCTGCCACCTTCTTTCAAGGAGATGCTTCTTTGTGTTTCAGTCCCATCTCTGTCGACTGATCCTTTTCACTTTTCAGTGTTTTGACAGGTGAGACCACTGCAGGCTGCCACAGACAATCATCTCAGCCTCTTTCTCCTAAGTCCCAAAAAAAGCATGCAGTTGTGGGACATTAGCTCAATGCGGTGGATTTTCCTCATCCTGGTACAACAAGATATGGGCAGAACAGCGTTGCTCATAGGAGGGAGGAAGTAGACAAAGAAGGCGATGAGGGTGAGTGGAGGCAAAGAACAATAGGATGAATAGTAAAAGAGACAAGATGAGCAGAAAGTACACATTAGAGAGGAGGTGGAGCAGAACAAGGAGAGATGGGAATGAGGAAGTACAAAACAGTCATCGTGGATACGCCCTGAACCCTCACATATTAAATCCAAGGTGGTAAACGCCACACAGACAGTAAGGTATGGAAACACTAGAAGTAGACTTGATGGCTAAAGATTCACGTCGTCATGGACAGGTAACGTTATCGTACTGTGGGAACGTGCGGTCAAGCCAACTGATACTCACATCACTGTGGTCAAACTGGCTGATGCTACAACTGTAGCGCACCCATGGACTGACATTTATGCATTCAAATGGAGCTAACGGGACTTGGCGAAATTAGCGGAAGTATACATGTGTGACTACATCCGTTTTTCAAAATAAGGTGTTAACAAACAGTACTGTATATACAAAAGACTGAAAGATCATATTAACCAGAAGTATAAAACATTTCATGTCAGAATAACAACAATTTGTGAGGGAAATGTCTCTATTATTTGATTTTTATGTTGCTGGAAAAAAATGTTATAAATAATTCCTGATAATGACCAATATATCTGACTTCAGGACATCTCTGACTACATACATGCTGAACATTTTAATGCAAAAAATTCGATATTTTACAAATTAAAAGTGTATGATTCAACTTTTTCCCATGGTCTATTGTTAAAAAAAAGTTTACAAAAAACACAATAAATCATAATATTGAATTGCAGCACTTAAAAATCGCAACAGATTGGCATAACGAATTGGCACCCAAGTGTGGTGATAGTATCAAATCGGCAGATAAGTGTATCGTGCAGCTCTAGCACTAACGGTTTTCCCACGCCATGATACAATCATGAAATACATATACATAGATAAGTTGTTTTTAATACTTTACATACAAACACTCATGCCTATAATTCCTTTCCCTTCCTTTGGCAACATGAGACAATGCTTCATGCGCTAATAAAGCACAACGAAATTAATTTGTACCAACTGTGAAGGAGAAGTAAATTGAGTTATTGGTGGAGCTGGAGGAGGTGGGGTATGGGACAGTTCAGAGCAAGTCTTTAACATGATCACAGCAGGGACAGACATGGGGGAGGAGAAGAGGCGAGGCGGTGGAGAAGAGAAGGGGGAGGAGAGGGGGAGGAGAGGGGGAGGCATGGGCCTGCCAATACAGATAAATATTTCATCCCACAACACAGAGAGAGTCACTGAGACCGGTGCCCAGAGGGGGAGGGAGGATGCAGGGAGAGAGAGAGAGAAAAAGGCTGAGAGTGAAGGAGAGGCAAAAAGACAAAAAGCTAGAGAAGAAGAGAGCGTGAGAGAAAAAATAGAGAGAAGAAAAGAGAAAGAGAGCGACGGGACAGCTGAGGGACAAAGCCAGGCCTGGGAGGTAAAGGTGTCCTTAACTCTCACATCCACTGTCCGTGATGCTAACCAGGGCTGACACAAGACACACACATTCGCACACAGCATACACCCACACACTTAGATATGGTGTCCCAGACAATTTTCTATTATTGTCCTCCATCTCCCCGAGACCGAGGTTTCTCTCCTTCGACACGACTTGACACCTGGACTAGAGAGAAAGCTGCTGTGAAAAGAAAGACACACACAAACAAAGAGAAAGAGTTGAGAGGAGGCACACAGA
This sequence comes from Pterois miles, assembly GCA_947000775.1. Classification (NCBI taxonomy): domain Eukaryota; kingdom Metazoa; phylum Chordata; class Actinopteri; order Perciformes; family Scorpaenidae; genus Pterois; species Pterois miles. The sequence continues at coordinate 14,796,689 of CAMQGK010000341.1, forward strand.
CTTAAAAGGAATAAAGCCTGGATGAACAGACAGTGAGAGGGTGGAGGCTCAATATGAGCAGCAAGATTAAGTAAGAAATTATAGAATTTAAACGTTGCACTGAAAGTGTGAAATATTGCTATTCTTTGAAGACATGCAGGATGTTTTTTATTGTTATTTTAAGCCATCCCTGTTGTAATTCATGTATTTCAGTGTGTGGGCTGCCGAACATCACACCCATATGTGATTGTTTATAGCAAGATCTCACTCCAAAACCGGGGCTATTAATATGCTTCTCCTCTGGCGAGGCTGTCCACAAGATTTTGGAGCCTGGCTGCAGGGATTTACGTCAGTTCAGCCACGAGAGCATTAGTGAGCTCAGGGACTGATGTTGGATGATACAGTTAGGCCTGGCTCACAGTCTGACCTAATTCATCCCAAAAAGGCTGGATGGGGTTGAGGTCAGGTGCAAATTCTTACTCTCCAAACTTTGAAAAGCATGCCTTTCTAAAAAGCTTGCTTTATGCAGGGGAACAGGAACGGGCCTTCCTCAAACTGTCTATGCTGTCTTTATTGTAAAGCATTTTGATTTCCTTTAATGTGAACCACAACAAGCTTCACCCAAACCATGAAAAACACTGAAATATGTGGACACAGAGCGGTACTTATAGTGTCCATATGACTCCCTTTACACCTTGCATTACAAGGCACCTCATATCCAGATGGTGTCTGGATATGATTTAACATGCTTACATTTACACTTTGTATTAATATGTGTCACCAGCATCCACATTGAGATGTGATCAGTCTGAAAAGGCTGAGAGGAAGGCCACATCACTTATGGGCTTGCAGCCGGGCACTGCCTAAGAGACAGTGCGTGGACACATTAGCCTCAAAACGCCGCCATTCATGGGGAGCAGGCCCGCCAGTGTAACTTTGAGATACAGTATGTCTACACTCACACACACAGAGGGATGAGGAGATGCTGAGAGCACATAGAGCGGTGACCTCTCTGGTCACGGCGGTCCAGTGACTGGAGGAGCACGCTGCAGGTTGAGGGCCGAAGGCTTGAGTATCAGCTGTTGATTACTACCGAAGCTCCGGGGCACAAAAAATGGCAATCAGGACGACATTAGCATTAATTAGTTGTTGTATATGAATTGGAAACGCAACTACACTTATACTTGTGTTCAATAAGGTCACCATGAGTCCCTGACGACCTCCAGAGATGTTTTGGCCCATCACATCACAATCTGTCCTCAATGCATTTTGGGTGCATTTACACCTGTACATTTGTTTGGTCAAGCACTAACCAACTGTAATCCGATCATACAAAAAGTAATGTTAATGTTCGGTGTAAAGGGGGTCTCACTCTGCAGGCAGATCTTTGATATCCCCCTGCTCTGTTTAGTTCAACACAGTTTTTGTTAGTAGTTTTGTGTTGTAGTTTTTCTCATCTAAAAGTTCCTGTAGGGTTATTTCTCCAATTTGTGCCTGTTAAGGACAAGGTTTTCAGGCAAGTGGCATGATTCCATCAATCATCACTGGCAATTTTGGATGATTTCTAAAAATGACCAGATAGGTGTCGTTATTCCTGCAGCCTACAGTATATTTTAGTTTGTTTTTCTATAATGGCAAACAGAAACAGATAGAACAAGAGAGATGGAGGAATATTGCTTGAATGTGTGTGTGTGTGTGTGTGTGTGTGTGTGTGTGTGTGTGTGTGTGTGTGTGTGTGTGTGTGTGTGTGTGTGTGTGTGTGTGTGTGGGGCTTGCGTATTTGCATGTGTATTTGTGTTTGTACATTTGTGTCAATCAGGCGGTTGGTCTTTTTGTTTGTGTTGCCTCCCTCCCACGGGGAGCTACTCCCCCTCATCATTAGTAATGAACCAGCAGCGGTGAAAGGGCCAAGCCACAGTCTCAGCCCGGAGAGACAGATGAATATTTGATCAGCCTTCCCTTTGCTTTTGTGTGCATGCGTGTGTGTGAGAAACAGACGAAGCCCACGAGGTCAGTGCAGAGTGTACAACTTCCCATTTCTCATCTTCTCTCCTTTTCTCACCTTCACCCCTCTGCCTCTCTTTTCACATCATTCCTTTCACCTCCCTCACCCATGATCCATTTTTGTCTCATAACACCTCCCTCTCCACCACTCTCTTTCCCCATCTCCCCCTCCTCTCCTCTTGTAGGACTGTGCAGAGACAGAGGTGGACAGGAACAAATGCTGTACCTTGTGTAATATGTTCTTCACCTCCGCCATTGTGGCCCAGTCGCACTACCAGGGAAAAACCCATGCCAAGAGAGTCCGCCTGGTGCTGGGGGAGCCGCCCAGCCTACCCACAGCCATGACCAGCCCTGCAAACACAGGTATCTCAAACCTCCTACATGCTTCGCTAATAGCAACAAGATCAAACTCACTCTTACAGTGCTACAACTAGAGCTGCAGTGCTTTCATCCTGATCACAGCAGGTGCGTAGCAGCAAAAGAAGCCGAAGGAGTGACTGAGTGAGTTTTGGGAAACAAAGAGAATAGACCATCAGCGCTCGTTAGTCTTTGTCTGTCTTCTAGTCAAACATGGCACATCTAATCTATAAAACATCCATCTATAAACTGGTGCTTTGTTGATCGATCAACCCTTTCAGTCCTAGCGGATCAATACCTCTATTAGATTCCAATCTTGGTGTTTGCACACAGAGCCTGTCCTCCCTGAAGACCAAGTCGATTAACTTGGTCGGAAAACACACCGTCACCTCTGCTCCCATACAGCTGTGTAATCCAGACATCTAGTATTTACAGCATGTGACGCTGGACTGAGAATCATTTATAGTTCAAAGCATACATTTTTATCGGAAGTGGATTTGGAGAGCTTTAGTCATGCTTCAGTCGAAACGCCTTGCCTGGATATCAGAGGGAAATGTCTGCTAACATGCCAGAGGCCCAAGTAAAACAAGCCAAAGTAAAACTTTGAAGGTGAAGTGCACAGGCAGCTTTCATTTATAAAGGTCTTATGATTAGTAAAAAATCTCCTTAACGAATCGAGACATCCGCAAATTAATATTTTTGCTCATGATTGTTTAAGATTAGCTTTTTTTTTTTTCCAAGTGTCAGTGCTGGTGAGTCGTCTCCAGGGGAGCTTTACATAATGTGATTCAAATTAGATTCAAAGTGAAAATTCGCACAGCTATGTGCACACTATCGCTACAAAATGTGTCTTATAATCTAGCCCCTGAGTGACTTTTGCTAAACTTTGGCCTACTTTTTGGGAAAGTGTCACTTCTGCACAGCCGTTGCAGTGGAGTTTCCGTGGGTTTTTGTGACAGTGGAACCTGGAGGATAGGAAGCAAGAGAACGAGAGCAAGAAGAGAGGAAGAGTGACCTGGGAAACAGGAGAATTTCAGGAGAGATTAAAGTCAAAAGCAGCCTTCATGATGGCTCTGAGATGAGCGCTCTACACAAGACGCACAGCCAAGCTGACAGGCTCGTGCGCACAGAGACGCACACGTGCAAGATGACTGATGCATGCACATTCATACCAGATATTCACTTGTATCTAAGGACACATGGACACTAACATACATACAGAAACACACTCAAACACAAACCACAGTGAGGAGAGAGAAAGCAAGGGCCATGTGTGTTGGAGAAGCCCTTGAGAGGTGGAGAGCAGCGACTGTACCTGTGTTCCCTCTTCTTTCACACATCACATCACACACTCAAATCCACCTCCTCCTCCTGCACACACACACACTATCACGCACACTCTCTGTGCCCCACTCCATGAAAAACACTTACTTCTGCTCCAGTGTGCAGAGATCACAGTCATGGGAAAGGAAAGGGTGGGAAAACATGGCAGGATGGAGAGGGGAAATACACCCGAGGATCTCTCTCCCTGTTGCTGCTCAGCACGTGTGCTTCTCCACAGAGCTGTCGGAGCTCAGAAGCTTCACTCATGCACGGGCTCACACGAGCACACGGGAATGCTGCACCAGAGATTTTAGGACGGCCTCGCCTTTGAGATTAATAGCAGAAACACGACAGTAAAAGAGTTACAGGGTTGAGATTGTAAGCGAGATGATAGTGTGGCGAAGGCAAGCGAAGGGAATGTGAGTGGGTGTGGTTGGTGAGATGAGCGGAGACACAGCCATAGATACAGTAACTATGTGAACAGAGCCCGAAGACACATCAAGGTATGAGCAACCAATCAGCACGCAGAGCTAGAGTCAAGTCAACACAGGCGCCGCGCACACACACAAAAAAGAAATACATAAGCTAACACACCTCGCACTCACTGACCTCACTGGTCAACACTTCGTGCGTGCTCTTCATTTGTGAACAGTGAGCTGATGGTTGTTGTGAAAGAAATGGTATGACTCATTTGGGCTTAAAAGCATGTGTGAGCGGGCTTTAATCCGTGATATAAAATGTTTAAACATGCTGTATTGTGGTTGTGTATTCACAGTCATTATAACTCTAGAGTCATTGACACATTGTACATGGCGAATCGGCACATTTGGATGAGCCATCTGGCATTATGAGCTTTCTCACACAATTTGGCTGTGGACCTAACACCCCCTCAATGTGATCAAATAAACAGTTTGAGTAGGGATGATGTCTTTGGTACACGTACTGTACCTTATACACACAAGCTGCCTATTCTGGAGCTTCATTCATACACACACACACACACACACACACACACACACACACACACACACACACACACACACACACACACACACACACACAAGCCTTCACACATTTGCTCAAGCGTGGATTATACATTCAATCCGCCACCCAAACACCCACATGCACACACAGACGCATGTGTGCAGCCGCACGCACATTCACAGTCTTCGCTGTGTGAGCCACAACCGCGTCCTGTGGACAAGTCAGTGCCTGTTGGCTATTAATGGGCAATCACCATGGTTACCAGTGTCGTGTCACGAGTAGCAGGTCACCTGGAAGTCTGCCTTTTTTTTCATCCCTCCACAGGGAGGGGAGGGGAGGAGAGGAGAGAAAAGGAAAGGAAAGGAGAGGAGAGGAGAGGATGTAGGTTAGGAGAGGAGAGGAGGATGTAGGTTAGGAGAGGAGAGGAGGATGTAGGTTAGGAGAGGAGAGGAGGATGTAGGTTAGGATAGGAGAGGAAAGGAGAGGAGAGGGGAGGACAGGAGAGAAGAGGATGAGAGGATGTATGTTAGGAGAGGAGAGGATGTAGGTTAGGGGAGGAGAAGCGAGGGGAGGACAGGAGAGGAGAAGAGAGGATGTAGAGGATTTTCATGTCAAATTTATTTCATAAAAGTATTTTTAGTTTGTCATGTTTGCCTTAAATCTCCATTTGCATTTGATTTTATGCCAATATGATTCCCCATCTCTTCCTTCTTTCCTCCTCTTCCTCCTTCTGCAATCCCTGACCCCTGCCTCCTATCCGTTCACTTCTACCCCCAGATTCCTCCCCATCCACCCCGCTACCCACAGACCCAGCCGCTTGCCCCCCTCCTCCCCCTGACCTGGCTTGGCCGTTGGCGGTGGTCGGCGGAAACGGAGGAAGAGAGGCCGGGAAGTACTGCTGCCTGTGCGGAGCCTGGTTCAACAACCCGCTGATGGCCCAGCAACACTACGAGGGCAAGAAACACCGCAGGAACGCAGCCAGAGCACGCCTCCTGGAGCAGCTAGCGGGGAGCCTGGATGCCACGGAGAGCACAGGTCAGCCTCTTGGCCCCGCGCCCGACACATGTGACAAGTGAAGAGCAGCAGGGGTGTTACGACTTTGTACGAGGAAAGACGATAAGGGGGATATCACATTCAAGATCTGTGGCAGTGAGGGTGGACCTCTGAAATGTTCATATGCCTTTCAATGTGGTGTACATTTCACAGATATTATACTGAGGTAAACGACACCGGTTATTCACGGATAAAATTAGCACCATCAGCCAGTCACTGTAAAGATCGGCTTATTCACATTCACCGCACATTTGGACAAAAACAAGGGCTCGATGTGACCTACTGCCTTCCTGTGTCCTTGAACCAAATGTGGTTACAATAAATCAGTCCAGAGCTTCTCCTTTGGATCAACCCCCGCTACTGTCCCACTGTAGTAACGGATTTATGTCCCACAGATGGCTGGAATACCTTCCTTAAATTTAGATGCAGAACTGTTAAGTTTTATAGTTCTGTAGGAGGGTCGTCATAATATGACCTTTCCTGAATTAAAGACTCCACTTTTATATGTCAAAGTATGTGTGAAAACAGGTGTTTAAGGTCATTTGTGGCTCTGAGGGAGCTTCAGTGACATTATCCAGATATATCGACTTAGATTTGGAGGCTACAAAATTTTATTAGAAAGCCTGCGTAAGAAATTACCAGGGGTAGTTACAACTAGAAGAAGCTATCAAGGTGCATTATTATAAGCGAAGGAACCAGCATTTTTGCTGGTTACTAGGGACACCAGGGACCATAAATCAGCATATCTCAGCATCTGTTGATCAACTCTGACCCTTGCTTTTCTAATTATTCCTGGGTTGGGTATCGTTGCCTGTACCAATATTTTGTAATACTTTGTGTGTCCCATTGGATAGCTAACCGACGGCACACAGCACAGCACTCAATACAGTGTTTAACCGTTAACAATGCCATCCTCCGACCCTTGGTTGCAGAACTGCGTTGACGCAGAACCATAACAACCACCCTCCAGTTCATCCCCACCTAACGTGTTAGCACTTGTTGCCGTTGCGCTGTAAGCACCAGTACCTGCTAGCCGTCCGCTCAGACATCTGCATGTTCAGAGCCTTGTGCAGGAAGTCATTTCAGGCTGTATGGGTTGCAGCTGCTGCAGCAGTGGGCCAATCAGACGTCCCGATAATATTAATAATAATAATAGCAATAATCATTTGGATTCATATAGCGCCTTTAAAGAAACCCACGGACGCTTAACATATACACAATAGACACAACAAACGGAGCATGACAGTAGCTAGGTAGAGGCCATAGGTCTTACTGAAGAGGGTTTTAAGGAGTTTTTTGAAGGTGTCCAGAGATGTGGCGTTGGGAAGCTCTGTGGGGAGACAGTTCCAGAGGGTGGGGGCTGTGACACTGAAAGCTCCGTCCCCAGAAGTTCACAGTTTTGGGGGATGGAGAGCTGACCTGTGCCTGAGTGCCTCAGCTTCCAGGACTCTGTGTAGGAGTGAAGGAGGTCAGTCAGGTACTGAGGAGCCAGGGCATTGAGGGATTTGTAGGTGAGGAGGAGGATTTTGGAGGTGATGCGGAGGTAAACTCTATTGCAGTAGTCCAAACAGGAGGTGATGTATGAGGAAGAACGCTCACGGTGATTGGCTGTGAGCAAAACAGTCATCTTTTTCTAGGTCTGTGCAAAAAAAAGATCAATTTCAGGTATTGTTTGACTGGAGAAGTTTCAACGGTACTTGGTATTAGGCTGTTTCTGTCAATACTTTAATGGTATCAAGTACCAATAGCCCATCTTAATGGAAATGTAACACTAAATCACTGGAGTACTCTTTGAAAGACACTTGCTGGCTAACTAATCTGAAGAGTTGGACCCTAAGCCAATAAAACTAAAGAGCTCATCCATCATCCCAAGCAAATAGTTGTCTCTCCCTAATTAACTGTGTATCTCCGCCCAACTGAAGCGGTGACACATCTTATTCATCATCTGTTTGCCACAGTCTGACCTTTCCACGTCAGTTGTCTGGGGTCACAGCCCCCTCATATTACAGCACAGATTTCACACTTCATAGTGCTAGCATTGCAATGTGTTAAACTGTCAAAAAAAAAGTAATGGGAATAAAATACTTTAGAGAAAATACGCCTCGCTCAGGGGCTGCACGGTGGTGTAGTGGTTAGCGCTGTCGCCTCACAGCAAGAGGGTCGCAGGTTCGATTCCAGCTTGCGGCTCTTCTGTGTGGAGTTTGCATGTTCTCCCCGTGTAAGCGTGGGTTCTCTCCGGGTACTCCGGCTTCCTCCCACCGTCCAAAGACATGCTGTTTAGGTTAATTGATGACTCTAAATTGCCCGTAGGTGTGGATGTGAGCGTGAATGGTTGTCTGTCTATATGTTGTCTGTCTCTATGTGCCCTGCGATGGACTGGCGACCTGTCCAGGGTGTACCCTGCCTTCGCCCTATGCCAGCTGGGATCGGCTCCAGCCCCCCCGCGACCCCTAACGGGATAAGCGGTTGACGATGGATGGATGGATGGACGCCTCGCTCAGGCAGCGAAATAACAACACTGATATTTCTGCTGAAGGTTGAACATGAGTCCCACATGAGTGATACAATGAGGAACTGAAGTAAACTGAAATTATTTCTTAATGTACTTTATTAATTGGTAAAACTGAGAACAAGTTACAGTTATCATAGCAAGTCCTGGGTTTTAATTACTAATCTGTCTTTCTCTCCCCCTTAATTCCTCCCCTCTCCCACACAAACACTTCGACGCACAAATGTGGCAGTAAGAGGACACTGATTCACATGCTCATACACACATTTCTGCCAAAAGGGTACTCTAATGAAATTATTAATAGTCTTTGGCACAGAAAGTGCTTTTCCTTTTCTGGTTCCTATGAGCAATATCATCTAACATCGTCCTACTGCGACACGCAGCCCAGCATGCAACATTAGTGCCACACTACACCTCCACTGCACACACATTCAAATTTGACGCACTCGTACCGCACACATAGACTATTCAAGTCCTCCGTGAGCCGAAGCCGCGCCGTTCGCTTTGTGCTCCAGGTGCCATGACACAAACCATCATCTCAAGGAGCCAATCATATTAAAAGCATGAGTCATGTTGCCGCCTACACTGGCTCAGAGGCTTTAAGTGGTGTCATGTTGGATATCGTCCTCCATCCACACACTGTGACCCACATCCCACAACCTCAGCTGTTTTTGGGAGGTTTTGACTCCAAATCTCAGCATGTAACTACAGAAGATATTTCAAAAAATGTAAATATAGAACAGACAAAAAAAGTCAGATTTTCCTTTTGTTTGATCAAAGATATTTACACTCAGCGACGCTCTACTGCAAAATCTAATACTTGTCTTCTTGTCAAGGGCAATGAACTGGTTTAAGATTTCTAAGTGAGCTCGCCGCTGACATGATCTATTATAGAGTATGTGCCATCAGTCAAGTGTTTGTTCTAGCGCCTTTAAGTCTGATGTAGTCTGATCTGAATCGCAAGACGGCTCCATTGTCAGTAGTCGTTTGTTCTTCTTCGGCTAGACACATTTCCTTTGGTGAAAGATTCTCACATCTGATTGGCTTTTGTCACCACTTCAGGTGTGAAGTCACAGGTGTGCCGGGTGTAATCTCAGAGGGAGGGTCGAAGCCGAGGTGGCAGCTGAGCTGAGAGGGAGAGGAGACGGGGAGAAATGAGGAATTCTGTCTCAGCCAACTTTCGTCTCTGTCCTTTTGTCCTCCTTTTCCCGTTGTGGAACCGTTTTCTCTTTACACTCTTTATTTTTTCCCACCCCCACCCTGCTGCTGTACTTGGTCTTGTGTCCGTGCCTGTTGTTGCTGTGGTTGTTTTGTGTGTAACTGTGTGTGTGTACACCACTAGGGGCTCCGATCTCTCGTCATGTCTCATCTGTCATCCTCATTAGCTCCCCACGAGGCACAGGTGAATTATTTACACACCAATATTTCCTCTCTCTCTCCAAACTGTGGCTTCGGAGCCTGCCTCGCTGTTTTGTCTCGTTGTGTCCTATTGATGATACTGACCTTTACTTATACTTGCATATTCTCTCTTTGTCTCTCTCCCTATTTGCTGCCCTCGCTTTTACACCCTCACGACCGAAACATATCACAAAATCCCCATGACATTTATATCAACACCGTTTCTTACTTTTTTGATTTGATTTTTTCTGGTGTAATTGTGCGGACAGGGCGCAGGGGAGACTGTTGTGATTTTCCACGGTTAGGTGCCAGACAAAACCCTTGGAGATGGATTACGCAGGTGGACGAGGGAGTTGCAGTGGGGGTGGCTACTGACGAAGGATGGAGCCCGGCTGACTCGGCTGTGTTTTTACATAAATCACAGCGGGTAGAAACCCCTCAAGACAGAGCCGGCGCATTGTCTCCGCTCTCTGGAGACTCAGTAGATAATTAGAAGCAGTGAGATAAGCGTCTAGGACTGGAGTGTGTGTGTGTGTGTGTGTTTATCTGCGTATGTGTGTGTGCGTGAGGGCCTGAGAGAGGGTGAAGTACCACAGCAGAGAAAATTGTGTGTAATTGATGAATGTGCCTGAGTTGGGAGACAGAGCTGACCTCCCCTCCCATGAGACAACACTCGCTGTGACACAGTAAAGAAATAAGTTTATATACATTAATATAAAAGATAACTGAGGATTGTCTGCCTAAGAGGTCTGTACGTTTAGTACTTTCTGAGTGCTGAAATGTGACATCAAGGATCGAAAAGTGCTGAGTATTGAAAATTGGCATCTAATTCTTAGGTTTGTTTATTTATTCTTTGGTCAGATATTTCCTGATTTACATTAAAACATTTAAAGCTGCACTAACCAACCAATATTTTTTTTTTATATAAGTGGTTCAAATGACTACATGTGAGAGGGGTCATCTGTAGTGAAGCACCTACAGAGGATTATCGCCCGACTCTGTGATTCCTCTAGGCTCTACAGAGCATTTTAGTATTTTTCAGCCCATTGTTTAACAGCTGTTAACTTTGTTTTGATCCACTCTCACAGCTCTCATCAGTGTTGTTTCCAGCTGCAAATATTTTCAGCGAAAAAAGCCCCGCTGAACCCACTGAATGCTACCTCCTCAGCACCAATTCATAGTTTTCACATGACGTCATGGCCCTACGGGAACGCCCACCTGGACGGCCAAACAAATCTTCCCGCCACTGTCCACTAAGGACAGCTCAGTTTTTACAGTACTGGTTAGCCAAATTATTAAATAGTTATTGTGCAAATTGACACATAAACTGAAGAGAGGACAAGTCTGGGTTGTGTAGAATGAAAACCCAGAGGGGAGGATCTGTGCAATAAAGCTAAACGGGCGAGAGGCACACTAGTGGACTACGCTGACTGAAACTGGACATACATGCAACCAGTGACTACGGCCAAGCTAACTGTCTCTCCCATCTCAATGTCAAACCAGCTCATTTACATCATTTCCAGATACTGCTTCACGAGCCACGTTACTACATCTGCTCTGCCTGTGTCCGTCTCCAACTTTAGCGGTGGCTGGTTTAACCACTGAGATACGAGCGGCAGCTAGCTTGACCACAGCATCCAACAATAATTGTGATGACTGAATTGACAAAGGTCTGGACTCAAATGCACAACTCAAGAAACAGGTAGAGTAAATGGCAAAAAGGGGAGTGACTAACGAGAGACATGTGGACACAATCAGGGGCGTGGTTTGACAATCAGACGCAGGTGAATGCTGGAGAAAGTAGGTCAGGGGATGTCAATCATGCAAGGGCAGGAAGTGAAGTGCTCTGAAACGAGAGGGAGGGTGAGGATCACCAAAATAAAACAGGAAGTGCAACCATGAAATGAATAAACAAGAAAAAACATGACCGAAGTCCTAGTGGACGTGACAATAATTTCTTGACCTTCACCTCTTAAACAAAAACATTACTGACCTATTCACATCAAAAGTACAGATAACTGGAACGTTACGCTTTCATCTTGGCAGCAGTTCAAGGGATGAAGTCTCCACAAGATCTAAGGTTGTATACGAAGTACAGCTCCGGGGACATAGCTGAGACAACTTTTCAACTAGCTAGCTACACTAGCTAACGCTGTCTGGATATCAACTACTTGATCATAACGTGATATAGTAACTTTCGCCACTGCTCATTTTAGAAAGGCTAACGCAAGTTTAGATTATAAAATGGACAATGGGTCATGGAGGTTGGTTAATAGCTAGCATGCTAGTGAGCTAGTAAGGTATAATTTTCCCCGGATCGTGTCCGCTTGCAGACAGAATTGCATAGTGAAAGCGAAGCTCATAGGAATCCAATCTAAACGCACATTACATTAACAAAGAACATGCTTTCTTCTGGTGGCCTCTCTAAAAGATAACTAGTAGAAAAGTTGCTCATTTCCACTTAAATAATTGAAATACTGCAGCAGGTACTGTATATAAAAAAATAAAGATCTAACAGGCTTTTGCAGTAGCTCCATGGAGTTCCCAGTGTTAGCTGCAATGTTGGAATAGTGTTTTGTCCTCACATAACCAAAACCTCTGAATTGGCAGACAGACAGCAACAATCTGGTGAACTAATTGGAGCATTTAGCAGTGAAGTAATTAGATATTTCATTCAGGAGTTGGTGGAGATTACATACTGGACATACACTTATCACATGGCCAGAAACAACTCCAAATGAAAGTTAATGGGTGGGGGTGGGGGCATAACATCCAGGAGAATGGAGAGATAACCGGCCTTGGGAAGGCTGGTTGTCTCAGGGAGCCAATGACGATAACACTTGTTTTGGGTCAGACCGACACTGTAATTTTCCGTCTGCCTTAAGTCTCTCTGAGTCTCCCGGTGGCTACGGTCCAAACATATCCAAATTCGATGGCCAAATTCAGCCGAGCTGACAACTTCTCCAAGTATATTTCCCAAACTAAAGTTTTATTGAATGGTTTTGATATCAGTCCTGAAACTCTTGTATCACATTGGTACGGATTGACACATCAAGCATGTTCATCCTATTTATTCTATAGTTTATCTTGAAGAATGATTAATTGTTTTAGATGAGACAGAGGACAAACAAACTAATGAGCTGTAGAAGAATCTAGTCATTATATTTTGTGTATGATAATGTTTTGTCTAAATCTGATGGTCTTTCCAATTACTGTCACGTTCTCTGCAAAACTAATTAGTCTCTCTATAGGTCCTTCAAAGTTTGTGCTTGGTAACATTCCACTTGGATTCAATCCGACTGGTACCCAAAACTCAACCCCTCTCTGCTATGGTATTTGTGATATATTCCTGTGAGATGTACTGTCAAGCCTTTGCTTTGTAGACTGTTGGTTTTGATTGCATCTCAATGGGCTTCTTTTTGGATCCAGTTCCTTTTTAATCTTGCAAAGCGTATGGTAAACTAATGGTGCACCACAGCACAAAGGCTCCGAGGAGCTCTGAAAACTATTATGCGTGCCTCTTCTGTGAATAAAACTACAGAGGAATACCATACAGTGAGCCGCAGCCCTATAGGAAGGAAGTGGAAAACACAGGAAACTCTACTATGAAATATTATTATTTAGTCCTACATTTTAAAAACCATCCAACAATATTCACACGACAGTAGATTTTCCAAACAGCAGCGCTGGCCATGACCTGTAAACCCTTGAGACTCACAAATAAAAGGCTGCAGTTAGAGTTTTAGAACAGCATCCTAATGGAAAGAGCCATGAACATAAAGCTCCAAATGGGTCATTAATGTTGCTTGAGCTGAGACTTAGTTACACATATATCAGGCTCGGAAACTGCTGGAAGAGGTCTGTGCACATAATGTAGCTCATTACTTTTTTGACAAGCATTTAGGCGTCTCCATACCAAAGGTGCCAGCAACGCCAGCGGACTCTGGGCATTAAACGACAGTCACAAACAGCTCCACACCCACCGCCTCAGCTCATCTCACCCCTTCTTTTCTCTCTCCCTGGCATATCTTCTTGTGTAATTAACAAGGCTTAGAGCACCCTCACAAATACTGCTCACGCTCACACACAAAAAAAACACACACATCCACACCCCAGCGCTGCATGCTGTTAGTTGCGTTGCACACACACTTTCCCTGCATGTAATTAACATGGATTAGGGCACAGTGGTTTCTTATGCCAGAACTGCTTGATTAACCAAAAGCACAGTGTCTACGCATGTGGCCATGTGTGTGTGTGTGTGTGTGTTTACGTTCAAAAGACTGGCACACATGCACATTATCTGGCACAGACACAAACTGCAGCATATTGTACATCAGTGCTACTCGGCCAGGCAGTGGGGAGGTGACATCAATCAGGCTAAAAGCAGGGAAGCTGCCTTTGTGTGTGCGCACACATACTTAATCGTGTATACAAGAAAAGACCTCTTTGTGTAATCCTTGCGGCGGTATAGAATTACGAGGAGGAGAAAGGGAAGGAGAACGAGAGAGAGGGAGAATTATCATTTCTTTCTTTTTCTAAATTATCTCTTCTCCAATTAATGGCCTTTTCATTAGGAGAGAACAGAAGTAATGACATTTTGGCAGAAGAGGATGTACTATCTCTTTCATGCATGCAGTCTTCGTTATAGGCTCCTAATAGATGCAAAATATCAATATTTAAGCCAAGACAGCTCTTACTTCAGGCAACTAATTCAGTCGTGGCTGTCTTGTAAATGTTTGTCCTTAATCCCCTTGCTCTAGCTGTAGCCCAGTCTAAATGACCTCCCGCCACTCCTGACTATATCACAACTTCATCTCCCAACATGCTTCACCAATTACCGCAGCAGAAGGTCAGAAAGGTGATGGAATACACAGACAACTCATAAATCTCAAGGACGGTAATGACAGCGGAGAAAAGGGCACCCACACACAAGCGAGCACACCTGATTTCCGTCACCACACCCAGAATTACACATTCATCGTCAAAAAAATGAAGGAAAAAATAACAGGGAGGGGCGGGAGCATGGACAGGCTGGGGGAAAGGGCTTCAAGCAATTAGTTTTTGACTGTTTTGTCATACAACCCTGAAGTGTCAAGGTTGTTCATCTCCGATGTGAGTTCTGCAGTGATGGCTCTGCAGTGTGCAAAATGTGAAAACAAAAATAGCACTTCATTGCATCTCTGACAGACGAATACACAGCCAATTATGTCATGTTGCTGATTGGCCTATCCTTGTCCACATACAGAGCATTTCCTCAGCTTCCTGTGCCGTCCTCGTGAAAGAAAAGACGATTTGTGCTGCCATGCCTTAGTTACCACATGTGGAAGAGGATGTTTTTTTTTTTGTGGGGTTGGTGCACAGGTCATGTTTTCTCCTGTGGTCATTAAAGCCCAATGTTCATTTTACAGCAATGTTGCTGCGTGACAACTCATTATCCTTACCACGTCTCAGTTTCCTCCCTTTCATCTTTTTATTCACATCTTATTCTTCTCCGGAAATGTTCCTCTTTTCACTCGCTCCGTCTACCTAACCCTCCGCCTGCCCCTCCTCATCTCTCGTCACCCTGCTCTGCTCTGTCAGTATCCCCATCCTCATCCATCTATTTTTGGGCGTTCATCTCGACCACCTGCAAACCCTCTAATTAGTTCACATCTGTGTCTTAGCCGCACCATCTCAAGCATGCATTCACCGATACACAGCGCCACACATGTGCGCAACCTACTGCACTGTTCTTTTCTTAACCCACGGTGTCCTAATTCTTCTCACCCTGTCGAAGTTCAAGTTTCAAAAGGCACCTTCACACGAACACACATGGGCACGAAAAAAAAAAAGATGATCTAAGGATCTAAAAATGTAACTGGCTTTCTGCTAATGATCAGTCTGATCAAATCTTTCTCCAGATGCACTCTAATTAGGAAAATTACCCCGCACTGTGGAGTGTAAAAATAAGACTAAATAAGTCAGTTCACATTTATATTGTTGCTCATGCTGGTATCACTGCTACTGCTGCTGCTGATCCACATGATGATGACTAGATTTTTTTTGATTCACAATTATTGAAAGTGTCCTTAGTGTAACCACTTTATCTGTGTGGATGTGTCTCTCCAGGGCTGCGCAGTAGTTACTCTTGCAGCGTCTGCAGTGTGGTCCTCAACTCCATCGAGCAGTACCATGCACACCTCCAAGGCTCCAAGCACCAAAACAAGTGAGTACAACTTAGGACTTGACTGGCTTTCCATCCAAAGTGCTAAGAAAGTGAGACTTTCCAGAACAGACAATCAGACAAATATGTCCACTCCGTGCTGCAGTTGGCCAGGCCAGGTGTATGGAGGCGTGAGAGTAGGCAGGTTTGAACTTCTCTCTCGAGGTCTTTCATTTTTCACAACACTCTTCATTGGCCTGAGACTGTAAAGACACAAGCACTCTCAGCGAGAGATAAGGGAGACAGTGTGGCACAGTCAGGACGAGGCCACGACGACAAGCTTTTCACCTGCAAGTTTGGCCATTTGAAACACATAAAGCCACTTTTGAACTGAACATGCATTCCTTTTCCATCCTGACCTACAGGGGTGATATCACACTGTGGTCAGTGTCTGCCAGTCTGCAGTCACATGAAACAATGCTACAATAGCAAGTGAAATCAAAAGAATCACACATTAAAAGGAGATTTGTCACGTAATTAATACTACTATCAACATGGTAGTGGACAAATATGCTTTCCTTATGCGAATGTATGTATATATTTATTATTGGAAATCACTTAACAACACAAAACTATGACAAATATTGTCCAGAAACCCTAACAGGTACTGCATTTAGCATAACAGATTTAGGTCAGAGGTCAAGGGACCCCTTTGAAAATGAAAATGCTTTCCGCACCAAAATTTAGCATGTGTTTGGAGTGTTATTTAGCGTTATTTATCCCAATCTAGTATGACATGGCTGCTACCATTCCTTTGTTTGTTCATATGATACCAGTATTGTCACTCATGTTTTAAAACTGAGCCTGCTATTAGATGAAAATCACAACTTGTGTTAATGCATTAAAGAAATTTGAGGCATTAAAATGAATTTGCATTAACACGTTATTATTGCATTAACTTTGACAGCCCTCAGAAAAACCTCTCCTGCAATCAACTGCACAAACAGGTTGAATAAGAATAAAGGTGTTTGTACACCAAGTCCGTGATTTTCATGTTTTTATAATCCATGTCCGAGTCTATTATTCTCTTCATTGTGAAAATGGATGCAATGATAGCACTAGTCCCAAACAGGGCTAAATAATGACATTAACAAGAATCATTTAGCTGCCAAGAGCACAATAATTACTGTCTAATCTTTGGTATATTCTTTGTTTCACAACCATCCTCGATTCCAAACTGTTCTGTAATCACCTGCCATAAACTACCTTTCAATCCTGCATCTCTATAGTCTTTTATTTCTTAACTGTAAAGTGCTTTGTGCTGGGAGACAAAGAGAATCAGTATATCAGATGCCATTTTGGATCATGACTTTTACGCGTACGGTGGCTCTGAGTGGTCAAACAACCCTCTATTGCCTTTTGAGGGATGTGAAATGTTTTGGGGTTATTGTGTTAACCTGGCTGACAGCGTGAGGTCGTATTTGTTTTTAGACATGCGAGAATTTCAAATGAGAAATACTGACAGTGTGCAAAGGTGTTGGGTTTGTACAAACTGCAGAGGGCTAAAGACAATTCATAGTTAACATGGTTTGTCATGATCCAGATGTAGCCAAACATGTAGGTTTCAGACAAGAAGATCATAGCCTAAGCATTTCTACTGTGTTTTTTTTTTTTTTTTTGGTCCACAATGACTCAGAGAAACAACTGAGAGACTGACAGTCCCACTGGGCAGCGTTAAATATTGCCTGTATTACAGTGTCGGATGCATAGGGCTACATTTGAGATATCTGATGAGTGAAACGGCACAACATTCCCAGGACGAAATTCATTTATAATACACATAATAAGCATGTGGAGCAGACTGAGGCACCACAATGGAAACAGGATTATTCATTATAAAGAATGACAGTCGCACAATGAGATTTGGTCATTTTCATTACCGATTTTAGAGAAATGTTATCTCAGCCAATGTGAGGGAAATTATATTCACCAGCAGGGACGAGAGTGTGATATAGAACAGTTACATTTCATGCATTTACCATGAGAAAGCTGTGAGTGTGGTTATAGGCGGTGTTGTGGCGTGCGTGCATGTATCTCTTTGTATTAACACCAATGTAATGTAAATTACGTGTGTTATGAATGGAGTATTTGTTAGATAAAAAGGTTGCTTGAGGATAAAAGTTTGTTGTTGCGGCTGTTTCTTCGTTCTCTTTTGTCTTCTTTTTTAGAAAGAGAGTCAAAGCACTTCAGCTGAAATGTCTGTATTTATCCGCCCTAGAGCATAACTTGTCTGGGCTGCACACAGCAAACTTGTGCAAACAAGTTAACTGTTAGAGAGTGGTGGGTGTAGTGAGAATAACAACGGGCAATAACAAGAATGAGAAAGGCAGAGAGGGAAGGAGGGCGAGACGAGAACAGAAAGTTTCTTTAGCCATGGGTAAATGCTGGTCACTAAAAAGAGCATTAGATTTCTATTATTTAGATGGGGAATCATCGTGTGCTACATTAGCTATATAAACTATACAATACAGTATGTGCTATATATGGACACTAGTTGTAATTGTCAC
Source organism: Pterois miles (assembly GCA_947000775.1). NCBI lineage: Eukaryota > Metazoa > Chordata > Actinopteri > Perciformes > Scorpaenidae > Pterois > Pterois miles. Next base: position 14,815,005 of record CAMQGK010000341.1, read on the forward strand.
ATTTTCCTCCCGTCTGTGCAATACTCTTAATAAACACACAGCAAAAGCTTACATCATTACAGTCAATCTTACAGTCAGTTTCAGGGTTATTATTTATAACACATGAAGAAAATTCAGCCATTTGGGTGACAGATTGGCATGTACCCACAGTTAATTTTCTAGATATTATCTTGAAATAATACAGATCACAGCACAAATATACAACAGAATATTTGTATTGGAAATTTGTCAAACAATCATGTCTCGTATTGCTAGATTTTAGTTTAGTTTAGTTTTTAGTGTTATAGAATATTTGTGGGACTCAATAATAAACTAACTTTACTTCGTTTATTGGACATGCAGTACCAACATGTTTTCATCCCAACTCGTCACATACTGACGCTTTGTCAGACCTCTCTGCATGACTTTTTCGGTCAGTAATCACATATCTTGCTTAAGTTTAGGCAACAAAACCACTTAGTTAGGTTTCCGAAAAATCAACCTTGCTGGGCTTAAAATAACGATGTTTGTACAGTGAAAATATGGCTTGACGCTGAGAACACGGGACATGAACAAACAGCTGATTGTAACCTGAAAGTGAAATGCAACTAACAGCAGTCTCCTGGATGAAAGCATGTGTTTGTTGGACCCATCCACCTCCCCTTTCACCCACCCTGTGTGTCTCTTTTGCTCTTTAAACTACATCACCGCACCACTTTCTCGGAGCGTTTACTGTTGCCGTGGACGGGTTCACATCGTAGTTAACTGAAAGTCTGGCGCGTCTCATACCAGCACTAACGGGTGCCATGTGTGGCGCTATCACACGCCGATGGCCGTGACAAAACGTATGTAATGTACACTCTGGGAATGAGAACGGGCTGGCAGTGCTGTGTGGAAAATTGTTTGTTTAAGGTAGGGTGGTATAATAAATCAAAATGTTATCAAAATCACAATATGGCCTAGTGCAATTTTCAAATCGCAGCAGGAAATTGCAGTAATTGTTAAAGGTGAAATGTGTGTCAAAATACCATTTTAAATTAAATATTGTGGTGCTGCAGAGATGTCATGGCCTGCACATCATATTCTACAGACCTAGAGAGGAAAATATATGTTTACAACGGATCCACACAAAAAAAATCACATCATAATCATTTTAGTATGTCATATATCACAGTTGCAATATCAGTCAAAACCACTGCTCTGGGCGCTTGTCAGGAGCAGCCCCCTCCTCTGCCTCTCCATGAAGTTTGTCTTGTCTGTGTCTGTGAACACGAGTGTAAACTGATTTCCCCACTGTGGGACTAATAAAGGAATATCTTTCTTTCTTTCTTTCTTTCTTTCTAAAATAAACAATTCTTGATGTAAGCCTTAATTTCAAGGAAAAATCTGCATAAATGAGTGATGTTAAAGCTAGAGGAGAGGTACAGAGGTAGGAATGTGTAAAACTGGGCTGAAAACAGCACAACCTGAGGCATTCAAGGAAAAGTTTAATCCAAACTTATTTTTTTTTTTCTTACCCTATCTGTCTATTCAGAGAGCTTCAGTGTGATCTGCTGAGGTGCAGAGATAGCCGCTCACAGAACACAACTATCCAGGAATCTAGTTTATGGCGGTCAAAGCATCAAAACGTACATTAAACATTTTCAAACAGAATTGAAAGATTACCTGATGTACTGCACAGAAGCTCGTGTGATTTTCCTTTCTTAGCACAGAGACATTTGTCAGGTGTAGTTTGGCAGAAAGTTGTCAACAAAAATTTGAGACAAGGTTTGGAAGTGACCATAAGTGACTGCATCATTACTGTATATTTGCAAAGAGATGATGCTGAGTAGCAGGAAAATATGTCTTCTGCCTTTAGGTGAGATTAAAGGTTACAGAAATGTGTTTGCAGAAGGCATCATCAGCTACCACATGCCACTAAGCAAGATATTGAACGCCTAATACAGCTCCTCACTCACTCTACGTCACCCTGGATATGAGCGTCAGCTAAACTTCTAAAAAGATTGTTGAGATGTATAATCTCTCTGCACAGAGGCTGTAAATCAAGGAAAAGATGGCGCCTCATAACTCTCTCCTTCTGTCAGTTTTACTGCTGTAAAGCAGAAAAAAGGGCGAAGCGAGAGTAAGCAAGATAGACACCAGGGACAGCATGCACAACAGATGCAGAGACAGAAAGACACATCATGTGAGACAAAACAAATTTAAAAAAAAACAAAACACAGAGATGGAAAGAGCAGGAGAAAGTAAAAGTGCTGGGGAAAATCTCCTAAAATTGAAGTGAAAAGTGGAGCCAGAGAGATAAGGAGCAGATTTGGAGTGTAAATTGAGGTGAACCCAGTGTTGCTGACAGCTGCAGGGCTTTGCTGCTTAGGATGGAGAGGACGGATTGACAGGACATTGACGGATAGAGGGCAGTGAGAGACAGACAGAGACGTAGCAGGGAGATTTACAGGGGTAGTGCCGATAGGTCACTGGATAGAAGGGGAGAACGTACCTCATCCACCCTATCAGACAGGCTTACAGGAAGTGGTCTGAAGTGGAGGAAGTTTGGTGGAGAAGTGGGCAGAACTGTTCAGCCTGTTCAGCAACAGATGTTAACAGAAAGAGACGATATAATACTGACGTTCTGTAGCACAATGAGAGTTTGGTAACGTCTTAAAGGTTCAGGTAAGGTAAGGAAAGGGACTTCATGATGCGTCTGTGGTAAAAGATAGATTATGAAATGGTTTACTGAAAAGACAGGAGAGCAGGATTGTGAGACAGAAAAAACTTTGGAAAAAACTTTACATTACAACTCCAGCTCCGTGTCCTTAAAGTGGAAACAGATCGTTTCCAAGTAGCTTTATTGTTGGCGCTGCTGTAACAAAGACAACCGGATTGCTTTCCGTTTTCCTCAGAGCCTAGCAAATACCAACAACACAAGACACACTGCATTTTGTTTTCCTCAAATACATCTGTTGTCCCACCATCCGACATTTCCACTACTGAGGGTAGTAACTGCAAAGAACTTACACTGATACTGTTTGGTAACTGGTTAAAGCAAAACGCTATCCTCTTCCTGTTTTGGTTGCGCCATTGTTGTCGCACCTCCTTTGTGCCTTTTATTTAAGAGGTCGGACCCAGTAGAAGACAGAATTGCTTAGTGAAAGCAAAGACATGTTGATAAAAAGTGAAAGCCAGCTGGTCGCTCCATTGCAACGTCAGCACCCAGCAGCAGAGCGCCGCTTCCGCCATTTTGGACTGAAAGAGACTACCGAACACCAGTAAAACATCCACCTACAAAGAGCCGTACAAAAGTAAAACAAAATGATTTCTATTCTACTGTCATGATTGTAATGTCTCTACCTTTCCTACTTTTTAACAATAAAAATATTATAAATATATATACTATTAGAACTATGTACTTACTTACTTATTTATTTAACTTTTTTGCTCGGCTGCTTCCCGAGCTGAGGAACAAAGTGAGTGATGGACATTAATGGAAGTTAGAAAAATCCAGCACACAGATCTTAAGAGTAATCTCAAAGTTTTTCTCCAACATAGATGTCCAACAGACCACAGACCACGGATGTATAAGACGTTGTGCCTGCGTGTTCGTAAATAGCCTACAACTACATTAAATTCTGTTTATGTGATACTACAAGTACTACTAGTAACCAATAGCCGGTTGTTTGAGACCACAGATGTTAATACATCCACCACAGTACAGACTTACAGCATAAAGGCAGTGGGTGTATTATAAGATAATAAAAGAGAGGAACTACAGCAGTATATCCATCATTATAGCGGCATACAGCTAGCAGGAAGCTGGCAGAACCGTATGTTATGTTAGCGCTCAGGGCTGTACGGTCCCGTGGGTCTGATGCCCGTTCATTATGCTGAGGAAAATAACTCTGGATTCGGGTATTAGATCATTTTACAACTTTTAGGACATAATGATTTAAATGTGGGCTATTCAAGTGTTCATAAAGGGAAGTTTGATTTACCTAAAATTGATTTACAGGTGTGTCCTTAGCACCAAAATGGCGACAGCACTATTGTCATAAAAGCACCAGTTTCATTGCGTCTGTACTCTTGTGAAAAGCGAAGCTTATAGTGAACTGATCTAAATGCAGATGATGACATTATTCTTCAGCCATTTCACTGTTCTTTCAACATTTACTTTATAATGACAAGTTTTAGCAAAAAAACTGTCTATTGCCACTTAAAGCTCAAAACACTGAAGTCTCACAGACTTCTCTCAATACTTCAAATGTCTGAGGTTTGTTGTCAACAGATTTTCACCCAGAGTTTTTAAAAGGAGCAAATCAGCGTGGATTTATTTACACTGATATTTTATGTCCCTATACATCCAAAAGTTCTTGTGTTTCCAAACAGTAGTTTCGGCTTCATATTTGGAAAGCTTGCGTAAAATGTCTGAAACTATAGTAAACAAGGTCTTCTTCTGTTGTACACAGCTGCTTAAATACAGTGTGCATGCATTGCATTACAAATGGTGATTTTTTTTTTAATTCTGAAATTCAAATTTTATTTGTTTGTATTTTTGAGTAATTTCTTAATATTCTAAATTAACACCGGATCAATTCCCTGACTTTTTAAGTATAGAAAAGATAAGAAAATTACACTTTTATGCCATATATTGGAGATGAGACATCACTTTATTTGTGACATTTGAGGCTGAATCATTTAGATGTATGTTATGTTTATATGTAGTTAGGCATAGCAATTTTGTTTGACCAGTTCTATTCAGAAGTTAGCGCTCTTGATTTTTATATTATGGATTGTGTTAAGTTCCCTGAAGCAGCTTCTACAAGATTACAGACTTGCAGACAGTGTGCATGAAGTGTGAAAAAGTCCATGAGAGCTCTCAGAGCACAAGAGATTTTACAGCGCAACAGCCCTCGCAGACTTATTTTGCAAACGCGGGCTGAATTCTGCTAAGTCCGTGAGGGTGAACGCTGGCACTGGAAATAAGCCTTGCCAGCTCTGTTGCACTGCTGGATCGATCCTCTGGGAAAAATAGAACAAGAACAAAGGTTCCACCTCATCGACCTCACTTCCTCTGCCTTCACCCAGTCAGTCAGGTGAAACACAATATGGGTAATGTGTGTTAGAAACCGCTTCAGGCGAAGTCTCTCTCTCGCTCACTCACACCCGAACCATTCCTACATCAATGAGCATTACATTTTAGCCTTTGCAACACAGTAGTAGCAAGATATGGTAGCGAATAATGCCCCTTTCACACTGTAGGTGAGTGTCATTTTTCTGCTGATATGACACACACGCACACAAACACTCTGGCTGCAGCAGAAATATAAGACTAGACAACCTCTATGGCATTGCAAGTTTGGAAATAAGAGCAAAAGGGCCCATGAATGAGGTGGATGTGCATTAGAGTTGGTTTATTTTTGTGGCACGTCATGAATACAAACGTTTTTACCAGGTCTTCTTCCTTTAACAGCAAGCTGCCTGATTATGGTGTGTTGTGCTGCACAAAAATGTGGTTTATATTTTTGTATCGCTACTGTATGTATATATGTGTGTAAATATAGAATCGTGTGTGAGTACTTATTGAAAAGAGGCTAGGGAGATTGTTCCCTTCGTATCTCTGGGTTGTTTACAGGGTGGACAAGGCTTTGCCAAAGTGATGCGAGCTCTTCCACCCTAACTTGTGTGAGTGTGTGCATTTTTGTGGGTCGTGTGTGTGTTCTTTCACACTCAGGATGAGCTTTGGCTTGTGTAAGGAGCTTTCTGGAAGAGACGAAAGCACGGCTGACAGCGGCAGGGGATTAGCTCTCACCGAAGAAACATCCATGAAAACTGTGTTCGTGTATCTGCGTCTATTTATGCGTATATGTGTATGTGAGATTAGGAATGTCACAAGAGAGACCAAATACTCACATCCAGGCAAAGATACTCAGGTGCAAGACAAAAATACTTAACCGCAGGGCAGAAAACGAGAAATAAACTATTTATTTGGAGCCCAACAGTGTGCAGACCTCCGTTGTGCCCTGGCATTAGGAATGTGTCATCATAAAACAACAGATTTCTCTGTTCGTTAAACAGCTGAATGCATATATCTGCTCGTTCTCCTTATCTGTACCGTGCATCTGCTTCACACACAGTCAGCTGCAGGTCATTTGAAACGCTGCAGACTGTCACACAGTCGCTAGAGACTGGCTGTTGTAATTGGACCTGTACAGGATGATGCCAGTAGAGATATAACTGCATAAACTTGGCAGAACATTGTCACAGTTTACGGTCTGCTGCAATTACGCCAATGCACTTAGCTGGCCAGCAGACAGAACTGAAACAGATAGATGGATATTAAATCTCCATTCCCCATGTTGGTTCCTGACTCAAGTACTACTAGTAAAAACTAATGGCTAGAGAGAGTAAAGAAACTACTTTTCGTCAAACTTGACAGGTTTATTACCGTGTAATTGAGCCCCGCCCCCTGGTTGACCTTTGACCTTAGGAAGTCACGCCTTTGTTTGATGTGAATGATCGCATGACTTTTGATCAGCTGACTTCATGGTTAGGAGGCCTAGGGCGGGAAATTTGAAAATTAGACGCATGCCAGAGTCAGCACGAGACGTGCAGCAAAAAAATAGAACAGAATCAGTCACAATGAGTGAGAAAAATAACCTCCATCTACTCTATATTTGCGAGACGTAAGTGCATATAAGCTCCTTTAAGATGACTTTTGTTTGTAGTGAATAGAGGTCAATGAGCTCATCATACAGACAGGTTTCTGTCAAAGAATCATTAACTGTTTAGCCTCTTCATTTTTCATGACGTGGGGGGGTAATGGTCTGTGGTCATGCGCAGAAGACTGGAGCGCACGTCCCACCCCTTACCCACTCTGCCTCTGCAGCAAAATATATATAGAGGAAGTCAGCTGATCAAAAGTCATGAGATCCTTCACATCAAACAAAGGCGTGACTTCCTAAGGTCAAAGGTCAACCCGGGGGCGGGGCTCAATTACACGGTAATAAAGCTGTCAAGTTTGACGAAAAGTAGTTTCTTTACTCTCTGGCTAGTTTAAAAAAGCGGCAAAGTATGAAAACGAGGCCGTCCGCAGAGAGGAGCTGAACTGGTTTTTACAACCTTAAAAAATCTGGCAAATGTCCTGATGATGGCAGGCTGTTCCCAGCGGTGACTGTATGCCTGCACTTGTCATTTTTAAAATATAAATGTACAATGGATAGGAAAAGTCTACACACCCCTGTTAAAATGCCAGGTTTTTGTGATGTAAAAAAATGAGACCATGATAAATAATTTCAGATTTTTTTTTCCACCTTTAATGTGACCTATAACATGTACAATTCAACTGAAAAACAAACTGAAATCTTCTAGTGGATAAACAAAAATAAAAAACTAAAATAAGTGTCCCTCTTATAATTGGGATGTGGCTGACAGTCAACAAGTGCCGAAAATATGACACAACAGTGACATTACCAAGAACTGGACGTCCCTCCAAAACTCATGAAAAGACAAGAAGAAAACTGGTCGGGGAGGCTGCCAAGAGGCCTACAGCAACATTAAAGGAGCTGCAGGAGTTTGTGGCAAGTACTGGTTGTGCACCATGTGACAACAATCTCACATATTCTTCTGGGCTATGGGGTAGGGTGGCAAGATGGAAACCTTTTCTTATGAAGAAAAACATCCAAGCCCAGGTAAATTTTGCAAAAACATACATCAAGTCTCCCAAAAGCATGTGAGAAAATGGTTATCGTCTGATGAGACCAAGGTTGAACTTTTTGACCATGATTCCAAAAGGTGTGTTTGGTGCAAAAACAACACAGCTCATCAGCTAAAGAACAGCATACCCACGGTGAAGCATGGTGGTGGCAGCGTCATGCTGGGACTGGGGCTTTAGTCAAGGTGGAGGGAATTATGAACAGTTTTAGGTACCAGTCAGTTTTGGCACAAAACCTTCAGGCAGAAGGTCTGCTAGAAAGCTGAAGATGAAGAGTAATTTCACCTTTCAGCATGACCCAAAGCATACATCCTTTTGTTTGTTGCTCTCACTGCCAATATCAGCTGCTCTGATTCGACTATGCTGAGCTGAAAAGACGTGCATTTAGGCTGAAATTCAACCTTGTTGTCTCGGGAGATGCTGTGGCTCAATGTTAAACCAAGTAAGAGTAGAAGAGCTATGAGTAAGGAGAAATACCTAACTAAAGTCCTCTAGCCGCAAGGCTAATTCATGCAGTGTAAAACGCCACAGGCATGCAGGAGTATTATAGCGACAGTAGTTTTATATTCCAAAATGCAAATGTTGTAATGTGTCTGTCAGAATATGGTGGCTTATATTGGTAATTGTGGGCAACAAATAGGTGGGGGTGGAGAGAAAGAAAATCGATCCTGCTTTAAATTTTGATGGCTGAACTCAGAAGCTAATTTCAACTGATATCTGATTTAGAGTAAAAATCGTGACACCCCTAGCACCTACCGACATTAAAGCCAATCATATCTGCTTATTAGCATGCTGGTTTATCAGTCAGACTCTCTTATATAGATCCTTCTCTGCCTGCTTCTACATTGTTCCTATTAATAGTCTCCAGCAGTCTGAGCCAGAACAAGTGCTGTTAGAGAGCTCGTAGTCACAGTACAAAATATCCTCAAGGCTATGGTGGCTTTTATGTAATGATTACCAGCCTAAAGAAGTTTTTGTCCAAGTATACATGCATTAAAAATATCTTTTTAAAAACAGAACAAAACAAGAAAGGGCAGTAATTAACTCCCTGGGAGTCCAGAAGAGAAAACAAAACAACCAGTAACACTCAGTTTACTTGATGGGAGCTGTCAGCAGGGCTGTATCCCCGACCAATGACACTGCGTGGCTTTAACTACCCGTATAATAATGTTCATGCTCACATCGCTCAATGGGATTGTATGGCCTTTGCTCTCTGGTTGCTTTTTCGTTATACAATTTCTGACCTCTGGTCTGCCTTTGTGTGTGTTTATGTGCGTAACGTGTGCTTGTGTATGAGTGTGTGTGTGCGTGTGTGTGAGGTGGTGATGCTGATGTTAAGGCAGGCCCTGAGGGTACGATGCTGAGGTCGGGGACAATCCATTTAGCCTACTCACCCTGGTAATTATTCAGCATCAGTATCACAGAGGACACATACACACAAACTAATGCACATTTAAGAGGGAAAGGCAAGAGAGAGAGAGAGAGAGAGAGAGAGAGAGAGAGAGAGAGAGAGAGAGAGAGAGAGTGAGAGAGAGAGAGAGGGAGGGAGAGGATGGCAACGAGTGGGAGAGATCACAGTGCTGAGGGGAAAGCAACTCTGAATGCAAATGGCTGCGGTATCGACCTGCTAATAGGACAGGCTTGCTGCGTGTCTGCGTGTCATGGTAGAGTATGTGTGCATGCGTCCTCTCCCTGCTTGAGGCAAGGTGAAAGGTTAAATCAGGATTGTCGCCGCGGAGCTCTCCTCTCGCCTGCCTCCCTGTCTCACCTGAACACACAAACATACATGCCTTCGGCTCTCCTCATCTGCCCCAAAGGCACCGTTCCCTCACACCTTCCAACCAAAACTTACATTTTTGTTTACACACAGTTCTAAGCATCACTGTTTGTGATGTTAATAAGGTGAGGGCGGTGAGGAGAGGGGGGGAATCATGCCTAAATCATGACTCATAGCTTCGCTCCCTTAGCAATTGCTGGACTGCGTTTACCTGCCGCGCACACTCAGCGTGCCAAGGTGACCTACACATCCTCACAAACACTTCCCGTGGACACAGCGGCACATACACTCTCACATCTCACCACATGTGTGGCCCTGGGACAGATTATTGGATTAATTTATTAACACTCGCAGACCTTAACCCGTCTTTTAACCCATCTCCTGCCAAAGCCTCTACTTCCCTGCATTGCACTGTCCTTGACTATGTGAAAAGTACTGTATGTGAAAGGTATCAATAAGCATGCAAAATACAAAAAAATATTTGGTATGTAGCCGACGCTCACCACACAGTCAAAACACTCTCATGATTTTTTTCTACCATGTTGTTCCCATAGAAACAGCCAAATCAGAGGCATTTTCAAAACAATATGACAGATAACAGTGGGAGGAGTGGCAGCTGGAATCTGTAAGCTCAAATTTATGTTAGTGAACAACTTTGTGACAAACACATAGAGCTGAATCTAAATCTAACAGATTTCTTCTTCTGGCATTATGAACGCTCCCTGCTGCTTCTACCAAGTTCTGAAACAATTTAATCAATTCACTGATATGTCGACTGACAAGTTTGACAATCTATTCAGCCGATTAGACTGTCGTCAAGCTATTAAATAGGCGCTATCAGTCAATATAAGCCCTGTAGATGTGGGTCAATAGGGGTCTACTACACCCACCAGTAGATATTATCCTCTTTTCACAGCGTTTAGATAAAGAGTGAGAAAGTCCACTGAGGGAGGGAGGGAGAGGGTGGTGCTGAATGGGCCAAACAAACACAGGACTTTCACCCTGGAGACTGGTGATCGCATCCCGTGTGAAACCAACAATATGGATTTGTCTTTGTGTTTGCAGCTATTTTAACCAAAAACATGTTTTTCCCTAAAGAAGTTGTATTTTTATTGCCTAAACCTAAAGAAGTTGTAGTTTTGTTGCCTAAACCTAAAGAGGCCTTTTTGTTTGTGTTCAAAATGTGAAGTTTCATTCAGTTTCACAACAGGTTAAAGCATGTAAAGTTTCATTTTCACTTTTACAACATAGTAGGTTGATATATAGATAGATAGCAGCCTTGTGAATCTACTATTAGTTTAGTAGGTCCCTAATAGCCAGAACAGTCAGATCGGGTGATCTATTAATCTACTTAGTCATTTATCAAGCTAAATGCCTAATATGTTGGTTCAAGCTTGTAAAATTGTGGACAATTGCAGCATTTCTCTGTTTTATATCATTATAAATTGAATATCTTGACCCCAGGCTCAAATCTGAGCAGTCTAAAGATTATTAAAGGGATAAAAAATAGAAACTATATGCTTTTTGTGTGTTTTTCTTACTTTCAAAACGTTTCTTTTATCTTGTGAATACTGGATACTTTTTTCCACCTCTTAACATCTCTAAAAAAAACTTTCATATGAAAACACCCTGAGAAGGAAAAATCATTATTTGGTAGAACTGCCCGTGAGGGCAGAAACAGTTATTCAATTCATCCATTTGTTAAATCAACAGAAAATGAATCAACACACATTTTGATAACTGATTAATCCTTACGAGTCAGAAAAAAATGCAAATCATTCTCTGGTTGCAGCTTCTCTAATATGACAGTTTGCTGCGCTTCTCCATGTTATATCAGTGCACTGAAAATGATTGGGTTTTACACTGCTCTCCCTCTATCTTTGACCCCTCTTTCTGCCCCTCTCGTCTTGTTGTCCTACCTGTTCCCTCCCAGAGAACAATACAGGCGTCCAGAGTCACGCCATCCCACCCCTCACAGAGCCCAAAGTGCTAGATGAGTCCTGACAGAGCAGACAGGGTGGAGAGGCCACTGTTTTAACAGCCATTACCGGGATAGGTGCTGACAGCTAGGGTGCCTGTGCATCCCTCCCTCTTTCTCGCTCTCCGTCTCAGCACTGGAAGTGTGTGTGTGGTGGGGGGCAACGCTCCAAATAGGACACAGTGGAGGAGTGGCATTTTAACAAGGACTGTGATGAAAATGGCAGAGTTTGTTGTGCTGCTTGGGGAACGCGTTTTCATTTCAGGATCAGACCGATGGCCACGCACGGAGACAAACATCTTATTCTCACTTTATGTGTGTCTGATTTTGTTTGTATGTCTGAACAAACGCAACATCAGACAGCGCGAAAGTCATACTGAGGAGAAAACATTTCAAAACTGCATCACGAAACAAAGTTAAAAAGCTTCTCAATCTAACAATTATCAAAAAGCTGCCAAGATGAAAGGAGGCGTTGTATACATGTGCATTGTTGTTGGGATTTCTGTTGTAACATTCAGGCAATTAATAAGACAGTGCTTGGTTTTGTCATTTCAGTTATACTTTGCAGATCAGCTTTACCTTTAAATCCCCCTGTCCTGTGGGGGGGGGGGGGGGGGGGGGGGGTCCAAACAAATTTCACTAAAAAATGCTTACTCAATTAGGTGGATGTTGCTTGGCATGAGCTTCAATCCAACTTATCTCTTTGCTTTAATTAAATGTGCCGTGTTTGCCTCTGGAGTTGCTTTGTTTCACGGCGATAAAGCTACAGAATGCAGCCACAGCGTCTGTCATCATGAAAAACAATCAGCAGCTGAAGATAAAGGCCAAATCCACAGTAATTATTGCACCTTAAACACGAGGGTTTATGCTCCTATCGTTCCCCTTTGTTTTAATTTGGGGAGCAGCCAGATAGAAGGCGTAATAGACGGCTGTAATTATGAGAAGATTGAGAAGCAGGATTATTGGTTAATGCTTCACATACATTACAGTGGAGCCGTCATTCCCGGTGAGAGGAGATCCTTTTCGGTGCGGCAGAGGAAATAAAGCAACGCTGGGTTGCAGTGCTACATCCCCGCACATTTATCTTGATACATTAGCGATGAGGAAGTTGTTACTCTGTTATATTAAGAATGGCATGAGACATGAGATTTACAGGTAAATTACTTCCCAGGGACAGAGCATGGCAGAAACACAGTATGTTTCCCCCAGTGGCCTGCGGTTAAAGAGCCCTGTCTTGTTGGATCTGCTTGTGTCATAGGCAAAACAAGACTAACAAATGATTTCCTGTGTTTTGTTTTCAGCCTGAAGCAGCACCAGCAGTAAGCCACTGAGACAGGCCACTCTGGAAAGAAGACGCGATGAGGACAGAGATTATTGGAATAAACAACTTCAGAAAAAAAAGGACTAGTGTCAGAAAACCGAAGAGTATGAGAAAGTAGTGTTCAGTGTGTGTGCGTCAGTGTGTATGTGTGAGTGTGTGTATGGGTGTCATCGTGGCATCCATGCACTCATCAGCGGTACGCATGTGTGGGTCATAGTGTGTGTGTTAATTTCTATCTTTGATCTAAAAATATAACTGAGATTTATTCAGCACCTAAGTGTTAAGTGATATGAGTTCTCGACACCACCAGCCGTCAGAGGAAGCGGCTGCATATTGCCATATAACTCCTGTGTGAACCACAATCCTAAAATTGAATTGATGTCAGTGCGTTGCCCAGAGTGGTAATAATCATTACAATGATAGTCATAGAGCAGCAGTAATAATAACTCTGTAACTAGCCGCCCCCCAAGTGCTCCGCCAGTGATCCAGTTCTCCTGTTTCTACATGCATTTCATACACAGTGATGGTGGCACATGCATGGATCACTCTCAGATCACTTGAGTCTTTCTCAGGCCCAGACCTTTAAATCCAAGGGCAAGACACCATCCCGACGACCTCAGCCATTACAGACTGCATGAACTTCCATAACTTTAACAGATACTTTTGGTATGAATCTTGTGTTGTGTAGTGGATTGGTGTCACTTTTTTTCAACTGGTGGATGTGTCATTTTGAAACTCATCTTTTCATGTATTCCATATAGTCAAAACGTTGAGATGTGGCATGGTTACAGTGCTGAAGGCAGTGGAGAAAAGCAGCACAAAGTCTTTTAAACTCCTGCTCAGAGGTGAGGGTCAACTTGGTGAATCATCTACTGTTGAAAACATTCCCACACACTGAATACTGATGTCAGATGCAGTCCGGAGGTGACAAGAAATTATCTTCTCTGTTAAGAGACTATAAGGTGATATTTTTTTATTTTATGGACAGAGAAAAAAACTTCACTCCCAATCCATGTAGCAGCAAATGTAAAATACAGCCGGGATGTAATTCAATGCATGCAAAATGTAAAACGTTGCATTCACTTGCCTTTTTGAAACCTATTGCTTGTGCGTTTTGGCAATAGCGCTGCTTTCTAGTGATAGCATCGTAATGCATTACTGCACATGCTTGCATCTGAGCAAAGAGGTCACCTTTTAGTACTGAACTGGCTTCTTATCAACATCTAATTTATTCATCAAAAAATGAAAACCTTTTGATACCTAGACATTAGTCACCGCTGTACAACACCCCTCATCTGTGTGTCTTTAGAGTGTCCGTAAAGTGAGATTTAACGGTGGTTTGTAGCATCATAAGATGAGCAAACAGACAACACGCGCCACTTTCCTGCACTGGCACTGAGCAGCATTTCTCTATAAGCTGAAGAAAGGACTGAAAAACACAGAAGTCAGTGCTAAGCTATCAGCTGTTTTTTTTTTCCTCTGTAAACACATTAATTTATTTTTATTTTGTGCTTTGTTCATTTCGTGGTGAAGAGCGGTATCTTCGAGTGACCTGATTAAAAATAGTTTTTCCCTCTGCAGACATATGGATGAGCAATGGTTTTATGCAATGACACTGTAATATTAACAACCATACGATGAGGGTTTAAAGTTACAAGCCGTTTGTGTAAATAAGCAGTAGCTGCAGGTGAAGTTTGTGTTTTAAGAAGTAAAGAGTTTTGTATTCATAGTGTTTACCGGCACTGAGCTACAGGGCAATAAGGGAAGTGTGTTTCTTATGGATATTATGGAAAAATACTAATATGCTGGCACTGCAATGAGAATAAACTGTCTTTTGGTGGGTCAGGTTTCTGAATAGACAACTATCAGTGAAAATTAATCTCATCCTGAGTCGAGGAGTCGGTGATGATGGACCAAAATCCAGCGTATAGAAGAGGGATTTGGATAATCGCCATTTTCAAGAGGACAACCACACTCACCACAAACACCGGCCCCCTCAGAGAAACATCTATATGTGACCGTTTTACCAGTGGATTAATAAAAACAGATAAAAATGATGACGCAGGACTACAAACTGTTGGATTTTAAGGTGAAAGCTAATATTGTTGGCAATGCCATAAGAAAAACACAAAACAAGAAGTCATTTGGCATTTTCAATGTGCACCATGACTGTTTTGAGGACTATTTACACTGACTCCTTACTCTCCAGCGCTGGTGTGTTCACAATAGCAGCGGCGTCTGTGTGCGCCGATAACACGCTCTGTGCAGGCTGACTGTGCCATGAGTCACATATTTTACCAGATGTTATATAATATATGACAGAGCTGTATCTATGAGTAGGATTTTTGTGATATGATGCTTGCAGGTGTGTCTGTGTATGTGAAGCTGTCAACTGCACTGGCAGTGGGAGGCTCGCTGTGAGCTGTGTACCATGAGCACATTTGTAAACACACCTGATGATGAATACAATGAAGATGACAACTATATCTATTTTCTCTTGCAAAATCCAGACCTGTGCTTTTTCTTTTTCGGTGTGTTTGCACCACCATGTAGGTGTGTGAAATTTTGTTTCTACCGGCAGCGATCATCTGTTACCATACATGCACAACCTTGAGCTTTGCAGTATCAATCACACAATAATATTTATATTATTAATCTTATTAATTAATCTTCTTCTACTTTTAAGGTCTATCACTTGCCTTTTCTGTATAACTATCATGCAGCACCACAACCAAACGGAAGAAATATGAGATTCAGAATATAAGATACAGAAATCCAATGATATAAATGAATATCTGTAGTTTTAAATTAAGCAAAAGAGTAATAAGATGGGTGTGAAATGTGGACAAATCTAGGCTGTAAAATCTGATACTGTGGAGGCACAAAATACACAGATATGTCCTGAAAATTAGAACCAGTCAGCCTAAATAACCCGTTCTCCACCGACTGAGTTTTAATATATCCTGCTAATTGGTGAATAAATCCCACTTAGCATTAACAACAGTCAGATAGCCTGATAGCAGTGGAAACGAGAGAAAAAAGTAAGAAAAGGACTAGACAATTAAACAAGATTGATGACGAACCACGAGCAGCAGAAGCCAATGATAACAGAAAGACGGCGGAAGACAGAAATGCACCAAAAACACAAAGGGGAACATGAAGAGGATTTTACAGGAGATTTTAAACTTTCAAAAAGAAAACAACTTCCTGCTGGATGATATTAAAAACAAACTTAATGAGACAAACCAGTCGGGAAACCAGACTGCAAACAGTGGAGCAAGTGGTCAGAAATATCCTAAAGGTTCAAACTCAGCATGAGGACGAGTTTGTCGATCATGAAGGAAGATCAAGGAGGGAGAATATCAGAACAGGTGAAAACAGTACGAGCTTCGCAGACAGCTGGTAATAAGACGCATCAGGATCAGTCTGAATCCGCTCAGCAGGAGACAGTGATGATCGATCACTTCATACATTTGCTTTGCAGTAATTAATCAGAGCAGCACAATCTTAGGAATATAGAAAACCCTTTAAAGTCTTGCAAGTTAGGAGAGGTGGAAAGAACTAATTTCCTTGTAGAAACCCTTAATTAAAGATTTTATTAAAGTGTTCATTATTAAGACCTGTGTTATGGTGAGACTGATTCCAAATTACCTCAAATATTATTGTAATTTAGGGGCTGCATGGTGGTGCAGTGGTTAGCACTGTCTGTAGGAGGGTTGCAGGTTCAAATCCAGCCTGGGGCCTTTCTGTGTGGAGTTTGCATGTTCTCCCTTTGTTAGTGTGGGTTTTCTTTGGGTTCTCCAGCTTCCTCCCACAGTTCAAAGACATGCAGTTCAATTGTTGACTCTAAATTGCCTTTAGGTATCAAGGTGAGCGTGAATGGTTGTCTGTCTCTATAAGTCAGCCCTGCGATGGACTGGCGACCTGTCCAGGGTGAACCCCGCCTTCGTCCAACGCCAGCTGGGACCAGCCTCAGCCCCCTCTGCGACCCCTAACGGATGGAGAGGGGGGGATTTTGGGAATTTAAATTTTTTTTTTCATCCTTGGACCAAAGGTCGGGTGTTTCTGGTGTATCGGGCGGAGGCCCTCCCAACTACCCTCAAAAACCCGCAGGAATGAATCAAGGAAGGGGGGGGGTTTGTGGTGCTCGGGCAGCCCAGGGGGGGGGCTCTGCGACCCCTAACGCATGCAGATAGGTGCTCAATAAAGTGGGGGGGGGGGGGCCCCCACACACATGCCTTTTGGAGGTCTAGTTGAAAAAAATGAGAAAAAAAATCCACCGACTTTAATTATGAGTGAGTTATGGGGGGTGGAAGAAGTCTCAAAAAAGGAAAAAAAAAATCAACATTTTTTTTAAAATTTTTTAAAGGAAAAAAAGAGGAGAAAAAAAAAAAGGGAAAAAGGGGGGGGGGGGGGGGGGGGGGGGGGGGGGGGGGGGGGGGGAGGGGGGGGAGGGAGGGGGGGGGGGGGGGAGGGGGGGGAAGGGAGAGAGTGGGATTAATGGGGGAGAAGGAGGAAAAAAAAAAAAAAAAATAAGTTGTATTTTTCTTTCCCACTTCACCTCCATCTCTTTGGAGTGGATTCTAGGCCACCACTCCACTTAGCCCACAGTAGGGCATGTTATCTTGGCTCATCCATATTCATGACCCTATCACTGTAACCCCATGTTCTGCTGGGATGTGTTTCTGCAAAGGTAACCTCTCTGCTGCACAGTAGGTGCGGCTCACAGCTTGGCTCCTTGAACTCCTTCATTGGAAAACGTGAGCGTGGCTCTGCCTCACCGTAGAGTTTGTACTGAAGCAGCGGTGCTAATTGATTGTGTAATCGTTCCATGCCACATGGAGTATCAGTGAATCACATTAATGGTAGGCAGAGAACCGGTAGATTGGATGTTACAGTTTCCTCTCTGTGACCCCCGTACAACTGCATCATTATGAGAAGCATTTGTTGAAAATGTCAAGATGGAGATACGGCTTAAGTTGACATTTTAAAAGGACAAAAGGGGCACAGGGGTCGCACAAAGCAAAGTATCTTCAGAAAAGACAGCGGCGTGACAATTTTATTATGGCACAGCGCTGTCTCTTTTATGAGTATGAAGCATTCGTAAACACTGAGTCACCCCTCCTGACAACTGGTAAATAAACAAACAAGAATTGCTTTCAGGGGAGAACAACGCTGGCTGCTAAAATTTCTGAACTTCTCTTTGATTTCATTGTCCTTTCATTTAATAGAGTAATAACAATGCCTGCATGATGGAAAAGGTTACCTTGATGTTGTAGGTGTAGAGAGACTGATATTAATTTATAAAAATCTCAAACAACAAACAACAAACACAGAACAGTCTTTCTTTTGGTCTCTGAATACACATAAGAGACATTTAACCTGCACATTTGAATAAACCCTTCCACAAATCAAAGACAACAGGCCTATAGTTTAGGCGTCTCTCACTTCACATGTCACATGATGTGTGTGCGCGGCCCTAACTGGCTGCAGCAGTCGACAGCGGTGATGTGACCCTAAACAGCCCAATAGCAACAGATTTCCATTCCGCCACTCTGCTCCACGCAGCAGGCTGCTCATTGTCAGAGCCTGTCAGAGCTTCCCTGTCAAAAATCATTGTCGCCATCACAATGTTCAGCCCCACAGCCCCAGCTGGCATTTTAGACAGTGGATCACAGGCTGGCGGGTGACACAAGCAGCCAGACACATAAGCGGCACGCAGCACTGAATGCATCTCACATCAACACTAAAGTACTTTGGTGTTGTACTAATTCTTGAGGACAAAGATGGGATGTTGGAGCAGCAATCTAACATCTCTACAGAGATACCTGACCTGTCCGGGTTGATTTATTCATGCAGGGCTACAGGCCTTAGACGTGCTGGCACACATTAACTGTTCTTTTAAAGGTCAAGGCAGCTGAACCAGGTGAGAAGTGAGAAAAAATGTACAGTTTTGGATCAGTGTTGTCACAGATTAATAAAGTAGGGATGCACCGATCCGACTTTTTCAGTCCTGATATTCACCTTTGGGTATCAGTCGATACTAGGTACTGATCCGATACCAGTGTTAAAATAATAAGCTGTATGCCTCACTGTGTGGAAGTGACTAGTACCATTGTTTTATGAGTAAGGCAATATCAGGCTGGACTTGTACATTGCTTTGTTTTTGGTGGACTTTGCCAGAAAAAAAATAAATGAACATTTGAAAGTCAGAACTGTTTTTTGTTTTTGTTGCGTTAACAATACAGATTTAACACTGTTAGATTTGGTTAGGTCAGAGCGATGGAATATTAAATCATCCATCTTTACAGCTCAGCCTTTCATACCCTCAGGTGTGCTACAGGTTCTTTTTAAAATACAAAAATGAAATTATCACATCAGCTGAAAAAAATCCATATCATACATGCCTAATCCCCAGTAGAGACATGATGCTAACATGATTAAAAATGGTTGTAAACCAGGAACTATTCCTCACAGTAACAGTTTTAAATTAAAAGCTCCAAACAGCTGAAAGTACATCTCTGTAAATCTCAACCTATTATTGCCTACCTATCCTATTTTCCCCTTGTAAGGAAAAAAAGATTCAAGACTCAGCAGCGAACCAAATGGTTTGAGTGAGTCATACAACAATTTTACAGTCCAGCTGTGTTCAAGGTCAACTGAAACATTAAAGCTCAGTAAAATATCAAACCTAATGTCAAATACTGTGTTAACTTGAATGCCCCCATTGTAAACTGCTGTCCTATCTGCTTTTGTGGCCAAGGACAATAGTTACATAATAATGGAATTATATCTTCATGAGTAACTCTGGCAGATTACTCCAGTATTTTTAACCTTGTTAAAAGCTAAAGACAACAAGGCCGTAGCTCCAGTCAAGCAGAGACATTGTTTTGGCTTCTGCTATAATCCAAATCTGTCTCTTGCTGTTTTTGAAATGAGGAAGCTTTGCCAAGTGCCAAACACTCCTCCAGTAAAAAGCTTTTTGCTGTTCGTGCTCCACGGCTGGCCAGAGAAGCTTTAATTAAAACTCTGATCTGACTGTTTCAGCCCCTGACTGCACCAGCGCACATGTGGAGGTGTGTGTGAGTGTGTGTGTGTGTGTGTGAGCATGAGGGCAAACACATGCACATTTTATGTATATATGTAAATTGTGCATCCCTGTGCACATTTGTGTTTGTGTTGAGATTTATGTGTGTTTTGGCAGATATCTTTTCCGATGAGCGTGCACCCTAAAATCATAACAAGATGCATGCGCCATCTCAAATCTATTTCGCCATCTGGAGACTTTCATGACAAATCAATCTTTGCTCAAGGAAAAGTCGTTCCATTCAAATAAAAGGGGGCATCTTCGCAACCTGCAGACAAGGTAACATTTGATACAGAAAAAAAGTTAAATCTACTGTCTACCAAAAAAAAAAGCACCTAGATACTCCTTTGCTCCATGTTGTAGTTGCCAAATTCAGGGTTACATGAAACAAAAAGGGTCTGAGGCATGTTACAGGGATGTCCCACAATACCTACACTCTTCCAAACCAGACTACGTATAAACTGGGCCAGCGAGGCAGCATTTGGCCTAATAGTGTATGTATCTGGGCCTCGACTCAGGAGGGGGACAGGCTTTGTAATAAGTCTGTCTGTCAGCTGACGGCTACATCTGACGGTTTCCCCCCTGTGACTGCTGTCATCTCAGCATCTTGCTCCCTGCCTGCACAGCGAACCCCAAACCAGGGAGCTAAATCTGTACCCAGCATGCAGACGTACACGGAGACATGCACAGACAGCTCGTCTGCAGCTGGAATTAGGTTGTCAGGGCTAACAGGCAGCTAGTCAGGCGCTTTGCCTCCCTGTTAACCAAATCCAATCAATAACCACAATTGCTGGAGCCAATGAGCAATAGCTGAAATTTATTTATGTACGTAAACAGGAAAATCTAGCTTGTGTCATAAAACGCAAAGTCACCAATTAAGAGTTATTGTAATTTAATATTTTTCCCCATTGAGGAACACTAAGGCTTTAAGAAAAATATTTGGAGGCAATTTTTTTGCGTTGACCGATAGATGCTTATTTACTCAACTCTCTTCAGCTCCATTTAGTTTGCTCATCCTTGCGTAAATTCAGCTTTCTGTCTTCATCTTTCTAACAAGACAGCAGCAAGACTGCGTACCAAATCCAGATTATACTACTAATACTATTTAGTACACTCTAATTTTTATAGTGTCGTATTTCAGCAGTTAGTATGGCTTGAAAGTAATGCATCTTTTCTATTACATCTTAAAGATGTGCATCAACAGACTGCGACTTTGCAAATGTGCTGTGAATTAGATTAGGAGTCTAAGAGTCTAATTTTTCCTGATCTTTCTGGAGCTGTCTCACCACTAAGTGCACTTTGTCTTAATCATTTAGCTGTAAGCAGCAGCTCCCATTTCCAGTTTTAATTGCATCATGGGAGAAAAGTGTCAATCAACACCGCTCTCAAGAGTCAGTCACAATTGAGTATGCATACTGACATCTCTAAGTACACTTAACTTAGTCACTTTTCAAGTGTTAACACACTAAAAACTAGGAACAAAAAGAAGGAAATAAGTTGTACCATGAAATTGAGGATAAAGATCCAACATCAAAACATCCCTTTAGAAACATATGGGTGATGTCAATCAGGAGTGGGAATCACAGAGTAAGTCACGATACAATATTATCACATCATCACTACCATAACGATGGCGTCCTAATAGCTCACTTACCATTAAGGCTGAGTGCTACAGGATTTGAATCCGGCCCATTGTCCTTAGCTGTGTCTCATCCCCTTTCTCTCCTGTGCCTCTCGTCCTTCTCTCTATCAAAACACAGCAGAAATGCCAAAAACGGTGTGGTATGAGGTCCAAAGACAAACCAGATGTTTTTATACACACAACTATAATTTGATCAAGTAATAAAAGGCAGAATCAGAGGTCGTTGGTGAGCGGCTGCTATGGTTAGAAATCAGCCTGGATAGTGATAGACAGTAGCATGGAAGAAATACCTGCAAGCGCCCCTATCGTCTGCTTAAAGTCAGAAGATCGTCATCAATAAATATACTGCTAAATTACTGTATTATACCCACTAAAGGTAATGTTGAAATAATAGTTTGAGCGCACTGCAAGTGAGTCTCATCGGCCGTTTAAAGATCCAAAAGACCGTCATTATGATAAGAAAAATGATGAGCCGTTTTTGCCCAGTAAATGTAGTAATGTGTTGTTTATACGACTCAACCCACAAGGTTCTGGATTTGAAGCAACCATTCAGCATCCATGCTAAAGATGCTAACATAGCTAACTAGTTTCTTTTCAGCCGTCCCAACACAGCTGATTACAACGCCTGCATGTTTTAACAGAAATATTCATATTTGACTAGTGAATTGATAAAGCATTGCAAAAGGAAGTAAAACAGTATATTCCTATGACATTTACCCCCACCCATAATGTCAAAGCTACTTCCATACTTTACTATATTATGCACGTTACATCTACCTCTGAGATGGCTGTAGCTCAGTGGGTTCAGTGGGTAGAGTGGTTGTCCTTTAACCGCAAGGTTAGCGGTTCAATCCTCAGTTCCTACTGTCTCCACATCGAAGCGTCCTAGAGTAAGATGCTGAACTCCAAGCTGCTCCCGAGGCACTTTACAGCAGCCCACTGCTCCTAAGGATGGGTTAAATGCAGAGGTCAAACTTCACGTATGTACCTGTATGTACTGTATATGACAAATCTAATAAAGTTTAGGTTTCACTAATGTACCTAATGAAAATGACATCAGTGCACACTTGTCTGTGCGTGGTGACTTTGCTACGAAACGTGTAACATGTCAGACAAAAACTGATTCCTGTGCAGAAACATAAAAAAAAACAGTTTCAATTAAGAGTTTCAGCTAAGCAGAAAATTACCTTACAATCATGAACATGACCGAATTAAAAGGTGTCCACAGTAACAGAACAATGCAGCAGGTTTTGTAATGGGTCAGCATTATGTGTGTGGGAGAGAAAGAGAGAGAAAGGGAGGGATGGTCAGGCAGAGAGAGGGAAGGCCTAGTTGTAATGGAATAACACCTCTCACACTTCTCACCAGCAAATACAGTGCTGTCAGTAAGTAGTAGGACAGTGACACATTCTCTGTTGGCTGTGGCTTTTGTACTCCAGCATATTACATTTGAAGTTAAAGAAAATCTTTGAGGTAAAGTGCTGACTTTCAGCAACTGTGCTGCAGAAACGGTGCAGGCACCAGTGTAGAAACTGAAGAAACTGAACATTTTTATGCCTATTCTGTTCATTTCAATTCTAATGTAGCAGGACAATAACCCTACATACAACCAAGCCACAAAAGCGTTTTTTTTAATCAGTCACCTAACCTCAAACCACTACACTGACGACCAAACTGAAGAAACATCCTGAAAAAAGGTAAGTATGTCAATATGCCAAATGTCAATATATTATGGTGATCTAAAACTGGAGAACTGTGTATTTTAGACTACAACTGCTACTCATCCGTGAATCTCATCACCCCTAAATTAAGCTAGAAATCTGTACTTTAATCTCATAGTTGTGTCATTCCAAAACAAATTACCTCGAGTACAAACTAGGAGTACATCGCAAGAAAAATGTGTACCTGTCCCTATTGCTCACAGACTGCGCTGTAACTTGGGGTGCAACAAACAATCGGCGTAGTCAAAAATCGATGAGTACATTAGCTGCTAGTGAATTTAATTTGCGATTAACCAAAGATGGTAGTAACAAGGCTGAGTGTAAGCGTGATGGCAGCACAGATCACAACCAAAAACCTCCAATGTGTGGGTAAATGTCATTCTTAACATCCGGTCCACACTGACGTCCACATCTGCGTGTGATTTACACAGCTGTCTCTCAGCCGCCTATCCGCATCATTATTACTCAACACATGACTTAAACAACCTCAGGTTAGGACGCTATTAACAATCCGATTACTTGAGTATCAAAATAGTCATTGCAGCCCACCACTGTAACTGAGCAGCAACAGTGAAACCATTCTCTGGAGCATACTACTGTATAATGTCCATCACAAATGTAGTAAAACAAATCATTACACTGGCTCAATGTGAAGCCCTTTACTATATGCTTTGTGTGTTTAAAAGTTGCATGGCATGAATAATTCAACACTGAAATGGATGAACTCTATGTATGATATACAAGTCCTCTCCTCTTAAAAGCAGAATATTAATGGGTCTTGGCCTCAATCAGCCAGTGTTGTAAAAGTGAACTGAATGAGACGGAGTATAATGCAGAGACATTAGAACACTAAAACGCACTTAGCCTTCTTCATTAGTGGAGGAAAAAGTGGGAAGTGACTACATGGCGAGCAGACTCATCTTTTGTGCTGGTAAATGTAAAAGGAGTTAACTGTGCTGAGCTCTCCACGAGGAGAGATATATAATCTTTTAGGTCACAAACCAGAGGGCGGCTGTCATCACAATCGCTGCAGGATGAAAAACACTGCAAGGGTTTGAATAGACTGCTAATACATCTCAGATCCCAAGGGTGGATGATGTCATTCCCAAAATCGGCCGCTGTTTTGACGTCCGTGTGAAGGCAGTTGACAGTTCGCACATGTGAATCACAAGCGTCACTTTTTGCGCGTCAACACAACAAACCAGAACGAGGATGCTGACTCCCTTCGTGGGCTCATCCAAATGAAAATGACACGATTAAGCAAGATCTCCTGTAAAAGTTTGCCAAACAATTCAAAACAGTGACAGCTGATATGAATGAAAACCTTCAGAATGGTAAACATATTATTTATGCACTGGCATTCACACTCCTGTCATCAGAAAGATCACACACACACACACACACACACACACACAGACACACAGTCCATGACAGGTGCCATCTTTCTGAGCCATGAGATCCTTAGAGACTAAATGTGAACACGTCAGCTTACAGGCATTATGGCTACCTCCCTGTTCAAAGCTGTATCAAGGTCACCCTGACCTTGAACAACAGCTGCAGAAACATCAAAGTTGAACTGAATCTTATTTTAAAAGTCTTGTAAGACAATAGATTTATGAATTGAAATCAGTTACCATCATTTGTATCACTACAATAGTAATGCAGCTCATAAGTGACAGCATGTTTATGTGATTACATCTTCTTTCCAGAACACAAAGGACTAATTGCAAGCATCTTTTGCCAATCAGGCCTTTCATTTAAAGATAACTGTTTGCCAACAAGCAGTAAACAGATGCATTCATCTGAAAAGTAAATGAGTGCCTCGTTACTCCAGCTTTGCCGTCTCTGTCTGAAAATTTGCATTAAACAAACACAGCCTCCTACCAACTTCTCAGTAACAGCTTACTTAAGATTCTGAGCACAGAATTGTGGGAAATTGCATCACAAGTATGTGACAGGTGACAGAGAGTCACAGAGGCAGATGGATGGACGGGGACGGCGGAGGCACTGTTACTGATTGGACCGCTTACCCTGTGGGTACAAATAGCAGCAGAGGGAGAGCGAACGTGAGAGGGGAAAGGAAAGTATGTTTTCGCATTACAGCTTTGGCCGAACACAAGTTTTCTATTAGATGACAGATGACACGCTTCACTCCCTGCACACTGCAGATATCACTTAGCACCGCCCCTACCTCCTCCTCCCTCCCTTCTCCCTCACCTCTCCATCTGGCTACTGCCTCATCCCAACTTTACCCCCTGCCTGCCACCGTATACATTCATACATTGTATATTTCTCTATCAGCGTGTCTTCCTTTCCAGCGCTGAAGCTCCAGCCAGGTATGTTAATGAAGTTAATCGGATTCTCGCCTGTGGGGAAGCAGCACAACTTTCACAAAGTTCCCAGTTAATTTTACCTTTATTTAATCAGCAGTTGCCTGTCTTCCTGCATTTTGTGTGTATGTGCACGTCAGGACACACCATGTGTGTCTTGTGTATTTGTGTCTATTCATTTGGCCGGGTTTTTTTTTTTTGAGCTGCATTACCAGCAGTTTGGCAGAAATCATCTATAATCATATTTGCCAGTCTCCCTCTTCGTCTGCCTCGAGCACAAATGTGGGACAGAATTAGCAGCAAGCTTTCTTCCCAGTAATCTCGCGCCTGTGATCAACTCTCCTGACAAAGACGGCAGCTTAAGTGTTGACAAAGAGCGCTGTTAAGGGTTGCGTGGCGCTGATAAAGACACTTAAACTGACGCTAGAGCTTAACGCCACAGAATTGCCACTCGAGACATTTGAAATCTCAAACGTGATGACCTTGTCTCGGCTTGTCAGCGTGGGCTCTCTGTAACGACATGAACCAGGTGTCAGAGGTTAGTGGGCAGACGGCGGCCTCAGCTCCACCATGCATTGCTACGACGGAACCCCCCCTAGGATCCTGCGGCCTGGAGAAAAGGGCGTTACACATTTCACTTGCTCACAAGTTATCAACACATCCACACTGCATACCATTGTCTCACCATGGTCTTTCACCCTGTGGCCTTGGTTCCCTACTGTGTGTGTGTGTGTGTGTGTGTGTGTGTGTGTGTGTGGGGGGGGGGGGGGGGGGGGGTCATGACTGAGGTAGTTCACTATGTGCCACAGATTTTATAAGCAGTGGCAGGTCTCTCCATATTTATTCTCCCCTGACAGTGACCTTGCTGTGCTGTCTCCACACTGTCTCCACCCCCTAAGTCTGAATGCCAGTGCTGTCAATCAAACCCCCCCCCCAGCGCTACCTTAGGGGCTATTCTAATGAGGTGCATGTTGGCATTATGGCACAAAAGGCTGTCTGTGAGACTGTTTCATACAAGGGCAGTCATTACGATGTGTATATGGAAAGAAAATAGAGACAGTGATAGCAACTTTAGTCCAGCAGTTCGGTACATAAGCAAAAAAAAAGCGTCTTTTTTCTCTCCTTAAGAAAGCTAGATATTTTTCAGTACAATCTCTGATAAAAAAAAAAAAAAAATACTTTTTGTCAATCACTTTTAAGAAATATGAACAAGTTTTTATTCAAAACCATTTTTCTAGGGCTGTTGACGTGATAATACACGTTAAAGGAAATTCGCTTTAACGCGATTAATTTCTTTAACCTGTTGGCGCAATCGCTCTTTTGGAGGTTGTAGGGGAGTTTTAAAGTTAGAGTGAAGATAATGGCATCATATGAAACTAGAAAACCTAAAGAATCTATTCACTAGCTTGTCTGTAAAGAGGTTAAATAACACTCCAAACTTGCGTTAAATTTTGGCGAGGAAAAAAGGTCATGGTCATTTTGAAAATAGGTCCCTTGACCTGAAAATGGGTCTATGGGTACCCACGAGTCTCCCCTTTACAGACATGCCCACTTAATAATAATAACATGCAGTTTGGGGCAAGTCATAGTCAAGCCAGCACACTGACAGCTGTTGTTGCCTGTCAGTATCCAGTTTGCCATGTTATGATTTGAGCATATTATTTATGCTAAATGCAGTACCTGTGAGGGTTTCTGGACAATATTTGTGTTGGTAATTGATTTCCAATAATAAATATATACATACATTTGCATAAAGCAACATATTTCCCCACTTTATGTTGCTAAGAGCATTAAATACTTGACAAATCTCCCTTTAAGATACATTCTGAATTGAAAAACATGCATAATTAATTTGTGATTATTTGATTAAATATCTTAATCGACTGACAGCCCTTCTCTGTTCTATCTAAACACAAACAGCTTTATAAGAACTATGCCTGAATAAAACAGGGTACAAAATAAGCAGCATTTTGATTAAAATCAGTTAGTTCCTATCTGCTCTTTGGCACAGTTCAGTCATTAATATCCAGCCCTGCACACTGCGGGTAAACATTTACCTCATCTCATCTGCCCATTTTTAATTTTTCAAAGTTCAATTTGTTGTCACTTTGTCTCCACTAAGACTCAATTTCTGCTGCCAAACGCTGTTTGAGGAGCCTTGGCATGAGAGTGTGTTTGTGGATCTGCAGCAACAAACGGTGAGACAGTAGTGCCAGCTGTTTGTAGTCCAGGCATACAGAGGAACAAGCTTCCTGGGAATTAGTGGCGGTCACACTGGTATTCAAAACACACACACACACACACACACACACACACACACACACACACACACACACACACACACACACACACACACACACACACACACACACACACACACACACACCTTCCCCTCACAGCACACTCTGAGACAGATGATCAAAGAGGATTTACTGCTGCAGTGTCAAACCTGCTTCCCATTTCCCTTTTTTCCTACCTTTCCACATATACACATGCATGAGTTTGTGTGTGAGCATGCATACTCACACATGCTCACACACATATACATACACCATAAACTGCATCTTAAAAGGTGGTCGATCAAACATTTAATTTTCCTCCAGTGCTGACAAAGGCCTCTCACTGGTGAACAGAGACAAGACGCTTTTATCGACTGGCGTCCAGAGGGCCCCGGCAGCTATTATAGCAGCAATGAGTGACTGGCCCAGTCAATAGACTTTCTATTAGTGGACTGCTCAGTGCTCCCTCAGCCCCACGCCAGCACACACACAGTGAAAGTGAGAGAGGAGGGAGGAGAGACTTGGGAGCTCTATGAAGGTCGAGGAAGGAGCAGCAGACCCCCTGAGGGAAATGTGTTGTGTGGGAGCGAGTGTGTGAGAGAGAGAGGACCAGGAGTAGATCAATAAGAGGAATAAATAGGCACTGACACCAGGCTCACATATCACAGACATGGAAACTAGCAACTCCTAACTACATGGACAAGTCCGTCCTCATCACACATGCATGCAAAAACAGATTACTCTGGTATTGACACATTAGTAAAGGATGAATTCTATCCACCCACAAAGTCATGTTTATACTGCAGTCTAATACAGGAAAACATGAACTTAGGGCTTATATATAGTAAGCAGTATGCGAATGTAATGGCAAGGATTCGGTGACCTTGGTCCTGCCTGCCCGAGGCAAATTTAGACTGATCTAGATGAACTGTGAAGTGCTCAACGTTGCTTTGCTCTAACAGAGGGAGTAATAGCCAAGGCTAACACCCTCATTCATCTCTGAGCATCTCACATAGTACCACCTAGCGTTAATGATGCTACGCTGCTTAAACAGACAACGATTAATCTGAGAGAACAGAAGAGAGCGAGATAAACAGCAAGGACCAGGAGCTCCTCAGGCTTTGACTCAAGCTCCATGATACGTCAGCAATGGTGAAAGGTGTGTTTAAGGCCCCGTTCAGACCTGGTATTAACATGCGTCCTCAACGATCAGATCACTCAAGACACATTGAGATGGGATCTTTCAGATCACATTCAGAGGTGGTCTGGGCCACATATGGCCACATTTTTTTAGCAGAGTGTACGCGAATGTGTCCTGGGCCACATTAAGGACCGCTGACTCAACTGACAGCTTGGATCCGCAGGTCTCTGCACTCCGCAGGTGAATAGACCTCTGTGCTTTACCGTATCCTGCCAGAACAACTGTACTTTATGAAAATATAATTACCTGTAGACTACATGATCTTCAGACTATCAGACTAGACAGGCGAAGTGCAGTATTATCATATTGTTGATGTGTCTGTTTTGGTTCTGCTGCTACTAAACATGCAGAAGCAGCGTTCAGGTTTTATGCACCAAATATCTGGAGCAAGCTCCCAGAAAACTGCAGGATTGCTCCAACTCTTAGCTCTTTTAAATCAAAGCTTTCCAACTTTCCTGTTTGCTGCTGCCTTTTATTAAACCAAATAGTTATGTCATACTGCACTATAACTTTTACACTTGTGTGTTATACTCTATTTTAGCTTCTTTTGTAGCTTTTATTTTTAGCTTGTTATTACTCAAAACACTTCTTTAACATTTTTGTTTTTAATTACTATTTAAATTATGTCTTAATGTTCTTTTAAACTTTGTCACAATGATCTGAATTGTTTATAAAGCACTTTGAGTTGCTCTGTTGCTGAAATGTGCTATTCAAATAAAGCTGCCTTGCTGCTTTGCACTGAGCTAACATCTGTCCATCCGCCGCCTGGTCTCTCTCATCCCTGGCTCTCTGAAGCTCTGTATCCCACTGTTGTCTGGCAAAGGTAACGGAGGTCCCCGGGGACCGCCAAGACAATTACCTTTAAAATTGATGAATTGATGATTGATTGATGATGAATTTTTTATTATGTATATATTGTTTTATTTATTTGTATTAATACTCTTAATACTCTTTTAAAAAACTTTGCTGCTGTAACATGTAAATTTCTCCACTGTGGGACTAATAAGGGAATATCTTATCTTATCTTATCTTATGTTAATAAAATGTACCCGCATTCCTGAATATGTACGATATTACTACTGATATTCATGTAATACTGCACCACAATGTCAGCTGTATTAGCCATGTGTATGTTAGCCATGTGTTCACAAGTGGCCACTCAAGACGCACATGGAGACGCATTCTAATGCCAGGTGCGAACAGACGTACTTACAGCTGTCCACTTGTGAGCCGATCACCCAGGACGCATGTTAATACCAGGTCTGAACAGGGCCTAAATTCACATTAAAATACTGACTTTCACCTCAGTTCATTTCAGATAAGATAAGATAAAAAATGTATTTATCCCAAGGAAAAATGTTGGGAAATGTCAGTATCAGTAAGCTTGTGGAATAGGTCATCATGTGTCTATCATAAATCTATCATCATATAATCAGCAGCCATTTTCCATCCATCGTCAACCGCTTATCCCGTTAGGGGTCGCGGGGGGCTTGAAGCCGATCCCAGCTGGCATTGGGCGAAGGTGGGGTTCACCCTGGACAGGTCGCAGGTCCATCGCAGGGCACATAGAGACAGACAACATAGAGACAGACAACCATTCACGCTCACATCCACACCTACGGGCAATTTAGAGTCATCAATTAACCTAAACAGCATGTCTTTGGACTGTGGGAGGAAGCCGGAGTACCCGGAGAAAACCCACGCTTACACAGGGAGAACATGCAAACTCCACACAGAAGAGTCCCAAGCCAGAATCGAACCTGCAACCCTCTTGCTGCAACAGCGCTAACCACTGCACCACCGTGCAGCCCGCAGCCATTTTCATTTTGGAAAATTTACAACCACTCATGCTGCTGTTGCAAGTGCAGTTGGTGAGAAAAGGGAGTATACATGAGTGATGGATACTATTGGACCTTACCAAAATACAGCTGGCTGGCACTGAATGTGGCTGAGCTAGCAATAATAACCCATTATAATACCACATTTGAATGTAAATATTAATGTAAATGTCCCATGAATAACGAGTAATTTTCAGTTATTGTTTTTTGTTTGTTCTTTTTTAAGAAAATCTGTCACTGGTTTGTGTTATTTGTTAACTAGTGGTGGGATGAACTTAACTTGAGAATCTAATATATATAATACATACAAAAATATATGTATATATTAACAAAGCAATTGCTAATTAATAGTTTTGTCATTTAGAGAGATTATATCTCCACACCTCAGGATCCCCCGGTCAGGGCTGGTTAATGTGGACCAGGAAAGGGAAGTTTGGGCTGTCACCCCCCACGATAAGCGGTTGATAATGAGTGAGTGATGAGAGTCATTTAGCACATAATTCAGACATGTAACTCATTATATAATATACTATTTCTTTATTTACCTTGTTTTTATTTAGAGTTGACATTTTGCTGGCCTGTTCCTCACTTGTTCTTTTCTAAGGATTTTATGTACCTTGTTGTGGAAGTTTGCACATTAATGCAGAAAGTTATTGATAATTTAGTAACAAAAGCAAATAAATATACATAAAGTTTAAAAAAACAAATACAAATATGCGACTCAATTCACCACTTTCTTAATTTTTAGGGTATTACAGCTGGCAACCACATTACCTCACTATTTGATTTTGATTCAGGGTTCTACGATTTGATTATTTACATTTTATAAACAGCAGATAATTTGCCTTGTCAACGTAGAAAAAGCATTGGCATTACTGATAACATTAACGATGGTTCTGATCTGTTCTCTGAACCATAACAGTGTGACAGTGAGCCAGCGTGCACAACACCACAGCCCTGAAACTACAGCTGAATCACTTCAAACACATCCAATTTAAACTAATGTTAGCAGTTTTGTTGTGGGCAAAGAAAAAACGTTTAATGTTTGGCAGTGTGGCAGATTAAACGGTCACGCTCCATTGTGCTTTTCTATCCACACAAATCGATTAATAACACATATTAAAAAGAAATGCTTCAGCATAAGTGACAGAAAGACAGAAAAGTCCAAGGTCGACCACACAAATGGATTCGCCAAGGTCTTTAATGAATACATGAGAAAAATGTGTGCACACTGAGAAATCCTTGGCTCAAAAGCGTGCTTCTGAATCAACTTTTGAGACAGAAAATAAACAGCTAAACAATGAAATTAGAAAGGCATAGTAACTCATGACTAAACCCGCCAAAGGCGAGTGATACAAAAGAGATGTGAGCATAGCACAGATTCGCTGAATCGTTGTGAAGCTGCCATCTCTCTAAAGCTTCTTGATCTTTCAGTGTTCAAGACAGATGACCAAAGTCCGACCAACGCTTTCAGTCTGTAGTTGTGAAATGTCAAGCCGGGATTAAAATCCAAAGAAACAGACTGTTGCATTTCAGACTCAATCTCTGTTCCTTCTGTGCCTCTCTGATGTCTGTCTGTGTACAGAGCAATGACCACACTGAGATGTGTCACTAACAACTATTTGGCAAAAATACCATTTCTTATTATTTTCTTATACTTAGAAACTGCTCTTTACAATGCAGCTCTAGCGCTGTCAAATGGGAGCAACAACCCTGTTCTTGATGTAATTACAATGAATATGCATTTACTTTCAGGCTCCATGTACGTTCCTTTTACACATAATCGGATGGGGCAGCACCACAGCTGAGCACAAGGACAAAATAAACAGGAGCAAAATTAGGGAAGACGGAGAGGAGAAAGCTTTCACTTTCATTTTAATAAGCTGTGACAGTCACCCAGAGCTCAGATGCTGTGTACATACTGTACAGCTGCACACAGGACTTAAGAAAGAAAGAAACGCAATCGGTCAATCTTCCAGTGAAAATTAAAACTCCACTGAATGCTTAACAGTGCTTTGATCCAAGACGTTCAAGTGTCCTAAACTAATGATATAATACAGGAATCAAATGAAATAATTAGATTTGTTTCAGTTACAATATGAGCTGGTTGATGAAGATGTATGAAAATTTTTCCCCATTCTGGCTGAAATGAATCCTGAGAAAGCAAAATAACATGGATGGTACATCTTGCAAGTGACATCCTTTAGATTTCAAAAGGGATATTTTGAAGCCAGGAGTTTTGGTTTGCGCCTGTCAAAGTCTTCCTCAGATATTAGAGTAAGAAAATCTAAATTTGTGCAGCGACCTGAGGGGAGCTGATGTGGGACAAATAGTAAGAACAGATTCATGTGACCTGTGTGGTGCATAAACATGGTCTTGTGTTTTTGGTGAACGGAACGTATCCGTTTGCAACTAATGAGCGTGAACGTGAGCGTCATTAACTTTGGGGGCAGTAAGCTACACTTACACTGTGTGGCCGGCATGTCAGCAATCAAAGGAGCGGCCAATGTCTACTCCATCCCTGCCTTTAAAGTCCCAAAAGTCAAATTGTGCATACCGTTCTGTGTGCTCTTATCACATGCACATGCTTGGTTTTTTATGTGCGGAAATTATTATCATATGCACAACAATTGCAACAAAGCAGCTGATGGCTTTTGAGTCTCAGGCTCCCTTCAGTAATGCTCATTACCATTATAATGGTAAACTGGCATAGTGATGAGCTCAGGAGCTCAAGAATTCAAAAGTGTTATGGCCTGTGGTATGAAGCTGTCCCTGAGCCTGGTGGTGCGGGTCCAGATCCTGAAAATAAGTCTGAAAGACTAATTTAACGCCATAGCATTCAAATGTGAAGTAGTTTGTTTTTTGGGACTGTGAGCTGTGAAAATTTAAGTTATTGAACTATGAACGTGAGCTAGATCATTATAATCTATGCAAACTTGGGATGTCACGACACCAGAAATTTAGTATTAAATACAAATACCAGTGAAATTCTATGATTCTCAATACCAATTTGATACCATGCGCATGTCTGTCAGCCACCGCTACTATATTTACACTACCATAGCGTGTTAGCTCGGCACCGCACGTAAGCTTACTGGCTAACAACAAATGGTAAACATGTGTAAGTTGTTGAGTAGTGAATGACTTTAGTTCCCTCTAGTAAGCAGTGATCAGCGTTTGTGTCCGGGGAGTTTACTGTGAAGAGTGGACTGGTAGCAGTGAAGCGATGATGTGCTGTTACTGACGAGGGTCCAGACTTCGGTGCCTCCGTGTTATTAATTTATCTTCATCGTAGCAACGTAAGCCTCGGCTACACCAGCTATAACTAAAGCTGGCAGTAGGTTATGTAGTCTGACTGTTTAGGTTAGTTTGTCATGTATCTTGTAAACTCATCAGCTGGCTGAGACTTAACTTGCTCTCAAGTGCGTCCTCTGGAAGCGTCGATAATGAGTTTAATGCATCCCAAACATATTTTCTGTCGTTAACAGGACTCCATTAGTCTCGTGCCTCGATGGTACCTACGGTACCTCCAGAACTGTAGAAAAAGTAGTAATATTTACAAAATTTTGGTTCTTGTGGGATCCCTAGTTTGAACTAGCTCTTGTGAACAAATAAATTGCTCCAGAATTTGTAAGTATGTTCACATCTGTCCAGAAGACTAATGGGGAAAACGCCCTCAGTGTTTCTTGTGGCCAGGATCGAGAGGCTTTTAGTGGAGCGGTATCAGAAGGCAATTCTGCATTACGCTTCATCATGTTGACATGTTTGGTGCCTCTGAGATGAAACTATTTCCAGTTCAGGGGTTAAATCTGTTTGTTTGATTGTCTTACAAATTCAAAGTTAAGTTTCAATAGAACTGCAGGGTGGATAGATAATGAGGAGATTTATATTTATCATGTTCATTTCTTTTTGAACTTCTCATCCAATCCCTTTTGTATATTGTACATGGGAGCCTGGATTAACTGTGGTCTCTGAGGTAAATACAGCAGTGGTAATCTGCTGAGGTGTTTGGTACCATCTCTGTATTCAGCTAAGCACAATAGAGCCAGTCGGACTGCCAAGCTCAGAGCTTTAAAGGGAGAAAGCTACATGGGAAATGAGAAGACAGCTGGATATCATGCCACCTGATACTGGAGGAGTTTCTCTGTGAGAAGAAGGATGAAGATAACTGACAAATATAACTTTGTCTTTAGGGTTTTGTTAATTCAAGTGGCATTACTCCAACACCCAGAAAAATACACACACTGCTGCAGAGATATAATACAACACTAGCAGAAGTGGTGATTTTCAAGACATAAAACATTATCATTCAGGGGGACTTCACACAGCCATTCACAAGAACAAGTCACACCATTTTAAACACTTACATAAACAATGCAGATATAGAAAGGGGGAATTACTGTTTTGTTGTCAGGATATTTCCCAGCATGCTACAGAGGAAGAGTGTCCCGACTCTCTCTCTTTTTTCTCACACAAAAACAACAGTCTCTTACTTTGTGTGCAAATTTCTGCAGGCAAAGTCTTTAGCGTCAACCTTCTGACAGCTTAATCATGCATCACAAAAATGTGACAGACTCAAATTAGAGGGACGAGTCAGGAACACTGACTTCACGGGACTTTTGAACATGTCACTTCCTTATGCTTCATTAACACAGGCGTCCTACCACACACACACATTACACGGATACTTTCACCCCTCACTTACTCGTTGTGTGTGTGCAGTATGTGTCTTGTCATTTCAAGGACGTTAAGCCCAGTCCTCTCACCTTCAGCTGGTTTAGATAATTCAGGGAAAGGTTTGGGGTTTACAGTTTATTTTAAAGAATGAACATTAAGGTTGGCTTGTTATGTAGACGGTTATGAAGATCTCTGGGCATTGAGACAGTGAGCCATTGCAGACTAATGTGCCCTAAAACAAAAAATTTAAATAAAAAACTCTGAGTATACGTAAAGAAATTATGATAATTTGGATTTCTTAGTAGCCCAATGGGTAACGACAAGTTCCAGATGTCATCTCACAGCACACCTCATCACTTTTTACTGGATGCAAGGTAGCACAAGTCTTTCTGCAACTTTTTGCATAGTCATCATTTCAATTGCAAAGTCAGCTCAAATAAGGCAGAGCAGGACAGTTTGAAAATCAAATTCAGTGATCTAAATTTGGACCATTTTTGGTTGTGTGGAGAATAATACCCAGCCAGACAGTACCATGCACTACACTCCTCTTTTTTAACAAGTCCTCATAGTGATACAATGATATAGGTAATTTGTGGGCTTTTTCTGAAACACTTAGTTAAGGTAAGGGACAGATCAGCGTCACACACAAAGTTACATGCTGTGCTGATTAGTGCTGTTGTTCGTTTGTTTTCTTTTCCCAAAACTACCGTTTTAAACTATTCAAAATTGACTTGATATAGAAAGCATCTATTCTTATACAGGGTTTCGGGGGCTGGGCCTATCGCAGCATGCAGCTGGGTGATAAGCAACAGAGAACACCCTGAACAGATCCCCGTATATCACAGGGGTATCTCACACATGAACAATACATTCACATTCACCACTATGAGTACTCTCTCTTCAAGTTCACCTAGTTTGCATGTGTTTGGATCTGGAAGGAAACTGAAGGACATGGAGAAATCCTATGCAGACTCAAGGAAACCTTTTTAAATCCATATAGAAACCCTCCCGCCCAAAATTACTGGGTATGGTATGGTCAGGGTGACGGTCATTAGTGCAGCCAAGGATACCAGTTTTACAGTAAGCTCATTAAAACAAGCACAAGTTCCTCGCTGACGTCCGAACACAGCTGAAGATGTGTGATATTTTGTTAAGTTTTAGTGGCGAAACCACCACCAACTTCCAGATACTTGTGTGCCCGGTTGTGGAACACAGTAAGTACACTAGGATGGTGTCTACGAATGAAGACACACCACACACTATTTAAAATTGTATTTTAGTATTTCTTTTACACGATGGGTCAAAATATATATGAGCTGTATAAAAATCCTAATCAGGCTGCAGTGATTATACATATCCGTTCTTTCATTTAAAAGGCCTGTATGAACAGGAGGAATGATAACAGCATGCAAAATTTGGTGTAACTGATCACAGTTGATCCACGATCCGTCCGGACCCCCACCACGGTTCAGCACGCATGTGGACCACAGATTATTTTAACAGCTTAACCATCACAGAGTGAAACAAAGTTTCACTGCTGATTGTTAGCGGACGATATTCACTAAAAATATGTGATCCGAAGATCGGCATTAATGCTTCCTAGTGGCCGTTCCCTGATAATGCTACAATGTGAACAACAAATCCATGTTGAAATCAGCAGCAGGAGAGCTAGTAACATTTGGTAACACCAGAGCAGCTAATATACGGAGGTTCCACTGGGTTATATTATGGCGAGTTCAGGAACTATTCAGTAAAAATGACTACTGGGTGAAGTTCTGTCATGATGTGTTCAAATGTTATCTTGTTAAATTTAGTTTTTGATGAGATACAGGGCTGACCCAAATGCTTTGAAGCTTCAAGTAATTGACATTCTAATCAGTATTCAATACTTATATGTATTT
This sequence comes from Pterois miles, assembly GCA_947000775.1. NCBI lineage: Eukaryota > Metazoa > Chordata > Actinopteri > Perciformes > Scorpaenidae > Pterois > Pterois miles. The sequence continues at coordinate 14,852,438 of CAMQGK010000341.1, forward strand.
ATAATATAAATCCCAAATTAGTCCATGAAATAAGGAACAATCCCACAACATTTTTCATATTCAACATTATTATTATTAGTTATTTTCAGACAGATATCACTGATTGTTATATATGGTAATGGTTCCCTTACAGCATTGGGTTTAAATCTGAAAAATTACCCAAAAGGTGCTTTTGCTTTTCATTTAAATGCCAAATTCTCATGTCTATAAACTCTCTCTCGTCCTATGTGTGAAATCTGACTCCTGCTACCCTGTGCTGACAGTCCGTATGGAGCAGACACTTTCACTTTCAGACTGCAGCGTCCGCCGCCCGACTATGTTTTGATAGCACAGCCCTGATAAGTGAAAATGAACTAAATGGGATTTCATTCGTGTAAAAAAAAAAAAAAAGCAAAACGACGATAGGGACAGTGGGGGTGGTGGTTACATAATGTAATCAGTGTATACCTGACCACCGTGTAACACCAGTAACGCAGACTAGTGTTTCATGTGCTTTGTGATCTATGTAGTACAAATACAGTAACAACGGGACAATCTACATATAATATTAACTGCCCAACCCTGAGAGGTGTCATGGAAATTAATGTGGTTGATGACACAGAAATACAAAGACGGAGGACGGTGCATATTTAAGCTACGAGTGTAGCACCAGAGAGCCCTTTCCTGAGCTCAGCTACGGCCGTAGCACTACCAGCAACACTGACGGCGGTTAACTGTGCTGCTCTTGGAGGCAGAGTACACCATCACTAATCGTAAATACCACCTCAGCAGCTCTCTCATTATGGTACACTAGGGGCTGCTGTGCCCTGCTCAGGAAGGTTGGGGATAATTGTTGTGGGTGTGGGGGTAATCCTTGTGCTTTTGAAACAATTTTCAAAACCCCGATTGGCTTGGCAAAGATACGGAGACACTGTGAGCAGCAGGGATAGTGTATGAGGCTGTAAGAGGAAAGGGAGGAAAAGAGACAGAGGGATGGAAGAAGGATGAAGCATGGGCTGCAGAAAAAAGAGAAGCGTAGAAAGAGAGGTGGAATAATGGGAGGATGAGGCATCAGCCAGATGGAGGGGAGAGAGAAGAAAGAAAGATATGAACAGGAAGAGAGAGCATGTGCCATACATGCACGTGCTAGTGCATGTAAAGTGTGTGCTCGCTCGCCCGCTCTGTGTGTGTGTGTGTGTGTGTGTGTGTGTGTGTGTGTGTGTGTGTGTGTGTGTGTGCGCGCTTGTGCACCAGACTGAGTAAGCCTCCCTTTATTTGCAGAAAGGATTAAGAGGACAGCTCCAACACATGCACATTCTCGGGCTTAACGCGGTGCCAGACTGAGGCGCACTCACAATAGCGGGTGTGTGAAAAAAAGTGTGCACACACGAGCACACGGCTGCAGAAATGATGAGCACATTCAACAACCCTTGTTGAAGGCTCCACCGCAGGATCAGAAGTGAAGACAAAGACAGTTTAATACACGGAGTGGGACGCTTTGAGGGCCAAGACATGCTGTTGACACTTCAAGAGGGTTGTGAAGTGATTAGCATTGGTGTCCTGGGGACATTTCATATCTCTAATTTTGAAATTGCAGGCTATTGAGCAAAGTTTCTCCCAGCATCTGATTGTGTGTCTCCCTGAGGCGGAGCTGTGTGCTCCTGCATGAGGAAGCTTAACCCAGTATGGTCACACAGGTCAAACACTATCATACCAATTCCCTGGGTTTGAGTAGCTGCTAATCTCAGCTGGCTCGGGACTGGATTATCCAATTAAAAAACTCTGACCCCTGCAATGACCCACTCAGCACCAAGCACAGAAGCCCATACGACATCCACTATGAGAGATAAAAGGACCAGGATTGGATTTTTTGGGGGGACAGGTTCTGTATTGTGTCTGAAACAGGTATTGGAAAGATTTTCAACAATTACTTTCTGCACCATGTTGGATAAAAATAGGTGAAATTGCATCCAAATTTGTGCTTCTGAAAGGATTATTTTCACATTTAATCTCATTTTCTGGCTTCACTATAAAAGGTGGTTGAATTATAGTACCAGTTGCACCCCCAAATTTCCAATTTTAACACTCTTAAGATTCAACACATTAAACATTTAGAGCAATTAGACAATTTAGTGTAATCAACAGAAAATGAATCTGCAGCTATTTAGATGTCTGATTATAGTCTGATTAAAATTCAGTGGTTCCAGCTTCTTCAGTGTGAACATGTGTGCTAGTTTCTTCATTTTTTATATTGTACTGAAAATCTTTGGGTTTGGACTGTTTGTCCAAACAAGACATTGTGATGGGCCTTTTCCACATTTTATACAATTTATATATTAAGTAATAATTGATTAATCAAGAGAATAATAAGCAGATTAATTTAAAAAAAAATCTGCTGTATCCTAACCTTGCAGTTGGTCTTGCCGGTGTTACACAGTGTTTGGGCATACACTGATTACATTACATTACTTACCCCCACCATCATTTTGCTTTTTTATAGAAATAAAACTCACTCAGTTTATTCTCGCATATCAGTGCCATGTTATGACGTTACAAACTGAAAGTGAAAGCGTACGGAGTCACAGAGAAAGAGAAAGAGTCAGATTTCACACACTGGACATAAGAGAGTTGACGGACAAAATAACGGCTGAGGATTTGGTGTCAAAACGAAAAGCAAAAGCACCTATTTGGCAATATGTTGGATTTAAACCCAATGCTATAAGGGAACCATAACGTTAATGAGGCAATCACCATGCGGAGGATGGAGCCCCGCGGCAACAGCTGGACCACATACAGCTATCCAGTGTTAAAGGTCAAAGTAGGGATAGTGAGCGCCATCTTTTCTTGTAAAATGACCGTCACAAGCACTGTTGTCAAACGGTGGTGAAATGTCCTCACCTTGGCATCCCTAATGTAGCCTTAAATTTGAGCATTTAAAAAGAAATGTGCTGAATTTAAGCTTTGAGTTGGAGCTTTCATGTTAAAGCTGATAAGTTACTCAATCACCACAACAATCGTGATAATCATTTATCAAAACTGATTGCAACATTGCTGGATCAAGTTGTTAAAATAAAAATGATTTGTTTTCCTCCATTTTATATCATTCTACCTGACATAATGATAAAATATCTGTAAAGACTGTGGGCTTTGGGAAATTGTAATGGCATCTTTCACCTTTTTATGGCCTGAACTTAACTTAGACTAATCATCATGCAGTTGCAGCCTTATTTGTTATTCCAAAGCCATGAGGGAAGATGTTTTATTGAGCTTTCACTGCCACTTTTGATTTGTGATGTTATCAGCGTGCAGCTTTACAGACTACGGAAAGAATAACAAAGAGCATAATCATCATTAACAACATGCAGGCTGACTTTGTGGATGTCACATCTGAGTCTTGAACGTAAGATGTAAAAGCAATACACTCCTCTGTTGATAACTTGTGAAGACAAGTTGTTGCGAAAGTGGTTACAGATGGAAGTGTCAAGTCTCTCTTAAAGTCTGCACTTGGATAAAATACTAAAAAATATACAGTGACACCGACTAATAAAGAATTCTACTACATACCATCTAATCAATGTCTACCAGGCTGCACATGAACATGCAACATTTAAAAACATGTGCTATTGGTTTCTTTATTAGTTCAATTTATTTATTGCACAATTTAAAATTCCATCTCGTCTTGTTCATTATTTTCTTTTGCCTAAATAGACAGCGTCAGTCAACTGTACCCTCGCTGATTTGATCAGAGGAAATTGTTTTCATTTTCATAATCAGAAACCAATTTCCGAGGCTTCCAGCAGATTCACGGCCAGGCTGCTGCACGCCTTCACTGTGCACTGATGTTTGTTTACTGCGCACACTTCACAGGGCAAGAGATTTGCCAGTCAGACACACAAATCATCTTCACATAAACACAAACTCCTGTCTGTGACCTATATATGAGAAAATTGGCAATGCGGCAACTCTTTCACCTCAGAATCCAAACAGACTGAGCCTCTATTGTACATCGTGGAGCAAAAACATCACGGTTTGTAAAATCATTCCTCATATTAGTTATTATCCATGGATTCATTTCATTCAGAAATAAAAAAGAGTAAAACAGGTGAACTTCTTTCAGTGCTGCCGCTATGGCACAATGCTTTGTCTAGGCATTGTTGTAACATTGTTGTACCATGTATAAAAAAAAATAATAATGGGGCGCTGTTGTAGCTCACCTGGTAGGCTGAGTCCTTGCCGCTGTGGCCCCGGGTTTGAATTCAGCCTGGGGCCCTTTGCTGCATGTTGTCCCCCCTCTCTCCCCATTTCACTGTCATCATCAATAAAAGGAAAAATCATCCAAAAATATAATATTTTAAAAAAATCTGTCTTGCATCATGAACAGAGAGGTGTACCGGTTTTCAGCAATGTTTAGTCTGCCCACAAATTAGGAATAATTGTGTGTATTTATATAAAATATATGCAAAATGCCAGTACAGTAGTGTAAAGTCATGTTAGAATCTGGTTATTATCTCCATTGTACTCCTCGCACATGCAAATATCAACGCCCACATGTTGAACACTCGGCCCACGTATTCAAATACAATTAGAAGGCAGTAGGTAGAGTGCAAACCTCTGCCAACGCTGAACAGTACACTGCATCCCATAATAATTCATGCATGTGCACTGTTTGACTTCCTGACAAAAACAACATTGGACTGAAATGCCCCTTGGCAGCAGACTAGAAATTTTCTGATGTCAAAGTTTTTTCCCCCAAGTACACAAACGCAGCATAACAGTGCGAAAACAGTGACCACGTAAAAGCAGAAATCTGATCAGTTGCTGTTTTAGAAACGTACGCATCACGTCTGTGAGCACAAATAGAAACTCAACTGAGGAAAAAGGTATGCACACACTCTGCCAAGGACTTGGGCCTGTTCGCTGTGTGAGAGCGAGCAAGTTAAATGTGAGCATGAGTGCGGGTATGTGATGCAAGCAGGGTGTAACCAGAGCTGAGAAAGTTTCCTTTAGCTGAGAGTGTCATGCTGGCTTCTTGTCCCACACCTTCTCGCATCAAAGACGAGCCAAGAAGAACAGACGCATGAGAGGACGGGGATGAGAGCCAAGCTGAGGAAAAAAGAAAAACAGATGCAACGCTTTTTCTATGACGGATAGCTTAACCTCCTTCTGTGACTACTGCCAATTTTAGAAACAGGCTGTACAAATACAAGTTTGCTTTATCCTCAAGGTCAAGGTAACTGCAGCTTCATAATAGATATTTGAAAATAAAGATTTTCTCTGCTAGTTTTTGAAGAGCAGCACAAGCACAATATACAAAAAGGTGAGAAAACCTTTTTGTATCAGACACAAAAACAATCTTTGATTAGAGAGCAAGCAAAAGACTTGTACGCTTTTGATTTTGCACCTTTATGATAGATAGTATTGTAGTGAAAAAAGCTTTACTAGGGATGTTAATAATCAACCCATTACTTTTTTTAACCCATTAATGCTATTGGTTCAACAGTTGGAGCGGCTCACCAATTTAAGGGGAAACGCTCGTCCACCTTAGGAGAGAGCCGGCGCAGATACAGGAAGTTGGTTCTGGACTTCCAGCTGAGGAGTTGTAGCTTGTAGCCTCGTAGCATTCATTCACCTAGAAATAAACACTGTCTGCTACACCTTCGTTCACAGCTATAACGCCATCAACAAACCCACACTCACCGCCGCCACACGCTCACGGTTTGTCAGAAACTCGCTGAAGTTCCGCTACAGCTGGCATGAGGCCACCGGCAACGCTAGCAGCTGCTAACATAGCACAACACACACCCTGTTTGTTGGGCAATCGCTATCACTAATCCGGACAGACACACAGCTGACAACCTGTTAAACTAAACTAAATGTGCGGTGGAGACGTTAACTACGAATGTAACTGCATGTCCGTAACGCTACACACCGTAACGCTCCTGACGGTGAACTGGGGACTCAGTTTGTTGTTCTCATACACTGCAGCTGGTGCACCTCTGCATGTGAGGCAGAAATCTTGTCGGTTAATGGTTAATAATCGGTTAACAAGAGTCGGTTAAGAAAATCTTTAAAATTACCATCCCGAAGTTTGACAATTGCTTTCAGCCTCTGGTCCCAACTGGAGGATTCCTCCCCTGACTTTCACTGAAGGTCACGTCTCTGAATGAGTTTCAGCCACCTCACAAAGCCCCCAAATGAGGGCACAAGTTATGGTTTCTCTATTTTTTTTTTTTTGGGTCAGTGCTTTTATGAGCGCAGGTTTTTGGCCCGGAGAGAAAGAGAGGCAGTTGGTGGACGGAGAACAAAGGAGCAGGGGAACAAATGAATAGAGGAGCTGAATAATTTAATTTGGAGAGCAGAAATGTCATCTCAATTAGACCGTGAGATGAACTCAGCACCTCGCACGCACACCCGTACACGCACGGCGAACGGTAGGTTGTGGGAAATAGAGGTGACCTGAGTTGGGGGGATGGATGGAAGCATAAAGGGAGAAAGAGACGGAGAGAGCCATCTGCCTCTTGCATTAGTGCATTAGGAGCTGTAGACTCGCTCCAAGAGAGCAGTGCTTGAAGATAAAACAAACCTCACACTCATCACTCTCAACTGAGCCCCTTGTCCAAGACACACACACGCTTGCATGCATGTACACAGACACACACACATTGAGAGACCTATGAAAGCATGTCCAGCCCTCCAGTAATAAGCCTCTATTTGACAGCTCAGAAACCACATTTACACCATCTCCGTCTCTCTCCATCCCTCCCTGGCTCGCAGAGCACGGTGCAATATATTTTAGGCAGAGGGATGAGAGGAGCAGCGGAGGATGAATCCTCTGATTAATGCAAGTCTCATCCCTACTTTAATCCCAGATTCAAGCACCTGTCAAAACAGGAGATTTCACTTGCACTTGTGAAAACCTTCACTTAAACCACACGCACACAGGAGGCACATGAGGGTCACGGCATACTTGCTCAACCAGTAAACAGGGTTGCACACCAAAAGACGTAGGCCCAAGATTAAGGGCTTTGTACCGAGATAACATGGATTCACATCTTGGGGCCATAGAGGTGAAAACCAGCTGACCCTTCTAACCTGCGGCATTGTGGTACGTCTTTACAACCTGTGGTGCATTTTCACTTCATGAATAAAGTATTGATATGTTTATTTCCGCTCGTCCGCCTCTCATTAACTAACCTCAGGAGATTGTATGTGCAGAATCGTGTGCAAGCGTGAGGCAAATCCCAGGCTCTGGGGCAGATTAGTGGCAAGTTACACTGGCACCTTGGTGGAAAGGCACAGCAAATCTGAGGTATTCACAACCCAGCAGGCACATGGTCTACATCAGCATCAGCCTAGCACAAGATTTAGTGAGTGAATCATAGCGACAGGGACTGGGCGGGGGACATGACAATATACAGTATATCATCAAAATGATATCAAAAATATCTATCCTTTATATTATTCTATATCATTGCTATCGTGATGTTGAAAACCAGCATCTGAACTCCGTTACAGCCATATTTAGGTCATTTGAACAATGCTTTATGATGCGCTCCTTATTCGTGAGAGGAAAGATGGAGGGTCAAAACGAGAAGTGCTCGCACCTAAACGGGGACTGTTCAATCCTTTGGACATGGTTTGGCTACAAAAAGTCAGACACCTTAAACAAACAAACTACAGATTACGGCACACTAGTGTTGTAAAAAATATCAAATAGATAGATAGATAGATAGATAGATAGATAGATAGATAGATAGATAGATAGATAGATAGATAGATAGATAGATAGATAGATTGATTGATTGATTGATAGATTGATTGATTGATTGATTGATTATCTGCACTTTCTGCACTGTTTTCTCTCCAAACAAACACAGACTATTTGTCTTTTAATGAAAATCTAAAATGTTACGCCCTCAACGCTGTCAATATCAATCAATATTTTTTCGAGGTATTGTATTGAAGTTACAAATTGCAGTATTGTGACAAGTTCACTACGGCACACATAAACGCTCAAACACAATGTTTTTTTGTGACTGCTTACATAGGAACAGTATCTCCGTAGAACGACGTTTAAGGGATAAATATAATAATCTATGGACAAGCTGTACGCACCCCCAGATAACACGGATAAATGTAAACAAAGCAGGTCTACTCTCTAACATTGGTAATTACAACCAATGATATAATAGTCAGTGAGGATTTATATGCAGTTTATTCAGACCAGGATGTGTATATGTATTAGAGGTCGACCAATTCATCGGTCTGCCGATTCATCAGACCGATTATTTGACTTTTTCTCTCCATAGTCGGCATCGGCCGTTGTCTGAGCATATTAAACCAACAATCAAGCAGGTGCATAAATGCTGCCTAAGACTAAGACAAAGACTAAGACTTTATTTTTCATCCAAAATTTATTTGACAAAGTTTACTTTTTTCATTACCTGTTTCATGTATTAAATATTTAGATTATACATTATTTATATTTCAAATATCTCAGTGCACTGCAGTGCAGACACAAAATGTAGATTGGACAGACAGACCATAGGTGTTGTTCAATAAATGTTTACTGAAGTTGAGAAATTTGTGTATCATTTGTTATTAATAAGCTGTTATATTTTATCAGATGGAGGGAAAAAAAGAAAATCAACCGAACATATCGCCCTCCCAAAAAACTCAGCATCATATATCAGCCATCTGCTATCCTGATTCTGCAATAAATCAGCATCGGCCATAAAAAAAACATATTGGCCGACCTCTGATATGTATACATTATTATGGGCCTTGATATCTGCCTCCTATACTGCAAAATGCCTTTATCAGCTGTTTCTGATTCATGTTAGTGTCCCCTAAGCTTAGCCTGCATTAATTTATTTTTTTTCTCTACAGTTTCACTTGAGACTGTTCATTTTGTACTGAAGTTCTTACTAAAATGCAAAAATAAGTATTACTTAGTAGTACTTAGTAGTAGTAATAAGTAGTACTTTTCATTTGTTAAGTAATTAATTCACACAGGGGTAGACAAATAGGCTTTAGCATGTGAATTATAGATTATTTGTTCATTAAATTATCAGAAAATGTGCTATATCATGATATATATCATTATATGAAATAAGCCATATTAGGTTATAGCTAGAGTTTGGCCTTATCGCCCAGCCCTTCTACTATGTTTTGTTGCCCTCCCCCAAAAATCCTCACATTTGACAAAGAACAAGGGAAGAACAGAGGATAGGAAAGCCAATAAAAAGAGGTTAATGAGAGCAGAAAACATGCAGTGCATTTACATACGGTTAGGCAACCTGGTTATTGTCCGCTTTCTGTTGTTACCTGATTTCTTAAATGTTATGTAAATGAAAACCCCAGTTTCAGGTTTACTGAGTGACCTAAAACCCAGAGCCCCACACATCTGGAACATGAAGTGACTCGTTTCGGCGTGTCAGTCTGACACGCATATCATCTCAGAGCCCTGTTTTGCAAAACTTAGTGTTAGATTGACAGACCGATATCGCCCTCCCGAGAGTCATAACATGGATAAAAAGCAGAGCTGTGGAAATTTATTTTTAACACTTATTGTTAAAGATGGTCGCCGCAAGAACATAAAAACCAATAGACAATAGTAAATCGTGTTGCAATTCTTGTTAGGCAACTCAGCAGAGATGTGAGAGGAAAACTCATATATTATTTGTAAAAACCCAGAAGTGATATTCATTTTGCATGCTAGGGATAATAAACAGAACGGTCTCAATACACAAAACACTGAAATTAAGATTATGAGTCTGCCAAACTGCGATATTATACAGAATCTCAAAGAAACAAATGACAAAGTAGAATTTCCCAAACTTATGTTCTCTGTGTTTTTTTTCCAGACTATGAGCTCTAGCGGATGTCGTACAACTGAGGTGTTGCTCAGGGAGGGGGAAGGAGAAGAGAGGGGGGTTGATTTCATGACTAAAACAAGCCCCCAGGCCTCTCCAGATGCCTCATCTCAATAAATGAGTCCTTTTAATCAATAAGTCATCTACCCTCTGTGAAGAGTACTGAGGCTACACAATCATCCAAGATAAATACACATCACATCCATACACATGCTTGAATATAAAACACATTCATAATCATGAGAGAGAGAAACGGAGACTGCCAAAAATAAAGACAACTGTTTTTATCATGTCAAACGATAAGGCAAGCTTCTATTCATAACGATGGATGTGGAGGGATTTTCTCACTGGGAGTCATTTTCTTCCATTCTTCCAGTTCACACCACTGGTGGAGCTTGTCCTTCTTTGTTGTGGAGCATCAAAATCACTCCATCACTGAATCACTCACAGCCCATATACAGTATAGTAGACACTACACAACAGCAATATCAGTATAGCTTCACTCTTCATCCTAAGCTGACTGAGCTACAATCAGCCACAACAACTGAAAACACCAGTGGCTGCATCGCCTTTAATAGTCAAGTTAGCCTATGGATTGACAAGAAATAACAATAAAAATCATAAAATGGAAAAATCTGACTTGTGTTTATTGTATTTTTTGCATTGATGAATTACCAGAGCAACGTTCTGTTCAATTAATTGTGGTGTAAACACCAGCTTATTGATAAAGTAGCTGTCAAGTTGTCAGAATACAAATGTTTACTGCACATAACCGTAGTAATCTATGTATATGAAAAAGAAAAAATATCTGTATGAAGTAGTGATGTTAATAATTAACCGTATAACCATTAACCGTCATTAAGCATTTTAATTAATTAACGCTATCAGTTAAATGGTTAAAAGAAATATTAATAATGAATTAAGAAGCTGAAAAAATTCAGAGGAGTGGCTTGTCAGTTTAACGAGAAAAGGTGGTCCACCTTAAGAGCCCACCTTAAGAGAGTCTGAGCCGGAGTTACAGATACAGGAAGTAGCAGCCTCATAGCATGTATTCACCAACAAATACACTGTCCACGCACTGTCTGCTACAGCTACGTTCACATTTATAATGCCACCGACAAACCCACACTCACCGCCACCACACACACAGTCTGTCAGAAACTCGCTTAAGTTACGCCGTGCTGATAGAGTGTGTGTGTGTGTGTGTGTGTGTGTGTGTGTGTGTGGCAGGATGCCACTGACAATGCTAGAGCTGCTAGCGTAACACAAACACACACGCTGTGTGTCAGACACTCGCTATCGTTACACCGGGCAGACAGATGGCTGACAACCTTCTAAACTAAACCGCAACACAACCGCGGCTGCTAACGCTCCCAGACGGGTGAACTGGGGACTCAGTTGTCTGCTGTGCTCATACATTGCAGCTGCTACATGCGAGGCACTAATCTTGTTGGTTAACGGTTAATAATCAGTTAACGAGGGTCGTTTATCGAAATTTAGCATCTCTAGTATGAAGCTTATAGTCAGCGTGTTTAACAGCATTTGAGTTACTATGTTGAAATTTACTGCATGTTACAGTCACTGAATATTGTTGAGCTAGATTTTTACATATAAAACACTCGGTCTTAACAAGACGCCTTTTCACCTGCACTTCCAAAAATCACTATTACTACGGGAATTTTCCAAGAGAAGTTAAGCTCAGGAATTTTGGAGGTTTTACAAAGAGTGAGCTCCCCATCACCTCATATGAGAGAGGGGTTTCTAAAGAAGTCTTCTAAAGTAGACTTTCAGTCCATCACTGATGTAGCATGCCGAAGGCAGGGTTTTCACCGGTGTATTGCAAGTCCGCCGACCCGCTGGCCCTAAGCTGACTCCCCGCAGGGCCTAACTCAGCATGAACATACTCAGAGTTGATTGAAGTGTCCCTCTCTGATCAGCAGTTCTGAAACCCAAAACTCATTACCCATGCCAAGTGTCCCAATAAACCTCACCAGTGTGACATCATGCACTTTACCAGGACCCTGAAATTTAAGCAGCTAAATGGAATTCAGCCATCATTAATTTAATCATTTACACTTGTGAAATCCTGCCTGGCAATTGTTAGCCAAACACCTTTTTCACAGAAAAAGGTGTTTGGCTAACAATTGTCAGGCAGGATTTCCAAACTAAAACACCAAAATAAACCAGTGTAAACATGTAGTTGTAGTTGGTTGTTTAATATCTCACTATTAGTTCTAATAAGAAAACCTCGTTGTTTACTCAGGGTAGGTAAAACAATTGTTTTTTTAAATGCCAGAAACTATATATTTGCTTCACTTAAGTCTATGCAAAGGTAGAAGGAAGTTACGTGACGTCATATTCATTCTGTATCCGTCAACCAAAACAGGCAGCCTGCCACTGCGAGACAAAACACGAAAGCAGTAAACAGCGGAGGGTCCCCGTGGATCTGGCCTGCACCCTCACATTTTAAATCCAAAGTGGTGAATACAAATACAGTAAAGCACGGAAACACTTTGGGTTTAATACATACAGGAAAAGCAGAGCTAGACATCACAGCTAAAGCTGCCTGCTAACTTTGTCATAGACAGGAAATGTTATTGTGGTAGCAATAACAATAAGCCAGTCGTCACTTTCATCTCTGTGGTCAAATAGGCCAGCGTAGAGCACCCATATACTGGCATTTATGTTAAATACATTCAAATGGCCCCGATGGACCTGACCAAGAATGGAGCTGACGGAAGAGCTGGCGACGGACTTGGCGATGTTAGCCGAAGTATACACTTGTGCAACATCTGGTTTTCAAAATGAGGTGTTAATAAAGGAAACTATACACAAAATACATACATGAAAATAAGATTGATTGGATTACATTCACCAGAATTATAAAAATGATATGTCCCTTATAAATCAAAAAGAAAATACCACTAATTTGTGAGGAAAATGCTGGAAAAAATGTAATAAATACTTCCCAACAATGACTGATATATTTGACTTCAGGACATCTCAGACTACATACATCCTGAAAATCAAACATGCTTAGTATTAATTTAGATATCTTCCAAAGTAAAACTCCATAGAAGGGCATGATTAAACTTATTCCCATGGCCTACTGTTAAAAAAGTTTACTAATATCGCAGTACTTAAAAATCATAATACATAAATCATAATACGTATCATGATAGCATGGAACCCGAATTCAGGTGTATTGCCCCGCCTTACTGTTTACATGACAGTTATAATGGGAAAATTGCATCGTTCAGATTATAAGCAGGTGCATTAAAATGCTTGTAAATGCACTGATATGCAATATTACTGGAATTAGAATAGAGGTCGACCGATTAATTGGACAGATTTTTTTTCCATTTTTTCATAATCAGCATTGGCTGATGCATGAGCATATTAAGCCGCAAGTAGTAGCAAGTAGGCAGGTAGCCCAGTGTCATTGCTGCAGAACACGTGTGATGCCACCATTTATGTCAATAAACTGCCATTTTACCAGCAGACCTCCGTAGATGTCGCCCAGCGGACTAACCTTTGCAAGAGTGCGTGAGAAGAGCAACATCCTAACTGGGAGAAACTGTGCAGACACAAAATGCAGATTGGAGAGACAGACTGTAAGTGTTGTTCAATAAATGTTTACTTAAGTTAAGAAATTTTGTGCATCATTTGTTATTATTAAGCTGTTATATTTTATCAGATGGAGGAAAAACAGAAAACCAGCCAAAGATATTGGCAAAAACATCATATATCGGCCATTGGCTGTCCTGATTCTGTAAAAAAAAAAAACTGGCATCGGTAATCAGAACTGACCTTTACTATAACTTTATCACAAATAAACAAACAAAAGCACATCTAAGAATTGCCCTTTACTATCTGACAGATCTGTTATCACAACTGTTTTTATTAAATCACAATGATTAAAAAACATGATCTGCACTTTCACTTTCACTTTCATTTGATTATCACGTTCAGCAACTTGAAAAAAAAAAACATCTCTGTGGACAATAATATTCCCTTCTTGGTGTTTGAAAGCTTTTTTTTCAGGTGTTAAGTGTCTCTGAAACTGAACACAACCAATCCACTGGCTGAACCTCTTGAAAAGCACTCAGAGTCCTCCATGTACCATCACCCCATCGTGCAGCACCTCCACGACTGCAAAGCTATTTTGCATTTCATTCACTTTCAGTGTGTCAGCTGGGATGGCGCCAAATCTTTTTTACTCGTTGCCATAGAGATATCACCAACAGTGCTGAAGTGACAGGCGCCGGAGAAACAATGGAAAGAGATGAAGAGAGGAGGAGAGAAATGGTAGAAGACAGACAGTTATGAAAGAGGGTTAAGGGATAAGATGAGCTCCTCCAGCTCAAATGGCGCAATAGGTGCAAAAGCAGTCCATCTGTCCTGAATGAGGGCGTGGACGCCATGGAAATTTGGATGGAGGCTCGTGTCGATATGACAACTGTTCTCTTCTCATCCTCATCTCTCCGTTCAAAGAAAGCTCTCTACACTCATGAATATTTCATTTTCATACTTCTGAAAAAGAGGAGTGTGTCGTTTGTACTTCCGCTGCTCTGCATACTAACGAGAAGCTCTTCCCTTTTTGGGGGAAGAAAAATCATCCTGTGAAGTAAATCGATGTGATGAGGAGGAATGAAGATGAGGGATGGAGTAAGGGAGAGAAGGCAGGGGGAGCCTCATCAAATTTGCGCTCTGTACCGCTGATTGAACAATTTCGCAGAATTAATCTCACTTTATTGTGAAGGTAGCCCTGAGTGAAGGCCTCTCCTGCCGAGCAGAGTTGGAGAGTTTTTGATAAAAACTCGCGCCTCCTAAATTTCCAAGGCTATGAACAGTCTGCTAGACATCAGTTGGGGTCTTGCCCTGTTTGTATTATGCACAAGGACACCCAGCTATTTCTTTTTGTTACTGGACAGCCATGCTTAACTAAAATTCAAGGAGTTTTTACTTTAAAAAGTAATAAAAAGAAAAACGCCAGCCCAAAACTTTTGTGTGGAGGCTGGAGCACATCAGTTGTTTAAGGTAAACTCAACAAGATAACGCAAATTCATTTTAATGCCACTAATTTCTTTAATGAATTAACGCAATCAGTCTTCTGGAGGTTGTTCTGAGCTCATGGTATCATATGTAACTAGAAAACCTTAATCCGTTAGTACCAAACATGTCACACTAGTTTGTCGTGAAGGAGGTTAAATAAAGCTCCCGAGTTACGTTTGGCGAGGAAAAACTGTCATGGCCATTTTCAAAGGGGTTCTTTCAACTCTGACCTCAAGATAAATGAATGAAAATGGGTTCTATGGGACTCTACCATCTTTTTTATATTATTTTTTGAGCATTTTTTTTATTGATAGTGATACAGTGAAAGGGGGAGAAAGAGGATGACATGCAGCAAAGGGCCCCAGGCGGGATTCAAACCCGGGGCCGCTGAGGCAAGGACTCAACTTTGGTCCACGGAGCAGCACGCTGACAGCTGTTGTTGCCTGTTGGGCTTCAGTTTGCCGTGTTATGATTTGAGTATATTTTTAGTACCTGTGAGGGTTTCTGTTTTGTGTTGTTGATTGATTTCCAATAATAAATATATACAAACATCTGCATAAAACAGCATATTTCCTCACTCCCATATTGATAAGAGTATTAAATACTTGATAAATCTCCCTTAAAAACAGGAATGGGTAATTATTTCTTCCTGGGGGGCCACGAGAGAAGTCTAGATTGTTGCCGGGGGCCAAACAAATACTGTCAGATGTAACCTCTTTTATCGCTGCATCAAATTATAGAAAATATAACTTAGTTTTCAGCATGTATTATACTGAAAATCACTCCAAACAGCATATTATTAAGAAAGTTACATTATATGCAGGAGTCTTTGAACCGTACAGGACTGACTGTTTTGGGCAGTAATGTTTCCATTAACAAAACTTAACATTTAACTTAACATTAACACTTAAATTTCCTTTTTTCATTACATGCAGCTTTGTAAAAAGCCCCTCGGCTGTCCTCTCCTTTTCATCTCCTGATCATTTTCTGTATTTCTTTGCATGTTTTGTCTCAGAGTGACGGTTCAAGTTGTATTTTTATTCTTACAAACTTAGCAGTCCATGAGTTATTATGGACGTGCCGTCTCAGCAGGTGACGCTACTCCAAACATTACTCATCAATTTACGTCAATGTCAAGTGTGACAGGAAGAAGCAAACTCACGCTACACAAGCGTTTCAAAATAAAAGCTATTTTCTGTACTGTGTTTTAGCTTCTTAACTAAAATTGTGTGGTTTGTCTGTGACCGCTCAGGTCAAGCAGAACCATCACAAGCACCGGTTCTGGCCCACAGGCCGTATAATGCCCTGATCAATATAAGGTACATTTTGAACAGATAAAAAATGATTATTTATGATTAACCATGACTAAATATTGTAATCGATTTATAGCCCTAGTAAAGGGGATTGTGGCTTTAATATAGTGTTGATCCTGCCTTACACACTTACAACTCGGCACAGCCTTGATTGGTTACAAGCTACAAACTGACTTCGCTAGGTCAAAGTCAGACCTTCACATAAGGTAAAACTTAATAGGCCACATGTTCAAATCATTGAATGTAGGAGATTGCTGATGGGATTTTACATCTACCATTGTCACTACTTTGTCCACTGCTATTCAGCCTTGCATTGACCATCTTTCTATTATTCACTCTATCATTTAATCCCCCCCCCCCCCATGTCTTTTTTTCTTTTGCTTTCAGTCTTTTCATCTTGAGGATCTGCCTCTTCTCCCTATACACTTTTCTTGCAAAGCGCTCATCTTATTTCAGAGGTATTAAGCGTGTGATTCATAAAACATCCAAGGACATCCCGTGTGTGTGTGTGTGTGTGTGTGTGTGTGTGTGTGTGTGTGTGTGTGTGTGTGTGTGTGTGTGTGTGTGTGTGTGTGTGTGTGTGCGTGCGTCCAAGGAGAGACCAGCACGGTGTTGCTGAGGCCCAAATCTGTCTCGAACTCTTAATTAAACCCTGGGCTCCAGTGGCCCTAACTTATTAAAGACCCACAGTATGTAACACCCACACACACATATCTAGACACACATACACGCACACAGCTAGGCCGATGTACTCGCACACCTCCTTTAAGCTCACAACATCCCACCTTTAAGCTACCAATGATTTAATGCACCTCAATATTTCACCTTCCGCTGCTACTTAGTGACCTACTTTTAGAGAAATAAATTATTTCCTGGATTCTTTTAGCTCAGAAGTACTGAAGGAGGTTCTGCAGGACGGCTGCTGAGTGGAGTTTAATGGAATTTGTGCTTTATAACTATGCGCAGCCAGGAAAGTGGCAGAGAAGTTCAAAGAAAGAGAACAGAGATGTAGAGCATGCAACCCCTTAACTTATAAAATATTAGGGTGAAATGCAATGCTGCATACATGCTTTTCTTCAACATATCATGATCATATCCAGCAAACATTCACTGCCAACACCTGGTGTAGGCGAGGGAAAGGTTTGTCATCATCGCTCTTCAACTTCTAATACAAGGCACCGAGACGCCACCATTCACAACTCTTACTTCTCCCATTTCTATGTGAATACCACCCTACTTCCTGCTTTGAAATTGAATGTTGACATTTAGGTCAATCACTACTGCAGGATCACTTCCATATATGACCATAACTCATATGAGACCGATTTATTCAGTGCTCTCCTTACTGTATGTACCCACAGGGGACGCACATAATGGATCTACGGACATATACTGTACATTAGATTAATATTCCCTCTGGTGTAACAGTGACACACCACAACATCCCACCAGCAAAGCATCAATATTCATTCAAATATTATTATTACATCCAACAGTCGAAACACTGATTCCTACATGATTTATCCTCAATGTGCATCATGAGTGTCGCCATCAGCCGCAGTCATAAACGACAAAGTCTGGAAAAGGGAACAGCAAATGACTTGCACGTACTTACTGCTTGTATTATTAAAATGACAAACGAATCCACAATCTTTCATGGCACATTGTTCACACAGATCCTTTCTACATAGATAATCGGTTTAATTCAAATTAGCTCTCACATTAACACTCAAATTAGCCCGCTAAATACTCAACAAGATGGAGGTCTATTCAATCTCATAATGCCATCCCTGAGAGACAAGAATAAAATCACTGAGTGCCCGCACACCTTAAATATCCATATTCTACCCTTCAAACAAAAATAAGCAGCCTATTAGTTAACCATACAGGTTTCATACATTCACATATGCACCTTCTGAAAAGTCTATATGCCTTTTTTATGTGCTTATGTGTGGTGAAGGATGTGTACAAAGCATGTACGTATGGCTACACAGTATACTGTATATACTATATATATATATATATATATATATATAAACACATCTGTTTGCGATGTATGTGTACATTTATACACATTTATGTATTTGTTTTTACCACCTTGATAATTTCTGTGATGTTCTGTTTTAACAGCTAGCTGCCATATTTTTACTTTATCTGCTTTTATTGTCTTGTGAAGCACTCTGTAACATCTGTTTGAAATGTGCTATTTAAATAAATGTGTTATTGTTATTATTATTATTATATACACACACACAGACACAAACTCCAGCTACTCTTATGTCAACTTTATCTCTGCAACGTGCATCTCAGACTTCTATATATAAGAGATAAGGTTGTCATTAGCCACAGATCAAAACAAGCCACGTGTAACCTCCTCAAACTCCTGACACTGATAGTATATATGAAAGTCATGCTGTTTGCCAACGAAAACACACATATCAAATGCATGGTGGGTGGCACAAACACAGGATTTAATTAGTCAAATTAATTCAGGTGCTGTGGACCATCAAAGTAAACTTCATCTATGCACACCAGTGAATCGGTCACCTTACCTCTGCTGCTGACAACTCTGTCAAACCTGAGTTACACTGATACACAAGAAACCAATTAGCAAAGCATTTATCAGAGAGGAGGCGACTTTTGCAAAGCTCGTAAAACAGCAAAGCACATTAACGCGCTGTAACAGAAGGAGCTGTGTTACCTGTTTAGCTGGAGGACTTCTTCACTAGCAGAGCAAACGTCACTAAACATTAGCTAATATTTGCTAGCATTAGCTAACATTAGCTAGCATTAATGTCGCGGTTGAAGTGATTCCCACCGCTTCGCTGTCACCGTCCTCCTAGGCGTTACTGCTGGACTTGGTTGTTTCTTCATTTTCCTCCGTTTCAGCCAATTTAGCTTAGGTTAGACCCCCGACTGAACTCAACCGGAACAACACTGTGCGCCACCCTCCGGTAAGCGGAGTAAAGCAGACAGGTGTTGCGTCGAAGTCTGTTACCTCGTCATATGGTGCCTTCAAATGGGGATGTGTTTAACATAATGCACGAAAGCCATAATGACAGAGAAGGATGAGGACGTTGAGAATATCAACATTTTCTTCAGACATATTATAAAATTACCAGGAAAAACAATATATGACTACAATTACAATATACTGTAATGTACAATATTATCCTAGTATGCACAGAGAAATTAAACTTCATGGGCTCCACCATTTCTCACAACGCCAGCAAACACACCACAAGTTGTGAACCCTGAACTTACAGAAATTTTCCACTTAAGAGGTCGTGAATATGACATGATGGTTCATATATAAACACAGTAAACATGACCCCTTATGAAGGCACCGGTATTCACAACCTAGTGACTAGTAAATTTGTGAAAGCTCAGAGTTCATGACTTGTGATGTGTTTGCTGACTTGGTGCATAATAAGTTAATATGTTGTAATTTTTGTTGTATATTGTTTTCCTCATAATTTTATAACAGGACCGAGGTAAATATACTGACAACGCTCCCCTCAGTGGTTAGAGTTGGTTCCTTCAGGTTTAATGGTGCCTTCAAATGAAACTCATGGATATGTGCGTTCACCACTGCTAAGCAACAGCATTATTAACATTACTGTCAGTGTCTTGAAGCCACAGAGAATAATTTAGCAGCTAGCAAGCGGGTAACATAATGAAAAAGATACCAACAATTTACTCAGACATTATATAAAATTGCGAAGAATTATACAGCTAAAATTACAATATATTCGCTTATTATGTACCAAAAAATGAAATTCCATGGCCTTGTCAGCGTCAACAAACACGTCACATCTCTGAACTCAGCTTTTAGAAACTTTCCACTTACAAGGTCATGAATATCACAAGAGGGGGGTGTTCACAGGGACTCCTCTTGTGAAGTTGGTAAACACGACCCCATTTGAAGGCACCATAAAAAGGTGTAAACATATATCCACACGGATAAAGTATCTGACCTAATGGTGGATTTCCACTTTGGCTAAATGACTCACAGTGGGCTACAGAGACATTGTTGATGTAATGTGGAACACCTGTGCTTTTCCTACTGTGTCAGTCAAAATGTCTTTCTGTGAAACAAGTACATAAAGAGGGGTTTGAACCTGGTTTGAACAGCCATGGCATGCGCTGTGTGCTTTATTATCTGCCAGTATTTATTCTGTGATGAGCAGCAGCTTGTGAGTCCGTGAGTAATGCATTAGTCAGTCCCATTTTATTTATAACACACCACCTGTGTTGACTTTTTTTCACAGCAGACATCTTGACTATCATGTTGCACAGGTGTAATTAGTTTCATAAATGATAGCTGGGCTCTTTGTCAGGCACTTAAACGTAATGTATTCATGTCATTATAGTAGCTGAACACCTGTGCTTCTCCCGCTATGACAAGTTAAAATGTATGCTATGAAAAAATTCAAAATTATCTGTACACAAGTTTAACTGCGTTAAGTTTATCAGTAAAAATACCATAATGCAATATGGTGTTTTAAAGCCCCTATTTACTGCATCTTCCACTCCAGTATATTAAGGCCAATATAGTACATTTTCAGGTGATTATAAAGTCATCCAAAAGGCAAGCTAAAGAGCATCAGTGCTTATAAAAATCACACTCATTTTTCTCCTGGAAGCGCTTCCCTGTCAGATAGATGGAGGTTACCACGGGTGGAATAGAAGCAATCTGATTTGCATAAGACAGTTTTCAGATATTTTACAGTTTTCATTTGTTGTCTTTATTCATTGACAGTGCAGAAGAATAATAAGTACCAACATGTCAGCTGGTGCATTTCTCTACGAGCGGGCTGAATTATTTTTACTGTCCAACCTTGTTGAATTGGTAAACAGAATCAGGTGCAAATGATCAACATGCACGGCACATTTCAAAGGAAAGGGTGTGTCAGTCTTAAAGTTTAGACAAACTGCATGAGATGTTAAAAGAAAATATTCATGATAATTGCAGAGGAAAATGTAAATTGGAATTTAAATGTAATGTGTAACCCCTCATGGGCTCATCAATAATAACCTCAGCTCATTTTAAAAAAGCCGAACTCCAATCTCCGTTCCAAGAATAACATCAACACATTTTAGTATTCATTAAACTTCTGACAGATTTGCAGGCTCTCTGTTGAATTCCACTTTCTCAGTTTAAAATCATAGTCGCCAGAGAGAGCTGGGCAGCAGCAGGAGGGAGAATAGAGGAGTGTCAGAGGAGACATGGGATGGGTCCACGGGGGAAATTGACAGACCCAAAGATGAATCATCTTTGCACCGAGAACGAATTGGCCATTTAGCTCCATGTGTGTTGAGTGAGGAGGTTGTTTGTGTCTTTATGTGTGTGTGTGTGTGTGTCATGCCAGCGCTGGAGGAGACAGCAGCATTTGCCCTGTGACGAGGCCGTGCAGATTGGTGTGAAGTGAAAAGCCAGTTCAGATCTACGTAGCAGCACTGTGCATGTCACATTGGATCTGATGGCACTGAGTTAAAGGGGAAACAGCGAGGCCGTCGCATTTAATTGCCCCTCTGTTCTGCTGATGACGATGGAGGGATGAGTCCAGCAGAACACATACTGTCCACCAGGACAAGCCAGAGGTGTGTGAACCTCTGGTGTTGCCGCACACAAGGTAAAAGAGACCAAAGCCATACTAAATAAAACTGTTGTACACAGCGGTGGAAAATATTAAGTATAGCTACTCAAGTAATGCACTGAAGAATGTTTTTGCTTGAGTATTTCCATTTGACTTAATACTGTATTTCTACTACACTACTTTTATCTGACAGCGAGTTCCTGATAACTTTACAGATTAACACATTTTCTACAAAACAACGGTCAGCCTCTAAAATATGATGAACAGCATAAAGCACCTAAATTGGGGGGCAGTAGCTCAGTCCGTAAGGAGTTGGGTTAGGGTGTGGAGGGGCCGGGTTTAAATCCCCCATGGAGAAAAACAAAATGGTGGGGGGGGGGGGCCAGTTTACCTTTTGGGGATAGGGGGGGGGCCCCTGAGGAAGGAACCAAACCCCCAATTGGGGGGGGGGTTGGGAGGGGCCCCCCCAATCATACATATATCTATCAATAGAAATATATATGTATGGGTAAAAAAAAGAAAAAAAAATTAATTTCCCCAAGGGGGAAAAAAAAAAGAATTTTTTTTTTTTTTTTTTTTAATTCACTTCCTCAACTCAAAAGTATAATGCTGTTTATATGCATCTGTAATAACAATACTAGGGCTGTCACAGTTAACACAATAATAACACATTAACGGCAATTTGTTTTAAAATCATTACATTTTTTAACGCAGTAACACAACTTAGGATTTTTAGGTCGTAGTGGGCTCAGTTTTAAAGCTAGAGAGAAAATAGTATTATCATGTGAAACCTAAGGAATCCATCGGTATCATCATGTCATACGAGTTTGTCACTAAGGAGGCTAAATAACGCTCCAAACTTAGGATACATTTTGGCAAGTAAAAACTAGCATGGCCATTTTCAAAGGGGTCCCTTGACCTCTGACCTCAAGATATGTGAATGAAAATGGGTTCTGTGGGTACCCACGAGTCTCCCCTTTACAGACATGCCCACGTTATGATAATCAAGTCATAGTCAAGTCAGCACACAGACACACTGACAGCTGTTGTTGCCTGTTGGGCTTCAGTTTGACATGTTATGATTTGAGCATTTTTTTTATGCTAAATGCAAAACCTGTGAGGGTCTCTGGACAATATTTGTCATTGTTTTGTGTTGAAGATTGCTTTCCAATTATAAATATATGCATACTTTTACATAAAGCAGCATATTGCCCACTCCCATTATGATAAGAGTATTAAATACTTGACAAATCTAACTTTAAGGTTAAGTTTGAACAGAAAAAAATGTGATTAATTTTCAATTAATCACGATTAAATATGGACAATCGTGCAATTAATTGCGATTACATATTTTAATTGATTTGACAGCTCAAAATAATACAATAATGTAATATACATTAAAACATAGCCTTTCTGTGTGATAAGTACTGTGATACTCAAGGTGCATTTTCCTGATAATATTTTGTACTTTCACACACAGATTACCAATAAACATCTAAGAATATATAAAATATATATTCCTTTCGCCAAAAAGAAAATTAAAACTCCTTTCCCCCCTTCCTGGAATCTATCAATATTTTTTCTTCATTTCAGGTTCACATCAATCAGCTGAGAGATAAATGTACATCTCCAGTATGGCTCATAGCAGTCAAAGGTGCAAGGCTGGGAAATCATGATGCAATTATGTGAAAGCTCACAACTGTCAATCATACCTCTGACAGTGAGAGAAAAGAGATCGAGTTGGAGTTAGAGAGAGACACACACAGAGAAAGATGCAGTGAATCTGATCAAAGAGGCATAATGGAAGAGGATAGAGGGCAGAGGAGGGCATCAGTTGTTGTGCTGACTATTCAGATATGAACAATGGAAAGAAGCTGAATTTGAGGGTCTGAAATGAGGCAATGGGTCCTGCTGTGATGCAATCGCATGCAGGTGAAAAGAAACCACTGACTCTGCTCTGCTGGTGTCACTGGTCAGGGTTTGAAGGCTCAATCTTATAGTATTAAGACGAACAGACATACTGAATGCACAAGCCATAAACTTTGCTTTATGAATGTCCTTCACAACCAAACTGTTTCATATCCAGCCCTCAACCTTGCTGTGTTTGTTGTGTCCTCCCCTCTGCTGCTGGCTGCATCTCTCCCTGTGATTAAAGCCTATAAACAAAGTTGTGGATGAATGGCGCCAGCTCCAGCCAGAGAGCTAATGAGGAATAAAAAGTTCAGTATTCATGCTTGCTTGAAGACCCATGGTGATGCGTGCCCCTCGTCCATCATTTGATGACATCACGGCCACTACCCAGATGGGGGGGGGGGGGGGGCACTGTGATTTCCTGCTCTGCTCGAAAAAACTCCCAGAAACCCCGGAGATTTAATTAATCTTCATTTCCCCCCTGCTGATTTGTGCCTCTCTCCATCTCCGAAATGAAACCTCATGTGGAAAAGCTTCCTGCTGAGCGAGGTTGACACACTATGTGAGTGTTTGCGTAAAAAGAGAACCAGCCCGCGTGCATGCATGAGCAAACTGGTGGATTCACATCGCGGACGTTGTGAACACGAGTCGTAAGTGGGAAGCAGTCATTTAAAACCAGAATTACAATCCTGGACCCAATTCAACAACATGAGGACTTTGTGTGCTGGAGGAGGAGAGCCGCTATTAGTCCTTGCTAACATAAATAGCACCTGTCATCTGAGCGCAAGGGTTTAGCCACAACATCAATATGCATGTAGGGCTCAGCAGCTCAGTGCTTCCCACCACATTAACTAAGGACAAACAAAGGTCACGAGAACAAGATGAGCAGGTCACCCCAGTTCCTCCACACCTCCTGTCCTTTCACCTGGGCTTTTCTCACCAACACCTGAGGTACTAAAATTTTCCACATGTGATTTATATCATCTGGCTTCTTCCCTGCTTCCATCTCTATCCACTCGGCCTGTCGTTGCCGTCTCCAGCGTGGATCCAGACTGAATAATTGAACAGTGAATAGAAGATTCATGAAAAGATTGTCTGCCAGAGCGCTCCGGGGGGGCTGATGCTCAACTCAAATCTCCAGAAACTATGAGAAAGCAACAAAGTCATCCATATTTACTGTCTCATCACATCGCTGTGCACTCGTGGAGGGAGAGAGGCTTTGTGCTTCGATGTGTGAAGGTACAGGTGATCCACATTATAATATATAAGGCTGCGGTGCTGAGGTGGTGTTTGAAATGACTGCCAGCAGTGCAAAACTGCCTTTAAAGACGCTGAAGATTGGAAGCCATCAAGGTGGGCAACACAAGAATATCATACATAGTGTGTGTGCATCCGAGACACAGAAGGAGGTGATAACAAAAAGAATGATCATGATAACTCTTTAATGATTAAAAAGGATGTTAGAGATGATGCACTAAATTAGTATAGTGTTACAGTGGGCTGTCAATGTCAAACTCAAGTTTGGTTTAAATGACCAACATAGGAGTATTAATACAAGTTCTTCCCTACAAAGAAAGAAATCATTCTTATCATGACATTCAGCAAAGTCTTAGGTCAATGCAAGACAACTCAGTTTTATCTATATTTCCCAGAATCGTAAATCACAAATTCTCCTTAAGGGGCTTTACAGTCTGTGCAGCATATAACACCCTCTGTCCTAAAACTCTCCAATCAGATAACTCCTCAAAAGAAACCCCTTAACAGGGTAAAAAGAAAAGCCTTAACACAAGCAACAGGCAAGGGATCCCTCTTGACAGCAATATGTTGCGTATCCATCCATTATCTGTAACCGATTATCCTATTCAGGGTCGTGGGGACACTACAGACACCACAGGTTGCCAGACTACCACAGGGCTGACGCATAGAGACAGACAACAATTAACGCTCACATTCACAGCTATTAGCAATTTAGAGTCATAAATTAACCTACATGTCTTTGGACTGTGGGTGGAAGCCGGAGAACCTGGAGAAAACCCACGCTAACACGGGGAGAACATGCAAACTGATGACAATATTATAGGTTGACTGCAAACATACAGTGTATAATGAATATGGATCCTGGAGGATGTCAAAGAAATGTATTCAACACATTCTCATCCCAGCTCGTCACATAATGTCAGACCGCTACGTTTTTACAGTGAAAGTGTGACTTGAAGATGACAACAAAACAAACAGCTGATTGTAAAGTGAAAATGAAACGCTCCTCCACATCCTGAATTAAAGCCTTGAGATTGTTAGAGAGAAAGAAAGAGTGGAAACAGAAAGAAGGGGCAACATGTAGAGAGAGACAGAAAATATCATGCCACCCATTTGCTGATATATTTGTTCTCCTCCTTCAAGCCGTCTCTCTCCTCCCCTCTGTTTACGCCCTGCGATCAAAGTTCGGACCCCTGAGTCTTCTCCACAGCCACGCACACAGCATGAAAAACCAGATCAACGCTCTGAGCTTCAGCACGTTTCTTCTGAAGAGTCACAGGGGTTTCATGAAGCAGTCAGAACCATAAATCATTCACATACATACGCATACACTAATGTGTGGTACAGCTGTATCTTTCAGTATAATTAGAACAGATCTGGTGTGAAATGTCACGGTGATGGAAAGGTGTCATGACAGGAATCTCAGAGGAGAGAGACATATGGACAGAGAGAGAGAAGTGGGAGCGGTGGTGCTGTGATTTGATCTTCGCTTTGCATCTTCAAGTGTGAAGTCATGCGGACAGAGTAACTATATACTGTTATATATATATATATATATATATATATATATATATATATATATATATATATATATATATATATATATATATATATATATATATATATATATATATATACAGTATATAACATGCAACACACAGTATGTTTCTCAGTTTAATCCTTATAGATATAACAGTTGATCAGCCACAGACCTCAGACCTTATTCAGACTATTATAATGGTGGGAAAGCAGATTATAATGAGAAACTGGAGGAACCCAGGTGAGTCCACCTTTCAGGACTGGTTTGGCAAAAGTGTCATCATACGAACAAATTTCTTTCAGCTCGAAGCGCAGGACTAGGAAATATGTGGGAGTAAGAGTAATAAGTGAGGAGAGGAGAGTGTGTGGAAATGGGTGTCTATATATATATACCCATTTCTATATATATATATATATATATATATATATATATATATATATATATATATATATATATGAAATGGGTGTCTCAGTATACTGCCAGGCCAGGTGAGTATGTGGATGGGAAGGGTCAGCTGCTGGAAGGAGGACTGGGACAGGTGAGAAAGTCTGAGGGCATCTGGTGGATGGATGGAGAATGGCAATGCAGGGGCCCTGAGTGGTAAAAGTACAAATAGAAACATACTGGGGGAAAAGAGACCAAGCCTATGTCTCACCAATTCCTGGATCACTATGTGTTATATGAAAAAAATCTTATTGTCATAATATCCACTTTTATGTAGTGATATAGACCATCCAGCACTTTGTGAACGCAGTGCCTTGTGAGGATTGGTTGAGCTCATCACTGTGGGGGTGTACCTGACAAAAAGGTTTGGGAAAGTCTGCCTTCAATGATTCATTCATAGTGCATATTGTTATGTATTTTTAATATTCCCAACATGCAGACCTCCCATCAGTGAGTGAGCATATTCACTGCTGCTCATGCCTGTAAGGACACTTCAGCAGTAGTTTCAGTAAACTCACTGCTGACTGGCACTGAATCTGGGACATTTTCAGTTATGCAAGTCTTTCATCCGCACACTTTAAAATCATGTTATATTATCATTAATTCTGTATCAGGCAAAGAGAACCAAGTCCTCTCACTTCACTCCATTTTGGGTTTTTTTTGTGAAGCGATGTGTGAAAATCAACAATCATGTAGTCCTAAGTAAACTTGCGATGAATTAATCAATGCAAAGTGTCATTTCTGTAATTGTGTTCTGCTCATCAGCCGCCTACTTGTTACTGCTTGAAAGAGGCCATCAGTCGCACACCATTGTGTTTCACGGGGCAATTCAAAAACATTCAATAACCATCACAAAAGCTTCTCTTTGTGGGTTTGACAGACTGAATTGAACGTGATTGGATTTTTCAATGCCTCTCTGTAATCGGGGGTGGGGGCGGGGGCTGATTACGTTTCAGAAGCAAAAGAAATTCTAGCGCTGTTTGGAGCGAGGCGGGAACGCAGTTATTGCTTGAGTTGGTCTGAGCACAATAAAGAGGCATTTTCACAATAAACTCAAATAAATGCTGCAAACCTCTCCGGGCTAAAGTGAATAGAGATGAGAGAAGCTGACAACTGCTTATGGAGAAAATCAGCTAACCTTGAAATCACTGTGAGATGACAGCCTCCTCCCCACCCTTTTGCTCCTCATCTCTCTATACATCTCATGCTAATGTCCTTTAAGCATATATGATATCCGAGTCTCATCACTGATTGATGCAGCTCACTAAGAGCTACAGAATAATAAAGTAATAGTCATAATTAATGCAAGGATCCATTAGGGCCATCTTAAACTATCGTAACTAACAGATCTGATGCATTAAATCAGTCCCACCAGAGGTGATGTTGAACTGGGACATGACCTATTCTCTCTCCAAATGACCCTCACACTCCTGTGGATCTAAATCCTGATAAAACCACCAGGCCCAGTTCAGCTCCAGCCCTTGTCTGTCAGTCATTTATCACACTGGCCACTTTTTCTTCATCATAACACATCACACCTCTCACAACCAATTATATCTACAGTATATGTGACATTCTGCCAACCTCGGCCCTTTACTGCTGTTAAAAAGCCATTTTTTGCACCAACCGCACACTTGTCTTCTACACCTCAAATAACTTCCCCTTCTCAAAGTGACAATGCCTGCAGGGGACTGTGTTCAGACATATTTGCGTTTGTAGCATTTAAATTAGTCCCTTTGAAGCCAGTAATGTGAATGCAAAGTGATGGGGAAGGAGACGTCTGCAAAGGTGTGCGGTTTCATCTGCCACACACGTGTCCTCACATCAGATCGGGGAGGGTTAGAGGGCTTCAGGGGTCTTTTTCCATTAAGTATCTCATTCGTTTTAGCCCACTGTCACGTCCTCCCTGGGAGCTACAGACCGACATCAAAGCTGTTGGTGGAAACAGTCTTAACTGGTTTCTATTCTTGGGCCCCCATCCTTTAAAGTGCCGGCTTAGCATGTCAAACAAAACACACTGAAATATTTGCTCTTGTTCTTATTTCTGAAATTTACTGGAAATCTGTCAAGCAGGATGTTTATTATTATATAGCTTCCTGCATGTGTTGGATTTACTTCTTAGGACAAGAGATACGTTAGCAGTTCGCTGAGGCTGTGTTTTAGCACAGTGGTGGTTTTAACCTAATCTCTAACATCACCTTGCTAACATGCTCACAGTGACCATGGTAACAGTACCGAGATGTTACTGAGATGCTTTACCGTCTTGTGTTGGTGTACTAAAATTTTCTAATTAGCACAAAACACAAAGCACAGCTAAGGCTGATGGGATGTCATCACTTAGTAAGATTTAGTCATTAACCAAAGTTAGGGCATCACCAAAGTTATTTCTGTTCATGCTAAGGAGAGCATTAGTGGGTGGACTAATAATGGTAATTACTGAGACATTTTACATTTACACTCTAAAATAACATGTTAAATTACTACTTTATAATATTATGTATTCATTCTCATATTTTGACTTTATTCTCATTATATTATGACTTTTTCTTGTACAGTTATGGTTATGAATTTACTCTCTTAATATTGTGACTTTATTCTCATAATATTATGCTCATAATTTCATGACTTTCAAAATCTCTGTTTTTTCCCTCAGTGTGGCCCTAATACTTGTTGGAAATGTGAACCTTGTGGTGGTGCTAGAGGGAAAGTCAGGGGATCACCAAAGTCATTAAGAGCCATCGTATGGGCACTCCATGTAAATTCAGGCCCAATTCATCCAAAAGTTGTTGAAATATTTCATTAAAAACCTAAAATGTCAACCTGCAGGGGAAAGGTTGTGGGATCACCAGTCAGTAGATGAATGTCTGTACAAACCTTTATGGCAATTCATTCATTAGCTGTTAAGATATTTTGACTGAAGTGGTGGACAATGGTGGGCTGCCCGGTGGTGTAAGAGGGTCGGAGGCCGGAATCCGGCTTTGCATGATCTCTCCATGTTAACGTGGGTTTTCTCTGGGTTCTCCAGCTTCCTCCCACAGTCCAAAGAGGTTAATTAGGTTAGGTTTATTGGTTAGGTTAACTGATGACTCTAAAATTGCCCGTAGGTGTGAATGTGAGCATGAATGCTTGTCTGTCTCTATGTGTCCTGCGATGGACAAGTGACCTGCCCAGGGTGTACCCCGCCTTCGCTCAATGCCTCTTGGGATCAGCTCCAGCCCCCCAACAACCCCCAACAGGTTAAGCGGCTGCATATGGATGGATGGTGGACAATGGCTTAATGTGCTTATTCACTTTATTACTCCCCAGCACAGCACAGCAGATATTAGGGAGTGACCATAACCAATGACCTCTCCATTTTCTCATTTTTTGTTTGTTAATTTTTTTTATTGATTGATTTTTTTTGTACATACATGTCTTCTCAAAATCAGTTTTGCCTGTGTGTTAATTTTGTGCATGTAAATATGCTCTTTCAGTGGAATATATAAAAGCTGTAGCTCTGGGCTATAATACAGAGAGATTATGAGATGACACTAATCATCTCTCTTTAACGTTTGTCCTTGTTTCATGTACTTGTGACTTTGAGGTTTAGAGCAGGATTGGGATGTTTAATGTGAGGGCTAGACATAATACATATCTGATGTATTGGTCCCATGTTCATCTGTTAGTATATGGAAATAAAGAAAGGGAATAAATGAAAAACTGAAATCTCTGAGGACCTGCTTTTTATGTAGGCTACTCTATTCTTTTCCATATTCTCATAAAAACATTTTCAAAAAAAGACGAAGCTATGAAAATGAGCCACCCCACTTTATCACTTGGGTCTGCCAGTAAGCACATTCAGTTTCAACTATTCAGCACCACTTTTCCCTCTGAACAAGATCTAAATCATCCCCCCAACAAACCACTGCAGAGCTGTTTTTTGTTTTTTGTTTTTTTTACTCACAATAGTTCATGATTATGTTTGGGTGAATTTGTGTCACTTTGTGGTCTGCACGCAAGCATCCACATACTGTATGTGTGTCACAAAGTGCTCCCATCCCTGAGGTTTTGTAGCTGCGACAGACTCTGAAATTCAAAAAGGTCACTGAACAAACTGCTGTCCTCTGTTGTGCTGTGCTCTGTCACATGTTTCTAACAGGTATCATCGTCCTCCACGGGAGAAAACAAAGCTTGAGGAACGCTGAACTATCTTATATAGCATAAGGGCGTTAGCTGCACGACTTTAAATTAGTGCACCCATGCATGCTGCTGCATGCGTGCAAGCAAATGCACGCCACTTTCTTCATTAACTCAAGGTTGCTCTGTGTATATGTGTCACTGGCTCTGAGGTCTGTTTTATACTGAATAATTCAGATGTGCTTTCCCTCCTTAGTTCCAACCCAGTGATACGTGTTAATATGAAATTAGTCCCACTTTACCTTGTTGATCTTTATGTTCACATGCTGTTATTGCACATCACAATAAACCAACCCCTGAAACCAGATCTCTGAATAAATCATGGTTGCATCATGTCAAGTTGTATCAGTTGGTGGGACTCCAGCGCAGAGTTTTCTCCTGTTGTTGTTTAAAGCAATTTGAGCTAATTGTGCTGCATTGGCAATGTTTGTTCACATGCAGTGAAGTATCCTAACATTGAACTTACCACAGAAACAAACACCATGAAATGTAATGTGCATTAAACTAAAATAACACAGGGGCCTTGCACTCTGCATTTTCATTCTACTATAACCAGCTCTGTGTTTAATAAAAATGAAAAGTACTAACAAATTCTTTTGAAATCTAGCGTGAGATAAAGGTGGTGAGGCTCAGGTGTTATGTTATTGAATATTTATTTTTCCATTAGCCAGCTTGAGTATGCCAACTCAGCCACATATCATATATATACTTTTTTGTGCTCCCATTATATATTTGTAACAAAGGGATGTAATTTCAGTTATTTATATCAATAGCTGTTGTTCTTTCATCCTACTTACTCTATTTAATGCTATATATATGTGTTTTATATACAGTATATATATATATAATGATTGATATAATAATTACCAATAAAACTAGCGCACGCACAGTTGTGCAATTTTTGGTTGTCTTTGCTTTGTGAAAATGAAGCTCCAATCTCAAAGGTGGGCAAGCTGGAGAGGCTGATCAGCTCTAATGCAAAATAAATCGGCTTGGTCTTCCCTGCAGCATACGGCTCTATATGGCAAAGGAGTCCTAGTCCTAGAGCTACCCATCTCCAGTCTCACAGAGGAGTACAAGAAGAAGAAGAAGAAGATAGTCCTTTATTAGTCCCACGAGGGGAAATTCAATTTTTTCACTCTGTTGTTAACTTATACACGGTACATGCAGACCCGAACACAAACATGCACAAACATGCAACAATGGAGAGATGTCAGAGTGAGGGGGCTGCTCCTGACAAGCGCCCCGAGCAGTTGGGGGTTTGGTGCCTTGCTCAGGGGCACCTCGGCAGTGCCCAAGAGGTAAACTGGCACCTCTCCAGCTACCAGTTCACACTCAGTTCTTGGTCCATGGCGGGACTTGAACCGGTGACCCTCCGGTTCCCAAGCCACCTCCCTACAGACTGAGCTACTGCCGCCCCACTGAGCTACTGCCAC
The DNA here is from genome assembly GCA_947000775.1 of Pterois miles. Lineage (NCBI taxonomy): Eukaryota > Metazoa > Chordata > Actinopteri > Perciformes > Scorpaenidae > Pterois > Pterois miles. The sequence continues at coordinate 14,885,024 of CAMQGK010000341.1, forward strand.
AAGTGTACCAAAGTAAGACTGCAGATGATGCATATGAGATATGTGATCCATTTGTATCCCAAGCAGCTCCTGTAGCTACAGGCAGACCCCATCAGAAGTGACCCAGCAGGCAAAGATGGCGCTCAAACACCAGGACATGATGGGCCACATGCAGCATGGGCCTTGAAGCCAGCACACCAACCCGGAACAAAGCTACTCCGTCTCAGAGACGCAGGCTTGTGGTGGAGGAGACGCGGCAGCAGGAGGAGGCAACAAGGCGCGCAAAGGCCATGACTCAGGCAAGGCAAGGGTAAGGCATAATATGGGAAAGGGAGCCATTTAGAGCAAGCTTCACATCAAGGCTGCTAATGATGTCATGCCATCTCCCCAGATTTTCAGACAGCGGTACAGAGAAGCCTGTGCATACTCTCTCTGCCCAAGAAATAATATAACACACTTAAAGCACCTCAGACTCGACCCAGGGAGGATGCTGTGGCGGAGGCCCAGAAGTGCAAGAAACAGGGGTACCATGAGGTGGAATGCAGAGGGTTTATAGCTACATCAACTTCAAGGCTACTCTGGGGGATGGGAGTCTGAGTAAGGCCCACCGACAAGACTTATCCAGAGCTGCTGAAAACAGCCATTAGTGACTCTGAAGTAAAAGGACTCTACCTGGGCTCCCAAGTGAGCAGTGGATCTAGGGGGTGAGTCTGGGACACCAGGAATCACAGCTGAACCCTCTGGAAGTGTAGTGTCAGCGAAACACCAGGGAAAGAGGACGCCCACTTGATAACCCAAATACCTAAGGTGTGTAACCTCACTAGTACAGCTCTTCCTCATATTATTCTGCGATCTAAAAATAACAGACTAGCACAGTAACAAAAGGAACAATCACTTCTCTGATGTGATTTGAGAAAAAGAACAAAGAGCAAAGGAGCAACACAACCACTTGACACATGACCCTACCTATTAAGGTACAAGGAGGCAGCTTTTAAACCCCCTTCCTCCCATGCCTCTGTGAATAGCTCAGGCTGCCGGCGTGGGTAATGCAACATAACATGATGTGATGTGAAGCTGGCTCTATGTGTTTCTCCACAGCCCAGAAGGCAGCAATGCAAGATGGAAAGTGAGATGTGGAAAGCAGTTTGACCTCACACATACATATTGAAGGCTACAGGGTCGAAAGCTGAATTAAGTTGATATCAACTTTCATTTCACAACCTGCGTTACAATTTCAGCCTGAAGTCTTGTTTTCATAGTTTCAGGGAAATGATCTTTCTTCCACATCAATAAAGCAGTTTTCATTTGTAAGAGTTTTTGTTCTTGAGTACCTTTAAATTGAGTAAAGTGAAAAGGTGCTGGCCCCGGCTCAGCAGGACGCTCTTGTTGAATCGTGTTTGATGTTGTGTGTTCACCTCAGGGGGGGGGCAGCACCATGCCAGTGTTTGGAGACTGCAGAGGCAAGCAAGAGCCTGAATTGTACAGTAGTGAGAATAAGAACAAAGGCACACGATGACACAGAGGAAGGAATAACAATGAGTGCCGTGCTGCAGTGTAGTGTGATTCTAGTGAGCCGTGTGTAGGATTATTTTCAGAGCAGGAGGAGCATGCACTGTATATATCATTTCACTAATTACTGCTCTGTGCTCCAATTACAATGCAGCAGGGACGCATTCAACTCTCAGATCTTTCCTTACGTAAAATCTCCATACGGCTGCCATTGTCAGTCATACACATGCACAGACAAAAAAAAGCTTGTTTCTTCTTCTCCCTGCCTTTCTTTTGAAAATCTGATCTGCTCCCCGTGCTCTCCATACAGCTGTCACTCCCGTCTTTCTTCATCTTTTGTCAGCATTACCTCGACTCACCCTTTCCAAAATGTCTGGAAAGCAGGAACAAAAAAAATGAGATTTAAAATCTGAGAAAAAGTTTCTGTTAAAATGACATAAAAACATACATCATAAAAAGTTGTTGGTTACTGGACTGATTTAGGGGACGGGTTGCAGGATAAATTTAATATATGGTCACCACAAAACAAGAGGATTTACTCAAGATGTCAGGCAGATGGAAAGTTGATGGTCGACTGTAGATAAACTGCAATCTGGGCAGCCATCTTAATTCATTCTGAAGAATTTGTGCTGACCAGAGAAATGAGGCTGCAAACATTTGTCATAACAAACACCATGAAAGACCCACCTTTATGTCCCTGTATTAATAGGTGTGAACAGGAAAAAGGGAGATCAGAACCTATAAATACTTTGTTTCATTCACTGGCTGTTTTTAACCACAAAGGACCTAGACTGGACACTGAGCGCCAGAAATACATGCACAGAAATCTTTCCAATCCAAATCTTCATTAACCTCATAATTTTGAAAGGATAATGACATTCATTTATATGCACATAACTTAGAAAAGTGCTAAGATGTGCATTTGGCCTGAATGGCAACAATGTACCACGAAGGAGACTCAGTTTGCCACCCCGCTGCTGTTGTGCACAGAACGATAATAGCTACAAGTACAAAAATCAGCAGGATTAGACGCTCTCTGCAGTTCTGTTATAATTTAACCTAGATTTAGTTGCTATGTTATTATCTCCATTCAGTGTGTCTCAATGGAAAATTTTCATTTAATTCGGCATCTAACCAATGAAGCAGTTATTATCAAGTACCAACACATCTGAGGATGGTGATTCTCTGAGGTGTTAGTCCTCTATATCAGTAAGACCTATGCAACATCAAGCTGAACACCCAGGAGCCTGGATCAAGGTGTGTTTTCACTCGTTTTCCTTTCATGTCCAAGCTTACTGAGGCCCATGAACTTCACCACAATAACCTGCTGTGGAAGAAGTATTCAGATACTTTACGCAAGTAAAAGTACCAGCACATCAATGTAAAAATACTCCATTATAACTACATGTCCTGAGTGTAAACCCTGCGTAAAGATACAGTGGGTAGCTTTTTTGTTTTAAATATGATTAAAGAAAAATGTTCACTATATCTGACAATAGTGCATTTGACAGGTAATCTGAAAAAATCCCGTTCCTCTGTGTCCTCTGGTGCTCCTAAAGGTATCTGCAAGATTTCACAGACCGGAGGAAAACAACCAATCAGAGCTGAGCTGGAGCTAAAATGAGAAATGGTGCCTTCAATTGGGGTGGTGTTTATGGAGTTGGGGCCATATGAACGTCACGACTTGTGACATGTTTGTTGACATTGTGAGAAACGGTGGAGCCCATGGAAGTTCATTTATTGGCGCATAAGAAGTTCATATTGTATAGTTTATTGTAATGTTAGTCATACGTTGTTTTTCTTGGTGATTTTATAATATGTCTGAGGAAAATGTTAAGATTCATAACAACCTCATCTTTCTCCTTTGTCATTATGCCTTTGCGTTTCCTTCGTTATTTTACCCACTTGCTAGCTTGCTAAACTGTTAGCCGCTGTGGCTTCTAGACTCAGACAGTAATGTTAATATTGCCTTTGCTTAGCAGCGGTGTTCTTCATGATTTAAGAACTTGAACGCAGCGCATGTCATGAACATGACTTCCCATCTTGTAAACACAAGTTTACAAGTTCCATTTGAAGGTGCCAAAAGTTTGTGACCCAGCAGCCATGTTGAGATCAGTTGAGGAAATACAAAGCACCGCCCACTAGCCGGAGCAAACTTTCTCATTTTACAGCTAATTGTTTCATATCTGCCTTGTCTGACCATTCGATCGGAGTTTGTGAGTAACTGACAGCTGCCTCCATTGAATTAATAAATAGCCAATAAGAATGCTCTCTCTGAGATGACCTGTGATTGGCCAGATTCATCTGTGACGGGCTAGATATTTAAAATCCTGAAAATAGAGCCATGAGGTGGTGCAGAAGTCTAGTTATCTCTGAGAACACTTCAATTACAATATGCTGAATGGGTATAATGGATTTTCGCCCAGTAATGCCAAAAATATTCTGCCTACTGAAGCTTGTAAGTAAATGTACAGCAGTATTAGGAGCTAGCTCTGCTAGTTTTTTTTTATATATACTTTTCTCTAATTTCTGTTTTTTTGTGTGAAATACCAGATCATTAGCCCTCTTTGGGCCTCCAACTGGAAACCAAGTGAGAAATGAAAGGGTTCTTTGGTGGAACTGCTAACAGCTCCGGTACTTTCCACCGCCGACCATCACAGTGAAGGAAGAGCTGAGCCACAATGCAGACTACTATTTTAGCTGCAGCTATATTACTGCTGGATCATCATTCCACATCTATAGTCATAAGATTTATGGAGTGAATGAAAAGTTAAGATAACCTATATAGGCACTAAAATGAGGTTTTCTGTGCAATGAGCTTACTATACACAACAAGGTGAGAAGCTCAGCGCTTTGAGGATTACCTCAGACTCAATCTGCTGCTTTGTCTGCACCGAGGGAGTCCGCTGAGGTTTCAGCACCTTTATAAAGCTGCCCTACAATTTGCCATCGCACCAGCCTGGCACTGCTTACTAGATCCAGAATACAGAGAAAAGGACTTTATCTCCTAGATGACCCATGAATCGCTTTGCATCACCCAGGAGGAGATGGAGGACACTGATGGGGAGGAGAGCTCCTGGTGGATGCAGGTTAATCCGAGTCCAAAAATCCAACTCCACGTTACCTAGAAGATAAAGGCCTTCCTGTGTACCCTGATATACTCAGCAATAAAGACTAAAAACTTGACTTAAAATTATTTGTGAGCATCTCTGCTTTTTATTTCATGAAAGTATAGGTTGTATACTTATAACTTATAGGACTTAGCCAGTGATATACAGTATATATTACATAAAGAGACTTATCTATTGACTTGATTTTTTTTTAAAGTAATGAAATGTGTTGTTCTTACATGCCTCTACAGTGAACGGATAATTCAGTGATGATGATGAAACCTGATGAATTGAAGTAAATTCATAACAAAACATCCCTTTACAAGCTCTCATACACTTTAATAGGCTACTCTGTCAAAAGAAAGCACAACTACAAGCCAAGTATTCTTTTCTGTAGTCCTGTAAGGCAAGAACACTTAATCATGTTTTTCCTGAAGTATATATGGATCAAAGGATTAAGTAAGTAGGCCTATAAGCCAAGTATACTTAGACTTCTCTGTATACTTGTCAGTATAAGCCGAATATGCTTAAGTATACTTTTGTTAAGCACTGTATATCTCTGATAAGTACATTTAAAGTAAACTGAAAGTGTATTCTCTTATTTTATGTTCAAATGAAGTATACTAATACAACATTTGAATAAACTTAATTTTGGTAAGGGTACTTCCTCATTTCTCTTCTTCTTCTTCACCTTACTGGACCATAGGAAACTAGATGAAGGGGTGGATAGAGTAACATTTATATTGCATGCAATAGAGCTAAAATACGGACATCGCCATGTATTCAGGTGATCTGGTAAACCTGGCAGAGGTTAAACGTGATAAGCAAGGGTCAACGAGATCGCCTATTTGCCTGGTAATGTGAGTCTGCCCTTTTAACTCCTAATATCATATTCTGAACCTTACAGTTCACAGTGGGAAAGGCTGTGCTGTGCATGATGAGAAAACATTTTCCCTGGCTCAGTGGAGCAGTCTGCTTTCCCAAAATAAAACCTTTTGTGCCATCTAGTGACCACAAGTCGAGTTACACAATGTCGTCTTTACAAGACGTGACCAGTGGAGGGAAGCATTTGTTTCTACAGCAGCTCTGCCAGCTGTTACTAAGAAGTCCTCCTAGAGCATCTTTGTGTGAGAAACAGCTGGAAATGGATCGGGAAAGGGAACTTGTAATGCTCCTCTATTCATCAAAAACTGCTAATGAGGTGCCCTTGAGCAAGGCACTAAACAGCCAACTGGTCTCCGTGGAGCTGCTCTGTGGTTAACAGCAGCAGACTGCGGTGCACGCTGCAGGTCCTGGCTGTGATTGTGTGTAAATTGTTTGCACAAGATGTCGAACAACAGTGAAAATGAGCATCCAAAACAACAGACCGACTTATATTGTAAAAATATATGTTTATAAAAAACCTGCGTATCAATTTTAAAGGACCAACACGTAATATATTTACTGTACTAAATCATAACACAGCCATGATATGTCACCAGAGATTAAGGAAACATCCATTCTGGTCTGAGACGTCTGGTTTTGTTTTGATTGGCGTGACCCGTCCACTGCCTATTTCAACACCTGTTGTCTCATATGAAATAAGTTGGCACACAAACACAGCATTCTGCAACTATGAAAGCAAGCAAACAAACTGGATCAACTGAGAGAACATAACATTTGATTCTACCCGACTTTAAAAGCCTTGTCACATCTCTAATTGGTCTGAGTGCAGCTGGGTTATCAAGGCGAGTATTTGAGACACAGCCGCTGAAGTGATTCAGACTACTGCTGCCGGCCAGAGGCTAACACGGTCATGTCCAGAAGGTAACCCTCAAAAAGGACAGGTGATGGACTGCTGTTACCCGTTTGAAACGCTAGCGGTCAGCCCTACATATTGTTCCTTTAAGCTCTTTAAGTAAATATATGCTGAAGCATTTTCATATATTACTTTCATACTTTCTGAAAACATTTTTTTAAATGGTCATTGTGTTCTATTAGATCTGCAACAAATTATCACTTAATCGATTTGTTGTCAACTATTAAATTAATCACCAACTATTTTGATAAGTGATTAATCGGTTTGATCAACTTTTTAAGAAAACAAAGTACAAATTCTCTGATTCCAGCTTCTTAAATGTGAATATTTTCTGGATTCTTTACTCCTCAGTGACAGTAAACTGAATACCTTTGTGTTGTGGATAAAATAAGACATTTGAGGACGTCATCTTGGGCTTTGAGAAACACTGATTTTTCACCAGTCTCTGACATTTTATAAACCAAACAACTTCACCAATTAATAAAGAAAATAATCAACAATGAGAAATACCTGTTAGTTGCAGCTTTACTAACTATATAAACAACAAGACAAACAATACAAAGACTCACTTCTTTATTACCATACATCTAAAAATGACACAAAGTTTTATCAAAAAGCTTCATCAAGCCGTCTGATAAGTTGGTGACATACAGTCTTCACAGGCAAAGTGGGTTTTCACACTGTCACCATGAACATTTCAATATCATTACTTTTTCAAGTTTCCCTCAGCTGGGGATCATTTATTATTTTTGGTCTCCAGTCAGAGTCGATCACCTGACACCAGTGACTGGCAGCGTTTACTCTCACATGTTGAATCATTACATTTGAGTCAACATCTCTAAATGTGCAGTATATAGACTTGCATTCCTGCATCTCATGACACCTAACATTGATCCCATTGCACTCGTACCCATTTACAGTGTTGTGTAGTATACTGAACACATAACCAGGGACATACATGAGTTGGTAGAAGGTTGAAAAGTACAGCCATACATCAGAATATCAGTACTTTCAGCCTTTAAGGTCAAATGAAGCTGGGACCATTTTAAAGTCAGTTATTTAACGTGCAGCGATCACAGTTACTAACTTGTTCACTTTTGGTTTTACACCACTGAACTACAAAACTACTTAAAAAGTCACATCACTGTCCATAAATCAGTACGCATGGTGACTGTGAGTAGTGGTGGGATGAATTAAGGAAAACACATAAGGCAGTTCTTGTGAAGTAGCCACGATATAAAGTTGTAAGATACCAAATCCACTTCTATGTTTGCTCAGAAATGTCCCCAACTCTTTGATATGAGGAAGTGGCTCAATCGCTTATAATGCTGGCGAGGAAGGCCATTACGGTGAAGTGGGTCAGGGACGACCCTCCTTTTTGTGGAAATCTCTGATCGCCAGGGTTTTGACTGGAAAAAATAAGACAATAAATCGAGGACTCATCTTTTTCTGCAGAAATGGATTAAACCCATTAGAAACTCTGGGAGTTCAACATAATCTGGAGTTAAATGGATAATAACTGTGGACAAATGTCTGAATTAGGGACATTGGGCCTGAATCAGATCCACATACATGACTTCATTCATCATTTAATTTCATCACACTTTCTTTCTGCACAGTGCCTCAATTTTATTTATGCTTTATCTTATTTTATTTTCTCTTTTTGTTTGTTTTCTTCTATGGACCAGTCTTGTAATGCTAATGTATCATTGTATTATGTTGTTTTTTGTCTGTTTGTTACAAGTTTAATAAAATAAAAGTCTTTAAAAAAAAAAAAAGTTGTGAGATACCATGGCTGCAGTCAAAAAGTACAAAAATTACGTCCTAATGTCTAAGAGAAGAAGAATTCGTAAAGACAATCATGATGTTACGAGAATCCAACTGCACCTCAATAGACTCCATAATTATGATGCGACGGCGATATTATTGAAATTGTTCTGCCGTGATGAAACTACAAAGTTTTATATGTTGTTAAATAGCTCTTTCAGTGACAGGTTGCTGTGTCAAACAGAGATACTGCAGGTCCTTCTGCTGCTGTAACACTCCACATCAATATATAATAAAGGATTATATAACCTAATGTGGACAACTGGTGAAAAATATAGCTTCATTACCAATGTTGGAGTTGAAATAAAAAAGGAATAACCTATAGATTACCACAAAGTTTATATGATGAATAATGAATTATTTTTAATGTTATAGAGAAGGTGTAGAACCATTACATATATATTTCTTCCTATTCCTTTTCAGACAAAATATTGTTGATTATTTGTTTATTGACAGTTTTCTATAAGTACACTGTTCATTATAATTGTTATGCTTGTTCTGTCATGAATGAATAGAAATAAAGTGAAACAAAATGGTTGTCACTGCTCACTCATATTTCTCAACATAAATGGGCAGATGGGCATATCACTTGTTTTCATGAATGGCCGAATGGTGAGTCGCTTTAAATGTTGCATCAGAGAGGAATTGTGTGGCAGTGTGTCCAGTGTATCCTACGTTGAAGGAGATAATAAAGGAAGCACCGAAGCACCTTTCCTGAGCATTTAGAGAACCCCATCAGCTCTTATCATGGCTGCTACTTAGATACTTCTGGGTCATTTCACTGTTAGGAGCCTTCCTAAACAAAAAGACTTCAACCGCAGCCCAGGAGCCAGTCACAGGTGAGTCCTGCCTCCATTGTTCAGGTGGAGATGTGTCTGCAGCAGTGCAGTGTTAGTATACTGCCATCTGATCGGTACCACTGAACAGCCAGACATTATGGCATTATAAGAAACTAAACAGTTTCATATGTAACTGTTGCTTTTCCCAGATGTTAATTCAACCTTTTAGCTCCAGCTTGTGAACGCATCACAGCAGTATTCAAGAGAGATGAGCAGGCTGTGCAGACTGAGGTCAACTCTCACATGTACAGTCAGTTGTTAGTGGAGTATTCTGTGGAGGTATCGCTCTGGGTTGTTCTCTCCTCCTCTCCTCAGTCCTGAGCTGGTCCTGACTGGTCTCTCAGAAGTCCCTGCAGGGCCCTGGCTCTCACTTAGCACCAGCGTGGCCCCTGTACCTCTTCCTGTCGTCCCTACGGAGGTGTGTCGCCGTGGCTCTGGACTGTTGTGTGCTCCCGCCTCAGACTCACTCTCCTCCCCGGGATCCTTCCCCTGGCCGCTTGGCGAGCTCTCCCCGATCCTGAACGACACAAATAGTGTTGCTGAGAACAATATGGATGTAACATCACTTAAAGATCATGTTTTTGGCTGTTTTGCCTTGAGACAGTGTTAGTAATAGTTGTGAATCGGGGAGAGAGAGGGGTATGACATGCAGCAAAGTGCCAAGGGTCAGATTCGCGCCCTGGGCCGCTGCGGTAAGGACTCCTTGGTACATCAAATACCTGCTCTACTTGGTAAGTCACTGCTACGATATGATATGATTATTATCCCCTTGGGGAAATTTGTCTTGGACTCAATACTGCACACCATCAGCCACCTCCACAGCAGCATTAATAAATATAAACATAGAAACTATGAATGTATGTGAAATCATATCAGTTAAGAGGTTTTTCTACCTGAGGTGTTTGAAGGCTCGTAGCCAGTGTGAGCCCAGTGCTTCTCTCCCGTTGGCCCTCAGCCCTCTGCGGTGACCTCGGGCCCTCAGTCCTATCAATGCCTGAGCCAGTTCAGCCTCATCCCCGTGGCCCCAAACCAGCTGGGCCCTCTGCTCCGCATCCTGATCCCCAGCCGCCCTGAACAGTCTCTGGAGCTGCCACAGATTCACGTTGCTGAAAATGTTCGCCGAGCCAGCCTTCCTGTTCCTCCTCTCAGCCAGCCGCCACAGCGAGGAAGGGCCCGCCGCCATGGAGGAAGGAGGGGAGGCGGGTCCGGCATCCATCCGGAGAGACATGGGAAAAGGTGGCAGACACTGGCTCTACTCTGTGGAGAAGTCAGTGAGAGTTTCCACTCATTAGGATGTGTTTGCAAAGTGAAAGATGCTTAAAAAAAACAGCAAACACGTACAGTATATATACACAGTATATACAGCTGCCACAACTGAAGCCAGTCAGCTGCTAGTCTTCTGCTCTGATTCTTTAATCCTACTTTAGGAAGTGAGTGACGAGCTGTGTTTTAAAGCCCATTAAACTGCAGATGGCAGCTTTATCTCTCTTTACTCACATATGGCTTCAAGTGGAACACTAACGGATGAGGTATTAGCTGAGGGACCGACATCATGACTGCAAGCGTCAGCGGTTTTTCCACAGAAACAACTTTCTTTTGAGCTTGACAATATAATCTCAAGTAAAAGGTCCACTTCTTCACACTTTCTCCAGAGCTTTCAACAGCGGATTATGGAGTTTACCCAGGTTTACTCCTCTGATGAAGACCAGGAGTTGAAATCATTTTGTCAAACATACAATTTACTAAGTCAGGAATGAAGTTTCACATTCTCTTTTAGTTAAGCTTCATTCTGCAGGTTTCAAATCCCTTACGTTCCTCTTTACACATTTACTATTTACTCCTGAATATTTCAGATTTCTTAAAGGTCCATCCAGGAATAGAAAGGAAAACAATACACATCACAAACAACTGTTGGGTGTATATATATATTTATTGGTTTATCTATTTATTGCTTTTTAATGTAACCTATGTGACGGCACAGTGTAGTCATCTGTGTCATGTACTGCTATCTTCTCCAAAAGAGGACCACAATGTAAATAAAGTTATCCTTTAGCTTTCTTGTGTAAACCTTGACGTTTTTAATTATTTGTCACAGTGTATGTGTATAAATGTATTTTGATATGTCAAATAAATCAAATAACCCCATTGCTAAACCAGATAAACAGTTGGTATATTACATATATTATTATCACTGTGGGATGCAGCTGCACACACAAACACTTTCACTGCCTTCACAGTGTTTGCTTAACAAACACACTGGTGCACAGATCCCTTGCAAAACTAAAAGAGGAAGTATGAATCACCTCTGAAATAAGCCTATTAATGCTACACTATAAAATAGGATGCAGAGACTGAGCTACTTACTGTACAGTGTGCTGTGTTTCATGGGGCTGCTGTGGGTAGAAAGCACTAAACAGGAATCCTGTGAGAGTCATGTGAAAAATGAAATGCCTCAGCTTACCCGGTGATGAAATGGTATATTCAGCGCGTTTTGCTCCTACAGCATGTCCTCTGCTCTGCTGTCCTCTCCAATGAAAGCTCGCACAATGGCCGGAACGAAGCGGAACAGCCTGTTTGTGTCCAGCTTCACCTGGAACCAATTTCTGTCCTTGAGCCGAACGTCTACCATAAATCAATCTCGTCAATCCACCAATGAGGACGGAGAGATTCTCTGGTCCCTCCTACAGGGGTTGGGAAACAGCTTTAGTTCGACCAATCAGAGGTTAGGGTGAGGAGGGGAGGGTGGCGGGCTCCGCCTCCTGTCTACGTAGGGTGTGTGTGCTCTGAAATCCATTGACGTCAATGAGCCTGGCTGGCACGAGCCGCGTCTGTCAATTATGCGGGAGGGGAGTAACTTGAGCATCCTGCGCAGAAACACACGCAAACAGGATGACGAGGCTCCTCAACACCGCTGCTCCTGTGTTATGTTAACCTGTACTTCCACTGTAACAACAGAAATATTATAGACTCTTTATATATATCATATACTTTTTATTATATACTTCTAAATATATATAGTGGTATGATGTGTTATGTTATGTTATGTTATGTTATGTTATGTTATGTTATGTTATGTTATGTTATGTTGTGGTATGTTAAATTACGTTATGTTATGTTATATTTTGTTTTGTTATGTTGTGGTATGTCATGTTGTGTTATGATATATTTCCATAAATAAATATATTTATATTTATTTATGTAGCCTATTAGAAAAGTATCCTATTATATATATATATATATATATATATATATATATATATATATATATATATATATATATATATATATATATAGCATGTTATATTATGTTACGTTATATGTCCAGTGGAATAAGACAAATATTATTAGAAATTGTATTATAACGCATTAATATCATAAGTAGCATTCATATTATTATTCTTATTAGTAGTAGTAGTAGTAGTAGTAGTATTCACATTATTATTTTCATTATTATCATCATTAACAAACAAAATGATCGCCTTCGTGTTGAAGCATGGAAGCCTCAGAGTGATCACACTTAGCTGAAGTGTTGCAGTTTTGCTGCAGTCTTGCTGCTTGTGGCTGCACATGTTACCATGTCGTCATACTTGTCTTTCACGCGGCCTGTATCCTCTGTTCTCTCCAAGAAGACGAGAGGAGGAAGGTCACACAGCCCAGGGGGAAACTACACTATGGGGAAATACGCGAGCAGAAGAGCGGACAGGGATGACTCCAGCAGTCCAGCAGAGGAGGAGCAGGCTTTGAATTACAGGCCGCCCCCTCTCCATCACCCAGCCCCCCAACACAGACGCTACATTCAACAGAGGAAACGGAAAAGACGAAACATACAAGAAGGTTTTTCATTTCAAAACCCCGGGGCTGTGGAAAGAACAGAGAGTTCCTTTTTATACCTAAACTTGTCCACTTTTGGCCTCATCGTCTGACCACAAACCCGGCCTTCCGCCCCGTTATTCCCACTTTTTGCCCATCTTTTCCCCAGCTGTTTGCAGCTGGCAGAAAGCACCCGCCCTGTTCGGGAAAGAGGGACCGAGAGTGACCGGAGGAGGAGAGAGATGCCACCCCAACCTCCCCAGCCGCAGGTGAGGAAAAATATCCTGAAGTTCCTCAAGAGCTTTCTGGGAATCATCCGGATCCTGCAAATCGTGTTCGGAGCCGGGCTGTGGGTCACCATCGCCGCAAACAAATACGAGGGATCCATCCACTTCGTCCTGTTCGTCGCGGTCCTCTTCTGGCTCCTCACCCTCGCCCTTTTCTTCCTCACCCTGCTGGACAAGCAGGACCTCGTCCCGCTGCTGGGAGGGGAGCGCTGGTTGGCCACCAACCTGGCGCACGACGTGGCCGCCGCTGCGCTCTACCTGCCGGCTATATGTGTCATGATCTACAAGACGGACCGCAACGCGTACTGCAACCTGGAGCAGTACAAGCACCTCTGTCTGTACAAGGTCTACCTGACAGCCGCCGTGTTCGCCTGCCTGTGCTGCTTGGCTTACCTCCTGTCGGTTATTTATGGAGCATGCAGGAAGTGTCGAGGACAACAGACGGTCATCTGATGAGACTGGCAGCAGGGACGGGGTGGGGGTATGGGTCCTTCAGGGGGGCATCCACAGCAAGATGAGGAATAGTTAACTTCACTGTAATTTAACTCAACAGCTACTCTAATCACAGGTTTGTCTCTATTGTCTCTGCACACCAAACCTTTCTCTTTGTTGGTGAGGCAGAATTCACCAAAATCACTCTTTCAAGGGTATTTAAGGGCTGCTGACATAAAAACACCCAAGCAGCTCCCTGCACAGAGGCCTAGCTATCCAGGATGGAGTCTACTGAGGTCTGAAGCATTGTACTCCCTTATCAAGGCACAGGTGACATGCCTTTGGCTCCACCTCTTGTATTTGTTTTCCAGCAATTTAATGTATTTTCCCCTCATTATAATATTCCTGCAGGTGCTTATTACAGCGGGGTAGCAGTATATTCAGTGTTTACAATACAGTGGCCTTAACATACATTTGTAGATTTGTGTTGGTACTGAGTAACTGTCCGTAAACCTCTCAAAGGATTTGTGTTCACAAAGGATTCTTCTCATTACCTTTTTTTTTAAAGTATATAAATATATTTTTATGTGTTTACATGTTTTTGTATGACAGCAAACTATACTGAAGGACTTGGTGGATTTCCTTTCGACCAGCTCTGTTTTGTTGCAAACAGGTTTTATCAGTGCCTTCTGTCTGAATGCTGTATATTCAACAAGGTTGTGACAACAACCACCCAGTAATATGGATGTGATTGGTGCTACAATGTGTATGCTGAGCAAAAAAAAAAATATCTTTTAAATCTTTTAAGTGTTCATTATGCAAAGCCAAAGAATAAAGAGCAGTAAGTGGTGATATGTCTTTTTGGGTATGAGCATGTGTTGGGCATGTAGAAGCATTTAAACAAACCGCTGGAAGAAAACCGTAAAGTGCTTTGTTATTTTGAGTTATATTTAGAGAGAGGCTTTTTCCAAATGCAACACAGATTCAGAGGGACTAGTGACGGAAGCCCTCAGGAACTTCCTGTTGGGAGATAAAAGCTTGGCCAATCAGCAGGGATCATTTATATGCCGCTGCACCACTTGACCACATGAAAGACGTAGATCCTTTAGGCTTATCAAGCAGACAGTGAGCGAGTCACTCATATGCACACACATACTGACAATGTGCTGTATGACTACTACTTTTGGAAACTGTGTGTGTGTGTGTGTGTGTGTGTGTGTGTGTAATGATCTGGGAAGAGGCTTGTTCTTACCGGAACAGTCTGTTGGGGTTCTGGAGGTGTGGGCTGACGTTCAGCCAATGAAAATGAAGCCAAGCAGCGGAAGATGATTCAGTGTCTCGTCTATTCCAGCCTTGAAAACATGCTGCAGATTAAACAGTACCCAAAGCCTCGCTGTGACAACTCTGTTCGACTGCCTTTACACAGTCAGCATTACTGTTGCGTAGTCCTCTGACAGATTTGTGTTTATACTTTACACACTTGTTGCTGGCGTGGGGCGCGTGTATGGTGAAAAGGGCTGCAGATTATTCACGTAAACACACACTTTTCCTATTTCTCTTCCCTCTTGCACGCTTTCAGCTGAACGCGATGACTTGTTCTTGGACAGGAGCATTAGAGATCAAATGTTGCGTTGTCACAGCTCCAAGGATCAAAACAAAGGCAACCTAAATGCAGAGATTCAATTACAAAAGCAGCAGATTTACAGTACAATAGTGACAGAAAAAGAAAGAGAATATCTGCTGTTACTGTATTCATACACGTAGGCTTCACTTATTTAGTGCTGACATTTCTGAGGCAAAGTGACCCCCAAAAAGTGAGCAGGTAAAGACAGAGATCAAACTGCAAGCAGGGTAACTGTAAAATTGTAAAAATTCTTTATTTAAAGCCAGGGTTGGTACAGATTTTAGAAACACCATCCATCCATCCACCTGCAACTGCTTGTCCCATCAGGGGTCATGGGGGCTTGGAGCCGATCCTTTGGGGGATCGGCATTGGGCGAAGGTGGGGTACACCATGGACAGGTTGCCAGTCCATCATAGGGTACATAGAGACAGATGTCCATTCACACCCACATTTACACCTCTGGGCAATTTAGAGTTATCAATTAACCTAACCAGCATGTCTTTGGACTGTGGGAGGAAGCCGGCGCACCTGAAGAAAACCCACGCTAACACGGGGAGAACATGCAAACAACATGCAAACTCCACACAGAAGGACCCCATGTTGGATTCGAACCTGTGACCCTCTTGGTGTGAGGCTTTTAGAAACACTAAAAAAAGGTATCTGTGGTTGCTGCAGGACTGTAATAAACTAATAATTTCATTCAGCCCGAATGTGATGGTTGGGTGGGCTTCCTGTCTACCTGCTCATCTCCAGAGTCTTCCACAAGCTGCTAGCTTGACAACTGGGTACTAACAATAGTCATGTTCGCTGTTCTTGTTCATTATATGTTTATGTTCATAATGATAATAGTGGGGGAGTGCATTTGGAGGGAGGCCTGAAGCGATGGACTGTCAGTGTTGGCAACTTGCCGACTTTCTTGCAAGATTTAGGGACTTTTGGAGCTGGTGCTGCCACCTAATGTAAATAGAGCTGGCAACACTTTTTGCGGCTGGATCATTTTTAAAAATGTAATGTGCTCTTGCTAGTTTCTCAAGATGGGCCACCCTGCATTTAATTAGTATTTCATTTGGGTATTTTATTTAGTTTGGACTTCCATGAACGGTATATCCTCCTCTGGGTCACCGGCTTATTTTATGCAACGATCACAAGAAAAATACAGTGTGTTTGTATGGAGTGCAAAGTGACATCTGTGGCCAGAGTTACAGGAGTGAAAGGGTTAATGTTACCCAGCTGCAGGATATAAATCTAGCACTTCTAAAGGAGGAAAGGAGTCCCCCCAGCCCACCAATCCACCCACCCTCTCCCCCTCTGAGATTTCCACAGAAGTGTTGTCCTGTCCACGTGTCGGCGCCTGTGGAAACACACTGTTGTATACAACCAAATGAAGGCAGTACACAACAACCCAGTGTGCTGCATAAACAAAGCACTGAATCGAGGGATTGAGTTTGATATTTGAAAGTAACCATGGCGAATCATTTAAGATCTGGATGACTCACAACTATGGCGTATGCTGACAATTAAAGGCCAGAAAAGGATTCTCATTTACCCTGAAACTCTCTTTGAGTCGACCACATTAACAGGCTCTTTATTATTACACAGCCCACAGTTTATAGATGTCATGTCAGTTCAGAGTTGTCAGTTTTGTGTATGAGAATTTAATCCTCAAACATCACATCCATGTCCAAACAAGAAACCCATGCAATCACAGGTAATAACATGAATTTGGATGTTGCGTCCTGACTCTATTAGAAGGGTGTGGGCACCACTAGAGTGAGGTTGTTGTATGTTTTTCCAGACAGTAACGAAAACCTAGACTTGGTATAAGGACGTATAGAGCCAGGCGCTTCTCCAGAG
Organism: Pterois miles; assembly: GCA_947000775.1. Taxonomy (NCBI): domain Eukaryota; kingdom Metazoa; phylum Chordata; class Actinopteri; order Perciformes; family Scorpaenidae; genus Pterois; species Pterois miles. The sequence continues at coordinate 14,902,093 of CAMQGK010000341.1, forward strand.
TGCCAACTGTGGGATATTTCTTTTGGCAACTCAACCAAGGAGACATTTCCTGTACGCACTACTCTCCCACCCGTCTGCAAGCGACCAACCATCTAATCGTCATCATCATAACCCCTCCAAATGGCTCCTCTGGCCCTCCCTGAAAGCACAGCATCATGCACACTGCTGCCATGGACTGATGTCAATTCACTGAGAATCTGATACACAGTTTGCTGCCAGAAAATCTAACAGTGAGTTCTGAAGTCCAAACGGATAGCAATAACATGACTGTGAGTCATGGTTATGATTAAATCACTGGTGAGCTTATCGCTGAGAAATGGTGGGAATGTCTTTTATCGCTCTCAGTAAAAATTCAGACAACTTGTAATGGATGTTTTTCTTACTTCTTGCCTCTCAACATAATGATGCACAGAACACAATGTGGGCTGCAGAAAAGCATCAATAGAGCAGATGATTGCCATCAGTGGGATTCAGTTCAGGTCCTCTTGCTAAAATAAAAAGTATAAATCCCCTAATTATGCACCACGTTGTTGCTTCAAGATTTATATTGTTTTTAGAAGAACTGATTCGAATGTGTCATAAACAATGTACACAGTACATGTCCAAATATTCCTAAACAAAAAAGAGAAAGACTACAGATCTTAAAGGATAGGTTCATCATTTTTTCAAGTCTAGATCTGTTCCTAAAGTGATTTTAATGTAAGACAAATGAAAGACAAAATCCACAGTCCTTGTGTAGAAAAGTGCTTTAAGTTAAACCAAAGCTAAGACGCTGAGACGCTTGACAAATCAAGTAGGTGCTTTCCAGAGTTACAGACTTATTTTTTTGTACAAGACTTCCTGTTTCTGTATCCATCGAAGCAATGAAACACTTTCTGGAGAAACACAACGGCTAGGTATAGTACCCGCTCGATTTGACTAACTGCTGAAGCCTCATATTACCTTCAGCTGAACTTCAGAAAACATTTTTATACATAAGGGCTGATTCACACAGACAGCCGTCACCAGTATGTCAGGGACAATACATGAGTGAATAAATAATTAATGACTCCACATGCCCAGTCCATAAGAGAGTAAATAAGTACATAACAATAAAACATTTTAATACATTGCACTTACATTATTACATTGAATTAATGTATAGGCTTACCAGCCATGAGAAAAAAACAAACAAAATAAGGCAGTTATTTAAAAGCAGCCTGATAGCTGACTAGATATTGTCCTAAATCTCTTACACTGAAAAAACTTTAGGGAGGAATCTCTTCATAGATAGTATGTTCAGGAGGAACATTTACAGCAACCAAAAACCCTTTCAATGTGCATATGATTTGAAAAAACATGAACCTATCCTGGGGATTTTGTGTGTGCTCAGCATTATTGGAGGAAATTACATTTAAAAGATACCTACACTTTAAAACTACAACCCATGGGCTTTCTCACAGACCAGAGCCTGCTGTTTCTGGGTGGGTAATTCCCAGTGGAAGTGCTCTATCCAACCCGGCCGTGTCCGCTCTTTTTTTTTTCCCCGGCTGACAGTCCTCGTCTCCTGTCTCGTTTGGGAGGCTTCATGTAGGCACATGAAACATGAAAGCGCAGACACATGCACACAGCAGCGCCCTGTTAACCACACTTTCATCAGATACTGCTGAGATGCACATTCCTCTGCTGAGGAGAGGGAAAGATGGGGAAACAGATGGAGACTGACGGACATGACAAGTGAATGAGCAAAAAAAAAGAAGAAATGATGTGCAAAAAAAGCCTTACGTAAAGATCCTAGCAGGAATCTGACTGACATTTCCTGTCTGTGTTAGGCATGAATGGGCACAGTGTTCCCGACCGTGTACTTTGCCTCTGACACTCTCCAGTCTGTAGTTTCCTAACACGGTGACTGGGATTACTGATTCCACATCTGTTACAGCAGCTTTTGCCCACACAATACTTCTGAATGGGCACAGTGTTCATGTGCTGTGTGAGGGCAGCCAGTGGTGGGAAATAATGATAGCTATTTATAGAGCCTTGAAAAGACCACCACTTCCTTCACCCAGCTAATCCTCAGCCAAGATTGTTGAGTGTTTTACACAGTGAGTAAGAACGTAAGAGAGAAAGGGAGGCAGTCTGCTGATTCTTGGACACTGATTCATTAGCAACACCTCCGTCATTCAACACCTGTAATTTTGACCTCACTAAAACATCATGTTAATGAGGGAGTTACATGTGGACTCCCCCAAAAAGGGAAACTCTTCACAGACGTTGCATCTTAGAGCGGTGTAAGCAGACGCACACTGGGAAGTAAAACAAACATTCCTTCCAAAAGTGGATCATGGAGTTCCTGATAATAGCTCTCATGGCTGACAACTGTTTCCCAGCACCAATTTTCCTGCCGTTTTCTCACACAAGCCCACATTCTCTCTGTCACACTGCAGCAGTGAAACACAGTAAACAGTCAGTTTAAAAGCGTATTTTCTCTTCTCATTAAAACCACATCCCCCCAGTTTATTCTGGTCATAAAATTTACAAATATGTCCAAGACCCTGGTGCTGGAAACAGTGCATTATTTAATATATTGATATGTTTGCACTTCATTATCAGAATTCGTCATAGCAGTTTGGTAGCAACAACAAAATAAAGTCAAAACTAGAATAACTTCCTCACAGTTGTTGCAGTTTCAATACATGTCTTTCCAAAATATCATCATTTAATCCTGTTAGACATTCCTGTAAAATGCAAATATGTCTGTGACACTGATGCAGGAAAAACATACAGTATGTGCATTATTTAATATATTGATATTCTTGCTCCATGTCTGTCCAAAATATCATCACTTCATCATTTTATCCATTAGACATTTGTGTGAAATTGTCAAAATTAGTGAATGAATTATTGACCAATATCTAATCAGTTCATCTTTGTGTCCAAGTGGATGTTGATTCCTGAGATTACAGATATACCTGTAGGTACAGGTGAACAGACAACCTGAAAACTTCAGCCACAGCCACAGCGTGGAGGCATAATAACAATATTCAATGTCCTGAGGAAGAATTAAGAAGTATGATATCTAAAAGTGATTAGAAAATCCCAACATACAATATTAAAAGTCTATGGCTCATTATTCCTCAGACATAAATATGACATTTCACTATGATCAAATTATTCCTGGCTGATCAACAATGATTTCATTTACCCTCTAGGAGGTGTAAAAGGGCTTCACAGGACATGAATTTGACTATTTCTCATTCCCCTGACAGTAGACATGTAATCCTATTTGTATTCTTTACTATCCTCCATGAGCCTGTAGTAAAGACAAGAATGTCAAGCTGAATATGTGTTCCGCTTCAAGTTGTACATAGTAATCATAATAATAATAATAATGAATGAGAAAAACTGTACGGTGCTCTTCTAATGGCTTAATGCAAGAGCATCAAACACACAGCCCGAGGGCCAGAACCAGCCCGCCAAAGGGTCCAATCTGGCCCATTGGATGACTTTGTAAAGTGTAAAAATTGCAGAAAAGTATGACATTTTAATTTTTCAAGACTCCATCCATCCATCCATCCATCGTCAACCGCTTATCCCGTTAGGGGTCGCGGGGGGGCTGGAGCCGATCCCAGCTGGCATCGGGCGAAGTCTTTTTCAAGACTCAATTCTGAAATATTTTTACATTTGTGACTTTCAACAGGAATTATGTCCAAATTTAAGTCAAAATAAGTCAAAATTATGAGATATCAAGTCAGATTTAATATTAGTTATCATAGAAAGTCACAATTGAGAGAATTAAGTTAAACTTTTGACATAAACTTGGGGAGTCAAACCAAAAAACTGAGATTTTGAGATATTTTGTTTATTTATGACTTTTTAAGTCAGACTGAATAATTAATTCCAATTTTGCAGTTAAACACACTTGTATTTGTATTTTGGGCTGGATTTTTCATTTCCTGTGATTATTTTCAGAATGTACTTGTACTTCTTTACACTGACAGATGTTGTTATTTATAGGTTACAATGCAGTGGTTTACTGTCCGACTGGACAGCAAACTGGACTGTATGTGGCCCCTGAATTAAAATGAGTTTAACACTCCTGGCTTTATACATCTTAATCATGATTTGCTACAGAAGACAATAGCAGTATTCTATCATCTGACCTGCAAGAAACAGATTAACTGTTCAAAAACACAGCAAACAGCAGAAATCTGCTAGCAGAATTACTTTAAATATACTATATAGGCCAAAACAATCTGTCTTTGCCACAAGTGTGTAGCTCCCATAAGGCCATAATGTCAGATGAAGACAGTGGCACAAATAATAAGTTAGTGTTAAATAAATTTATGCAGCAGTTCACATTGGTATGCTCAAACCCATATTCTGCACAATGCTGTAATGCTATATGCCACATAATAAGATAAGATAAGATAAGATATTCCTTTATTGGTCCCACAGTGGAGAAATTCACACGTTACAAGCAGCATAGTGGATAGTGCAAAAAACAAGAAGGATAGATTTTTTAAAAAAACAGTATTAATAAGATAAAATAAAATAAAATAATATATACATAATAGAAAGTAAAGCCAAAAATATGTCCAGCATATCAATAAATAAATGATTGTCCAGTTCCTATAATTTAAGCAGATGATATAATTGTATGAGTCCTTATTGCACTTATGACCAGTGAGTTTGTTGTGAATGTGTAAGTGGTTTACTGGGAGCAGTGCTGGTTGTGGAGTCTAACAGCTGCAGGCAGGAAGGACCTTCTGTAACGCTCCTTCGTACACTTAGGGTGTAGCAGCCTGTCACTGAAGGAGCTCTCCAGAGCTCTGATGGTGTCTCTCATGGGGTGGGAGTCCTTCTCCAAATAAAACAGCTACTGTGCAGTAGCTTGAACAAGATTTGGCAATGTGTCAATATAAATTAGATAATGAATGTCAGACTTGGTGAGAAGCCAAACACTCAAGTGATTTAGTGTTAGCTTGCAACATCTGAATGACCAGAGTTCACACTGAGGCCAACTGAGATATTTTTCCGTGATTCATTTTACCTTAAGCGGCACTGACATGGCTGAGTTGCATTGTGTTTTCCTCATTTCCCTTATTCAGCTGTCCTTGTCGATTAGCTGACTCCTCTCAGTCTAGTTTAAGCATAGAAGTTATAAAGTCCTGTCAAAAGCTCCAAGAAAAGCTGGAAAGTGGACTTGAGTTGGTTTAGTTTTGTCAAACCAGTCTTTCCTTGGTCAAGAATGAATGTTCGTGCTTGACAATAAAAATATTTCATTTCTTTTAAGTTAAATCTAAGTGGCTAGAAAAGCAAGTAAATGGCTGTGAATATGCCATTTAACAGTTTTAACCTCTCTTAGAGTTCCCTATGTTTATACTTCTATTTGCTGAGCTGTCTTTTCTCAAATGCATGTGACTACTATCGCATGCACATCATAAGGGGTTGCATATGAAGTGAATAATTCATCCTTTCACATTCTGGGGGAGGAAAATGGAGCTGTGTTTGGCCAGGGGGATAAACAGGATAAAATGTTGATAACAAACAGTCAGCGGTTAACTATCATGAGGCTGTTGGGGGCAGATGAGTCCTCTCCTATATACAGAGGTACAAATACATGCAGAACTGCAAATCTTTGAGTTGAAACTGAGGTTTTGTTTGCCAATATGCAATGCAAATGCAGCATTCAATTCTCCAATAAAAGCTTCTCCACAAAGGGCTGACATGCTCAGGGCTTGGTGGTATCTGCTTATGAACATGTCCCTGCTCATACCTGGCTCCTTAGTGCTGAGTGTGCTGAGAGAATATTTCATTTAGAAGCTCACACCTCCCATCTCTCATATCAGTCCCCATTTCTTATTTCAAATTTACTGTTTCCCCTCAAAATTTCTGTGAAATAAAATAAAATGAGCCTTTATTTGTCCCACAGCAGGGAAATTTGCAGGATTACAACAGCAAAGGAGTATCAGTAAAAATAAAACAAGATCTAATAAATTAGTATGTTAAAGTATGTTTACAATAACAATACTGAAATATTAAAAATTGATATTGTACAGAATGTTGAGTATTGATATTGCACAGCGGTATTCACTAGTTACACATGAATGAGTGAATGAATGAACTGTCGTGTACATGACTGCTACAGTAGTGACACGGTGCTGCTTCTGGTCATTTGTAATCTGGGTGTTTTAAGCTTGTTATAGTTACTGGTCTGTGGTAACTAAAACAGCTGAAGTTACAGTAAAAGTTTTACTGGCCAAGGTCACCACCTACAGATGAAAAGGAGGAAGAGCATCGACTGGTTCAGCTGTACTGCTGGTTCCCTTAGCTTGAACACAGACTGACAGACGGATAGATAGATAGACAGACAGATAGATAGATAGATGGACAGAGATAGATAGACAGACACAGATAGATAGATAGATAGATAGATAGATAGATAGATAGATAGACATAGATAGATAGATACTGTAGGTAGATTGATAGACAGACAGACAGACAGATAGATAGATATATCTATATCTATCTATCGATAGATAGATAGATAGATAGATAGATGGACAGACAGATAGACAGACAGACACAGATAGATAGATAGATAGATAGATAGATAGACAGACAGACACAAGATAGATAGATAGATAGATAGATAGATAGATAGACAGACAGACACAGATAGATAGATAGATAGATAGATAGATAGATAGATAGATAGATAGATAGATAGATAGATAGACATAGATAGATAGATACTGTAGGTAGATTGATAGACAGACAGACACAGATAGATAGATAGATAGATAGATAGATAGATAGATAGATAGATAGATAGATAGATAGATAGACAGACAGACACAGATAGATAGATAGATAGATAGATAGATAGATAGATAGATAGATAGATACTCTAGGTGGACAGAGAGACAGACAGACAGATAGATAGATAGACAGACAGACACAGATAGATAGATAGATAGATAGATAGATAGATAGATAGATAGATAGATAGATAGATATTGTAGGTGGACAGACAGACAGACAGACAGATAGATAGATAGACAGACAGATAGATAGATAGATAGATAGATATTGTAGGTGGACAGACAGACAGACAGACAGACAGACAGACAGATAGATAGATAGATAGATAGATAGATAGATAGATAGATAGATAGATAGATAGATAGATAGATAGATAGATAGATAGATAGATAGATAGATAGATAGATAGATAGATAGATAGATAGATAGATAGATAGATAGATAGATAGATAGATAGATATTGTAGGTGGACAGACAGACAGACAGACAGATAGATAGATAGACAGATAGATAGATAGATAGATAGATAGATAGATAGATAGATAGACAGATAGATAGCTAGATAGATAGATAGATAGATAGATAGATAGATAGATAGATAGATATTGTAGGTGGACAGACAGACAGACAGATAGATAGATAGATCGATAGATAGATAGACAGATAGACAGATAGATAGATAGATAGATAGACAGCTAGATAGATAGATAGATAGATAGATAGATAGATAGATAGATAGATAGATAGATAGATAGATAGATAGATAGATAGATAGATAGATATTGTAGGTGGACAGACAGACAGACAGACAGACAGACAGATAGATAGATAGATAGACAGATAGATAGATAGATAGATAGATAGATAGATAGATAGATAGATAGATATTGTAGGTGGACAGACAGACAGACAGACAGACAGACAGATAGATAGATAGACAGATAGATAGATAGATAGATAGATAGATAGATAGATAGATAGATAGATACTGTAGGTGGACAGACAGACAGACAGACAGATAGATAGATAGATAGATAGATAGATAGATAGATAGATAGATAGATAGATAGATAGATGGATAGATATTGTAGGTGGACAGACAGACAGACAGATAGATAGATAGATCGATAGATAGATAGACAGATAGACAGATAGATAGATAGATAGATAGATAGATAGATAGATGTGGGGTAACATAGAAACACAATGAAAAGTCAATAAAGTACAATGTACAGCATGAAGGTCAGGGAACGGTCCCTGCCGCTGACGCCCACCGCTGTCATTGGTCGAGAAATAAATGATACGTGTTGTAGCGGAATCTCATTGGATGAGGAAACCAGGAAGTGGGGGAGTAACCAATCCACGGGGATAAAAGTCCTCACCGGTTTGACGGCAAACTATAGGACCTGTCTTCTTCTCTGGAGTAGAGACATATCAATTTAACATCCTCTGCATCAGTTTTTATAAGTACCGTTCACTCGGGCATATTTATAACCAATCATGGCTGCCTACAAATTGGTGCTGATCCGCCACGGAGAGAGCAACTGGAACCAGGAGAATCGGTTCTGCGGCTGGTTCGATGCCGATTTGAGTGAAACCGGTGAGAAGGAGGCGAAGAGAGGAGGACAGGCCCTTAAAGGTGAGGAGGAACTGATTTAATTTGCTCCCCTCATTCACTGTACTGGCTCTGCAGTGCTGCGGGGAGAATGCACGGCTCCGATTGCATAATAATGGCCTCCTCCGCTTCAGACCGCCGACCGCCCCTGAACGTGTCAGCAATAGGTGGAAGAAGTGCAAACGTGCAGATGTGATGCCTTCATGTGGCTGCTCTGGCTCAGTGCTTTTACAATAGAGCAGGAGAGATTAGACAGAATGCATTATATAAAATGAAGGATCCTTTTTAATTACATGATCCTCTTGGTATTTTGACCCCTGATCTGCCTGCAAAATGTGAAAAATAAAATACACTGGAAAGCGAAGCAGCTTGCATAAATGCAAACAAAACCTTTGCTTGAATGGACACCATGCATCTAACTTGCTCTTTTCCAGCAGGAGAACAGGAAGAAATAACAGAAGAGACACAGAGGCCACTAATACATACAGAGAGTAGCTGCATTAGACCAGACTGCGGTGTAGTCAGAGCTGCCTGCAATCATTAGCTGATTTATCAATTAAAGAAAATGAACCAGCAACTATTTTCAAGAAAAAAATGCCAAACATTCGCTGATACATGTGACAGTAAATTGAATGTCTTAATGGATTTTTGTTTTATTTTTATTTTTATTTATTTATTTATTTACAGTTTGTAACATTTCATAGACTAAACAGTGAAGCGATAAATCAAGAGAGTAATTTTCAGATAAAATTATAATGAAAACTGTCATAGCCCTGAATGTAGCCACATCGTTAATGCAGCATTTATACTGTACCAGCAAGAGATAGTCTTATTAATTTCTTATTTATGCTATTCTATAGCCCTGTATTTATGTTTAACACTTAACAGATCTTTCTTCTCAGCATTTTGTATTTAGTGTTTCCATCTCTTTACATACTGTATATTTTCTTTATATTGTAGCATTTTTTTACATAACTGCTTACGTTGTTGTTGATATTGCATACTCCTTTATTTTCTATTTTCTTACATTTCTTATGTTTATACAAGAGCAGCTGCAACATCCCAACATCCCCCAGGGATCAATTAAGTATTTCTGATTCTGAACAACTTGTATTTTCAGTTAGTCTTGGGACTCTGTTGCTTCTATTTTATCTATCTTATTCATAGTATCATGATTCATAGTATAATTTATAAATTACGTTTAATGCAACAAGTGCAGACTTGTTATTCCCAGAAGGCATCGTTGGGGGAAACAAGGCTTAAAGAAGCATGACAGTATCCAAGTGTAATTTTCTTTTAAAAGTTGAATCCAAAATGCATCAAACTCTCTGACGCCGTCTCTCACTTTCTGAAACTTCCAGATGCCAGCTTTGAGTTTGACATCTGCTACACGTCCGTGTTGAAGCGGGCCACCAGGACACTCTGGCTGGTCCTGGACAGCATTGACCAGATGTGGGTGCCGGTGCATCGGACGTGGCGACTCAATGAGCGCCACTACGGAGGCCTGACTGGGCTCAACAAGGCAGAGACGGCCGCTAAGCACGGAGAGGCTCAGGTGAAGATCTGGAGGCGCTCGTTTGATATCCCACCTCCCCCCATGGGCCCAGACCATGACTACTACAGTATCATCAGCAAGGTAAGATATGTTATCTACAGTACATACACACAACCAAGGAGCTTTGTTGGCCTCTGAGGAAAGAAACGGTTTTGTACATATTGACCAACTAACTGCACATAGGAATAACAAAGAAGAAGCATGACTATAACTGATCGCTGTCCTTATAATCAGCTGTGTCACCATGGGTGAGTGAAATCAGCAGAAAAGGGAAAATAGTATGAATATCTAATATCTTACACATACAAACGTGCAAATGAAGTCACAGTTTGGTAGCATGTGCCCCAGTGTTGTTATCTAATAGTATGTTCAAGGTGAGTTAATGTACGACTGGTAGAAACGAGGTCTGCAAGGTTAAAGTTCAAAGCTCAATCAAGGTGGAAACAAACTGATCAGAAGTCTGTGCAGACAGAGGTATCCAGAGTTTACGATGTAGTAACTATAAGGAGGCTGATGGTGGCTTTTCAAAACTAAGTGATCAACAACATGTTGATAGTGTTATAAGAAGAGTGTCACTAAGGTAAAGTGATGCCTTCATGCCTGCAATAACAATGAATACGTCACCATATTCCTCTGTGACACTCTATTACTTAAAGGAACAGTTTGTAACATTTTGGGGGCTGGAATATAATATTCATAGCTTTGTCTTTATTAGTCTGTATACATCATCTGAAACTAAGAATTATTGGGTTTTCCTTAGCTTAGAATGAGCCCCTCAAATCCACATAGGAAGTCTGTCTTCTTCATGGAGTCCGCCAGGTTGCTCAAACCAAACACTGGCTCTAGAGAGAGCCTTTTGTATTTTTACATTACCTGAAGGCCAACATAGTTGTCGACACGCTTTTGAAACTCCGCTAATGTGAGCCGCAGACTGCAAAACCGTGATCCCACCAGCCGTCGTCTGACTTCCGTTGCTCCTAAAGTTGTATCGTTAGGTAAGGATGTCCTCTTAGCGAGGCGTTACTACGGTTTTGCACTCGACGGCTGATGTTGCCGAAATCTTCAAAAGGGAGGAGTGAGCGGAGGGGTGCCCAGTTGGTTCCAATCTGCAACCACACCACTCGGTGCTACCAAATCCTACACTCTGTACCTTTCATACTTTTTCTATTCCCAAATAAGTGTAGAATAAGTCTCTCTGGAAAAGGATTCAAGACAAAGAGATCCAGTAATTTTTGGGTTTTACTGTCTTTATTCTGGTCTGTTATATAATTTATAAAGTGAGATTGTCTTCCCTGCAGGATCGTCGCTATGCAGACCTGACTGAGGACCAGCTTCCTTCCTGTGAGAGCCTTAAGGACACCATCGCAAGGGCGCTGCCCTTCTGGAACGAGGAGATTGCCCCTCAGATCAAACAGGGAAAGAGGGTGCTCATCGCTGCCCATGGGAACAGTCTGAGGGGGATTGTTAAGCACCTGGAAGGTGGGTGATATTACAAGATTTTCACATCCAGCAATAAGGGCATTTGTTATTGTTATTTACTTAAATTCTATCACAAAGATCCTATGTTGTCAGTAATCTTGGTAAGAATGGTGAATACATGTAGTATACAGTATATCATGTTTACAATGAAAAACAACCTGCAAATGCACTAACTTTGTATGTGCTGCCACCTGTAGGAATGTCTGATGAAGCCATCATGGAGCTGAACCTGCCAACAGGCATCCCCATCCTCTACGAACTCGACAAGAACTTGAAACCCGTGAAGCCGATGCAGTTCCTCGGAGACGAGGAGACTGTACGCAAAGCCATGGAGGCCGTGGCTGCTCAAGGAAAGGCCAAGAAGTAAAGACACAGAGGCGCCCTCTCTGTACAACAGAGTATGTTGCCGCTAACAACTGACCTCACATTAGTGTTTTTTCCTAAATCCTAATTAATTTTGGATTGTAATACTGTACATGAGTACAATGTAAGGCAACCTCACTCTACTTGCGCAGTGTAGGGATAGTAGATGGTGAAAGATGGGGAGCCACAGCTCTCAAGAGATTGTAAATATGTTTTTGCTAAAATTGCCTATTAATATGACAGCCTTTTAAGAAGGTAGCATTGAACTGAGAACATTGCTGATAAAGGCAGTTTCTGATCTGTGTACTTGAATATTTAAGTAATAGCCCTTTTAAATAATTAAAACATTTATATAATATTTTAAAAAAGTAGGTAATTAAATCAATTACAGAAAAAAAGAGTGAAATCGTGGCTGTAGTCACTCTGCCACAGTCAGTTATAAAAATCCAGGTTACAGTCTGTTTTAATGCTACACACACATCTAAGGTGGGCAACGCAATTAAAACAAAGACCTTCTTGTTGTGGTCTTGGTTTACTTATTCTTAAACTGAATGTCTCTGTGAGATACTGTTTTTCAAATGCACTGATGGTGTTTAGGAAGTCACACCTATGTGTGTTTGATCATGCTGACTTCATCATTACCTGCCCAGGACAACATAATAATTTACTGGATGAATTTAATGGGATATTATAGTCTCTTCTAATTTAATTTAATAAAAGATTTTTTAAAATGAAATGTAAGGATGGACAACTCAATGAGTTGTCTATCTCACTTTTCAAAACATTTCATTGATAAAGGGATGTAAATTTGCAGTCTCTTGAGAGCCGGATGGGACAATTAGGACAATTAAACAGTCCTTTTCTCTTATTGTCTGTCTATGATTGGTATTTGTGCCGTGTCCTTGTATGTTGTTGCCGTCTGTGTTGAGTCTGTTCTTTTTGCATTTCATTAAGTTTAGTCCAGTTTTGGTTATGGTGCCAAACACTGTATTGCTATCAGCATTGCACTGTATGAGTGATAAATCCATTATTTGGATTATTGCCCCACAGTTTAACAGTACCATTGTGAAGCATACTTAACAGAAGATAAAAGGTTTAAATTTAACCATTATTTTTGTTACTCTGTTTGGCTGTCTTTGTCAAGTATTTCACTCAGTACGTCTGTGCCTCCAGCTCCTGCTCCTACAGTAAATCCCTACAGCTGACCTCATTGCCTAATGAGGAAGTGGTGGTGGTTTCAGGAAAACTAAATTTCATTTGAAATGTCCCATTATGTCTTACAGTTCTTTTTTCTCTCTGTGTTAGTTAAATGTACCTGAAAGTTCTGATGGTAATAAATATACAAATCTAATGCTGTTGTGTCTGCTTGTCTTGTCAGACATAAATATACTTATTTTTTCCACATAGAAATTTGAGTTACATGCTTGTGGTCAAACTGTTAACTTTCCTTTGACTCGTACTGTATTTACTGACCTAGTTTTGGCAGGTTTTTCTAAGCTGATCAGTTATTTTTTAGTCTAAAATTTACAAGCATTGGTGGTCAAGCTCACTTACCCGTGTATGAACAGCATAATTAAAATGGCTAATATTGAAATAATACAGAAAAACAACGAGTCAGTATTTTGTGTAATACTAGATGAATCCAATTCAAGATTATATTGAAGCCCCTCTAGATTGTAAGCTTAAAAGTGACCCTGGGTGCTGGAAGTGCCCTGATGAGGACATGTTAACCTGCATTCTATGGTATAGCCCCGAAGTACAGGACTTTTGGACCTCAGTTCATGATTGTATTCAGGGAATTATTGGTAGAAAAGTCCCCTTTCGCATTTGCTCATTCCTGCTGGGGGATCCATCCAACCTGGAAGACATGATTCCCTCTGTCTATACTGAGGGAGTCCAGACGGCTGTTATGTTAGCAAGGAGACTCCTCCTCATTGGAAGTCAGCTCATGCACCATCAGTCACAGACGTGCATAATCTGCTTGCCAAGGTGCCACATATGAACGGGTATCCCTCTCTCTGCTGGGCAGGATAGAAAAGGTATCACTTTTAATGGGAAAGATTTCCCCACTACATTAATGGCCCTTAAAGTCAATCTCATGGCTTAGCTCCCTCCCAGATACACACACACATATCCATGCAAATGCCCACTTGGTCCCAACTACAAGACAGCCTCTTGTCTACTTTTATTGTATTTGTCAATCTCCAGACTTAAACCCTATTGAGCAACATCTTACCTGCTAAAAAGGAAACTGAAGGGAGAAACCCCCCGAAACACACAACAACGGCTGGAAAAGCATCACAAAAGATAGTGATGTCAGTGGGTCACAGGCTTGATGCAGTTATTGCAAGCAAAGGATTTACATCTAAATATGCTGATATTAAGTATTATTCACTTGAATCTATTTTAAGCCTATCTGTTCCTGTACTTTTGCTCACCTGAAAAGATGGTATATCTTCTACATTGTGGAACAGATCTCAATGTAAATACCTGGAAATAAAAGCTGAAATACTGATCTCTTGTCTGTCATATTTATCTTTTGTCAAACCCAAACGCATAATGCCCAGCCGCATCCAGCAAGTGACCTATAAAAGGTTGATGGGAGTGAAAAACAACCACTAAATATATAAAATCATTCATACTGTGGACCCGATACTCGAAGGTGACAAAAAAGCCATGACAAAGTAAATAATAAATATTTCCTCAGTGGAAACATGCAGTATATGAGTGGGGAAGATGAACCTCAGTGCATTTTGGTGGAATATCCCTTTATCTTAGACCGCACACTGCTGGACTCCAAGTTCCATAATGCAGTTCGCGTAACGTTAGTTGAGTCGGCTGCAGGCGGGAGAGGATGAGATGTTTTACCTTTGGAGCTCCATTATTGTCTCTGTCTGTGGTTGCAGACCGCCGCTCCGATCCTCAACATGAGAAGAGCGACAGAAAATCAGAGAAACACAAACACTCGGTAAGAAAACTTGAAGACTTTCTTTGAACTCCACTGCTAAGCTGTGAGCGCGTTAGCCAGCTGGCTAAACAGAGCACTTCCTGGATCAACGACTTGCCAATATTCAGTTTTATTTTGCTAGCCATGCGCTGCGCGACAGTTTAATAAGTTGACGCTGTTAAAGTTCATAGCTAGGCTGTTAATGTTTGTTCAGAGAGTAAGTCTGAAGGAGAAGAACAATGCTAAGACTCAACGGTAACTACCATATTGCTAACACAATGTGAACACGTTCTTCATGTCAGGTACCTTGCTAGCGTTAGCATAAGCACTAACGTTACTAGTATTCAGTCTTTGTTACACTGTAAAACGTCTGTTTGCGACTGAGGTTTTCAGGTGATGCTGCTGGTCAATAATGTAACGTTAAAGCGGCACTAACTGAAGTTTCAAAATATTTTACGTAATAACAAATAACGTAGTTTGTGTGATTGGCAGAAAATGACAAGCAGGTGTCTTTCTTGTGTTGGCTGTTTGTCAACTAGTGCAGTGTTTTCATGCTAGGGGCGTGTCGTCTCTGTAAACACTTTGTCTTCTTATCTGAAAACTGCATGCGAAGTTGCATTATTGTTATCGTAGTGACAAGACGTACTTTGTTAAATTATCGAAACATGATCAGTTCAACCTCTGGCTTTTTTGCAGGACACTGTCAGACTATTTTCTCCAGAGGAATAAAGGTGGGTGAAAGTGTCGCAGTCCCGTGAGATAGTAGTGTGTTTAGTTAAATTTACACCGTGGTGCTTGCCTTAACGTAGTTGTTTGTCATATTGCATTTACTTTGACATGCCTAACGTTGTTTTTACTGGGTACGCATATGAACAGGGCGTTTAAGGATATGATGTGAAATGTCATGGTATTTGTTATAATCAAGAAATTATCTGTAATGCTGTCTGGCCTAATGCATAAGCTGCTTTGTCAGTCATTTCAGTCTTTACTCGTTAGTAATTGTGTACTAACCTGTAGACTCCAGCAGCAGAGCTTTGGTGGTGATGGGCCTCGGTTGAACTGCCTTGAACTTGTTGGCTAGGAAGTAATAGCATCCATATCTTCAGGCACTTTTCTCCCTGCAGCATTGAAAGAAAAGCTTTGGTAGTTGGTAAAGTCTAGTTGTTTTGTCCCATTTATTGAAAGAAATTGTTACACTTGCAGCATCTTTCATCTACTACAATCAATTGAGTGCCACTTTGATTTTTAAAGAGAAAACACAAACAAAATTTGGTGGAGGTAAATCTTTGGATGGCCCCACTGTGAAATTTAGACATGGCAAACAGTGAATGCAACATATGTAAGATAGTGACTTTGCTGCACATCTTCTAAATGTTGATTCCCAACTTTCCCTTATGGGCATAATGTGCAAAGTCTGGCTGGCAGACCTGACTGCAGCTAAGAAGATTGTGCACCACTGTTTTCTTTTTCTTTCTGGACATTTCTTACCTAGAACTATCATCAGCAAGAGTCAGTGATGCATGGCCAAACACGCTTTTAATATGGACAAACTTAATATCTAACAAAAGAAAAATCTCCTGTCTAAACAAGGATGCTCTGTTTGGACATCACTATCCTTATGGTTGGTGGAGAGATGTGGACAGAGTGTTTAGTGGGATAGGGATGGGGATTTGCTGGTCAACTGGAAGAAATGTTAAAAATGTAATGGCAACCTGTTATTTTATCAGTAATTTGTTGGTGTTACAATAATGGTTGCAATAAAAATTGATAAAAACATGTCACACGACGAGCCACAGCTATAGTGTCATGGGTTGGCTGGCTGACAAATGACAACATGTCAACCAGGTCACACTCACCACCACATATTTTAGGAGAGGTAACACAATAATGAGCAAATATTCAACAAATCTTTCTTCTGTGTTTTAGTGAAGGACCTTGTATTCCAGCAGTGCTTCCGACCTTATTTCACACCAGAGACTCCAATGAAACCCTCTCAGCTTCCTAACCAGCTTTCTCACCCACCTCCCAGGAGAATGTTACCACTTGAAAGCCCTGAGCTGTACCACAGGTATAGACAGGGTCTACCATGGCACCCTCCTCATCCTCCAGGACCCATCCATTCATCAGGGTTTGTTCCAAACAGCCCAACTAACATTGGTTCACCATTTAGTAGGTTCCATCCCATGTCAAGGGACAGGCTGGGTCCTCACCAACACCATCAATCTCAAGGGTCTTTCAGTTGTACTACAGCTAGCAAGCCACAGCCCTCACCTCCTAGTGTCTTTCACCCTGCGTCCCCTCAATTCATGAAGGATTTAAGCAACCACTCCCCGTCTTCCCACAGCAGGAGAGATCAAGGAACTGAATCCAGGCTCACTCTGTCTTACTCAGGAAATAAAAATGTAACGGCACAACGACAAGATTCAAACAAGGTATTGTGTTTAATATCTATCCATTAGTAAAACCAAGATTTGTTTGTGACCTGTCCCACAGTATAGCAGTCATCTGATGCTGAATCATTGTGGCTATTAACTTTTACTCTTAGGATCAATCCAGCGATGTAACAAGTTCCACACATAATATCCAGCTCTACAGACCCTCTGTGACCCCATCATTCTTCACCAAAGGAGTCCAAGAGGTTTGCACATTGCCCCCCTCAGACGACTCAAGTCCAGAGAACAGCCAGCAGCCCTCGTGGGGCTACCAGCCTTCTCCAAGTAGCCAGTCTTCTGACAGGAGTAGTGCTTCCAGTTTACCCATCATGCACAGCTCTGTAATGCCCTGCCAGGTAAAATGATTAATGTTTTATGAAACCTTAAGTTCAAGTTTATGGTTTTGGTAATTGGTTTTGAGCTGTTCATTACACTGCAAGCCTACTCTCAAACCAAGCCAAATCCTAGATAATGATCACTTGGGTACAGTATGGTATGTTGTTCTCAGCCTTTGCAACAGGATTTTTAAAACAAAGATTCAGGTGATATAGCTTAGATAAGTTCAAGAACATTTGCCTTATGTTTAGTAAGTCAGTGGACTGATATGTATGTAACTCTTTTTAACATCTAGTTATTTTAAATTACCGGTATTCAGTACATGACCCAGGTGTAGCTTGGTCTTTGATAGTATGGGATGCATAGTAACACTGTTATTACTGTTTTTTTTTTTTCACTAAAAGGCCTTTTTTTGTTTTTTTAGGACCAGCAACATAAACGAACACCTTCAAGTGAAAACTCAATTCCAGGTAATACTGTCAAAGTAACCCACCATTTTCCCACTTCTTACTCATAAAGCTGTGATCTTTAACCTTGTTGGCACTGCAGTGACAACATGCATCAGGTGCTCATTTATACATAAATGTAAGCTTTGCATGCCACATACTGATCTTGGTAACAGACTGCAGTAGATGGGTAATTATCTGAAAATTTTAGGGCTGTCAATTGATTAAAATATTTCATCGCGATTAATCACGTAACTGCCCATAGTCAATTGTAATTAATCGCAAATTAATCACATTTTTTATCTGTTCGAAATGCACCTTAAAGGGAGTTTTTTCAAGTATTTAATACTCTTTCAACATGGAAGTGGGCTAATATGCATGTTTATGCAATTTTATGTGTATATTTATTACTGGAAATCAATTAACACAAAACAATAACAAATATTGTCCAGATATGCTCCAATCATAACATGGCAAACTGCAGCCCAACAGACAACAACAGCTGTCAGTGTGTCAATGTG
Organism: Pterois miles; assembly: GCA_947000775.1. Lineage (NCBI taxonomy): Eukaryota > Metazoa > Chordata > Actinopteri > Perciformes > Scorpaenidae > Pterois > Pterois miles. The sequence goes on from CAMQGK010000341.1 coordinate 14,920,591, forward strand.
TTGACTTAACTATGACTTGCCCCAAACTGCATGTGATTATCATAAAGTGGGCATGTCTGTTAAGGGGAGACTTGTGGATACCCCAAGACCCCATTTTCATTCACATATCTTGAGGTCAGAGGTCAAGGGACCCCTTTGAAAATGGTCACGACGTTTTTTCCTCGCCAAAATTTGGTGTAGATATGGAGCCTTATTTAGCCTTCTACCTGACGAGCTAGTATTTCATTTGGTTGATACCAATGGATTCTTTAGGTTTTCTAGTTTCATATGATACCAGTATCTTCACTCAGGCTTTTAAACTGAGCCCACTACAACCTAAACCTGTGTTTTTATTATTGCGTTAACTTTGACAGCCCTAGAAATTTTACATGGTAGTATAGCAAACAATAACAGAACATTGACATTGGAAGACATCAGCAGACACTGAAGATTTGTCAAAGAAAGTATATCTTTTATGTCTTTTTCTGTCTCCAGGAGTGGACTTGAATTGCTCATCCCAGAAGAGGCACAGGGAGTTCAAAGACTGCAACGAAAATCCCAAGAAACGGTGTCTTCTTGGTATAAACTCAGACAAAGTGCAGACACCAAAACCCCCTGTTTGCAACTCGCTCAGCATTTCACTGCTATCTCAGCCGTCAGCGAGGCATTCTTCAGTCTTGGAACTGTCACCCAAAACTACAGACAGCCATCTGGGCACAGAACCAGCATGTGGCCAATCGACACACTTGGAACTGTCATCCACATTTAAGCCCACCCAATCATCCTGCGCATCACTGTCAATCAAACCTTGTATAAAGAAACGACCATCGATGGGAGCAAAACAAGCTTATATACATTCCTCTCAGAATCAGCCTTTGAAGTTATTGGTGTTAGGATCGCCTTCAAAAAATCCAGGTGAAGAAAGTTTGAAGAAAAGAAGTGAGGAAAGTGATAAGAGGGATAAATCAAGCACTTTGTTATCCTCTGAAGTTCCCCAGAAGGACACTGTTAGCTCACCTCATGTTTCGTTAAGCGGCCACCACTCTGGTCATATTCACCGGAGTACCTCAGTCTTACCAGTGAAGACACAGAGCAGAGGTGATCACGTGGAGGAGAGCAGAAAGTCAGACAGTGGTAATCCCAGACCGGCCTCAAAAACAAGTTCTGCCTCTCCAAGTTGCCGCACAGTAGAACGGAATAAAACTCACCGTCCACGAAGACCTGTTGCAGTCCCGAATGATATAGATGAACTTTTCACCCCTGATCCCTTGACATATGTTGTCAGCCATAAGCTGGCAAAGCCCAAGGTGAATGGGATCAAATCCCCCACCTCAGAGAAAAGTTGTTCATCCAGCACAGGTACCCCCTCCAGTACTCCTGTTATTGGATCCTCGTGTTGCAAGACTGGTTCTCCTCATTCAGTAGAAACCAAAGTCCCTTCTTTGTCATCGGCACATCACCTACAAATCTCTGTGCCAACTATAGCTTTACAACGGGTAAAACTTGAAAACTTAAAATCTGCTCACTCAAGAGACAGTGAACTAAAAAACAGCCCTGTATCTTCTTCAGGCAGGCAGCTTAAAGATGAGAGTGTTAAATCTGATGAAAAACACACATCTGTCATCCCCAACAATGAGAGACCCTGCAGTTTAGAAACTGGAACCACATCTTCTACATCTCATTGTTCTCAGTCTCCACTGCTGCAGAGGAAAGCAAGTGAGGGGCATAGAAAGCCAGTAACTGATGAGGATCCTATAGATGTGGAGCTGGACCTAGGCCTGAGCTTTGCGTTAGATTTGGATTTAACCCAGAGCTCCCAAAGCAGTGAGGAGGAGCAGCTGCTTTCCTTGCAGGAGATGATGGCGCATGCTACCATGCCTCCAGATACACCAGAGAAGGGAGCCTTCTCAGAGCCCAGTACACCTGGACATCACAGCTGCCAGCCGAAATCCGTAAGCTCCACATGGCTTGTCTTTATTGTACATAAAGTTATGAATGTATGATCATCAACTTGCTAAGCTAAAGGACCAGTAAAACCAGTAAGTTGTTGTTTCCCGTTGCAGCCATTGCCATTCACCACAAAGCCGGGTATCTACAAGAACAACCTCGACCAGATGCTGAAGGAAATAAACACCAATAAAAGGTTTATTATGCAGAAGACTTCACTCCCATTACCTTTTAATGTGAGTTACAGCACATGAGAGGAGTTAACTTTCTCCACATTCTCTTTATCTGTCAGAGTTAAAGAACTTGAGACACAGCTTCTAACTGCATGTAAAGAGGACCTTTTGAGAATAGCTGAATTTGAGGAGGCTGAGGAGAACCGGGAAGAGGGCATCTCCACTGAGCAACAGTAAAGCATGCAGCAGCACACAGAAACATCATATCTTGTCACTGGGACACAGTCCTTGCACAGTACTTAACACTAATCTGCATTTTTGTCTAATTTGTTTTTCTAGGCAATTCCTGCAACGCTACTCTTTGATGTCCAATGCAATCAAGGAAGTGCCTCCAGGAGAAGAAGTGTTTAACCTGGAGAAATTTGGCAGGTTTTTTGACCACAACACGCTGGAGCTCAGACAATGCATGGTCAGTCCACAGGGGACAGCACAGAAAACACTTCTTTGGTGAGTTGTGTTTGTATACACAAGAAGGTCCAGAGCAACATGTCTCAATAACTGAAGACTAGATTACTATAAAATTAGTAATCATTGTCCACAGGATTCTTGATCATTTTGGTGTTCCTGTGATCTTTCATCCCATCAAGTGTAGTATACTGTGTGTACTAGGGCTGTCAACGTTAACACGATAATAATGCATTAATGCAGTCGATCTTTTGGAGGTTGTAGCGGGGTTAGTTGTAAAGCTAGAGTGAAGGTACCAGTAACATTAAACTAGAAAACCTAAGGAATGGTACAAACCATCTCATACTAGCTTGGGGGGAAGGAGGCTAAATCATGCTCCAAACTTAAGACACATTTTGGTGAAGAAAAAACTGTCATGACCATCTTCAAAGGGGTCCCTTGACCTCTGACCTCAAGTCTTCATCATTTCTTCTTCATCTTCATCTTCACCGTTTCCGGGGTCGGGTCGCGGGGGCAACAGATCCAGCAGGGGACCCCAAACTTCCCTTTCCCGGGCATTCCAGCTCTGCTGGGGGATCCCGAGGCGTTCCAGGCCAGTGTGGAGATATAATCTCTCCATCTAGTCCTGGGTCGTCCCCGGGGTCTCCTCCCAGCTGGTCGGCCTGGAACACCTCCCTAGGGAGGTGTTCCAGGAGGCATCCTTACCAGATGCCCGAACCACCTCAACTGGCTCCTTTCAACGCAAAGAAGCAGCGGCTCTACTCCGAGTCCCTCACGGATGACCGAGCTTCTCACCTTATCTCTAAGGGAGAGGCCAGCCACCCTCCTGAGAAAACCCATTTCGGCCGCTTGTACTCGCGATCTAGTTCTTTCGGTCATGACCCAGCCCTCATGACCATAGGTGAGAGTAGGCACGAAGATTGACCGGTAGATAGAGAGCTTTGCCTTCCGGCTCAACTCCTCTTCGTCACAATGGTGCGGTACAGCGACTGCAATACCGCCCCGCTGCTCCGATTCTCCGGCCAATCTCACGTTCCATTGTTCCCTCACTCGTGAACAAGGCCCCGAGGTACTTGAACTCCTTCACTTGGGGTAAAGACTCATTCCCTCCTGGAGTAGACAATCCATCGGTTTCCTGCTGAGAACCATGGCCTCCGATTTAGAGGTGCTGATCCTCATCCCACTGCTTCACACTGGGCTGCGAACCGATCCAGTGAGCGCTGGAGGTCACAGACTGATGATGCCAGCAGAACCACATCATCTGCAAAAAGCAGCGATGAGATCCTCAGCACACCAATCTGCAAACCCTCCTCCCCCGACTACGCCTCGATATCCTGTCCATGAATATCACGAACAGGATTGGAGACAAGGCGCAACCCTGGCGACGGCCAACGCCCACCGGAAACGAGTCCGACTTACTGCCGAGAACCCGGACGCAGCTCTCGCTTTGGGAGTACAGGGATTGGATGGCCCTGCTGCGGGAGTATGGGGTGACCTCAAGATATGTGACTGAAAATGGGTTCTCTGGGTCCCCACGAGTCTCCCCTTTACAGACATGCCCACTTATGATAATCACATGCAGTTTGGGGCAAATCATAGTCAAGTCAACACACTGCCAGCTGTTGTTGTTTGTTGGGCTGCAGTTTACCATGTTATAATTTGAGCAGATTTTTTATGCTAAATTATGGGAGGGTTTTTGGACAATATTTGTCACTGTCTTATTTTGTTAATTGATTTCTAATAATAAATATATGCATACATTTGCATAAACTAGCATATTTGCCCACTCCTATGTTGATAAGAGTATTAAATATTTGAAAAATCTCCCTTTTAAAGATACATTTTGAACAGATTAAAAATGTGTGATTAATTTAATTCATCTCAAACTGGTCAAATTTGTACAGCACATGAACCTATTATGTTTAATACATGTCTGAGGCCAATATGTGAACTTGTGTGCACTCAAGATATTTCCTAATCTACTTGAATGATAGCACATTAGTGCTCACAAGGGGTTGAGCCCTCTTGATTGAAATGACACTGGCTTTTCCTTTAGGCCAGCCTCAAGACAAACTGCATTTTTAGGCTCACCACTGAAGAGGTAAGTCTTCAGTGTGTTGTTAGCCCCATCCAGCACTTTTTATTATGGAATGTGGTGAACATTGCAGCCTATATTTACCATTAGCTAAACTTAAGTGAATTAATTCTGCTAATCTTTCTCTCTCCACTCATGTTTCCCAGGTCGAGCCCTGCCCAACTGAGACTTCATGTCAATATTGGATTGTTCCAGGAAGCTTACGACTGTTACTCACCCTGCCCAACTCGGGTCACCCGTTTTCTGTTCAAGGTAGGCCCCATGCACACCGTTAGCATGTCGATAGTAATCTCTCTCTCTCTCTGAACTTTGGCAGTAATTCTTTGTTGATCCTGTCAGATGATGTCAGTCCATAATGAGAGGATGGTATCCGAAAAGATACTCCAGGCCCTCTGTGACATTGCCTGTGCTACTGCTTGTCAGATAGGTCAGTGTCCCACCCACCCCCCAAGCTTTTGGTATTTCCTCACTATTATTAAGGCATGCTAATGTGTTTTTTTTTTTTTTTTTTTTTTTTACCTCAGTGAAAAATGGAAGTCAGCAGTTAAATGTGTGGGTGCCCAGTTTGGCCGATGTGGCGCTGGTCCTGATGAATATGGGAGTTGCGTTTGTTACTCTCTTCCCTTTTGAGAATCTGCAGCCTCCATTCACAGAGGGAGATTTGCTGTAAGTAACATTCCTGTTTATAGGATTATTCATTCTTTTCTTTGTTTCCTGTGTCAAAGCTTAAAGGGATAGCTTGGGTGTTTTGAACTGGGGTTGTTGAAGACACTTAACTATGGTAGTATTACTCACAGTAGGTGAGGGTTGCTGCGCCCCAAGAATGGGAAAAAGAAAGGAAAAATGAAAAGGGGGAAAAAAAAAAAAAGGGTGGGGAAAGGAAAAAAAAAAAAAAAAAACCAAAAAAAAAAAAGGCCCAAATTAAAAAATAAATATTTAAAAAAGATGACTGTCTTCGGTTGCTGCAGGGGGGGGGAGGGAAAAAAAAAAGGAGAGGGGAGAAGCACTGTCTGACGGCAAGATAAAGCCCAGCATCGAGAAACAGAATATTTAAAAAGAATAGGGAAAAACAGGAGTACAGTACTGTCTGTATCTTCAAACTGGGAGCATGGAGACTGTCATCGACTGTTAATAATACACCTACTAAGTACCTCATACAACCCCACTTCAAAACACCCGAAGTATCCCTTTAAGATATGAGCTGAAGGTAGTTAATTTGTTTGTTTTTATGTAATGTGGTTAAATTTCTGTGTTTTGTTTAGGGAGGACATCTGTATTAAAAGCGAGAGTCCCTCCATTAACAAGGAACAGAGCACACTCCCTGAACACAACTGCAACAACATGTTGAAGGTGAGACACAAAAGGAAACGGGTCTGATGGAAACAGTTTATTGTCATGTCTGTGAGACAGGGAGTTTGGGAAGCGCAGCTTTTCCATTCAGATCATTCACTACTTGGATGTTTCTCCTTTGTTCTCGTCTGCAGTACCTGTCTTACTGTATGGGCCTTTGTCCACGGGCATACAGCGACGATGAGCTGCTGTTGCTGCTAACTATGGTGGGAAAGGTGGGCCTGGACTCACGGCTCATCCTGCAGTCCTGTGTGGAACTGTACCCTCTACAGTACACGCTCATCAACAACATCAGGGACTGGGACTCCATGGTCAGTTCATGCATGCCTCGGATTACTTGAAAGTCATGACATTTGTCCAGGCTTGGAAAAGTTTTGGAAAAAACTTGAAATGAATAATATTTTTTCCAATATCTGAATAAGCACCATTACTGTACATGGCATATGTGTGCAAAAAAAGTACTTTAATCAAATTTATTTACACTGTGTGCCCCTGTTATGCTGACCATCAGACAAAACTTTTAAAATGTGTAAAACAAAACATTGAATACATGTTTGGAGTTTAGTTTTTAGGTAGAATTTGCTTTAAATCATTTAATTTTGGCAGCAGAGGTGTGTAAAATGATAATGTGATAAGATCATATATTATCATAATACAATTCCACAGCAAATGATATTGAATTATCACTAATTCCTGCATACAGATGTACTTGGGGTTTATTAAGGTTAATTTATTTAATGTACTTTTTATGCATACACAGAAATCACAGAATGTTTGGTCACTAAAACTGGCATTAAGGCTTGTAAAAGTTGTGAAAATCCACTGACCAAAAAGTTTGTTATCCTTTTATCCATAATGTCCTTAATAATTGTTTTACTTATTTAACTAAAATGTTCCCAGCTGCCCAGAATCTGTCAGGCGTTTACCGATCTGACAGACCACCACCACAACATGTGCCTACTAGTTCAGCTGCTGCCTGACAACACACGTGGAAAGTAAGTCTTTATTTATTTATATAAAGTAATATATATAATATATATCAATATTTGATTTTATTATATTGCATATTAAAAAGTATTCACTTTTTATGTTGTTTTTTTTATAGGCAACTGCGTCGACATCTGAGCCTGTCCATGATTTCTAAACTTTTGGATGGAAATTGTACTTACCGACCTACAGAAAATGAGTTCCAGGTAATCTGTTTTAGTGTGTAACCTAAAGCTATACAGTTCCCTTTAGATCCCAGCAGTTCAAGTATGTACACGTAGGACTATCACAGTGTAAGAAACATCCTCAGTAATCTGTAGTCCTCCCTATCTTGTTCTCTGCCATGCTTAGCTCTCTGAACTGAGGCCTTACCTGCCCCGAATGCAACCCTCCGCCCTTCTCCGAGACATGCAGTGCTCCTCCAGCAGGAAAGATAGAGAAGAAGACATGGCCGCCCTCGACCAACAGGTGAACATAGGTCTCACGCAACCTAAAATTAATTTTAGATTTTTATTGTCTTGTTTTTTGTTTTTTTTTTTAATTTTCTTAGTGAAATCATCTTATAATCACAGAATTTAAACCGAATGTTATTGTGAATGCACGAAACATGCAAATCTTTCTGATGTAGGTTTCTTTCCATTTCTCCTGTGTCTCAGTCCTACTACCTCTGCTATAGTCTTCTGACGTTGACAAATGAAGCTTCAAATTTTCAGTTCTTCCCAGCTCATCAAAAGGTATGGCTTAAATTATTTCCATTTTTTTCTGGTCTCAAGTGTTGGGCCACTGGTTATTAATCAGCTGATTTATTATGCAGGTTTTTAATGTCTGAGGATGGTGATAATATTTTTTTTCCTGCAAGAGGTGTGTGTTGATGTTGCGTTGCCTTTTCCTTCTGGCTCTCAGAAGCAGCTGCTGTTTCTCTGCTCCGAGCTGGAAACGCACGTCAAGTGTGACATCAGAGAGAGTGAGAAATGTCTTTACCGCAGCAAGGTGAGTTTTATTTCAAAAATAACTTCACGCCTTTGTGTCCATCGGTGTATTGTTACATTCAGATCCTCATACAGTGTGACATTTTTCTACATTTTGTACAATGTATTTAAAATGTTGTGCAGCCTTGACAGAGGTATGTGCTTTCTGAATGCTTTCGAGTTTAAACTTCAACTTTGTTATTATCCCGAAGGAATCTGGTTTGCAGTGAGGTGTCAGGGAAAATAAACAGCAAAAATCTACAGTCAAAAACCCTAAAGCAGTATAAAATAATTAAATATGAGGAATATTGTTAATATGTCAATAAAAACAGGAAGTGCCAACTACAGTGAACTTCTTGGTAAGGTAAAGCTCTGTATCTATTTATATTAACCGATATTGCCTTGTAGTCGCTACAGGGATAAGAGGGCGTCTAGTCAACGTAAGAATGGGAGAAATAATACAACCCTGGGGAGAGTCTTTGGATGAATACTATTGATCAAACACTGTCCAATCTAATAATTTACAATTAGAAAAAAAAAATCAACTATGGCTGTGTTAAATGCTGATGAAAAGTCAATGAATTTGACCTTAACGTTGCTTTCAGTGGCTTCCAAATGCTGAAGTAAAAGGCACAAGTATGTGAATGTGTCATCCTCAACACCTCTAACTGACTGGTAAACAAGTTTAAGTGGACCTACCTGATGTTCCACCTTTCTCAGTATCTCTTGTTTGACCAGTTTTCAGTTACCAAATAGCCAGAGGTCATTCAGGTTAAAAACCTTTCTAACACTGATGACTGCAGTATCTCGCAAATTCATACCAAAACAAATTTATGCAAGTTTTCATTTTTATCACAGAAATTGTTAAATCTCAAGTAAAAACTGTTTGTTATTCAGTCACTGCTCATGAGGGGTAACACCATGCAGAAAGACTATAATGCACTGTATAGATGTGTCATGAAATTCATGCTGCTCCATCCAGACTTTAAGACATAACTAATACATTTTGCACAAATATTTCTTCTAAGGCTGTCAGTCAATTCAAATATTTAATTGCGATTAACCACACATATTTTATCTGTTCAAAATGTACTTTAATAGAAGATTTGTCAAGTATTTAATACTCTCATCAACATGGGAGTTGGCAAATATGCTGCTTTATTCAAGTGTATGTATATATTTTTTATTGCTGAAAATAAAGAAAAATAGCCCAAAGTGGCTTCTTTAAACTCCTTGTTTTCTTTTGTTCGACAAAACCCAAAGATAATCAGTTTACTATAATGAAAGACCAGTAAATATCCACACTTGAGGAGCTGGAAGCAGTGGAGTTGTGGTGTTTTTTCTTAAATAATGACTTAAACGGTTTGTTGATTATCATTGTGGTTGATGTACCAATCAATCATTGATGTCTTGGTTTCAAGATGCAGTCATTAAAATCAGGGTGTGCTGTCTAAAAGCAGTGTGTTTGAAGTCTACCGTCCTCCTCTCCCTCCAGGTAAAGGACCTGGTGGCCCGGATCTACACCAAATGGCAAATGCTCCTTCAGAGGACCAGGCCTCTCCATGTACAGTAGTCACATTCATCCTCTTATATGAATATTTTATTTACACAGTGTTTTCCTCTTTAACAGATAAAAGCAATAGCTAGTTAAAATAAACTCAGTTTAAGAGTCTTCCAGTAATGTCAAAACATTGTATGATTCTGATTTTACAATTCTATATTTTCCTCCTGCAGGGCAAGTTGTACGATTATTGGCAGCCTTTGCCGGTGGACACATTGCCAAGCAGCCAAGAAGAGCAGGAGATAGACAGCAGAGAATACAGAGAGGGGCCTGTGACGGAGGATGAAGAAGAAGAAACAGATCAAGATGCTCTAATGATTGCTGAGGATGAGGAGAAGGAAGAGGGAGACGAGACAATGGAGGACATCAACAAGACGGAGGACGACATGAAGCCAGAAGAAATGAAGGGAGACGGTTCAATCGACGACACACAGGAAATGGAGGATTCACCAAAACCCGTTGACGGGGAGTTGAAGCAAGTACAAGAACACAAGCAAGTAGAAGCTGAAAACATAGCGCACCCTGAGGTGGAGACTCAAAATCTGGTTGACACAAGAGAAACTTCTCATCACAACTAGGTAGTAGCGTGTGATTTAGTTTCAGAGATTTTAATTTATCAGCACTTGCCTTAATGTCAATCTCAATTTGCACTACTCTCTATCCCTAACTAAGTTTCATCGTCAATATAAATACTAATTGCATATTTATGAATAAAATAATTTTAAGAGAGATCACAAAGTTCATGATTTTGGTTAGCGTTGTACAAGAAATAGCATTGTTTTATTTTATGTCTTTTTTTAATAACTTGTGTTAAAATCGTATATAAATGACATCTGGTTGTGCTTCTTTTCACTTCAGTTGTGTGCAGTGTGTTTAAAAAAAAATGTGGGTATGTATGTTTTACATATACATTGCTGCAGTTGAGTGCCCACAACTACCTGTGTTTGATTGGAGGGACATTTTCACATCCTTGTTGTTGTCCAGCTATGTTCATTTGTTAAATTTAAGTGATGTTTTGCTTAAGTCAGTCTGAGTAACTGAAATATGTACAATGTCCAACCAGCCTCAAATAGAAATGTGACTATGCAACATGCTCACTCTAAGTTATTGGCTTAGAAACATCAGCCTGTTATGAGGTTTTTCAGCCGTTATTGTGTCAATACCTACAGTAGTTATAAAATGGCAGAACTGCCTTTTTCACAGCAGACTTGTCATAGTAGGAAACGCTAAGATGTTACCGATTAACATTAACGATGGTTCTGTCTATTCAAATGTCCTGGTAATTTGTGACAGTGAGACTGAAACGGAAATGGAATTCAACCATAATTAATTTATTTTTACACCTGTGCTTTTCTTACTGTGGCATGTCAAAATGTACCTGAAAAAGGTCTGTTAAATTAACTTTGTAAATAATTTCCAGACACATTATACTATTTGTTGATTTATTGTTATAACTTCAGTTGTGTTAAAAGCGAGCATTTTGTTAAATTCCTCTTTGTTGGAAAATATTTTTTTATTGATATACTTTTTTTTATAGCTGTTGCCAAATAAAGAAAATAAACTTTGTTCACGTTAAAATTCTTTGTTGCCTTTATAAAATGTCAGGAACAATGTAGCCTACTCCCGCCGATATTAGCAATATTAATATATTCATAACAAGTATGTAATAAGTAATATAGATCCGTAATCATAGAAATAAGTCAAATACTTGTCCCCAGAATTTGTCCCTGATTGATTTCAAAGTGATGATTGTGTAGTCCTACTGAGGGAAAGCACTGATGGACACATGTAGACACACTCCTGACATTACTGTGGTCTGAATACCCATATTCACAAGTGCTCCTGTTCTGCCATCAGTCATTGTGCTACATCTGAGCACTCCTGTTTGCTATAAACCAATGAGCTGAACTAGATTAGCCACTTTATTAAACTGTATCAAGTGCCACTGTGGTTTTAGTAGGCGTGTGTTCATATTTGTCTTCTTGTATCTGATGCAAGCAGATGGCGAATACAAAGAAGAATGTTGAGAACCAACTGCATTATTCACATGTAGAGTATCTGATTTATCTCTGTGTTCGTTTTGTAAATTACAAAGTATGAGTCAAATCTCAGCAGGCGCAGTCAGTTTTGCCAAATAATGAATTCACATATTAAGTTTCTTTTCAGGCACTTTGAGATCAAACCAGCAGATATAAAGACAATATCATATACTTTCGTAGGCCTAATATACGGAGGACAGAGGGTACAAAAATAAAATAAAATAAATAAATGACTTGATAGATAGATAAATATGCCATTAAATGAACCAAAATAATAGTAAAAAATAAATGTAGGCATTATTAATAAATGATAGAATGTGAAGAAAAAACAGACATTTCTGTTTTATTTGCTTCTTTATTATTATTATTATCTTTGTGTTAATTCCCCCAACTATCTACTCTTAATTTAGCCTTTAATTAATTTATTTGCAATTTTGTATTTATTTTTCATTTATTTAAAAATATTGTATTATTTAGTATTATATGTATGTATTCATTATTAAATTCTTTGAATTTATTTATGTATTTATTAATTTATGCACGATTTTCTCTTTGCGTTTCCCCCCTATGTATAGGTGTAGGGTGTTTATTGATGTATTGTTTTATTGAACGCCTGAGGGTTAACTTAGTGATGCAAATCCACAACTTTGGATGACGTTACAGAAACCACGTTTAAACCACATAAAGAGCTCAGTGTTTAAATGATTGATTTAAAACGGGTCTTCGTTAGGCTAAGACAGCGTGATAGTCAGAGGTATGTTTGACTTTGAGATAACAAACAGCGAGCCGTTAGCTTTAGCTTTGCCTCGGTTAGTTCCAGTCCGCCCCACTTTCAATGGGTTGCTAGGCGACGATAGTCAGGTGACTGTCTGCAGATAGAACATGGCTGACCTGTCAGAAGACCAATGAGGGAAAGGCCAAATTTAGCATAATCGATCATATTTTTTTACGTCGTTTCTGACCACAGTTGACCGTCGTGGGCTGCAGTTGACCAGAAGTATTCACGGTAAGCACGGGAGCGCTCAAATTTAAGGGGGTTATATTACTATTCTGTGTTTGAGCAGCTGCAGCTAACGTTGGTGTTGGCTAGCTAAGTTGAGCTAGCTGCTAGCCAAACAGTCCCCGCTTTCTTTGCCAGGAGTCTTATTTGAATGTGAAAGCTAGTTGGGGGAAATAACATTTGGGCAACTCTACATGGACGCAACATGTCGTCTTCCGCAAATATGTATGTTATCGCATTGCCAAAGCCTACGCTACTCTGTTGGTATCGGAAGTGTGGCTGTTAAACTACGTTACATCAGTTAAAGGACAGATACCGTAACAGGTTAATGTGTAATTTATCGTGTGGTATTTCAGTGACTCTTTAAATCAGAGTCGATACTTACACACACAGAAACAGTCCTCTCATCAGCAGGAAACCAGAACACTGAATTTACTGTGCCATCAGTTACTTTTTGGACTTGATCTACTAACATTGAATCTGACTCTGGACTCATGAAGAGCACGAACAATTTACATCTAAAAACATTGGGATGAATGATTTTTGTGCATGGTTTATTTTTACAGAGGGGAGGTTTTAAACCTTTGACCAGAGGGCAGCACTTCATGCGGTTTTTTTTCAGTTGGTGGGAGGCATTATGTATGATTTATTCGGCCTCTCTGTGGAGGAATGCCACATGTATTGTCATCTATTGTTATTTTAGAGCTAAATACAGCAATATGAGCTGAGAAAATTGAGATTTGGAATACTTTCAATGTAGGTTTTGTTTTTTAACTGATGCAGTATTTTGCTATTTGCACCATGTGTCCTGGAGGAACTTAATGAAAGGCATCTACAAGAAATAGTTTGTATATCCCATTGATAGTTTCCTACGAGTTGCTCCAAATTTTTAATTGTCTGTGGAGCAGCTACAGTTTATGGTTTGAGCTTTGGCAAGACTGCCACAAATTTGCAGAAGACAGCTCGTTGTTGCAGCCATTTAAAGTTTATCTAATGTTATTTCCTTCAACAAGCTTTTACATTATAACAGGATCTCTCTGTTTACATCAAGCAGAGACTGGTTCAGATTTTAGAGCTGTGTATTGGCAAGAATCTTGCGATATGATACGTAGCATGATACAGGGGTAATGATTCAATATATTGCAATATATTACAACACTGTAAGCAAGGCAATATATTGAGATTTTTAAAATTTAATTTTAGGATATCTGTTTAAGTATAAAGAGCACACCAGAAATATACCATTTTTAGAACAGGCAAAAATAACAAATTTATACTGCGTGCAAAAAAACGGCATTGTTTTTGCCCCAAACTGCATGTGAGGGGGTGGTACCACTGGTTTCCGACTGCAATCGTCAAATTTTTAAGAGGTTCATTAAAAATCAATACAGTGTTTCAAATTCAGAGAATCAGCACAGTATCACAACACATAATATGGTGATACTTGTGTATCAATATTTTCTGACACCCCTATCAAATGTACAAATTAAAACAGGTATGTGAGCTGCATTATTATGCAAGAATAATATTTTGCTTTTAACCTGGGTTTTCCCTTAATGGTTTATTAGTGACAGGTGTTTAAAAGCCCTTCTGAATTATTAACTGATCTGACTGCAGATGAGCGGGTTGCCGGAGGGAATAGCAAATGGCCCGAGCAGGAGTGAACACTTAGAGCAAGACGCTCAGATTTGGGAGAGACCCTGGACTCTTGAAGAGATGCGGCAGAGCAGTGCCAACTGGTCCTTGGCAGCTGACTCGGGGGTAAGTCACAAACCTTGTCCCCAGCTTAGAATTAGGCCAAGTAATTCATCATCATCTTTACTCAAATAGTCAGAAAAACGCTGCAGAAATCTGAGTATGGGCGGGGATTGTGAAATGCGTTCTACTTTGATGTAATGATGGAAACTCTGCAACTGCTGCTGTCTTCATAACCATTTTTTTCTCCACAGCTTTTCCTCTTCCTCCAAGACTTCTCCCAGAGAATGCTGTCAAAGACGCACGATATTGAAAAGCAGTTGGACAGTCTGATCCGTGACACCAAGGCCACAGACAGCTGCTTGCACTCTGTCTTTAACGACTTTCTCATGCTTTCCAATACACAGTTTATAGAAAATGTAATGTATATAATGATGTTTTTATTCTATTTCAGTTTGTTATACTATAACCGTAGCAGTTCACTTGTTTGTGTATTTTTGGAACTAAAATATTGCAGTTTACATGATTAAATCTATCTGGTAGTATAAAAGATATTTTTACTTTGTGTCCTGTCACAGAGAGTGTATGATGAAGAGGTAGAAGAGGCTATTCCTAAGACTGATGCTTCGGAGAAGCAGCCCGAGCAGGTATAAAGAATTCCAACAACATTGAACCAACACATTATCTACAAATCTTGTATCGCCCTGTCAAAGTCTTTTTTGTTTCCCCTAAAGGAGAAAACTAGAGAGCAGAAAGAGGCAGAGTTGATCCCTAAGATGCAGGAAGCTGTAAACCATGGCCTGAGAGTGCTGGAGTCAGCCTTTGAGCATCTGGACATCAAAGCGGGAAACTCTGATTCAGAGGACGAAGAGGTCACAGACCGAGTGGAGGCCATTCTGGAGCCCAAGGTGTGCTCTTAATCTCAAAGCAGTAGTTTAGGATTACTGCAGAAATGCATGTGATAACACATCTTTACATGAATGTACTGTGTGTCTGTTTTTGTCATTGTCTTTTAGGATCTTTATGTAGACAGGCCACTTCCATATCTGATTGGTTCCCAGGCCTTCATGGAACAGGAGGACGTTGGACTTGGGGACCTCTCAAGTGATGGTAATATACTCTTGGCAGCTTCTCCGGTGCTCCAGCATTATACTGCTTATTTCCTGTCAAATGTTTGTATGATTCTCTTTCCAGAAATGTCAGTTGACAGTGACCCAGACAGTGTAATTGAGAGCGAAGATGGCAAAGAAGCAGTTGTAAGACTTTTTCCCCCCTTTTCTTTCACAGTATTTTTCAAGGTTTTAAATTTTGCATCTTGCACAGGAAAGTGAAACCTTTTTTTGATATATTTATTATTTATTTATTTAATAGCATTCAGATGATGACTTTAATCAGGAGGAGGATGAAGGTCACAATAATATTAGGAAGGTAAGCTTGGCTGCCTCCCTGCTAAAACACATTAAAGATTTAAACTGAACAACTTTATAATTTTGGGTTTCTCCTCCCACACTCACCTAGAAGTCATCCATGTTGAGTTATGAGGACGATGAAGAGGAGGAGGATGAGGATTCTGACATATTCGGAGAATCAGACAGGGACGATGACGACAACGACGCAAAGGTACGCCTGTTAGAACTTTGCAGGAGTACTAGGTGATATCCTTTGTGAATGGGTTATTTGAAATTTCAGTGTGAAATCATTCAGTTTGGATCTACAGCAACCAGGGGTCTGGAGGCCCCCAGGCGTCCTTGAGGGAGTTCCAGGGGGTCTCCAGAAATAAGGGGAGTAGTTAATTTTCACATCTCACTATAGTAATGAGCCCAATCTGAGTAAGAGTCATGAGTGCCTATTCCGATGAAAGGTTTCACTTCCTCCACTATATCGTCAACTGAAGAACTCCGGTCTCAATCGTTAATCAATCTAACAATCAAAATCTGAAGCACTGACCCACAGTACCTCAGGGACATTGTTAATCTTGTCGTTCTAATGTCAAATTCAGAACACAGGCCCGTCGTCTTTTGCTGATGAGCTGGCAGCCCGAATCAAAGGCGAACCAGTTAACAAACCAGAAGGAGATCGTGCATGTAAGTCATTATCATTATCAACCAACTGGTAGTATATCATCTCACTTTTGTTACTCCCACTTTTGACATTTAATTTAAGGAAACCATTGCACCATAGTTTATATTTGAGACTTAAGTAATGACATCACTGCATGTGCATGCTCATGGCTTTTGTGTTTCTACCATGTCATGTTTTGGAAGCATTGACATCTAAGAAGAAAAGTAAAAGCAGGAAAGAACCGAAGCCTGCAAAGCCACAGGGTAGGACGTCCATTCATCATCTCTTGTTTAATTTTGCATTAGTTATTTCCACAGCAGGCCCATTGTTCCCAGTATGCTCCTCAATACTCTTTATGTACATTGTAACAGCAGCTGATGAGGACAGTGATGACATGTTTAAGCCCCCGAAGATGGACGACGATGACTTCTCCCCATTTGGGGGGAAAAGTGGTCTCTTCAGTGGAGGGAGAGGCCTGTTTGACGATGACGATGAGGTATATGAATCTGAATGGTTTTAAGAGCTCCCTCTTTTTCAGCCCCACAAACTGTGGACTTCAGCCAGGATTTGATTTGTGTTGCATTGCATTATGTCATTCAGGGTGATCTTTTCTCTGAGGCACCCAAACCTCCCATGTCCGAAGAGAAAAAGGTGCTGAATGAAAGCATGAAAAGCACAGCTCAAATTGCAGGTAAGACAGACTCTCTGGACAAATATGTGCAGATCTGTGGATTAGATGGGTACAAATATATAGAAAAACACTTGGACCAGCAGATTGACACGTAACTTTTATTTTCCATTCAAGAATCTGACAAAAATGGAAAGAAGATTCCAGCGGGTGCCATTTCAATATTCCCAGGTAGTGGCATTTACATGTATGACAGGTAAAATCAAGTCTGCTTCATCTCTCTCGACCAAACCAAATCACTTTCTCTCTACAGATAACAGCCTGTTCAGTTCAGGGAATGACTCTGATTCAGTGGAGAGCAAGGAGAATGGGACTCCAGCTCCGAAGACCAATGCTGCCTCCAAACAGGTTCCTACAATAGCTGCTGTTGGTGGAGGAGGAGGTGGGCTGTTTGATGATGAGGATGAGGATGATGACTTCTTTGGTGGTAAAAGTCTGAAAAAGCCTGACTCTGGTAAGTGTGTGAGAATGAACACTTCAGTGCTACAGTCCAGGTTCAGGTGGGATCCTCGCCCTCACACCGCTGTGTTGGTTGTGTTTCTTTTGTTTTTCAGCTGGACAGAAGAAGCCCCAGAAAGCTATTGACCTTTTCGATGAAGACGATGAGGATGGTGACATATTCAGTGAGAAGTACGGTGGGCCAACTCCAGCCCAGAGCAAGAAGGAGGTAGTGGAAGAGCAGATTAAACAAGCGGAGAAAAAGGTAAAGTGTTGCAGTGCAGTTGAACATGACAGTAATGATAGTTGAATGAACTGGTCTGGTATTTCTACAGTCTGTTTTTGTGGCCCGTAGAAGAGTTCCTATGTTGATGATTCCTTGTTATGTTTAGATGCCAGCAGGCGCCATCTCTCTCTTTGGACCCGGGACTCAGAGCTTGCTTAATGAGGGCCTGAAAAAGCGTCAGCAGTCTACTAGCGAGGAGTCTGAGAAATCCGAGGAGGTCTGAATAGATCATTGTCTAAGAATATACTCCTGGCAAAATCTAATTTGCTTTTGTTTTCACACACAAAATGCTGCTTTTTTTACCAAAAGGTTTTGCGCTGCCCCCTGATACAACATCAACTGATTGAAGACCACAGTGTGTTTTCATTTTTATCTACAGTTATACCAGTTTATTGTAACTCTATGTTCACTTTTTGTTTTGAGGTCATGCCCACTCCTACATTGACTCACAGGCTCATTTATCAGACATGAATGCCATTAAATGAACCGACCTGGTTGCAGTCAGGATATTGATGTTTGCTCAGGGGGCCATGTTGGAGTGCAGTCTGAGAAAAGGCCAGTTTTGATTTAGTTTAGAGGGCACTGCTGGCCTTTACTCCTGTTGATACAGTTCACTTCTATTTGCTCGGTACCAGAATTTTCTGTCAATACTAAAACCTCATACTTTCAATAGGGAAGTTAGAATTTAATAATCATTTCATCTTCATGTTGTGCATTTCAGAACGGGCCGGCTCCAGATGCTGCGAAGGCTGCTGTCAAGCAGACTCAGAAACCCCAGACCAGAAGCCTCTTCTCTGATGATGAAGACACACAGGTAAGGCTCCAAACATCTCTGGGGAAAAATTATAACAGTAATAATAGTTTTTTATTACACTATATATGTATATTTGCCTTCCATAGGCATCTCCGCCTATCCCTAAGAGCCAGTCTAAGCCTGAACCTACAAGCCAGGGAAAAACCAGCACGGCCCCTTTGTCATTATTTGATGATGAGGAAGAAGAGGTGAGAATAATATACTAATATTTTACACATTGAGACAAAACTGAATTAGATTGTTTTTGCTGTGTGTATGTTACTATAATCTGGTTCTTCATCTTGCAGGATCTGTTTGCATCTGCAGCAAAGTCTAAAGCGAAACCCAGTCAAGCTAAAGCCTCCACGCCGCAACCCAGTAAAGCTTTGTCCAGCTCCCTCTTCAGTGATGATGAGGTATGAGATTACAAAAAGTCGCATTTTATTGCTTTATGCAAATAGGGTGTACAGTATAGCACATGACTTTGCTGAATATTTGAATGACAGGACCAGTGGATGACTTCTAAAAGTAGTGTGGGGACGCCAGAGGTCAAGACAGCAGGGATGAAGCCCAGCGTCAGTGCCCCCTCCAGTCTCCCCAGTGCCAAAATGTCTCACAAAAGCAGCCTCTTTGATAATGATGATGACGATGATGACCTGTTTACTCCAACACCAGCATCAAGGTGTGTACACTTGTAACGAGGAATAGTTCAAAAACATGTCTGCTCACTTTCATCATATGTTATAGAAGTTCACTTTTTAAAGAAAATGTTGTATTGCTAGGAAGTCTTACCTATCCTGTCGTTCTATCATTCTTCATATAGTCAGACGAAGCCTCAAAGAGTTGCTCTCTTGTTCGAAGATGAGGGTGATGATGAAGATAAAGGATCCCTCTTTGGCATCAAACCTACTGTCAACACAAACACTGCAGCCCCAACTGCTAAAGTGAGTGCACTGATTCATTTTTTTATTTGTAATAAAAAACAAACTTGCTTTGACGGTTGCCTCCAGTGGGCTTTATAAAGGTTTAATAAGCTCAAAGGGTGAAAGAGGACTGTTTAGATCCTTCAATTACACAGAAAAATCAAGTGTGCTCTGAGTCTGCCCACAGCGTGGTATTTAAACAGCCTCTGTAATTGTTGATTTTTAACATCATGTCATTTGCATTAAATCCCCCATTAAATTCTTTAATACCTGTGTTCTTCAGACACCTACTGCAGCCTCTCAGTCGTCCCCACTGTTAGAGAAAACAGAGGACATTGTCGCTTCTAGGACAGCAGCAGAGGACAAGCCTTCAGAGCAGGAAAAGCCAGCAGCAAAGACTCCTGAGCCGCACCAGTCAGCGCCCTCGCCAGAGATCAGCGAAAGCAAAAAGAAGCCTGCCGGAGCAGTCAGTCTTTTTGGAGGCATCGACATCTTTGCCAACAAGCAGACAAAGAGCCCGTTGGATGAAGTTGACAACAGTGACAGTTTCCTCTCTGAGGTCAGCCCACCACCAAATGTCAAGAAGGAGGAGAAGAACGAGGAGAAAGTCAAAACAAACACTGTTAGTCTATTTGACGACGAAGAGGAAGACGAATCAGATTGGAATGACCCGATATTCACACCCAGTAAACCTGCAGCTACCGACACGCTAAAGGTTTGTATGATGTACAGTAAGAGGGGTATGTACAAATGATTTAGTTGCATTGGTATGCTGTTTCCCCTGCAGTCAAGGTATTAAAATGTGGGTGTGTATTTTATTTACAGCCTACAGAGGAGCGACCACAAGCAAAGAGCACAGGTGTGTTCCAGGATGAGGAGCTGCTGTTCAGTCATACGCAGCAGAAGGACAACGATCCAGATGTTGACCTGTTTGCCACCTCAGGGAAAGCTGCGGTCAGTATATTAGATCTAAATATATCTGTTTGGAGATCTGGGGCTTCATTACAGAAACTTCCCAAGTCTGAAATCCTATCTTCATTCCTCAATTTAAGATGACATTTAGGACTTTTATTACAGAAACATGTTTCCTAACAGCATTTAGGGGGGAAACCTATCTTATCTCAGGATATGAATTTAGCTATTATAAAACTGTCCTATCTTGGGGATTTTTTAGGGATAGACCCTGTCATCAATTCAAAATAACTGCCCAAAATAGCAGCAGTACTGTTGTTAGGTCTGTATGGCAATGACGGTGAAGATGAAGAATGGCACAACACTGAAATACAATGACTGAAAGGCTGCTCAAACTGTATGATGATGCTTTTAATTTCCCAGACCATGTATTAATGGTTATATATTGATTGCCAGGATGATTACTTTTGAATTTGATTGATGGTGCTACGTCTGACACGATTAGCACCTCCAACTTCTTGTAGCTAAAATTGAACACCCATCTTTTTTTGTCCATGATAACAAGCTAGCAATTGAGAGCCGTACATATTATGGCTTGTCCAGCTTGGGTAGCGTACCAGTAACTTGTAATCAAAGATGCAGGCTTGACAGGACAAGTGCTGATTGAAGCATCAAATGTACAGCTATAGATCTGATTTCTTAAGATATGATAGGAGGTCTGACATGGGATAGGACACAGCCCTGACTTTTGGAATTGCCTCTGTATTTAGGAAGATAGGATCTTTGAAACTTAAGTTAAGATAGGACAAGCATGCTGTCTCTAAATGCAGATGTCTTTTTCTAGATGGTTAGGATACATGACTATGTTTACTTTTCAGAGCTCCAAGCTCAGCTCAGTGAAGCCAGCAGCACAAAGTCTGTTCGCAGATGACGATGAGGATGACCTCTTCAGCTCCATCAAGCCAAAAGCTCCTCCTCCGGTAGCAATTTGATTATTTTCTTGTGATTTTTAGAATTATGCTTGACTCCTGCTTCCTTAACATTGTAAATTACATCAGCTGTCAGCTGTTAAATAGTTATTGAACTGAACCACAAATTTTGTATCCATATCTTTCTATCTCTTTCTCTTTCTATCTATCTCAGAAAGTAGCAGAGAAGCCCAGTAAACCTAATGACAGAGCACCACTAGCAAGTCCAGAGTCTGTATCAGAGATTCAGGTGAGTCTACTGTAAGCTTCAATAATATCATGGACAGTATTGTACCTTTTGAGCCATAAACACACATACTTGTGTGCCCATGCGGTTTCGATTTAGGGTTTATTTTTGCTCGTATTTGAATATATATACTTTCTGACATGCTGTGATAGACACATGGTGTTGTTTTACACAAGTGCTGAACCTGCTATAATCTGACCACACAGAAACCTGCACCAAGCCCTGTAAAACCTAAAGATTCCTCATCAAGGATTGGGAAGCTTCAAGTAATATTTTTGTTTTTATTGAATCAAAAGTCTTCATTCCTGACATTTCACTCTGATCCCTCCTGAGGAAAGACTTTTCTATTCCCTCTCGCTCGTTGTCTTTTGTCTGGGCTTTTTTCATATTCCAGCTTGGCTACGATACAGCAGCATGACTATCAAGATGAAGATAATTGTCCCTTTTGATTTAATTTTGCTAAACTGGAAGAATTTGCTTGCGCTTTCTTTCAGTTTCACAAGATGTTGTTGCATCTTGCTCTTGCCTCATTTTCATCCACAGTATTTATTTCATTTTCTTCTGAATGATCTGCTGCTTGGAAACACTGGCAAACTTCATGACAGGAGAGTAGTTGTGTGTAGTTAACTGGAAAGTCTGTTTAGTCTTTGTTCAGTATTCAGGGTCTATGGTGTGTTTTTTGCCTTGATAAATTATTCTATTGTTTGGTCTGATCTTGTCATATTCAGGCTAATCTGATGATCAACCCAGCAGCATTGCTCCCTGGTGCTGTCCCCAGTATGCCAGGGGCTGTAAGTGTCCTCCCTGGCATGGCTCCTAGTTCCTCCTCTGGAGTGTCCAGCTCCAGCCTGAGCCCCAGTCCTGTCACAACTCCTGTAGGAGCCCAGGCAGACCATGAGGGAGGAGTGAGCTTTGACTCCCCAGTCCAGGTTACAACACTGCAGAGCGCACACAAGGTGGGTTTATGATCCCTGGACTATTATATCTGTTCTCTACAAGTCTTTTTATTAGTGTGGTGCAGGGACAGCATATATTTATAAGTTGGCATCGCCCTGGTTCCCTCGGATCACTAGGATTTTTCTATAGGGTTTTGGATTATTGCAGAAAATAAGCTCTGTGGCAAACAAACATCTATGATACTTACACATTTTGTTCAGCAAGATAACCCCCACAAGTGAACATCACCTCTTTGAGTTTTGAATCAGAATAAAAAGCTAAAATAAAAATTAAAGCTAAGTAAAAATGCTAACTTAAGTCAGTGCTTTAGGGCTCATTCCTGCACCACTGTATTGCTTTTTTTTTTTTTTTTTTTTGCTTACGTAATGTGATATTTTGAATGCAAATCTTTTGTCATGCAGGGTCGTGCCAAAGGTTCGGTACAACGGAGGCCGCAGTCCAGAGCAGCAAGGCAGCAAGCAGCCCAAAGATCTTTAAAGGATAAAGAAGAGGCCGTGGGTGGGAACGTTCTTGGGCCGAATCCCAGTCTGTCTGATTTAGCCTTACCTCCACCAGACAAATCCAGTCAGATGCATGCCAGTCCCACGCTATCCAACTCGACTGCACCTGCAGCCTCCTCACCTTCTCAATCCTCACTCTCTGAAACCTCCCCCAGACCCTCTGTGCTGACACTACCAGTATCCACAAATGCTAGAAAGAAAGACTCCAGTAAAGGCAGCAGCAGTGCCAAGGTGCTGCCGTCTACTGATGAGGATGACCTTTTTGGCTCGGACAGTCTGTTTGGGGCCACCTCGGTCACTAACACACCCTCCACCAGACAGACTACCAAGACTTCACAACCTCAGGCCAGTAGCGGGGCGGAATTGAAGAAAGACAAAAGCACTCTCCCATCCATTTTTGATGCCAACACTGATGACCTTTTCCAAAAGGTCAAACCAAGGTCAACTACTAAGAAAGCCAAGGTCTCGTCCTTTTTGGAAGAAGATGCTGATGATGATGAAGACATCTTTGGATTGAGCAACAGCTCCACGCCTACATCCACAAGTAGTAAAGAAATCAAGAACAGCAGTAGCTTTTCAAAGCAGGACATCTTCCAGGTACCTTTTATTTTAATGGTTTAATGTTCCCTCATAAGACTATGTTTAATTTCTTTCCTTATGGGCTGAATTTCTATGTTCTTAGGATGAAGTAGCCACTGTGCCTAAAGCTCACAAGAAGCACAAAGAGAAGAGCCTTGATGCCAGCTTGTTCGACGACAACATAGACATTTTTGCTGACTTGACGGACACTTTAAAACCAAAACAGAAGTCCAAGACAAAGGGAGAGACCAAGTCAATATTTGATGATGACATGGGTACGAAACAATAAAATGCATGCACACATCTGATACTGTCTGTCTTGTATTCTACCTTTTTTTTTTTAAATTGCGTATTTAACCAACTATTTTGTCCATCCCTCTGTTCTTTAAAGATGACATCTTCTCACCAAGCACAGTAAAACCAGTCACGAAGGCTCCCCAGAAATCAAAGAAAACCCCACCGTCTCAGGAGACCAGTACAGCGGCAGATTCAAGCAACATATTTGATGATCCACTTAATGCTCTTGGTGGGAACTGAACGTGTTGTGTAGCCAGATTTGTACAAATGTGGATTCATTCTTCTGTCATTTGGATCGCTGAAAGATTGGAGATCAGATACACTGTTGATAGAGTATTTATTCATATGAATTCATATAAATACTGGGGCTTATTTTTGGCAGATGACGACTCAAATGAAAATGATTCCAGTCATCTTCTGACAGCACTTCCAAATCATCTCGGTATCAGATCATATTATGTAACAGCTATTATACAGTGTACTGTTAATCTTTATTATACATAATAGCACTTTATAAGCATACCATATGCTTAGCCTCAAAGCCTGCAGAAATTAATAGTAAATTGTTTTGAGGATGTTTATCCTTTGGCTTTTCCATGTTGAGATTCCATGTCTTTGGGTTTGTGCCATATCATGGTTATGAGAAATCAATATGTTTACTTACTGTCTTAGGCATTTTGACAATGTTTTTATTAATAAGAAATTCATCAATTTCTTAACTTTGGCTGTGAAAAAAAAAAAGGAAATTCATTTTTAATAACTAAAAAGAAACATATTTTATGCTATCTGAAATTAGTGTGATTATTTCCATGTCACTTGTTTTCATGTGCGTTGTGTTTGTCTAGACTTAGATATTGATTAGTGTCTGAGATGAGCAGGAAGCCCATTCCGAAGAGAGAGACCTTTAGATGTGTGATTATTAATACAATTTCACTTTCATTTTTGGATGATTGAAGTTTAGTGTTTTTACTTGAGGTCAGTAGTATTAGAACTGAAGTGTATTAGCATGTAAAGGCTGGCTGCTGGAAGTGCTATAACCCCCGTAGTAGGCAGCAAGCAAAGGTTTCATAAACTATAAATGCCTAACAAATAAGTTCTTGTATTGGTTTGCACCTTTAAAATGGCATTTAAAGCCTTTCCATGGACCTTTTTGCTGCCATGGGGCTACAAATTGGATTTGAAAACAGACCTTTTGAAGGATATATAAATGTATTAACACATTTGTACAGTAAAAGTTTGGATTTCATGTGAACATAGTAGAGAAGGTGTTTGTTTTAAGAGATGTTTTTAATGGTGGATAGCCTATTACGTGTTTTAACATCTATTTTTCATTTCTTCAAAAGATGAAGAAGAAAATCGATTGCTGGCAGCTCAAAGTTTCATACAAACTGATCATTACAAACATAATTTCTACCAATGATGTAACCAAATGTTTTGTTTTTTAAGTCTGTTGTAATTACAGATTATATGGACTGTTGTGGGGGGAAATATGTAGGCCTATTTTTTTTTTTTTTACATTTTGGGTCCCAACTCAGGAGGATGTGAAAGCCTTTGACCTACAGTTTTGACAACAATTGTTGTCCCGCCCATCACCTCACCATCCGTGGTATTAATTGGTCCCTTTGTCTGTCAATCAGGTCACAAAGGTGTTGTTCATCCGCCTCTGACAGGTATGATGGTGTCCATCAACAAGGGGACCACGGCGACCGACAGCGGTCGACAGTCCATGTTCCTCGTGTAGTTTATAGGGTTAAACGTGATGAAATGCTGCTTCGGTTTGGACCCAACGCTACCCTCGACAGCTACTCCGGACTGCAAAGGACTGAAGCCCGTGGTTGTAGCCTAGCATAGCATCCCGCTAGCCGACCACTGAGAAAGGTAATGTTAGCCATTGTTTGAGTTGTTGGCTAACATGGCAACGAAAGCTAACATTAGCAGCGTCGGCTAGACGGGTTGTAGCAGAAGATACTGGTAAGCAGGTTTTGTTATTTAAGATAAATAACGTTAACTAATGATTTAAACTGAATTGTGGAATCCATTAGGTGTAACTGCTGCTTGTGTGAGCATTCTGTGCTAACGTTAGCCGCTGGAATAGGCGACTTCCAACTCCATTCATCTCCGTTGTCAGGCAGCTAGCTAGTAGCTAACGTTGACCTAGTTTATCTCTTCGCCGACCTGGTCCGTGGCTTCTAACGTTACTGTGGTGGTGTGGTTAACCACCGTGGGTTAATGTAAAAGCCAGAGGGAATCTGCAAAATGTTATAGTGTCGCTTGCCAAATGATAGCCTCACAGTTTTCTTCAGATAATGGCCTTTTTTGGCAACACTCAAGTCTCTGAGTGGATGCAGGCCTCGTACGCTAACATTATAGAGGCAACAACCAGAGAGACGGTTCATCTTTAGTGTTGTTCACTTGTGTGTACTGTAATTGTGGGCATGAGAGGTTATTTTAGCTCCTTTCAGACATCAGTAACGTCCCCAGTAAAGTGGAAGATCTGAATTTAAAAGGTCAGTGTGTAATATGTACTCTGGAAAACTGTACAAAACATAATGGGACAAGATAGTTTAAAGCCTATATATCATTTCCATCAGTCACAAACCAGAAAATGTATAATGGCTCCAATGAGAAAAGCTGCAGCATATATTAATTTGTTGTTTCTGCTTTTAAGGGATAGAAAGGCAGGGACACATGTGTCATGGGTTGTGTATTAGATGGTGAATTCAGCTTGTCTTGTCAGGATGGACCAACCTGCCTCTCAGATGTAAGATGCTGGTGAGTCTAGTGACACGAGTTGATCTGTCAAAGGCTGCGGTCAGACACAGGACACTTCATACCACCGATGGGCTTATGTAACACACCTGATCCTCTTGAATTTTGGCCAAGGCCTGAAATGCTGAGCTGAATATTTCATGAGAGACTTGCATGTGTTGGCTGCCGCTGATCCATGCCCTTGTTGCTCCTGAATTCAATACAAAACAGTGTTATTTTTGCAGACAGTTTTTTATTACACATGAGCATGTACTTGTCCATTACCACTGGTCCGTCCAGTTTATGTTACTAACAAAACCTCATCAGGTGCATAACTCAGTTGTTATGTTGTTCATTATGTAAATATTTCCCACAGTTGTTCGGTGTTTCCCACCTAAATAGATTTTCCCCCACCAAAAAAAAAAAATTATGTCTGCACAAAAATGTAATTGAATACATTAAAAGAAATCCGTCAAAATGGTGTATTCATGTGCAATCACAAACCTATGGGAAGCATATACAGTATTTTTAAGATGCTGGATTGCAGGGGCAGGGATTGGTTAAAGGCACTCTGTAAGAATCAGACATTGCTTGTTAACAGTGACACCTGTGGCCGTTGTAAATGATAGTCAGCATCCTGTTGCTCATGATCACGCTTTTACTCACACTACCAACACACACGACTGAATGTGAGCTAAAACCACCGTTTTTATACCGTCATTATATATTTCACATACTTGGCAGTACTGTTAGCTTACAAAACGACGGTGTCTCTGTGAATCGAAGGCCTGATGTTGATCCTGTTATTAACTTTTCCTGCTTCAGCCTCTTGACCGTGGTCAGAATGAACAGGGAAAAGGTCAAATTTTTTAGATTAGGTTACAACCTGTTCACACATTGGCAATTTAAAAAAAATAATAGATATGTGTAAAAAGTTACATGCAGTCCCTTTTAAAATAATCAAACCTTTTAAAAAGTTGTGATAATCATGCAGTGCTTTTGTTTCTACTCACAGCTTGTGGTCCTCCTGCATGATGTTTGACGGTCGCGAGGCTAGTGAGCAGTGCCTGTCCCTCTCTCCTCCATCTTGGGCAAGCCCTCCCATTTAACCACATCCCAGAAGTCTTTCTCCCAACCTGCAAATATGACAGACAGGAAGGAGCCACCCTTCTTTAATGATGACAGCGTGGGAGCTTTTCACTACAAGCTCCCTTTCTATGACACTATGGAGCTCTTCATAGAGACCCTGACAGGGACCTGTTTTGAGCTGCGCGTGTTGCCCTTTGAAGCTGTCATTTCAGTCAAGGCAAAGATCCAGAGGCTGGAAGGTACAAAACACACATGTGTAGTTTGCATGTCTTAGTTAAGGAATCATGTCCATACTTATTAAGTCAGAATATTACACTGATTGAGGCAGCAAGCTGTATCCATTATTTGATAGACTGGGAAGATATGAAGTCATTTATTCATTTATTTAACCATTTTGTATGGTCTGTTCAGCTTACTGACGTATAGCTGCTCTGTCGAGTCAATTTTGCACTACTCTATCGTAAAGATTTTTATTGTTTGTGCTGTTGACTTGGATCGGAGCTGCTTACCATGCAGAATGTAACTTTGTGAAAAAAAAGTAGATGTAAAAAAGAAACTAGAGGTCAACCAATATTTTATTTATTTATTTATTTTAACAGACTCAGGACAGCCAATGGCCTATGCAATATGATGCCGATTTCCCAAATGCTGGTTTTATTTTTTCCTCCATCTGATAAAATACAACAGCTTCATAATAACAATATAAATATACACAGAATTTCTTAACTCAAGTAAACATTTATTGAACAACACTTATGGTCTGTCTCTCCAATCTGCATTTTGTGTCTGCACAATTTCTCTCAGTTAGGACGTTGTTCTTCTCACACACTCTTGCAAAAGTTAGCCCACTGGGTGACATCTACTGAGGTCTGCTGGTTGAATGGCAATTTGACAAAAGGGGCCGTCACACATGTTCTACAGAAACAGCACTGGGCTGCCCACAGATGCACCTGCTTGCTAATCGGCTTAATATGCTCATACATTGGCCAATGCCATTTATGAAAAAATGCCAAATTATCGGCCGACCGATTAATCGGTCTACCTCTAAAAGAAACTGTCAAACTCATGGATATACTCTAAATTTACAGCATCTCTATAAACCATCAGTGTTGAGTAGGGCTGTCAGTTTTTATTTGCAATTCAAAATATTGTGTATTGGTAAAAATGAAATATTCTATCTGCTTTTAATGGTTTGCCTAATGTAAAATTCAGTATATAAGCACCACTGGCTGTGCATTTATTTTCAGAGTGGGTGCTCGGAAAATGTACTGTCACTCTAACCTGTTGCATACATTGCTATTGTTGTTTTCCTTATTTATACAAAATGGAGGAAACTAGTGAGCTGTGCTGAATTACACAGCCAAACCCTCTTAGAAGACATGCAATATTGTGGAAAAAGGTCAGGCTGTTTGCTGACTTTATCAGATGCAGCTGCCTTATAATATTACACATCAAGGTTCATTCTACTGTGTAGTTTAGGATCAGGCTATGTGGTTGTGTTGGCATTCATCTGATTCATTCATTATCCGTTAGTTCTTGTTTATTAATTTATTTTGATCTTGGTTGTCCTCGAAGGTTGCTTTATTTTTTGTAGATCAAGATGACCTTTCATGTCTACATTCTTGTCAGAAAGGCCTCTCTGTGCTGTGTGTGTGAGGAGGTGGGTCAGCCAAGCCAAGTGTGTTTGCAATGGAGAAAACCTCTCTGCAATGAAAGGACCACTGCTCACTCACTAACACTGGCTCACCTCCAGCGCCGGGTCAGCGAGTTCACTCATTGTGGGCACAGAGAGCTTCCTGACTCTGCATACACTCCATCTCATTTCAAGAAGTAGCTCTGGAGAGCCTTTGTATTCATTACTGTCATCCCTCAACTGGAGTCTTATTATTTTGGTCTCATTTGCAATAATATTAAACACGATGTGTAGACATATAGTATAGTAGTCCAAACAGTCTTGTGTATTTGACAGTTTTAGCTGTAAGATAAACATCTTTATGGTGAGGTGACACTGTAGCAACAAGTTTAACATTTTTAGATGAATACTATTTTATTTAACAATGCATCGCTTCTGTGATTTAACCTTTTTCAACAATTACATAGTTCTGTCTTTAGGGGGCAGACATGAATCATCTTTATTGATATATGGCAATGTTGGCAGCATTCACATCTTGCCTGTCTGTCAGATTGGTTAATTTAGTCTATGAAATATGAACAGGTCCTGGTCAACTTTGCTTGTTTTCACTCTCCTTCCCCCTCTCTGACTGTCTGTAAAGGTATCCCTGTTGCCCAGCAACACCTTATCTGGAACAATCTGGAGCTGGATGATGAACACTGTCTACATGACTATGGGTAAATCTATTCCTGTTGACCCTTTTTGTCTTTCAGAGCACTGACACTGGGGCAAAATTGCACAGACTACAAGGCTTGTTAGACCAATTACTAGCAATATTTTTGAAAACAGCCTGTGTACATTTAGAGTCATTTGCATTTGCACTTTAAAAGCTTTCCTGCTGCGGCGGTGACTCAGCCTTAATTCGGTTCAACATATCGCAAATGAGCCAGAGATGTAGAGGCAGATGAGACAAGTGACATACTGGTCATAGTTAGAGAGCTTGCCCCTCCACTCCTGTCAGTTTATGAGATGCAGACCTCCCCCTCCAGTGCTTTTCTGGCTACAGATGGTGGTATTGTTATGAGTGCTTGTCACTTAATTTTCCACATGAACAGCCTCTGGTGAGATCTTTCTAGGCTTGCCTATCACACTGCAGCACGCTTTTGAAGTTTTAGAAGCAGAGGGGTAGAGTAGGCAATGAAACATCTGCTCATCAGAAACAAATGTTCCAGTGTAATTCCCTGTAGTGCACTTAAGTTCATCTGGAAATCATCCTGACGCTTGGAGTGCTGTTTACTTTATATCCAAGCATCTCGCCTCTGCCTCAGAAGGAAAGCATTTAACCCTAAAAGTAAATATACTGCCTACTGTTATTTCCTTCTCTCTCATTTTAATTACGTAGGCTACACTGGGGAAGGGGTTACAATACTCTTCACTTATTCTGCTGTATTGATCATCAGTCTGTTTGTGTTTGCAGTATTGCAGAGGGCTGCACTTTGAAACTGGTCTTAGCTATGAGGGGAGGCCCAATTAACACCAGGAGAGGTAAGAAAAATACCAAAGAACTGTGCATTCCCAAGACATCTGTTGCCCTGACACACCAAGCCAATGGTCAGCCGTTGAACAGTTTGGGGCAGTCGGTGAGCGTCCGTCTGTCTAATTTTTTCAGTGCATCTAGTCTTGCCTGCCCATGTGAGGTTTTTTGGCTGATTCAGCATGTTGAAAATCACTCTGATTGGTCATTCAGTTTAAACAAATCTGTGTATGAGAAGAGAAATAGACATGAGGAAAGCAAGCCAACAACTAAAGTCAAGAGGAAAAACATAGAAGGCTCTTCTCATTTTTCGTCTTCATCTCATCTGATCATTCCAGTACATGGATTTTTTTCAGATTATTTATTGTCACAGAAGCATGAAGGTAAGTGTTGAGTGAGAGTGGTGTGAAATGGCTGACAAATGGCGCTTTGTTTCATATATGCATCATAATAACTTTGTATATAAATCATCCTTGGTCTACCGGTTTCCCTTTTTGAATGACAAACACAAACTGCCGCGACCTGCTGGTGTGGAGAGTTATTTTATCTCACACAGGCGTAAAACGTACGTGCTAACTTACCATCAGCTGTAGTCTTTGACAACGCAACTTGTCAGCCAAAACGAAGGTGACGTGAGGCGTCGCAACAGGCGGCCTTCATTACTGCTAGTTCTCTGATGTTGGGTTGGTGTGTCCCCAGCTTTACATTATAGCAACAGATTATTTTTTTTTTTCAAAGTTAATTCCCTTACACATAAGGATTTTAAATGTATTATTATCCTCTCTCCTCTTTTGTCAGTAACCATGGAGGATCCTATCAAAGAGGTGACTGACCTGATGGAGAGCACAAAGGAGGAGGGGTGGGAGAAAAGCCTGGCCAACAAGCAGGTTACATTTGTGGTCTATCGTGAAAATGACCAGCTAAACTTCTTCCGAGTGGTCGACAGGGGAGATGGCACCCTGACCCCTCTGTCTGAATCTCTGAGGTTGGCATATTGTCATAGTGCTCATTTTGTTTTTATACAATTGTATCCGTCCAAATACTGAACCTGTGCATATAAAAGGAATATGGCCAGGGGTTTGCTCACATTATTATTGCATTAGGTTCTGTGTATTAAGAATGGTGCAAGGAAAAAAGATTCACAAATGAGGAACAAACAGGATAAATGAGTAGAATTATCTAATTATATAGCCAGCATGGAGTTGAGTACTTATCATTGATTATTCAGTGGTAGCTGTGGCAGCTGAGTTCAGTGAGCAGGGCCACCGAGGAGATTGCCAACAGCTTCGTTAAATCACTAATAGGAAGAGCGTTCTTGCCTCTCATATTTTCCAGTGGTGGCTCGGTGTACAATGTGTGTGCAGAGGAGGAGGAGGTCGGAGAGTGTTCTGCAGCTGCACAGCAAAGCCTTGAGAACTCTATCACCATGAACAAGATGAAGCTACTCAAAACCAAGCTGGAGGACATGAACCTCAACAAGAAGGTTGGAAGCTACTGGGATTACAGAAACCTATTAAGATTACACTGCCTGTCAGAGAGTGTGAATGTGGCCTCCACACATTATTTATTTTAACACCATTTCAAAATGTAGACATGCTATGAAAATGGGCATTGTCCTTATTCTGTGAAATCTATTCTTCGAGCAATTTTTTTCATTTGCATACATACTTGTTTAGTTTTTATTAATAAAATAATGAAACCAAATTATGTTGAATATTGCCATCATATAGAATCCTACTTGTCATAATCATAGACCAAAATAGAAGCTTGGAGCCATTTTGCATAATGCAGATGTACTGCACCAAGCAGTAATTTGCATGTGTTTGTTAGAGGGTAGAGCTTTTCATTACATTAGACTATACTGGTCCTTTTAAAGATTTTTAATGCTTATAATTAATTTATACAAGCAGCTCAAGAGATGAGATAACCACTAGGATTTTTATAATTTTACAGACTGGGTAAAATACTGAAAATGTACAGCACGTTTGAGAGGGTAAAATCTGTCTCTGTATCTCTGTCCTCCAGCCCAAAAAGTCGGCAAAGGTAAAACCACGGCCCCCTGTCAGCCCACATCCCTGCAGTGGCTCTCTAGGACCTTCCAGTACACGACACCATCATCGCCTCTTTCGTTCACTCCCCCAGATCAACCAGCCTTGGCAGTCAAATGCACAACTACCTCCGATCGCAGACCATGAATCCATAGACCCGTCCCCGCCCTCTGCTGCTGCAACCTCTACCCACTTTTCTATCCCTAGACAACCCCCTCCCTCTTTCTCCTCACCTTCTTGTTATATGCTTCAGGAAGAGGAGCCCTGGGAGACATGCCCACCATTTGCAAAGATCCGGCCCCCTCCCAAAGTGTCCCGGTTGGACATTGGCAGCACCAGGTTGATGAGGGACTGTGTGTACCCTCAGCTCCCTCCGCTGTGTATCAGGGGTCCACCTGAACCCACCTTTGACCCAGTTGATCCCTCAGGGGAGGCAGTCGGGTTGAGTTTGCTAGAGGAAGCAGCTGGGCTGGTGGTGCCAGCACAGCCCGGTGCTCCATTTGGGGAACTGTTAGATCCTCTGAGTTTGGATGTGTCCACCCAGCCAGAGGGAGGTCACCGGTCCCTCGATGTTGGAGCTCAGCACCAGTTGCCGCTCTCCCCCTCGCCACTCAGTACCTGGACACTTGGGACAAGTGACGCTCTCACCAGCAGAGGTGATAGGACACAGCTCGGCACCCCATTTCATATCAGCCCCCCCTCTCCATTGCCCGTCTCCACCTCACCATCCACTTCAAGCAGACCGCTGCCTCAGGCTTTTGATTCCACTCTCTCCTGTTTACAGCCAAACCTTCAAGCACAA
This sequence comes from Pterois miles, assembly GCA_947000775.1. Lineage (NCBI taxonomy): Eukaryota > Metazoa > Chordata > Actinopteri > Perciformes > Scorpaenidae > Pterois > Pterois miles. The sequence goes on from CAMQGK010000341.1 coordinate 14,954,332, forward strand.
TCCTCAGCACAAGTGAAGCCAGGCAGCACACCCCCCCACCCCTCCACCACCTCATCAACACATCCGCCACGCCTTCGTGGTGTTAAAGTGGAGTCGCCTGGCAAGAGGCCAGAGCTCATCTCCAAGAGGGAAGCAAGAGGCATCACTAAGATGGCCAACCAAGCCTGGAAGGAGCCACTGGGGTCTCTGAACAACTCTGAACTCTTGGCTTCTTTCTCTACAAGGGCTCCAGACAGCAGCAACAGCAGGGACAGCCTTGGAGAGAGTCTGGGGCTCACACTGGCATTGCCCCCTGCTACTGCCTCAGGACCGGGCAGCCTTGGCTCCAGGCTGCCATCCATCCCAACTAACAGGCTCCTTCAGGATGATCTGTTGAGACAAATGTCACCGTTGCACCGAGCAGCAGCCTCTTACATGGTGAGTACGGTGAGGTTTCGGTGTTTGCTGCTCAGATTGGACTTGTGGAATAGTTTTAGTCCTGTCTTTTGTGTATCTGAGAATTTCAGTGTTTTTTTGCATTCACTTAAATTTGAGTAATAGAGACTGCCAATCCACGAAGGTAGCAGGTGCCTAAAAGTAACATAGGAGAGGGTGATGTGAAATACTCTTTGCTATAATTGTCACAGCAATGTCTTGATATGACATTGAATTGTCGAAGATCTCAATCAGGTTCATCACAGTGATTCAGATGACTTAGTTATTTTTTAGTGGACTAAAATAGATCAAAAACTAGTATTTGAGATGTCCTGCCGTGACAAAGATCCAACTGATCAATCATTTAGAGAACTGTCAGCCATGATTTCTTGAGTTTTGCCACCAGATGGGGTGGTAATAGTATCTTCCAGCTGTAGAGCAAAGCACACAATATAATGCTAAAAAGAAAATGCCTACACATTTTATTAAAATGCTGTAGGTGTCTTAAGGCTCAGTTGCTACAATGGTTTCAACTTTCCAGTAAAATTTGATATATCGAAATGCATCATATTTGCAGTATCCCACATAAGCAAAAACCAAAACCGTATCAGTTTTATCAATTTGGGGGCGGCAGTAGCTCAGTCTGTAGGGAGTTGGCTTGGGAACCGGAGGGTCACCGGTTCAAGTCCCGACATGGACCAAAAAACTGAGTGTGAACTGGTAGCTGGAGAGGTGCCAGTTTACCTCTTGGGCACTGCCGAGGTGCCCCTGAGCAAGGCACCAAACCCCCAACTGCTCGGGGCGCTTGTCAGGAGCAGCCCCATCACTCTGACATCTCTCCATTAATGCATGTATGTGTGTTTCAGGTCTGCATGTACCATGTATAAGTTAAAAAAAACAACAACAGAGTGTAAATTGAATTTCCCCACTGTGGGACTAATAAAGGCTGATCTTCTTCTTCTTCTTCTTGTTCGTCTCTTTGAACTGCTGCATAAACTTGAATACCTGTGTATAATTTAAAGTATACACGCCTCACATTTTGATGTATATTTCAGTCCTGGTGATGCTGTTCATGCTTTTTATTACATCATTTTGATTTTTGTCAAGAAATAGCACTGCAATTATTTTATTGATTTGCTCATGTTGCTGTTGTTTTCTCAGGCCACCAACACTCTTGCATCAGCTGGGGGAGTCATGACTTCATTCGGGAGAATAGGTAATCACTTTTATGTTTTCACAAAGTACCAGCAAAGAAAGTGTTGCATTGCGGTGGTGGCATTGGACATCAGTTTAGGTGTGTGCATTGTAGCCAAACGCTTCTGAAACCATGATGCAGTTTTTGAGAGGTGCAGCCGCATACAGAGTGGATGTTGTGTTATGTGAAAGCCTTCAGCGCATGTTGCGTGAGCGCTACAACAAAGCACTGCAAGGGTTTTAAATATTCATTATTGCTACAACTGCAGAAGCAGCACAAACAACAGAAGGCGCCAAGCCTACACACAAGCACACTCACTTATTTATGTCGGCCACTGATATGCTCAGACTATTCACAGAGAATAAGGATAAATATACAACAAGTTGTGAGTCAGGGTACACTCTGTTTTCCTCTGTTACTGGACATGAGGGTTTTTCTTACAGGCTGAGAATTTATTGATGGTGGTCAAACAATTGACTGCAAACAGCATTCAACAAACACGTGTATTACTGCCTTTTTTTCAGTCTCCAATTTCAACTAAATTTTCACAGAGTTGAAATTATTTTGGTATTTGAGTGAGCTTACAAAATCCATTCCATCTATTAGAGACACTAACTATGGTGATTGATGTTCACACCTCCATGAGTCGTTCAAAAGACGGTAATGTAGTCCTCAAAAGTCTAGCAGCTTCTGGTGTTTTTTGTGGGTTGCCTTTACCGGCTTTACACATGTACACTTAAGTGTTTCTCGTGTTCTTCTACGTAGAGTAATGAGAGACACACTCATATTTTCTTCTGTCTGGACTCTGAAGAGGCCATTCAAGGACAGTCTGACTTAAATCCACTCTGTTATTGTCTTGACTGTGTTGTTATGGTTGTTTTGCTGAAGAGTCAACCCTCCTCTGTGAGATTGTGTGTGTGCTCTCTAATATTTACATTTAAGGGTCTGTCTATATTCAACATTATTCATGTTTTCCTCAATCAGGACACATTCCACTTCAGTCTGATCAGAGACATCGTCGTAATAATGATGCTCTACCTCCATGCTTTACTGCAGGGATGTGTTGGCCAGTTGTGGAAATACTGTCATTTGGCATTCAGGGCACCAGACCAGAGAGTCTTTTCACAGTTTTACTTGTTGTTTTAGTGATTTCTATAAAATAAGCAAAAGAAAGGCGATGCATATAAACTCAATCCGGTCATAACAGTCACACAGTATGTAAATGGGGCATTTCTGTATTTTGGTTTTGTTGCTAAGAATGGGTGCTCACTTTGTCACCATTGGGTAATGTGTAGGTAAAATTGGGATGTCCCTAACGGCTCTGCAAAATCTAGTTGGAGACACTTTATTTTGCAGGTCCGTCATTTCCTGATAATTACTCAGAGGTTCCCTGGAAGGAAGTGTATAATCTTTTCCTGATTATAGCAAAAACAGCGACCATGTTCTCTTGAATAGAATTTCCAATTGTGAGGAGTCATTTACTTGGGTTTATTTCAAGGAAATGTTTTCCCTAAAATTATTACAACCTAGTAGTTTTTCAAGGAAACTTCCCTGGAAATTTTAGGAAAGTCCCCAGCTGTAAAAGAAGCCACATTTTGATTGGTTTGCAATGCAGATGTGTTGTTCATTGAAACCCATTGTGCTTCAGGTACGCCAGCTTTTACAAGCATCTCATTGTGCTTCATTATAACTTTGGAAACTTTTCCCCTGTCATCTGTGACTAAACTTCAGTAAAACACAGTCAGTCAGTGGAAATATAAACACTGACAGCAAGTGACACAAACTGAGATGCTTTAACTTACAAAAAAATGTACCTTTGTTTCTCTTGGTGTACCATCTCCCTGCAGTGCTGCTGTGTGCTTATCAGATCCTCCTTATTAAATGAGTCGGATTAGGTTTGGGAGCAAAGAAAACTTGATTATTTGGGACAAACCTTAATTAAAGGTAATCAAATTCAAGTTGGGTCTACTAAATAAGAGAATGTGGAAAATGTGCCTGGGTCTGAATATATTTGAACCCAGTGTATGTCTGTATGGCAGCAGATTAAAGTGCACGAAACAAAGAAAAATCCAATCCCACGCCCAGCTGCTTGACAGCGAGCTTTCTGTACCTTCATCACAGAGCTGTCAGTTTTATCTGTATGTTGCCATATCCCCACGGCTCACAAACCCTGCTGAGCTGCATGCTTCCACAGACACGATTATCACGGGCACAAGCTGACATAAACCTGTGTTTCCTGACTTAGGAAATTAACAGTTTGTTTTCTTACATATTTTCTGAAATTGCAACAGGATAATGGTTCACATGGCAAAGCCTGAAAATGTCCTGAAACCAAATAATTATCTGCACCATTTCAAGAAAGCAGTATCGCGGCTGCATTTACTACTGTTTACATCTACTTTAATGGACTACAATTATTTTAAAATGCACACTTAATCATTATAAACCGAGCTTGAAATTAATTGTCAGAGCACAGAAACCCTACATTAAAGGACATGGATGTGACAGTATGAACACTGTTTTTGAGGGATTATTTTCTCATTTTATTCCTGTGCATATCAGGTACATTAAGCAGACATAATGGATGATATATATAAAAAGCACTCCCCTTGTGCTCAGTGAAATGGTAATACGATAGAAACTTAGACAAAACAAAGTAAAATGCTGAAGACTGGCAGGTTTTTAGAAATTAGCAGTGAGACTTAAAAGCGTATTGCACTCCTGGCTACATTCCAGTGTTTGCTTTCACAGCAGGTGTTTTGCCTTTTGACAGCTGGTGAAAACGGCTGCTTTGACATCATTGCTTGGGTTTGGTAAGAAGTATAACATGCCTGAAAAGTACTGAGAAGTGCAATTTTCCTCCCTTAGCTGACTCTGTGTTGATCTAACCTTTTGTGGCTTCATGATTACTGTGATGGAATCTAGCCTGAGTGAATTTGAAGTCTGTGAAATGTTAAAGAAAGCACAAATTAAAGCAAAAATTGTAAAATGATCCTTAAATTTCCAGTGATGCTTTGTGCAGACATCAGGGGCACTTGAAATGGTATCGTTTACAGAAGAGAGACAAGCTATGTGATTGTACTGTGTGTAGATTAACGCAAAATCAGTTATTCCACACCAGCTCCTGTAAAGTAAATAATAAAGATGTTTCCTCTATTGTCAGGCACTCCAACATGCCTCCTACCTCCAGTCAAGGCTCCTGCAGGCAGCAAGAAGAAGAGCTCAAAGCATTGCTTCCTCTGTGGCAAGAAGACTGGCCTGGCCACCAGCTACGAGTGCAGGTACAAGTGCCTCCAGTATTTTCACCTGCACTCAGTCACCCACTCGCCACCTGACTCTAAATCAAATCTCCCTGTTTGTCATTCTTGTCTTGGAAGCAGTCGTTTTAGTAGAAAGTGGTCTTTTCCTAGTTCATCATTTTGTCTCTCAGCCAATCTCTCCAGTGAAAACGCGTCTCTGTTCGCTGCTTGTTCTGCCACAAGTTATTAGCATTATCAAAGTTACTCCCTACGACATCGATCTGGATCACTTACTACTCTCGGGCCTTGTCCAAGGTGTACACCCTCAATCTGATGCAACAGTGTGTAACGCAGAGCTCCCGGCTGAGTTCAGAAGACTAACTTCACGCTTCTGTGATTAAAGGAGTAATGTAATTTACTCAATATTGGTGCTCATAAATGAAGCAGGTTACAGATAGTAAGTAGCAGAAATAGTGTCGTTCTTTTTACTAATGGACTGACACAAATAGAGATAAATGCACATAAAGGAGGCTTTTACTCTAAGATAACATGGAGTTAGAAAAATGATGTGCTCACACGGCAACAGGCAACAAGTCCTTTTCAATGGAAGCAGATATGAAGCTAAAAACTGAACGACAGCAGTGACGCTGCAAATCAAAGTTGAGCTTGTTTCAGTTGTTTTCGGCGCTCCAATGACATGCTGAAACATCAACCAATCTTATGTTTATGGTTCACCCTGTTCCGTTTCACCACCGTTAGCCAGTTAGCTATTTAACGGCATAACTACATCAACAAGTTTGAGCAGCACTTCAATGGCGACTCGGCAACAGCGTAGCTGGCCACACGTGGCAGTTTTGTTGCTTTTGTCACTCGTAGTGTGAACATAACTTAAGGAGGGAGTATTGTGACTTTCCGTTCACACTCGGCAGAATAACCTAATGATCAAGCAGTTGATATTTGCTGTTGGAGAAACAGGAGGTTTGTAGTTGCTGACTGGGAGGTCAAGGAACATACTGTAAATATATGAAGTAGGGCTGTCAATCGATATGAATATTTAATCGCAATTAATTGTGTGATTGCCCATAGTTAATCACGATTAATCACAAATTGAAATTTTTTTAGCTGTTCAAAAAGTACTTAAAGAGAGATTTGTGAAGTATTTAAGAAAGAAAGAAAGAAAGAAAGATATTCCTTTATTAGTCCCACAGTGGGGAAATTCAGTTTTTCACACACAATTTAACACTCTTATCAACATGGGAGTGAGCAAATATGCTGCTTTATGCAAATGTATGTATATATTTTTCATTGGAAATCAATTAACAAAAAAATGACAGATATTGTCCAGAAACCTTCACAGGTTCTGCATTTAGCATAAAAAATATGCTCAAATCATAACATGGTAAACTGCAGCCCAACAGGCAACAACAGCTGTCAGTGTGTCAGTGTGCTGACTTGACTATGACTTGATCTAAACTGCATGTGATTATCATAAAATGGGTAATGAGTCTGTAAAGGGGAGACTGGTGGGTACCCAGAGAACCCATTTTAAGTTGCATATCTTGAGGTCAGAGGTCAAGGGACCCCTTTGAAAATGGCCATGACAGTTTTTCCACACCAAAATTTAGTGCAAGTTTGGAGCGTTATTGTGACAAACTAGTAAGACGTGACTGGCACCGATGCATTTCTTTGGTTGTTTAGTTTCATAAGATACCAGTTTCTTCACTTCTAGCTTTAAAACTGAGTCCTCTACAACCTAAAAGTCGCAAGTTGCGTTCTGAAAATCTTTACCAAAATATCCATTTTAATTAAATCTTTCAGATGTGGTCACAACTTCTGTGCCACCCATCGCTACGCAGAGACGCATGACTGCACTTATGACTACAAGAGCGCCGGACGGAGATTTCTGCAGGAGACCAACCCTCTCATCAGTGCTCCCAAGCTGCCTAAGATCTAAACCCCACAACCCCCTCGCCTCTCACAGGGACCTGAAGAACTACAGCTTAAACTGACTGAGATTCTGCAAAGTCATTTCTAGCAGAAAGAAGGAACTTATTCACCACTGTGTGCTTTTTTTTTATCAGCCAAGTTTGCTTAAAATTTAAATAAGATGTTCTGTAAAGCCAAGTGTGAACAAACAAGAGTAGACTGAAATTAACTAATTATCACTTCTTGACAATGTGAAGATGTTTTATCCTTTTTATCCGTTACCATGTTCTTTTTCCTTTGTGTAAAAACAAAACAAAAAAAACTGTGCTTGTATGTAGGTAGTTTTTGCTAAATATATCTGCTGCACGTTCAGACATATCTATTTTTATCTCTTTTTTTGTCTGCCTTTTTTTTTTTTTTTTTTTTTAAAGATGGTGACTTTTCATTCGACAAGTCTTCAACAGATGCACTTTAGAACTATCATATTTATACGTTTGACTTACCTGTTGTGGGGGGGAGTACTTAAAATTTCTGTGTTCGTCTTATGAAGTGTTTGTTTTTATCATCCAGATTTTTATATTCTTCCTCTAAATGTCTTTCTTACATGGGCACATACATACCGACATCACTAATGAAATCTTTCCTAAAAGAGAACAGTACACCCACTTATCGATGAAATACTTCATATTTATTAATGAATAGTACTTATTTAAATTCAAGGTTGGTTTTAAAATAGTAAGTATGCAATGTGTGTAGGTGTGAATGTCACTTGTAATGTGTAATCCTATCAAGTAAACTATTAGGATTGGGGGTGGGGTGGGGGGTGCTTTTGGTATTTATGATGTGTCTACAAGTAAGGTGGTTGCCATAAAAAATCTTTTGTAAGTCTTTTTTATTGCTCAGCTGTTGCAAAAACTTTGGATTCTGTTATAGTATCTACAGGGGTTTGGTCTAATAAAGTTTCTTTCCATACATACTGTACATCACTGACTCATGTTTAGATCCAGCATTTGTCTAAATATATTTCCAATTGACTTTTTGTTTTTTACAGAAAGTCCCGCTGTCCTCATTTCCTTGCCGTGTCCTCGAGTCTTGCTGCTTCGCTTCCTCATGATTTGCACATTGAATGTTTGATCTTTCCTGCTGTTCGCCCTTAATAGTTCTGATGTAGCTGTGAAGTACATGAGAAAGTGTTTTTGTTTGTTATCACTGACTAATTCTTGTCACTTAAGTACCCTGTCGTCCTGACGCAGACCCGCGGCTAGTTCCTTAGCAACAAGCGGAAATGATTTCATCCCCCTGTTGAGTATTAGACTTTGATTTCTAGCCCAAGTTAGGACAAAGACACAGTACATTTACATACAACATCTGCCTTCATTAGTGCTGTGTCACCATCTTGAGATGAAGTTGTGACCCTCTTACTGGGCCACTCTGCTCATTTCTATTGAGCGGGTTGTGTGTTAAAGGTAACACAAATTAAAGATGCAATTTGTAAGATTTGGGGGCTTATAACAGTGAGGTTGCAGATTGCAACCAACTGAAAAATAAAGGTGATTTTACACTAAAGAAAACATATTATTATATTCCATTTGTACCAATAGATCCCCCTCAGTGTTACGCATGTCTTTAAACACCCTTGTTATTTGAATATTTTCTTGAGTTTTTCCATTGTTGTGACCAGTGATTGTGTTGAAAGGGGGAGACAGAGGGCACAACGTGCAGCAAAGGGTCCCAGGCTGGATTCGAACCTGAGGCCACTACAGTAAGGACTCAGCATAACGGCACCCCTTTTAGCACCCTTGTTCAAAAAACATCCATGGAAAAAAAAAAAAAAAAGATGGGAATGTCCACAGATAGATTGATCCCACTAGTTTATATTTTCAATGTCTGCATAATAATTCTGTCAAAAAGAGATAATAGAAGAAGAAGAAGAAGATATTCCTTTATTAGTCCCGCTAGGGGAAATTCAATTTTTTCACTCTGTTGACTTATACACACACATGCACAAACAGGACCATATACATGCAACAATTGGAGAGGTGTCAGAGTGAGGGGGCTGCTCCTGACAAGCGCCCAGAGCAGTTGGGGGTTTGGTGCCTTGCTCAGGGGAACCTCGGCAGTGCCCAAGAGGTAAACTGGCACCTCTCCAGCTACCAGTTCACACTCAGTTCTTGGTCCATGTCGGGACTTGAACCGGTGACCCTCCGGTTCCCAAGCCAACTCCCTACAGACTGAACCACTGCCGCCCCCAATATAATATAATATAATATAATATAATATAATATAATATAATATAATATAAGATGAACCGAACCTTTATTAATCCCCGGAGGGAAATTCGGGTGTCATAGCAGCATCGACAACATGCAGATGAATACAGTATAGTAAAAAGTAAAAGAGAAGGTGCAATGAAGAGAATTGACAATAAAATAAATAAGTAACAGTAATAAGTAAAGTGCAGCAGGTGGGTGAGTATTGTATATGCATAGCATATATATATGTAATTATATAATTATATGTAATTATATACATTTGGTCCAGGAATAAATGCGGAGCGGATGATCAGAGTCACATGGGGGTCAAACCTTGGTTATGGAGCCTGATAGCCACCAAAAGAAAGGACTGAGCCAGACGGTTTGTAGTGTGCGGAGGGGGGATCACTGTAAAGTTGCCGTTTTTCTTCATGCTTACATGCAAAATATAAACTGGAGTGTAGATAATGTTGCACTGAGTAAATATGAGAACACAATGTATAATCAGAAACATAAATGTGTTCCCTTTCTTTGCTGGTGAGTCACGGAGTAGAAAGGTTCAACTGAAAAGTGGCAGCGCTCCTCATTATACGCTTTGCTTTCACTTTGGATGCTGTTCCTGTGCAACAGACAAACCCTGACCTGAGTCACGTCTCAATGTTTTTATCTTCACTTTCCTCCTCCGTGGTCTGGCTTTGATCCAGGATAATTGGGCCGTGCAGCATATACAGCTGAAACACTGCTTAGTCTCTCCTGGCAGATAAATGCACCTCAACATGGAGAGGGCCATCTTTTAAAAAAAGAAGTATGCAGGCGTCTTCAGATGAATTTTAGAAAAATAAATCATGCTGATTTTATTACAAACTCCTCAGTGCAGCAGCAAGAAGTACCATGCAAAGTTTATTGTGCAAAGTTTCTGTCAATTTTTTTTACACATTTTGCCATGTGGCCTACTGAAAGCGGTGACTATATACTGCATATTTGAAATATTTTTTTAGAACAAACATTGTAAAAGTAAATTTACGAGACACTGGGAATACTCCAGAGCCTATTGGAGGCCCTCGCCTCCATAGTGCTTGTTAGCAACTTTAACATGCTAACATCTTAAAGTGAGATGGTGAACACGGTGAATGTCACACCTGCTAAACATCAGCATGTCAACATTGTTAGTTAAACACCACTGTACCGAACTACAGCCTCACAGCCGCTAGCATGACTGAATCGTTTTCTTTTGTCCACAAGATTACAGGGCCTTATTTTAGATAATGCTTGCGTCCTCTAACTTTCACTAATTGAGGGTTACATTATGGGTGATCCCTGACAGTGAACTTGGTGCTCAACACAGTTGAATGAGTGAATGAAAGACTGAGTGACCCCGAAATTGTGACTTCTGTGGCTTCTGCACCATGCAGAAAAACACTAAAGACACAAATTTCAGTGCAACTGTACCAAACGCACTGCGACACTTTGCACCAGACCTGCAGAGTCTATTTTTGGCAAAACCATTCTCAACAAAGAGCAACAGGGAAAGTTTTAAACCTTATTTTATCATCTATTATAAACACTAAAAAGCACTAAAATCCAGCGAAAATCACTTGTCTTGTGTCAGTTTTAATTATCTCTGATTATTTAAAGCACAGGTGTCAAACTCATTTTAATTCAGGGGCCACACACAGTCCAGTTTAATGTCCAGTGGGACAGTAAAACCACTGCAGAGTAACCTATAAATAACACCTCCAAATGTCCCCTTCCTGTTAGTGTAAAGAGGTACAAGCACATTTTTAAAATGATCACTTAATTGAAAAATACACCCCAAAACACAAATAAAAGTGCATTTATCTTCAAAATTGGAATTAAGTATTCATTTTGACTTAAAAAGTCATAAATTCAACTTAATATCTCATAACTTTGGCTCACTATATCAAAATTTGGACATTATTTACTTAAAATCTGGATTTAATTCCCATGAAATTTGACAAAATATCTCAGAATCAAGCCAAAATGAAAATCACAGATTTAACATTCAACATACACAGCTTTGAGGCATATCTTTTAAGTTTGACTCCCCAAGTTTAAGTTAAAGGTTTAGTTAAATTAACTCTCTTAATTATGGCTTTCTATGATAACTAATAATAAATTTAACTTAATATCTCATTTTGGCTTTCTGTGTCAAAAGTCTGACTTATTCTAACTTAAGTTTGGACATAATTCACATTGAAAGTCATAAATGTGACAAAGAATTGAGCCTTGAAAAAGTAAAATATCATACTTTTCTGCAGTTTTTACACTTTGCATAGTCGTCCAGTGGGCCGTATTGGACCCTTTGGAGGGACGGCTCTGGTCCTCGAGCCGTATGTTTGACACCCTTGACTTAAAGGGAGAAAAGGAAAGCAGTCAGTGTCCTACTATATAGACGGGAGGGGAAGAAGAGTCCAAGGCTTCAAGGGTCAGTAGCGCCACAGGTTGGTTGCAAACACCACTTGATGGCAGTCTTCTGAGGCGTACCATGAACGAGGCTGGCAACACACTTCAGCCTAAAGGAAACCCAGCTCGGCCTTCCGGCAGCAGCATTTGGAGCTGACCCTGCACACAAGGAGAACACAAGAAGAACGAGAGAGAGCAATATCAGCTGCATGTGACCTAAGTAGACACCAGAGGGGAGGCACAATCGAGCACACCATCCTTCAATCAGCACCTGAATCACAGCAATTCACTCACATCAAACTCCACTATACCCTCACAAGCACACACACACACACACACACACACACACACACACACAAAATCACTCCCACTTGGTGTGAAGGAGAGCTGATATGAAGGTCTACCCAGTTACATTACCTCAAAGTGAACGCTAGTCTCATTCGGGGCACTACTGAGCCCGTGAGACATGTTGCATGAAGTTCTCTGTGACTGTGGAGGAGCTTTGTGGAGTCAAACAAGTGAAGTGACATCAACACCCAGGTATTTCAGCTTGGCGTTGGAATCAACATATTTTTTTTTTTGAACAAAGCTTTCATTACAAAGGGAGGAATGGGGAGGAGTTTTAAAGACATGGGGGTTTACAGGTGTAGGAGGGGGGCATTAATGGAAATGCAGGATCCAGTGCTTTTGAACCTAAAAGTCAGAGTATCTCGGCTCCTGCTGCGTCAAGTTTGACTATTGTTTTCTAAATCTGTGTCTTGTGAGTCACCAAACTTTACGAAAAGTGCAATGCTAAATCAGTCTTTCAAGATTGACATAACATAGTAGCATATATGCATTTGATTTGGTTAACTTCAGCTGTTTCTTCCATATATCAGTCCTCCAGCTGTTCCTGTGCAGTGTGTCACATAACAAACCAAATGCCTTACTTTCTACTTTCTGTTTCAGGATTATTCAGCTTTCCTCTTGCAACTCTGCCAAGTTCTGGGAGTCTATATTTTCCACAGACCAAAACACAATGCAGTTTTTGTTTTTTTCTTCTTCTTCTTCTAAATATGGCTTTTAGAGGACGAAATCCAGCTCAGCTCAGCTGGCAGTGGACATACTGAATACAATGTGTACAGGACCGGAGAGGATTTTTCTAAAATATAATACATTTTAGGTTAATGATTACCATTTTATAGTATTCTATTAGGGCAGCTGAACTGTGCACTTTGCCTGGACATGTTGCTTTTGTGCGATTTTGGCCTTTAAAATCCATAAAATTGCATTTAGCTGAATAACGTCCAATACAGGCCTACACACTGAGACTACACTGTAATCAGGATCTGCAGTCATTAATAACCACTAAACTACTGCTATAACATGATTAAAATAGAGCAGCCTCTTAACTCTGAGGTTTAGCATCCACAGGAATGTGTTGAACAGAAAGTAACCAGAAGTATGGTAGTGTAGGAGCTATTTATTTGTTAGTATTTAGTGGTTTTACTAATAAAAAGTGGTATTGTTTGACTTTATTTAGATCATATTTGTGACAATGTTCTATTTATCTATTATTTGTTTAGATTCATTGTTTTCTAGCTTAGTATATTTAGTTTTTTGCATAACTAGTATGTGGGCACCCGTGGTTATATGGGTAGGCAGATAGGACCAGCATGAACCTGGGTGGGCTTATTTTCACCAGAACAAGAGCGGCAGCGACATCCATGTTTTCTTTGTGTTTGTTTGATTGCTAGTTTTGGTTAAATAAATATCAGAAACACATATGTTTTGCACAGACAGTGGCCTGCGTAATCCACATACCCACGGTGCATCGGTGGCCCTTTGATCTAAGTTTGATTTCCGACAACAGGCCACTACAGGCGGATAACTGCTGACATTAATGCCACTCGATACGATCCTTCAGTTATTATTTATTCCAAAGGTAAACCACGCTGGAGTCAAAACACAATCCTTTACCACTCAACCGTGTGGGTTCCAAATAATATCTGAGCTTGTAAAAGAGTGTCAATGCTGCTGAGTCATGTGCACACTGGGCCACAGGGATCAAAACACAGAAGAATCAAGCACTACCTGTCTGACAGGTTCACGCAGGTAAGGAAGCAGGAAGGACATGTGCCAGGAAAGTCTTTGAAAACAGAGGGTAATATTTTACCACCCCAACCCCCTTGTTTCCAATCACACCTACTGACAGGCACACTGACCTCCCAGGATGAACTCATCTTCGTCTACACTACCTCTTTCTTACCTCTCTTTCTGCTTCGTCTTTACTTGGCATGTTAACACCCTGCTCTTTTGCAGCCAGCCCTCCCAGGAAAACTAACACACCCTGCTAGTGTCTGTTGAGGATAAATTCTTGTCTGTTGACCTTTTTGTTTGGGTTGAGCACCAGTCAAGCTCAGTGTAAATGACTATATGTACGTATCTCTCTGTGGCTGCTTCCCCCCTTTTGTTAAAGGTAATATTTGGATTTCTAAGATCCTATAAATGTGGTGAAAAAGTTGCTTTAACATCACCAAGACAGTGTGTTTCACTTGCCTGCTTTTCTGCATATTCAACCTGACAAACCACATGCTAATCTTTCCATGCCGAGCAGTAAGGCAGCCTGTAGCCTGTATCTCTCTGACGCAGAGACACACACATGACAATTTGGCAGACTCACTTCTGAGGTGCCCACTTTGTCCAGACAGAGCACAGAGGCTCCGTTGTCCCACCCCAAGGACGGAGTGGCAGACTGTGCATCAGTAATAAGCCCAAACACAATGTCAGGTTTCACAGAGATAGAGCCGAGGCTTTGAGTCAACAGAGGATACATTCCCTCGTTTAATGAGTGAGTCTCTTCCAACACGCTGCGCTGTAAGTGAGGAGCTTTTTGGTGGAGTTACAGTAGCTTCAGTGATTCACTATAATCCTACAGTATACTGCAGCCCATTCATAATCTGAAAAAATGACCATTGTATCAGAATATATTAATACAGTCTGACTGGACTGGAGATGGAGTTGTTTTCTACAGGCTTGTAATGTATTACTGTATATAATTTCCATAAAGAAATGTCTATAATAATGAATTAGAGAAGTAAGGGGAAACAGCTACTGTAGATTAGCTCTGTCTAAGGGTAATAAAATCTAGCAGCACATCTAAAGGTCATTAACATGTCATATTCTTATGTTATATGTTTAATTGATCAAAAAATAACGTATGAAAATTAAATTGGGGCTATGTGCTGGACTATTCCTTGGACAGAACCATATATGGCCAGGACAAGCAACTCCCTGGAGTCTCCAATGGTGAGGGGAAGTAAGTAAATAGTTATAATAGTATGAATATTTTATTATTCAATGTAGGTCATTTTGGTAGCGACATTAAAATGATGACAACAGAGTAGAAATAATTTTGTTTTGCTTTTGAAATAACTCATGTTGTATTCACGACCTCGTGAATTGAAAGTTTCTGAAAGCTCCGAGTTCACAGCTTGTGGTGTTTTTTTTGATGTTGTAAGAAATGCTGGCGCTGATAGAAGTTCATTTATTGGTGCAGTATATTGTAATGTTGTCATATATTGTTTTTTGTTGTTTTTTTGGTAATTTTATATGCGTTGATATTACCAACGACCTCATGTTTCTCCTTTGTCATTATTCCTTTACATTTCCTGCATTATGTTACCCACTTGCTAGCTTGCTAAATTATTAGCTGCTGTGGCTTCTAGACTCGGACAGTAACGCTAATATTACCGTTGCTTAGCCACACTGTTCGTCACGTCTTAACCACTTGAACGCAACGCATGACACGTTCACGACTTCCCATCTCGTAAACACCAGTTCCATTTGAAGGCACCATGAGGCTTAAGTCTGTTGCTGAGTCCCGGCATTGCAATGAAATGTACTGTATATTTGACTTTCACTGCTTAGCAATATAAAACGGAGACTTATTGTTTTTACAATTTGCCTTTTGCATGAATTAAACAAAGAATAGCGTACTAATAATCAGTGCACTTTAAAGGTGCTAGTAGGTAGCCTATATCTAGCTGCCTTTGGGCGGAGTCAGGCTAGCTGTTTCCCATTTGTGCAGCACAGCTGTTGTTGTGTTGCATATATAATTGCATATGATATTTGTTTACTCATGGCGTGTGACTGCTGTATTTGTCTGTTTGTATTGTTTATCTTTACTGTTGTAACGTTTTCTGCCGCCCTCTTGGTCACTCTTGGAAAAGAGATTTTAATCTCAATGAGTTTTTCACCTGGTTAAAAAAAAGGACATAAATGAATATCAATAAAAATCCGAGTCGGTTTTCGTGCCACCTGAAGGAGTCCAATATCCTCGAACACATTTTTGTCTCTAGGGACTCCTGAGGGAAATGTCTGGCTTTTTAGCTGCTCTACTTTATGTTCATTTTTCACCAGCTAATGCACAAATAGCATAACTTATCCTGCAATGTTAGTTTGTTTACTCAAGCTGTTTTTGTTGCTGCTGAAAACAGCTGGCTGCTTGACGTGTGGTTGTTTGGAGTGGCTACTGAAGTGAGACAGTAAAAATAATTTCATTTAAATTTGGGGAAGGACAGAGTTGGATGATGCGCTGTGTGGTAAGGCTATAAACTGTGCCAAGCCAGGCCTATCTGTTTCACACACTCAGAGTAACTGATGTAAAAATACCGATGAGAGGAGTTTTAAGTCCCTACTAGCTTACTATCACCCTCACCATAAGCTGCTCCGCTCCCCCCCTCGTTGCACCCGTGTGCACCGCCTTCCTTTTAAATTCATTATTTCCGTTTGCATTTTTTTCAGTCCATCTTAGCGCGGAAGTCAGTGACGCACCACGACACACAGCTGCTCAGCAGGCAATGAAATAAACAAAACGTCGTCATTTGGTGGCAAACACAGCGGTGAGTGTCCTCTCTTTTTATTTCTTAGTTGGAACAACGTTTGGTCCAATGCAGCTATGCGTCCGTCCGCGCTCCTCTGTCTCCGCTGCGCCCCTCGCTTTATTCAGTCCAACCGGAGGCGGCTGACGGACGGACGGACGTCTGGACTGTGCTGGGATGTGAACGTGTGAGAATTAGACTTTTGATTATTATTGATATTATTGTTATTAATACCCGCTGTTGAAGCAGAGAGTCGGTCACCGTAGCCTTTTGTCATTAAGGTATGAAAATTCAGTTTAATGTCAGCGACTGGTGCGCTCTGCAGCAAAAATCAGCAACGCGTTAGTGTCAGCTCAACTGCCTGCTGCTTTTAATCAATGTGTCGCTCGGGGTCTGTTTGTCCATTCAGCATGTGTTTGTGACTCAAGAGAAGACGTAATGTTGACTGTGTGCGAGCAAGCCTTTGTTAGTCTTCCCCCAAGCCTTTGTGGAAGAACATGGGACACCAGGTCGTGAAAATATAATTTAATCCACTCTGACATGATTAAGCAGTGTTGTGTCGGATATTTTTGCATTTCCTCCCATCTTAGCAGTCTGGGATGACTGCATTTTCATATGTATCATAATGTTATCACAGTGGGTCTGTCCCTTCTGAGTTCACCGTTACCGGTTGTGAAATCTACACATTGACCTACAGTAGCTTACAGTGCATTTGCTAATGTATTTTTTACATTTACTGTAGACTTCAGCTTTTAGGCGCACTGTCTGGCTGGATGCCCCCTTATTATGAACCATAATAACACCAAGCGGAGCACCCTGGCTGCACTGCTTCCACAGGCTACAGCTGCTGAACAAATAATCACCAGTGATGCTAGTTTTGTATAATCAGCTTGACATCAACAACACAGCAGTTCCCCACCTAGATTAAACTGTAAAATGTCGCTTTGCCTGATAAATAGTCCGGTTTATACCCCTTTCTGCCATCAGTGAATTGTTACAGTGGCTCTCACATTACACCGTCCTTTCATTGGCAGCAGGATCAGCTTCCCTCTGTTTGTTCCACCTTACTCTCCAGCCCTGCTGTGTGCCATGATACCTGTTGTGTAGTCCATGCATGTGTAGTGCAGTTGCAGCTTGTTAAAATCTTTTTTTTTTTACAGCAAAGCACTCATGTGCAAAGCTCTCTGTCCTCGCTACCACTGTGTGGATGCCTGCTGTGGTATTTATTTTTTCAGTGGGAGTTGCAAACATTTCACTCATCTTCATTCCAAGATAACAAGCCGAGGCGTCGTGTCAAAGGCAGCTTCTGGTAATGCCACCTTTTTACCGTGATGCAGGCTTCAGTGTGTCGTTCAGCTCCTGACAGGGTTAGAGGAAAAGCCAACTGTGCCTGTGTGTGTTACATCACTGTAGCCTTTGGTTATGTCTTTGCCAGTGTTGTGAAATACTGAGGGCTTGTCGTGATAAGAAGCTCCATTGTCCTGTTGGTATCTGTGCAGTGCGCATGCATAAACTTGAAGACACAATGTGTATTCTCTCTGTTGTGCTACTGTGTAACTAATCCTGCCTCCCCACATGGGATTACCGCATATAGATTGGCTTCTTTCAGGACAAACACTATTTAAGTTTATGACACAGCTGAGTGTTTGAACAATAGCGAGGGACGGTGGCTTTTTTGTAGGCTGGCAGTCAGAGCTCTAATCTTGGTTTCGTTCTTCAGTTGAACAAAAGAAATATCATGACTTGGAATATAAGTAATTGGGAATGCTTTTAATCTACATTAGCAGGGGGAAAAAAAATCAAAAAAGAGAAGTCAGCCTTTTTATTCATGAGCTGCTTTCAACTTGTCAAAGTTTTCATGTTGAGTGCACAGATATTTTATATTTTTAGTTGAATTATAAGTCTGTGAAGGTTCTCATTCATCCAGGTCATATTCATTCTGGCAACAATTGAATCGAAGGCAACTGGACTTAGATTTGTCTCTGAAGACGTGTCGCCCCTTATCCAAGTGGCTCCATTAGTTCGAACGCTACAGTCTGACTAGTCCCCACTAGTCTAGTTGAATTATAGCAATGATATCAAATGCTCAGGGATTTTTTTGTGTGCATAGATCATAATACGTAGGAAAAATTTAATACAACTTTATTCATAAAGCACTTTAAAATGTTGTTGACTAAGTGCTGTACACATTTAAAATAAGATAAAAACGCATAAAAGAATTAAGACAAAGTAAAACAAATAAAACAGTTAAAGACAAATTAAAAACAAGCCTCTCAAACTGAGTTAAAAGGGTAAAAGCAATAAAACAGCAAAGTAAAATAAGAAAGTTTAAAGTGGCTTTTAAAGTGCTATATTCAGGTGTCATACATTTTCGACAGTCCCCTCCTCTCCCTCTGGTTTCCTCTTCCTGGCCTGGTCTTCCTTCATGACTGGCTGACTTAGCGCCCTGTGACAGTGAAAGATTTTGCGGGTATCAAGAAGCATTCTGCCATTATGAGAAAGCTCATCTATTCCAGACCCCGAGCTGTCGACGGACTCTGAAGTCGTCAGTCGTCCTGTCAGGACCGACTGCGGGGAGAGATGAGAACGTAAAATCATGATTATGATTCCAAATGGGAGGAAGAGGGCGACTGAGACTGTGTCTGTTAAGCTGCTAAAACTGCGAGCGAATGAGCCTGCAGCCTTAATGGACTGTGCCATTGTGTGCTTGCAAATTAACTCATGCTTTCTGTCTTCAGAGATAGGTTTGGAGTAAAGTAATTGGAGGGCGGAAAGAATGCAATCAAAAGTATCTGAAGGCGCCGATAGTAGCTTTCTGCCAATTAACTGCCGTCATTGTTTGACACAATTGGTTGTGATGGTGAAATGTGCCTCCCACAGTATTTTACAATATGGGACAGAAGATGTGTTTGACAGCCCCTATTGTGCTATTCTATAGAGGTTTCAATCAAATAACATTTTAATGGCAGCTAAAAACATTTCAACTTGCAGAAGAGTTTTAGCTCTCCAATCCACCTCTTTATTTGTGCTAATTAGTTCCAATAACTGCTATCTGTCCGTACTAATCACACACAGCATGTTTCATAGAGCTGATCATGAAATATTTTTATTTATGTTGACCAATTTTTCATGTGTAACTGACTTTTTTTTTTTTTTTTTTTTTAGCTAATGCAGCTATTATTGCTATTGTCGGTTAATCTGTCAGTGAATTTTTGGCATTTTTCTTTAAAAATTAACTTAATCAAATATTAATTTTGTTGCCGATTCATTTTCTGTAATTGTTTCAGCTACAGCTATTCCTTTTTTAAATGATGAATTGATTGAAACAAATTATGTTAATCTAAAACGTTAATTGATTTTTTGTCATAGTGATCGAATTAAGTAAATTATCCTTATTAAAAAGACAGTGTAACTTTGTCTCCCCCAGTCTCTCTCTCTCTCTCTCTCTCTCTCTCTCTCTCTCTCTCTCTCTCTCTCTCTCTCTCTCTCTCTCTCTCTCTCTCTCTCTCTCTCTCTCTCTCTCTCTCTCACTCAGATTCATGTCACCACAACATATAGTAATACACACACACACACACACCCGTCCTTCTTTGTATTTCCTGCATGTTAACTGGATCACAGACTGTATATATGGTTTATATATGTAGATGCTGCATTGGATGCTTCCCGTTGCAGCAATACATCAACGTGGGCACCATTTTGGACCAGGCAGGACTGGCATGTAACCCAGTATAAGTGAACCAGGGAGCTGCCATTGTTCTGGATAAAAAACACTATAACGTCTACATTTCACAACCGATTTCAGCGAGTCGTTGTTATATTCAACGGTTTATGATACGTGGAGCAGAAAAATAAAAGAGGCTCAGGAGATGAGTATGTACCGTAGGCTGACATGAACTGAATCACTGACATGATAGAAAATAATTTAGCTATCATAATGAGTTGTTAAAACTCACCTTTGTCAAGTATGGCTTTGGCTCATTTTCCTTGCTTGAGGTTAATACTTGTAGAGAGGTCCCTGTATAATATAATATAATATAATATACTATTATGTACAATGAAATGTCAGTCATTACCGCTAACACTGCTACTGCAATTACTATTATGTTCAATTTCAGGCTCTTATCAATATCACACTAATGAGAGCAATTAGAAGAAGAGACAAAGAGTAGTAAACACCTTTGTGTCTAACGTTAACTTTACCCATGGCAAAATGACTTTAACTATTGTAACATCAACATGACGGCGTTTAATAACTAAAAAATAAATAATATAAAAAGTTAGCTAATGTAAAATATTACCGAGAGTTAATGTACTGTTCAGACGTGCCATCAGCTTTATTGTTTGTGATGTTAGACTTGTGACATTATCATACATTTCACAATGTTGTCGTACATATAACATAATATCTATAAGTTAACATTAGATCTACTTGTTCTTTCTTTGGATTATATTTGCTTTAATTTTCAGTTTATGAACTCAGTAGTTTGACATGGTACTTTATAATTTTCATCATTATTTGTTTGTTAATTATTTTCATGTTATGTTGGTGTGGTTTGGGAAGGGATGGAGGGACAACCTTTGTGTATGCCCTTGTTGATGTTACTGTGTTGATTGTTTTGTTGTTTATGTTTTTGTTTATTTTATTATCGTTATTATTCATATGTATAAATGTTTGTTAACTTCTATGTTTTGTGCCCGAGCACTCCCCAAAACAAGATGGTGCATCTCAAGGGGTTTATCCTCTAATAAATTTTTAAAATAAATAAATTAGCTTAACAATAACAAGCTAGTTTGTATCTGATGAGCTAAGTTGCACATGCAAACTTTTTGATAATGTGCAAAATTCTTAATCATAATATGACAGTACCACTGTTTAATAATTTCTTATTAATTGATTTAATCCCACTATAATGAAGGACAGATTGATGATCCATGAATCGGAAGCAGTGGCATTAACGTATTTGACAGTTTTTCAACAAAATCTTTGGGAAAAGAATAAAAAAAAAAACATAACGTTAATGTTAATTCTTGTAGATCAGAAATGTTTGACTACAAAATGACTCATTGAAATCGCTTGAGAAATGTAGACGTTATAGTGCTTTTTATCCAGAAACCTGTGTGTGTTTTCAGGTCAGTCTTGCGTGGTCCAATATGGCGCCCATGTTGACATACGCTCCAGGAGTCAATGTGGCGTCTACGTATACATGTCTGTGCTCTGGAGGAGGTGATAATGTTTTAGTTAAGCACGCCACTTGTGATTTTCTCCCTACCCAATCAACAGCAATCTTCTTTAGTCCTAATATACTTGTATTTCTAATGTAAACCTGTTTCAAAATGGCACCTGCAGACAACGTTCTCTGACTCACACACTGCATCTCTACGTCAGCTTTGTAACCTTGTCTCTCCGCTCTGGTGCTTAATCTGTAAAATAATATTGATTGCATTCTGCAAGGAGACAGGAAATGGATCCAGCCAACAAAAAACAATCTTCATACGTATCCTGTTCCCTTCACAGCAGTGTGTGCGTGCGTTAACCAGGATGTGGAGTTTCCTGGACTCGTGTAAGGATGTCGCGTGAAAGTATCAGTCATTACCTCTCTTTACTAGACATCCAGTTTAGCGAGTTTTACTTTTTGAATGGATCCTCGGCTGAACTAATTAAAAGTCTATTAACAATATCACCACCATACGGCTGCCTGCAGTCGTATCACAAGGTTTCTAGTGCCTTGACTGTGCAGCGGTCCCATACTGCTTTTGTTATCTGATCCTGGACTATAATCGTATGAACACGTCCCCTGCTAGTCTTGTTGCATCAGTGTCTGGCTGGGCTGTAATCTAATAACATAATAAAGGTATGATACTGTGTCGTTTCTCTTTGCCTCCCATGCACTAACTCAATGCTGGCGTGCCCTGCTGCTGTGCCCCACTGTGGCTGGTCTTTGTCTGTAGGGAATAGACTATTGATCCGATCTAATGACTTCCTCCTATGGATGATGTCATACACCCTGTGAACTAAACCTCACTGGAGTAATGCTTATGGCAGTAGTTAAAAACACTGGTTGTAAGACAACAGGACAGTGTTTATATTGATATTTCTAACAGATTTTAAGTATCCTCCCTCACTCAGACTTCCAAAGTATATGTGCATGGCTGTATATATGTGTGTTGCACGGGTGCAATGAAATGATAATGTGCGGGATGAAGAGGGGGAGTGCTGGACAGCTGCTATACATCAGCCGAGCAGAGGTGCTGGCTCAGCCGAATGGACCGTTGGATGGCACTGCTGCAGGTAGCCGGCTATAGTTGATGATGTCATTATGGCTTTCACAGTCTCCCCAAGGTTTCTGTCAACGAATCCAGGAGAAGGTGTTGGGAACAGTACAGTACCGTGTGTAGTTACACACGGCCAGCCAGATGCAACACACACTTCTGCAAATACAGTGGCTTAAATGTGTTTGACTTTGATACTTGATCCTGTTTGTGGTTTTATATTTGTATGAGCAAGTAAGTAAGTATTCAGAATTATACTTCACTGTTTTGTGCTCACCTGTTGCTCTGCTAAAGTGGTAGCTGGATTGGGATTGTGTTACAGATGGATGGTAAATGAAAGGAAAACAAAGTATCTCAGCGAGCTTCCTGAACAGCTTCACTGCTTCTTGGCATTGATTCTCCACGTCTCTGGTGCTCCACAGACACCGTCTGTGCATTCAAGCACCAGTATTCCTCCCTTCATTTGGTGTTTTGGTGATAGCCTGTCCAAAGACTTGCACAGGTGTTCGTTGATAGCGATTGGCCAATCATAGCTGAGCAACAGTAACTAAGCTCGACAGGCCTGTCAACCTTTGGACTTCTCCAAACGTGGAAAGGGTGTGACTGGTGCTGTAGTGAGAGCGATACTCTGCATTGAAAGAGTTTGGAGGATGGTGTGTATTTTTTATAGTCTTCCAAGACCGTTAAAAAAAAAAAACACATGAGCAAAAGTGTAGGGAATGGATTAAACTGTGTTTATGTGCTATAATGTAAGCGTACTACCGAACTGAGCATGACTTCCAAAGAGCACATTATAAACTAACTCCATTAGTTTAGGATGCAGCACATCCAGTGTTGTATTTCCTTCCCACTGTGTGGACGTCTGTCCTGGGTGCTATCAGGAGTGCTCTGTCCTGCTCGTCACTGTATTTAGGGGTCAATTAGGTGGAGATCTGAAGACTGCAAAGGGTGTAGCATATAATTTACATCATTGCCATGCTCCTCATCACACCATTCAATGACCCCTCACATCTCGTATGGAAGAATCTGCATTAATTGTGTTCCTGCTCTTGTTTCTCCAAGTCTCCCCTTTAATTTGTCACCTGTCTGTGTCTGATTGGTAAACTGAGTGCACACTTGACATATTACTAGCCTACTTAATCAGCCGTGTTGACGGCAGTGTCTTGAAACAGGAGCAACTGAAAGCAGAGTGATATGACCGTGTGGAAATAGGGATGAAAATTGCCTTTAAGTTCTGCATTAAGAACAGAGACTCTGTGTCTTTCATTTATATGGATGTCTTGTAAGTGTCTGTCGAAAGTCTCTCCAGTTGCAATGTGACCACAGTATATTTGGATGTACTGTATATAGGCACTCACATTTATTCAAACTGTTTGCATGGCAGGACATCAAATGATACTTGATGTATTTTTTGAAAGCTGTGTGACTATAAGGAATCAATCAATAGAAAAACTATGTAGCCTTTTTATGATAATATAATTCATAGCGTGTTGAACCTTACTGTTTTGCTGAAATTTGATTTATAGAGTAAGACACTGCATGCAGCTTCACAGCTCATCAACTATTTTCCACAGCACATCGAAAGCCAGACAGATGTCTGTTTTCATTACTTTTGTTGGAGTAAAAAATCTACTTGCAGAAATGCTTTTGATAGCTAATCCTTCATAATCAAGCAAGCTTCCAGCAATATTTAATTAATGAACTGATTTCAAAAATGTTAATGTCTTCCAAGTGCATTCTTGCAGTAGTGATAGCCTGACAAATGCTATATCCACATTAGCTGCCACACCTTTTTTTGAGCAAATAAGAATAATTTTGATTGTTGTTAATGATCAGAAATTCCTCCTCTATCCAGTCACACTAAAATCTGTATTTCAAATCAACAAGTTTGTACTCTGATCATGTTAATTTAGCTGTAATACACAAACAAGTCTCTGCTGCACACAGTGAGTGTCGGAGACTAATGGCTGTCTTGGAGTAATGAAAGGATGGTATGATGGTATGCTTAATTGATAATCTGTGACCTTTTTGTGTAGACACATTTCTTTTTTTAGCCACTGTCTGTCCCACTTTTATCATGCAGCAGCGACGCATCTTATAGGATCTCATAAAAGTTTAAATTGTTCTCTAAACAAGCGGCAGCAGTGTTTTGTTTGCACTAACTGGAGGGAAAACTGTGTAATTGGCCTGAGCAGTAGCAGCAGCCACTGCGGCTTGGCAGACAAGGAAAATAGTTTATATGTCATTGTATTTTAAACACCCATTGTCATGCAATCTTTGGGAAATGCCGTGCAACCCTCTGAAACTTTTTTTGGGTGTTTTCTTTTTGGAACATTATCAGTCCACCATATGTGTAATTTACTTGTAAACAGATCAGATAACTGCTTGTGATTTGGATTCCTGCAAACCAACAAGGATATCTGACAGCAGAGTCCCCGCTGTCATTTTATTATGAATATCAAATGACTTTTATTGCTAATGACGTTTGTGTTGTTCCCCATCAATTGTTTTTTTCTGGTTATGTTTGCATTGCAAAGCTGGAATTTGTACTTAAGTTTATTCATGATTTAAGTCTCATTAAATAATACGATCATGTCAGAGACGGTCCCTAATTCCAGCTCTAAATCTTTACTTTGCCTGAGAATACAGCACAATTCTCTGATTTAAATAATTAATTCATCTTGTCATTGCTTGTGCAATTAGTTTTGTAGACATAATGCGATGTAGTAGGTTTGACTTTCAAGCAATCAATGAGATTGTTTGAGCAACATTAATTCGGTTAAATGAATGCGTTAAAGGTCTTTGGTTATGAGGCTGACATGACACCGCTCTATGTGACATTTTTAAGGGCTCATACAGGCAAATGTGATTACGGCTAACCACCATCTGCAGCAACAAGTCACTATTTGACCAACAAATATTTCGTTAGCATAGGTCAAACTTGTGTAACCGTTGCACATTGCTAGATGTAAGATGTAGGCTACAGCATCAGGGTGGGTTATTTTGGTGCCACATAGGTCTGATTATCCCCATTACAAAGAGATGAGAGGTTCGTGTGGAGGATGCTGGGGCGCTTTGTCAAACCAACCTGACATCGTCATTTGTTCCATTGGATATGGCTGCTGTGAGGAAAAGTGGGAGGATGAGGGTCTAAATCAAGACATGTCTTGATGTGTCGAAGGCTGTGTGATGAATAACCCACTCTGTCTGCGCGCCCGTCTCATCACCCCAAACATCGACGTCTGCTCTCCAGAGACACTAAAAATGTCTTGCAAAAACACATATTTTCCTCATGTTAATAGTGGCATGTAGAACTGCAATGATTGCCTGATTAATCAATTAGGTATCACTTTTTAAATTAATTGCCAACTAATATGATAATTGATTAGATGGTTTGAGTAATTCTTTCTAAAGAAATAGTCATATTCTCTGATTGCAGCTTCTTATATGTGAATATTTTCTGGTTTCATTATGCCTCTATGACAGTCAATATTAATATCTTTGAGTTGAAACAAGACATTTGAGGATCTCTGGCTTTTCACCATTTTCTGAAATTTTATAGATAAAAAAAAATAATCAATGAAAATAATTGTTAGTTGCAGCCTTAGCGGCATGCAGAAAGATTCCAAGATGTTATGTAGAGCTGAATCAATTCGCTGATACATCAACTGGCTAGATAATAGAATATGAATCGTCAATTATTCTGATAACCATTTAATCGTTTCAGTAAGTTTCAAGCACAAATGCAGAACAATCTGTTCTTCCAGCTTCTCAACTGTGAGGATTCAATGCTTTTCGTAGGCTGTGATAATGAACTGAATATCTTTTTGTTTGGATGAAACAGGCATTTTGAATTTGTCACCATGGCCTCTGAGCAATTACTGTATTTCACTATTGTCTGACATTTCATAGACACAATGAAAAAAGAAGATCAGCAGTTTAATCGACGATTATGATGTTAGTTGCAGCCCTTGATAGAGGCGAAGGGCTATTTGTCATTTGGTGTGATGCTCAATTCATTGAAAAACACAGAAACATTGTCCCACTTACTCAGGGTAATCCACAGACCTTTGTGTGAACAGCGTTTATTGACTTTTTCCAAAAGTACTTTGAGGGCAAGTTTTCCTTTTATTAGATAAAGAGGAATAGAGTTGACAGGAAATGAGGGAAGACAGAGGGGGAATAATGTGTAACAATTTCCTCAACCACGCTTGAAGCGGTTCCTGCTATTACACGGTCAGCTTTTAAACCCCTAGGCCATGAGGACATCCTGGAACTGCTTTCTAATGAAGAAATAGTCCCTATAAAAAGTGACTAGATGTAAGTGAGAAAATATGTCATATGATTTTATGTAATATGGGTGAACTGACCTTATAAGATTAAGACTGATTCACTTACGCAAGTTTCAGTATTACATTTTCCTGAATTTAGTGTGTTTAGTTGTGGGTGAATTCCTCATTACTCCTCAACTAAGTTGTGGCATTTCTCTAGTGTGTGCCTCGCCTCAGTCATGGCTGACGTGATTATCTTGTATAACAGCAGGTATGAGGAAATGTGGAAACCCATTAGTACTGTATAAGCAGTGTGACTGCTCCACCTGTAGCGTCTCCTCCCGCTGTCAAAAAAGAAAGAGATTGCTGTGATAAGTCTTGTGATTGCCTGTAAGCATTCAGTGTTTGTTGCTCGCTTCATCCTGTTTTTAGACACTTGAAGTGCTTGGGTGTTAAAAATGGCCTCTTTGTCCTCATTGCAATACTGAATATACACTATGGATATCACAGCGCACAACATATCTCAGTGTGTTAGTTATGAAGAAATTGAGTTTGGAACGATAAAATGTTGATTTCTCATACTGTTAAATCTAACATTTCCTGTTTATTTCATATAAGTGGACACTGCCTGTGGATAGAAGCATTTCAGCTGCACAAGCAAAAAGAAAGCATGTGAAAATTCAGGAAGCAAGTCCTAAAAGTATTGCAAGACCATCATTTGGTTAGTCATAATTTAGTTCATAAGTAAAGTGAAACATCTTTTAACAGTGCAGTCTGCATTGTTCAACATCTGTGATCAGAGCAATGCATCGTAGTTTCTGTGGTATACATGTCTAAACTAAAACACCCTTGTCTTCCAACTTATTATTGCAACAGCATTTAACTATTTACAGTTTAAAGCGAGGTCAAAACAACATACAGTAAAACACAAAACTGTTCACCATAGAGCTGCAATGATTAGTCAGTCAGTTGTCAACTGTTAATAATAATAATAATAATAATAATTATAAACTAATCATTTAGGTCATTTGATTGTTCCAGCTTCTGAAATGTGACAGTTAGCTTCTTTTCCTTGTTTTAAATTATAGCAAATGTAATATATTTGGATAAAACTAAATATTTGAGGCCTGTACTACAAAGCAGGATTTGGAGTTGGTGAGGTTTAACCCTGGGTTTTCCGTCCTACGACGAAGGTTCATGGTAGATTGCCATGTTAACTGATGCTGGGCACATAACCTGCTCTGGAGCAATGATAATATTACACAAATAGAGGAAGTTATGGTCATAATCCAGACTAAAGACAACACAGTTTAAACTGACAAATGCAGGAAGAACAGCTTGAATCATGAATATATATACTTTTATATACTTTTTTTTTTTACTTCCTCTCAAGTCCATTTCACACCGCCGGGACAGGCTGAAAGGGTGAAATATTCATGCACGCCATGACAATACCAAAGGGCACAATTATACTATACTGCCTATACTATTCATTAGTTATAATTTGAAATCTTTATATTATCACTGGACCATCTGGACGTATCTATCTGACTTTCTGAGTGTTCCATTAAATTAATAAATCTGTTAATTTATTCATTCACACATCTGCAATTGTTTCTTTTGCCAGCTGTCCGTCCTGCATTTGGCAGCTTCAGCTGTGTTACTTTAGTCTAGATTATGTGTTAACCGTCTTTGTATTTGTCTAAAATTACAGTTCGCTCTTCCTTGTAAAACTCTGGTCATACTGTATGCTGCAAACACCACCCTGTTCATGCCAATGTGCTCATAGCCAGATGGAGAAACCCTGGGTTGACTTACCTATTTTACAACCACCGTTGTAGACAGTTTAGTGGAATAGCAGTTGTTAGGGTTGGGTATGCCAGATAACAGGAAGATAACATGGGTATGTTGATGATGTGACCTTGGGCTCTTGGAAACTATGATGAGCTTTTGTTTGCAGTTTTCTGGTGTTTAATAGACCAAATGATGAATCAATTCAAAACAGAGCTAGTACACTGGAAGGGATTGGTTTAAGAGCATGTTGGAAATCCAGAAATCCAGTAGTGTCGTACTTCACCTGCTGTTTCACTGTCCTCTAGGGCAGTGTTTTTCAACCGGGCTGCCGCGGCAGGGCCCGAGACAAGATTCAGACCCCGATGAAGGGTCTAATATGGGAGGGAGTCAAAAGAAAGAAAAGACGGCCAAGATGAAGCAGTGCAGCGAAAGCTATCTTTCATTCGGATTTACTTTCACCGGGATGCAACGGCGCCGTCTCCGTTGAGCTTGTGTGGCGAAACGCTATCCAACAGTGCCATGTCCCCAAGTAAGCTTCAGCGCCATCTCCAAACAAATCGCCCGACGCTTCAAGACAAGCACACGGACTATTTTGGTTGCCTGAGTGAAGACACAGAGAAGCAGGCAACTGCTATAAAACTAAAAACAGAGAGACTGAGAGCTGTCGAGGATGAGCTTCATGTGTGTCTGTCTTCAATTCCTCCCATGATATCAGCTTTGTGTTCGTCTAAACAGGCCCAGGGTTCACGCTCAATCAAGAGACCATATTGTCATTATTAGGCTAAAAAGTGTCATTTTATAATATTTTTGGTTGGTGGTGTGCCGCGGGATGCCGCGGGATAAATGTAAAAAAATGTGTGTGTGTGTGTGTGTGTGTGTGTGTGTGTGTTTGTGTTTGTGTTTGTTTTGTGTGTGTGTGTGTGTGTGTGTGTGTGTGTGTGTGTGTGTGTGTGTGTGTGTGTGTGTGTGTGTGTGTGTGTGTGTGTGTGTGTGTGTGAGGGATGGAAAAATAACAAAAAGAAAGAATAAACAAAGAATGCAAGAAGGTTGAGTGCTCATTTTGCTGGAGGAGCAGAATGAAATATCTTGAGACCTAAAGCAGGCGAGAAAAGTGCAAACACATCAAAGATTCACAATGAGGAGACAGGAACTGAAATTGTTAGACACTAGCAATGGAGATACACTCCACAACACACACAGACACACACACAGTATGCAGCAGTATGTAATCTGTCTTACAGTTGATACTGTTGAAGGGGAAGTAGAACACATCGCAGAGGAAGCCAGAGATGCTAACAGTGTTGTATGAAGGCAAACTTGAATATCGACCTCATGCGGACCTCATTTTCTTTTCTGCACGTCTACTCCCAATTAGCCTGTAGTTAGAGGATATTTATGTGATTCTGAGGCAGGCAAATACACACAGGTACAGATGCAAACTTGAACCCACAGTTAGAGATTCACATTTACATTTTTGGAGCTTAGCCAAAGCCGATATCCAAATTGAATTACGGTAAGTGAGCAGGTGCAGCCTCTGGTTGTCAATGAACACTGCAAATACTTCTCTGGCACAAGGAAATAAAATGTAATCAATGACACATTCGCAGCAGCAAGGGCGTCTAGACTGCACTAAGCCCCTTCTTGATTCGATTATTATTCGAAAATTGCTCCGTTGGGGAGAGAGACAGACTCAGTGGGGGAAAGGTCATGTAGCGTTGACACATTTTACCATCTGACGTTGTGGATTAAGAGTTTATTTCAACCATATTGGTGGAACGGTGGAAGAGGCGGGCGGGAAGACAAAGCATCATGATTTTGATGAGTTTTATTTTGTTTCTGTCTGGTCTGAATGACGATATGTTCCACTGCTCGAACAGCTGATCTGCCTGCTGAAACTCGGGGAGACACACACACACACACACACACACACACACACACACACACACACACACACACACACACACACACACACACACACTCTTCAACAGCATCCTGTCAGATCTCTTATCAAGTTCTCTGTAAGTCAGCCATGCATTGATATGGTGTTTTTCCTTTTTACTTACAAGTGTT
The DNA here is from genome assembly GCA_947000775.1 of Pterois miles. Classification (NCBI taxonomy): domain Eukaryota; kingdom Metazoa; phylum Chordata; class Actinopteri; order Perciformes; family Scorpaenidae; genus Pterois; species Pterois miles. The sequence continues at coordinate 14,985,052 of CAMQGK010000341.1, forward strand.
TAGATGTTTTTTTTTTTTTTCCTGCCTTGTCATGGCATCTTGTGCGGTTATCAGAGAAAGAGTACAATTTCCCTGTGTGTGGAAGAGGATATTTAAATTTCCAAGAAAAATGTTAGACAGGGAGAACCCTACGTTTCCTCTTTGAATTACAGCTGGTCTGGCTGTATTATGCCCACACTACTGCACATTCCTCAGTAACATTTTGTCTGAACACTGTATTTATCTGTATTGGTTAGGGATTATGTTCTCCAACATTTTATTGAATCTGAATCCTTTCAAATCCCTTTAAACATTTCTTAAAAAAAGGTTTAATTAAAAGTTGGGTTGGCAATGCTGAGAAAGTAGATTTGAAACATGACCCAACCGAAAAACCCAGCCCATTGTTGACAACTTTTTTCTAATGAAAGCAGGTAGTAGATGTTCTCCTCTCAGCTGCTTCCCTCAGGGGCTGCCACAGAGAAGCATCATAGATTCGCGTGCTTGTTTGGTATGTGCTTTACGCCGAATGCCCATCCCAACCCAACCCTTTATATTTATCTGGGCTTGGGATCAGCACAAGGGAGATGCTGGCTTGTACCCCCCTTAAGGCTTATAGTAGTTGGTGGTAGTAGTACCCAAAGTCACTAAATCAAGTGACTGCAAGGCAGTCAGTTAGTACTGTCAAGCTAGCAGCTCGTAAAGACTCCGGTGATGCACGTTGAGTAGGTCGACAGGAAGGTAGCATTTCATTAGGGCCGAATGAAATGATTGGTCAGGTTTATTACAGTCCTGCGACCGGATTTTTTACCCTTCTTTTGTCAGAGCATTTGATTTATTGATCGCTGTTGTGATCAAATGAGAATTTCAACAAATATAACAAAAACTGTATTTGAACAGCACTACCAATCCTGCCTTTTCTTCAAAAGTGATTTGAGGTCTGTAATCACCTTTTGGATGAGAATGCACTGCAGTTTGTGTTCACAACAATAAACAATAATCAAAATTTGGCCTCTGGGTAAGGGACTTAGGGAATTACCGTTAATTAACTACAGGCTGCGGCTGATAATCTGCTGCTGGCAATGTTTATCATTTCAGCTGGTGAGACTGTCAGTGCCGGATTGAACATTATGCAAGGTCTGTTACTAGGGATGCTAATTTTGAAAAATTTCCGTTAACCGACACTCGTTAACCAATTATTAACCGTTAACCGACAAGATTAGTGCCTAGCATGCAGTGGTGCACCAGCTGCAGCATATGAGCACAACAGACCACTGAGTCAACAGTTCAGTGTCAGGAGAGTTAATGATGCTGCGTTCACTGTCCCCAGTTCACCGTTTTGGAGCGTTAGCAGCCACGGTGCTGTGTGAAGCGTCACGGACATGCAGCTACTTTCCCAGTAAAAGTCTCAACCAGGCGTAACAATAGCGATTGTCTGACACTTGTCTGTGTGAGTTTGTGCTACGTGGAAGCAGCTAGCGTTGCCGGCGGCTGTGTGCCCGCTGTAGTGTCACTTCAGTGGGTTTCAGACAGACCGTGTGTGTGTGGCGGCGGTGAGCGTGGGTTTATTGGATTGCGTTATAGCCGTGAACGTAGCTGTAGCAGACAGTGTGTGCACAGTTTCTTTGCTGGTGAATAAATACTTCGAGGCTACAAGCTACAACTCCTCAGCTGGAAGTCCCAAGCAAACTTCTGTATCTGCGCTGGCTCTCTCTTAAGGTGGACCAGCTTTTCGCCTTAAAATGACGAGCTGCTCCTCTGCACTTTTCTCAGCTTTTTAATTAGTTAATCAATTAAAATGCATAATGTTAGTTACGGGTTAAATGGTTAATTATTAACGGCCCTACCTGCTACCTGAATATATTGTGCAATTGTTAATGCAAGAGGAGAGATAAGAGATTTGATAAGATGTTTGTTCAGACTTTGCTGTTTTTGCCAACTTGAAACCAAATTCAAAATGCAGATGTTACCACCCACAAACAACTGCAGTCATGGTGCAGTTTCATTTTGTTCCTTTTTAAATTTGAACTGGACTTTTTATTGCTACAGTAATATGCTTTGACAATACATTTACTTCAAGATATACTGTAAGTCACAAGTCAGTAGCATTTCACTGGGCTCTTGGATCCAACTGTTAAACAAAGACTTTGACATTTTGGGAATTTATTTACCTGCATAGCATCGTGTAAGTATATGACTTCACGAAGACACTCCTCCAGATTGAGCCCCAAAATTAGGTGATGCTTTTTTGTGTGTTAAAATGTTTCTGTTTCCCACAACTTGTAATTTTTAGTACTGATTAAGCAACCAAGATAAAACGTGTTCATTAGTAGGGCTGACCCGAATGCTTCAAAGCTTCGATGGTCACCATGGTAATCGACCTCCAAATCAGTATTTGAACGCTTCATTTTTTTGTTTTTGTGTATATAAGTATGTAATAATGTTTAAATCCACAAATATCCTGTGAAATAAACATGTCTGCATGCTGCTCTGCGCCGCAAAGCTTTGAATACCTTTGAATATGTCATACTGAAGCCTCCAAGTCTAAAAAATGGTATTCGGGACCGCCCTATCCATAAGTGATCTTTAGAGGTGCTGGTAAGTAGATTTTGTTACCCATGGACGGAGCCAGGCTTCATGTTAAACTAAGCCGAGCTAATTGGTGGGAGCGTACCAATCTTCTCTTATAACTCTCAACAAGAAGGCACACAAAAAAGCTTCACCTAATGTTGTGTCGCAATCTGGAGGAGTTGCTTAGTGAAGTCAGATATTATCAAACAGATTGCGAACGAATGAAACCGCTCTTCTTGGAGCCTGTTGTGAAATCGATGGTGTGAGGAAGACGGAGGGCATTTCAGTAATTTCTTCATGCATCTTGTATTTCAGTGTCTTCCCGTCACTACACTAATCTGTGGACTTTAACAAGGATTCGATGAAAGAACTGTGACTAAGTTAAGAGTTGAACTGAACTTTGAATGGCTCACTTCTGTGAATCCAGGGCAGAGTCGCCGTGTCTATTCTGGTAGCGGTACTGAAAATGAAACGTTTACTGTAAATGGACAGATCCTCCTTCCTTTTTTTTGAGATTTACAGGAGAGGAAGTTTCACAGGGTGTTATGTATACGATATGTGTGCGTAGTACATACTTGCATCCGTGTTTTCCCCTTATCTCTTTGTCTCTTTTTGCTCTTGTCATCCGTTACAGCTGTGAAAGAGTTGTGGAAGGTTATTTTGTTAAATGCTCATAAAATCCCATAGATGTCGGTTTGTGTATTAAGCATCAGCTCCTGCATTTTCCCAGACCAACAAGTCTGTTTAGCCCAGATGTCTGTTCAGAGCTCATTTCACCAACCACACAATTAATCACATCCAAACTGGGACTCATTAGCATATAATCAAATAGGACAGCCAACGGAGGCATTATGAATGCAGTGAACTTAAATATCAGATGCTTTTGATTAATCCTGCGTATAGGGTAAACAGGCACGGAGACATTCAGGAGGCAAAGAGAAGAAGTCAGTAATATTCAGACTGCACCAGCACTGATAAATGTTGTAGCTACATTTGAAATGACAATGAGCTAAAAAAAAAAAAAAAAAAAAAAAAACATTATGATAATTTATTCCCAGTGTGTTATGAAAAAGTGTCCAAGTAATCACCAGTCTTCAGGCTCAGTGCAGCGCGGGTCTGTGTGTTTGTATCTGTGTGCATGTTATTTATGAAATTATACAACGTCAGTGATGGTTAAATTATCCACCAGTTTAAGTTTGACAGTTAAATTTATTTAACAATTTTCCAAACTCATGAAGAACTGCGGCACGAAATTTGATGGGGTGTGTGTGTGTGTGTGTGTGTGTGTGTGTGTGTGTGTGTGTGTGTGTGTGTGTGTGTGTGTGTGTGTGTGTGTGTGTGTGTGTGTGTGTGTGTGTGTGTGTGTGTGAGGAATTGAACTGCAGTAGGGTTTATCAGAGGAGTCCCTCAGGTTTTACTGCCGCTCTGTTAATCTCTGTGTGTGTGTGAGTTCTGGCAGGGCATTAAGTCCAATCACTGCTGCCAACCCCGCTATAAGATCTGCGCCGTGATGAAATTAATGCCCCTGCTCTCTCCCCTGACTCGTACCTTTCAGCAGGGGCACCAGGCCAACCTACAGGCATATTTGTAGCGTTTCTTTTTTTTACTAAAAAGTCCTTACTCTCGTAAAAGGATTCAGCGACAAAGTGACACATCCCCCGAGGGAACAGCAATCAAACCAAGAAATTACATTTTCAAGCGTTGTACTGTACCTGCCAGATGAACACTGAATACATTTTTGTGGAGGGAAATTTTTGAGAACTGTCTTAATGAGGAATACTCTCTTATTGCAGTGCTACAATAGTCAAATCAGGACTTTTTCACAGTTTCAAAATTATTCTCTCTAAAGCTGTAATACTGGCATTCAATCGCACATTAAGAGGCAGAACAAACTGTTTTCCTTTTCTAATGAGGCCCACTTAAAAGCCAACATATTAGGCAAAGGGGAAAAAAAGATCAATACAGCCTATCATTGCAATAATTTACATGGCAATATTGTATTGATACACAGGCGTCAAGTATTAGCTCAGTCCGTAAGGACTTGGGTTAGGATGTGGAGGACCCGGGTTCAAATCCCCCATGGACCAAGACCAACTGGTTGCTGGAGAGGTGCCAGTTTACCTCTTGGGCACTGCTGAGGTGCCCCTGAGCAAGGCACCAAACCCCCAACTGCTCTGGGCGCTTGTCAGGAGCAGCCCCCTCACTCTGACATCTCTCCATTGACATGTATATGTACTATGTACTGTGTACTGTGAACAACAGAGTGTAAAACTGAATTTCCCCACTGTGGGACTAATAAAGGAATATCTTTCTTTCTTTCTTTCTATTGATCTTTACATAAGCTGTTAATCAGCGGCCCTTCACCGGTCTTCAAGCTTGAGTGAAGGAACTGGTGTGAAATAAGAAAACTTAAACACTCGATTGATACCAACCAATGTCATATAAGCTTGTCGGGGAGAACGCTGCACAAGTTACACTAAATTTTGTCAAGGAAAAACTGACATGGCCATTTTCAAAGGGGTCCCTTGACCTCTGACCTCGAGATATGTGAATGAAAACTCTGAGATGTACAGAGTGTAAACTATATCTTATTAGATAAAACAAATGTCATTAGCTGCTGCTAGTGCTGCCGGTGGCTTTGTGCCTGCTGTAGTAGTAACTTCAGCAAGTTTCTGGAAGACCACGTGCGTGTGGCGGCGGTGTGGGTCTGTCGCTGGCGTTATAGTTGTGAGCATAGTGTACAGTTTGTGAGTAAATACTACGAGGCTACAAGCCACAGCTCCTTCGTTCAAGACGGGAGCCGACTTCCTGTATCTGCACCGGCTCAGATTCTCTTAAGGTGGGCTCTTAAGTTGGACCAGCTTTTCTCCTTAAAGTGAGCCGCTCTTCTGCATTTTTCACTGCATTTTTAGTCAGAATTGTATCGTAATATATCTTATCGCAATATTCAGCATATTGCAAAATGTTTAGAATCGCAATAGAATCGTATTGTTATATCATATGAGATGATTCCCACCCCTACAAAATATAGTTAGAATATCGCTTTAACCCAGCATTTTTAAGACCCTTAATCTATGATTTATGCTGTAGGTGTCTTTCATAACCAACCATAAATGTAGACCAGAGCTGTAGCGCAGTAATGTTTGGATTGATTGATACACAGCCGAGTTTTCTGCCTGGTTGGGCATCAGAACGGCAGAACGGGCTCTCAGCCATATCTCAGGTCTGATCTGACAGCAGGGACACAGAGAGGCTTCTTGGCAAACTGAATAACAGCAGAGCTCAGCTGAGCAGAACATGGAGGAGACAGGACTGTGATTTACCTGGTGCAGGTAGGAGCAGAGAGAGGAAGAGCTGGGGAGAAGGGCTGAATGGTGTTACTTTAGATTAAATGGACTTATTAAATGGACTTAGTGGTACAATAGGAGCTTTAGTGATATTTTGATGGGCTGGTATCTCTGTGGACCTGGACAGGACTCTCCTCTGGCAGATGTGACAACATCTTAATGATGGTTCACCAGGGCTGGGCAATGAAATGGTCCTTTAATATTACAATAGTAACAATAGTTTCCCTTATCAGTAGTATCCGGATGCCTGCATTACCACTAGGGTGGCCACCCTCGGTTGACTAATCATTTTGGTCTTAGTTGCCTAAGATTGCTTTCGTCAAGTAGTTGTTTTTTAGTCTGTTTTCTTGCTTAATGACGTATTTCCTTATGAGCACATCCATGGTCTGAAATTAGCTTTTTTTTTTTTTTTTTTTACTGCCTGTCACTGTGGCAGTCAAGTATTATTTTTGTCTGAAAGTTTATCTGCCACTTTTGAAATCTCTGCGCCAAATGGAATAACATTTTAGATCTGCTGTCATTCAATGTTCAATATATTTTACACAAAAAACATTACATGCACGATAAATTACAGTGTTCGAATTACACCATAGCTTCCGGGGAAGCCCTGTTTTTCAGGGGTGAGATGGTACTGTGCACAGTATTGCACTGCACGTTGTCATTGTCATGTACAGTGGTTGTTTGCATAAAACACACACAAATCAAATGATTGATTATTTAAATATTTCCTTTGATTTAAAAAAATATCTTGGCAAGCTGCTCAGAGTTAATATTAGGAAGTTAAACAGGTCATAATTCCTTATTCCAACTGTGTATTGTTTTCCATATGTTTTTCACCAAAAACTCAATTTTACCAGATTACATTTGAACATATCGTGATTTACCTTCACCTAATAGTCACTTTTCCTACGCAGAGTTTGACCGCCTCATATTAATAATTTGATGGCACCTCTGTTAACGTTAGTAGTTCTGTTTGGTGGCCAAGCAGGACTGTGCTGCCTACCTACAGGTAACATTACTAACTCTCCTGCTGATTTCAACATGGATTTGTTGCTCACAGTGTGACATTATAGGGAAACAACAGGGTGCGTCCCCTCAGGTTTAGTAGCGCCATGCTTTTAAACGTATTTTTTGCTCTGCTATGGCTCCGGTCCCAAACAAACTGAAGCATGTTACAACATGCATATGCGTCATTGTGCATGTGTAACTGTGGGAAAGCATTAATACAGAGGAGTGTGTAGTCACTGAGGCTAAGATGGCAAGGAAACAACTAAGAACCTGTTCTTGATGGGAACTGGTTTTCTTTTTCCCCATCACCAGTTTTTTCACTGTTTGCCAAAGTGAGGGATGGCCTGACAATTTTACCCACCAGTGCCAAAAATTTACCCCCATTTGGCGGGTTGTGGGTGCTAATTTCAGACCCTGAGCCCATCTCTGGTAAAGGCAATATTTAAAGTGGTGCTATTGTGTGATTCTTTGTGTAACTCAGTGTTACAGATCTGTCAGTTGAATCAGTGACAAAATCGTAAGGCCCAGACACACCAAGCCAACATCAAGGAACTAGCGGCGATGAAGGCTGACTGTTGCGTCGCCTCACATCGCCTTTGTCTTGGCCAACAAGTTGCATTTGACCACACTACAAAGACTACAGCCTACGTCCACTTACCAAGTTACCACATATGTTTTTCACCTGCATGAGAAGAAATAATTTTCCCTACCAACAGGTAACCGGAAGAAACCGGAAGCCAGAGGACAGTGAATTTACAAGCCATTGTTATGATACATACGTGAAGATTAGAGTCATTGCAAAAAGTAGGCCGACAGATGCTCACCGATGGCCCCAAACTGTCTGATGGCTGACCATTGGCTTTGTGCATCAGGGCATTAAGTTGATAATAATTTCTTTGGTTGAGGAGAGTCCTAATTACCACAATGCAACTTGGTCGCAGGCAGTTTGGTCAGAGATTCAGGTATGTTAAGGATTTTAGGAGGATTATCAAGTAGCCCTTATTTTAAAACCACCCTGACTCTTTGGCAGCTTCCTATAACCAGTCAGAGGCGTATCCGTTTATCTGAAGCTGTCGTCCCCTTAACATCAAATTGACCCCTCCAGCTGCTGCCATGGCAACAGGTCAGCGTCAAACGGGAACCACAGGAGGTCTGTGATTGGTTGAGTGCTGCTGGATTTGTAGCTATTAATACTAGTGAACTCTTTGACTGGCAGCCAGCCCAGAGACACACACACACACACACACACACACACACACACACACACACACACACACACACACACACACACACACACACACACAAAACTGGTGGTCTCACATCTAAGGGACCTTCTGACAGCTTGATTGACAGATTTAGTTTAGCTTTATTAATCCTAAAAATATTCACTTTTTTGCACTGAACTGAATGTTTATTATAAGTATACATACATATTGAGAGAGAGTGTTATCCTGACGGTCTATCCAGCATATCTCTCACCCCATTAGTGCTTCCCTTCAGTTCAACAAAGAGAGACATGAAACACAATGCCAATTAAGAGTGGAGAGGAGGGTTTTACTGCAGTTGTTGTTCTTTGGATGTACATTAACAACCTCTCTGGTGCATCAGCGGTCCGTGTTGTGGCCGCAGTGATGGATGCTGCTTCATCGGACTTGCCGCGAAAACATTTGTGTGAACCACAGCTCGGAAAATGCAGTGCACAAATGCATAACACAGATCATCTTGATTTATTTTGTTCATCCCTCTTGTTTACTTCACAACATGACACAATGACAGAAGAACAGCAGCTTTGTAATTAATGCAAACGTGTGACTGAAATGCAGCAGGAGCTTTAATGATGTGATGATGCCCTGAGGAGGGTGACTTTGTCCCCTGACCCACGCTCATTTACTGTAAGTCATTAGCCACACACACATATATACACACACACACACACACACACACATTCACACGTGACTCTGTGTTTTCGCTGTATTCTGCAGCAATAGCTCACCAGTTAACAGTGTGGTCACATAATAGCTGATGATACAGATAGAGTTATCAAAATGGATTAAATTAATTAACTGACTTCACATCTAAGTCACAAAATTCGCTTCACTTTTAACATAATCAAGACCGATGGCTTCAGAAGGAAGGAATCAAAGCGTACAGACCAAAGAGAGTTCAATGATTGTAGGCTGGATATAAGCAGGCCAGCAGAGGTTTGTAAGTCTGACTTACACACTAACGGACATACAGTAGAAGAACAACAGAGCACAACAATGTCAAATCAATTTTATTTATATATCCCTATATCTTAGATCAAAAATTTGCCTTAAGAGGCTTCTCAAGTCCCCTTTCACAAGACCCTTGAATTGGATGACGAATAGATCCCAGGCCTTGATTTTGTACTGTGCAGTACTGTACAGCTCCTTGTAGAGAGGGTGACAACTGAGAAGGGTTACCCAAGACGGCTTTGATTTGTCCCTCGTCCTCCTCTCCACCATTGCCTCCACACTGTCCAGTTCCAACCTGATTACCTAACTGGCCTTCTTTAACAGCTTTAAAATGACTATTGGATCGGTACTCGGTATTGGGCGATACCCAAAGCCCCACTATTGGTATCTGGACAGAAAAAGTCGGTTTATCTCTAAGACACACAACCACTCAGCGGTAATTCTAGTTATTAATGATTTCCAGCAGGCAGCACACGCAGCTACAGTAGCATCATAACAGGCTTTTAAAAAATGCAAAATGGAGGTTCAGGTTTGGGTTGAACATCAGTCGAAAAAGATGAGTCATCTCTTCACCAGCATATGAAGAACTCTGTCCTCCACCATCCTGACCTCGAGTAAAGGGCACGCTGCCTCCCGCATTAGCTCGGTAAATCGTGCGCTGCATTGTCAAATATACTTTTTTTTCTTCTCCTCTGGAGATGTCTGTGTATTCTTTTGTGTTTAAGAAAAAAAGCTGTAGGTTTTTACTGGATGTGAAGAATTTAAAAAAAAGAATATTTAAATTTTTTTTTTTTTTTTTAATATATAAAAAGGAAAACAAATAAAAAGGATATAGAGGAAAAAAAAAAAAAAAAAAAAAAAAAAAAAAAAAAAAAAAAAAAAAAAAATTTAGAAAAAAAAAAAAAAAAAAAAAAAAAAAAAAAAAAAAAAAAAAAAAAAAAAAAAAAAAAAAAAAAAAAAAAAAAAAAAAAAAAAAAAGAAAAAATAATAAAAAATTTATTTTTTCAGGGCCCCCCCCCCCCCCTCCTCCACTGACTGTGTGTGTTTGTGAGATCACAGGAGCATCCATCTTGATAAATACTTAACAGCGACAGATGAACTGAGGTGGCAGCTCTGGCGGTGCTGGTCTGAAGCGTTTTACTGGACCCGTGTGGCATTCTCAGTCCAGAGCCTACACCACCCACACCGCAGCCCCACCTTCCCGCCATCAACGCTGGTTTCTGATTACTGCCATTTCACTGACCTCCCATCTGTCTGCTTGCTTTTTGGTTTCTTAATCCTGTAATTTTCATACTGCGGAGCTTGAGGGTTTACTTGGTAAACGGGACTGCATGCAAACACACACACACACACACACACACACACACGCACACACACATGGCCTAGTGGTGAGAAGGAGCTAAGGCTTAATTGCTGTCAGTGGCAGTACAGATGGCTGCATTAACTGAAGTTAAAGCAACCCTTATGTAAAACCTCTTGTGTAACTCCCCAGTACGGCCCCATACTGCTACTGCTTTCATGGCTCTGTCTGAATCTACCCAAGAGCGACAGGGAACCACAAGGACCGTCGTTATATCTTTCGTGGAAATCATGGCGGCCTTTGGAAATCAGTGAATCCCTGCACATAGAGATTCACCTCTGTAGTGATTTATTACACACTTCGGCGATCACCTCTGTGATAATTTATTACACGCTGTGCTTGTGCTGCTCTGAGAAAAAACTTCTGCTCCCCTGTGGAAAATCACAAGAGACGACTGTGCCTTTGGTGGTTTGAGAATAGCTATAAGTTTCTTACAGTGTACTGTGGGTCAACACCAGGAAAACTTCATAGGCCTGCTTTTAAGGGTTTTAATGTGATTTAAAAACTAGGACGACTACCCGAAATAAGATATTCTGTGTATCCATTTGTGTCTTAGGTTTAGGATCTTTTAAACTGTTTTTACTTCACACGCCTGGTGTCCCTTTTTCCAGCACAAACTCAGCTATAACTTTGAGTTTTCATTTTGTCACTTTAACAAAGACTAAATCTGCCAAGGAATCCAAAATACAAGAAAAACGACACAGGTGTCTATAAATTATTCATATTTTTACAAATCTTTAGTGATAATTAGGGATGCGCCGATGTGGCTTTTTCAGGCCAGATCTAGCAATACCTGGGCTTTGGGTATATAGTACCGATCCGATACCAGCGTTTAATTAATATGCTGTGCAGTTTGAGCTGGTGTTTAAGCTGCATTCACCACAGCGAACAGCGCCCAAAGTTGAGCGTTGCTTGATGTAGCGAAAAGCTGTTGCAGCGCGGCGCAAGCTGTTAGAAATAATGTGTTTCTGAACGCAGTGGTGCCGTTGCTGCGTTGTGTCTAAAAGGACCTTCAGTAATGAGAGAAGCCTGTTCCCTGCACTCATCCTTGGGCATTCAGCTGCACTGCTCCCGGGCTTTGAAACTCCCTCCCTCCTCACATCTGACGCTCTGACACTTTTACAACATTCAAATCCCAAATTGAGAAAACTAAGAGACAGAAATATTCAAGAATAAAAACTGTTAGTTTATGCCAGATGTTCACAGGCCAAGTTCACACCAGAGGGGCAAATTATTAGGTTTCTTTCCTTGGAGTTAAAGGTAAAATTAAAAGTTTAACATAAAATGCTTTTGCAGTGAACTTATTATTTTGTTGTTTTCACTCTTTTAAAGCCACCAGAATGTAGGAAACAGACTATGAAACCCCCCCCCCCCTTTTTTTTGGTTTTGCAATATCCTCTTTTTAGTATTCATGTGTCATGAGAGATGAGGCTGTGCTCCACGAACACATTACAATCCCCTTGATAAAACTGAGCAACAAAGTGCTAATGGTGAACAAACAAGCTGGTGTTTGCAAAGTTATATTGATGTGTGATCGATCCTGTAGGGGGGATGGATGGAATGGGGCCTGTCTGGGTCAAAATGCCAGGGCCGATTTTTAAAAAAAAATGTATTGATTTATTTTTTGTCTCAGTCCAGCCCTGATCCGTAGTGATAATCACTCAAAAATATATTATAATAGAACAGGTCACAGCTGTAAGAAATAATGTTTCAATATTTATACACAAATACAGCAGAAAATGTAAGAAATAAAACTAATACAGTCTACTTGCATGTAAAATGATGCAGCTGTGCCATTTTCATTTCTTGTTTCTTGTTGTGGACTTTCTCCAGATGCAGTGACATATACTGTATATCGTATGTTTTCTTATTTGAAGGTGATGTTTTTTATGTTATCTCATAGTTAACCTCTGCCTGTCGTCTGTGTGTCGTCTGTAGGGCAGCGTGGGCAGGGTGTCGCAGTTCAGACCATCATCATGCTCTTTGCTCTGGCAGCGGGACAGGAAGTGTGTTTGTGAGCGTCCCTGGTTGGCTCTGCTGGGATGAACATGCCACTGCACCAGATCTCTGTCATCCCCCGTGATGTCACCTCATCGCGGGTGTCAGGCAGTGGGAAAGCGAAGGACAAGGACAAGCAGGTATGTACAGATAGATAAGGCTGGGGACACAGCTGTGGATTATGGTGAGGTTTCATCCTGTACAGTGTAGTTTTTATCCTACAGAGATATTCTACGATAGCGGGGAGGGATTCTGGTCTTAGTCTGCAAACTGACTTGCAGGCTACTTTTATGTCATACATTTGTTTTATTTAATGCACAAACAAGCCCAGTTCAGTAGGTAGAGACAGAGTATTACCGTGTATTAAAAAAAAAAAAGGAGCCCCAGCAAACAAGACATTCGTTTAGCTTCAAGTGAATGTTCTAGTGGCTGAGTCTCGTCCATTGGGAGCAAAAGATGAAATAGTGTGACACGTTAAGCAGTGACAAAGTCCGCAGAGGGAGGAGGTCGAGGTGGATGGATGGCTCGACAAAACGTCGGACTTGTTCCCTGTTTCCTATTGACAGTCAACGCTGGTTTCTTTAAACCATGAGTGTGGTCATTCCCGAACCTTAACCACCTGGTTATTATTGTAACCATAAATATGAAGGTGCCCTAACATTCAGGAAGAAGGAATTTTGACCCAAACCATAATGTTGACCTAATCCTAATCAGGTCACGTTTGTACCTAAACCTAACCAAACCTTAACCATCATTGTCACATCATAAAGCAGATTTATTTTTTAACAGTGATTTCAGGTACAGACAATTTCAATCCAATCCAAATTAATTTATAAAGCACATTTAAAAACATTAAAAGTTGTGCAATTATACATAACAAAACACCAAGGCCAATTCAAAACCAACAGGACATTCAAATGATAAAAGCGTTAAGACCAATTGGAAAAAGGATTAAAAAACCTCTAATGTTGAGCAAACGGGTTCAGACAGACGAACATGTGGAGGCAGAGCGCTCCAGAGCTCTGGAGCTGCAACTGAAAGTGCTCACCCCACACTCTGACCTAGGGACCGTCAGAAACAACTGGTGTCCTTGAAAAAAGATGCGGTTTTAAAAGGTCTGAGAGATAAGTTGGTGCTTGCCCCTTTAACGATTTCTGTGTTAATAATCAAATCTTAAAATCAATCCTAAAACACACAGTGAAGAGAAGCGAGAATAGGGGAGATGTGCTCACATTTACGTGTACCAGTTAAAAGACGAGCTGCTGGGTTTTGAACAAGCTGCAGGCTGCATTACATTATCAGATGTGGTGATAAAGGCATGTAGTAACCTTTTCAAAATCATTAAGAGATAAAAAAAAAAAAAAAAAAAAACGACTGGATAAAAGCCGCAGTTGGAAAAAAACAAAAACAAAACTTAATTTCACAACTGAGTTTATCTGTTCAGATCATGAAACACTTTTGTGTCTTTCTGTAGGGAATAAACCGGGGGTGTATTTCGTTGTTTCATTTGGAGGACTTGTTGAAAAATTCGTCATTATCTTGAAGTGTGCATACAGGCTGCCAGGAATAATGAAAATACACTCGTGAGAGTGTTTGCATACAGTTAATACTGATAGCCTGTTTTTCTTCCCTCCAGAAAAACAAGTCATAGGCTATCATTCATTTTTATACACACTGAAAAATAGTTCCCTCCGTTTTTATTACAGCAGATAAAACCTCAATTTGATCTTGTGACAGTTTTTGTTTTACCATTGTTGCGAGTGGCAGAGTTGGCTGCTTTCATATCAGGGCCAGGTTAAGTTGTGCTCTGCTTACTGTCACTCACACACCCACTGGAAGAACGTTTTTGTCAGATGCCTTAAAAACTTTATTATCATGTCTGTTTCTTTTTAGTTTATTATGTCATTGCTTTTAAAGTAGGTTTGACAGCGTAAAATTTGTATTTTTAAAAAACAAGCTACTGAATGCAGAAAGATGGGCGGAAATGTCAACTAGATAAAGATAAAAACAAATAGGTTTTAATTCTAAATGACAAAAGTTAAACCCTACCGGAGCCATCCTGTTGTCATTTACCAGAGAACAATCAGGAAGTTAATTTTCTAATGCCAGGGGAGTCAATCTGCATGACAGCGTTTCTCTCACAAATAAATGATTTCTGTGCTGCCTGTGGGTTGAGCAGAGGTTTTGTGTCTAATGAGGCTGGTCAGAGTTCGGTCTGATTTTCCATTTGTGTCTAAAAGCGTCTGGTTTTGCAGTTCAGTAGAGGACCAGATATGGGATTTGGTACCTTTCATAGGGTTTTGTAAATTGTTTCTACTTCAAATTTACAAAGCGAATCAGTAAAATCACCAGCTGAGAGCACTTCTATTCATTATCGCTGCTGCTTTGAAGCGTAGATCTTCCCAAAATCAAGGCATCAAGAAATCTATCAGGTGTATATAGAAATGGATTAGTGCCACATCTGAGTCGATCACAGATTTCTAATTTGAGGATTTTAACTTCGTTCTTTGATTTTTGACTTTTCCCAGAATTACTCCCAGAAATCCTTAACCCTTTCACATCTGGATGTCATTACGAATTAGCAGATTTTTTCAATGTCCGAGATTGTTATCACTTTGGATTTGTCAAAGAAAGCCAGGTGTACGATCATGAAGCCCACCAATCTTTACTTTGTTCCCCCCCTCCACTCTGTCTATGTACTCCAGCAGCATCAAACACCACAGTGAAGTGCTCTCTCAGAGTGCAGTTGCTTTTTTTGAGCCGTGGAACAAAGCGAGGTGCTAAGACAATATGTCCATGGCCTGCCCTTTCTCCTCGGCCTCATCAGCTCACAATAGATCCTAAGTGTGGCAGCACAGGTGTTCTTAAGAGGCTGTTTCGTGCTGCATATGCCTCCCATGCTGTAGAAGTGATAGTACAAAGAAGGTGTGAACTGGTGCCGACACATATTTTTTACATTACGCACGCACACACCTCACAGAGGATTCATTTGCTAGCCTAATCTGCCTTCACTGTGAAGCTCTGAATTATGCCTCGTCATTGCAGAATTGAAAGTGAACTGGGCCTCACTCTGAACTGGTCTCATTTCCTGCAAAGTTAAATAAAGGTGTGAGTTTGTGTAGCTGAGATACCTTTTGTACAATGCGTGGTTAATAGGATTAAGGGGTTTAAACTTTGAGAGCAGTCGTAGCAAGGTTACCTTAGTCTGCCGGGGAATAAAAGTGAAACTGTAAGCTGTGTAATGTCGGGTGGGGGGGGCATTTGGTCTCCCTGCCACCATGTTTGCTAACAGTGTAAAGATCCAACCTGGCATCTCTCTGCTCAGCATCACTCTCTCCTTCTGTCTGTCTGTCTCCGGCTGGCTCCTCCTCTATTCCCCTGAGGAATAAGTGGATAAACGCCAGCGACTCCCGTCCTCCCTGTGGAACCATCAGCAGAGTAGAGAAAGGAGAAACAGAGTGTAGGAAAAGAGGAGAGAGTGTTTACTTTGAATGCTGATTAGCTCGAGAGTCCTGGAGGTGTGTGTGTGTGCCCAGAGTTTAGTCACAGAGCACAAGCCCATCTGGCCCTCTTAGACAACACAACTGGTCTTTTAGCGCCTCAAGAAAAAAAGCAGAACTTTCCTATACTTAGAATTCAGAGTTGGTCAGCTGCTCCTTTAGAGAGCAACACATCTTTAACTGTTGCTGGCCCCTCACTGGCCTCTCTCCTCCAGCTCCACTCAAGTTCATTTGTCTTTTTCGCAGTCCTCTTTGGGTATGTGCTTGTGGGCACTGTGGGTCCTCCACTTGAGATCTCCTGTTTGAGTAGATAAATTGAGGTTTAAGAATTATTTTTAAAACGGCATGAAAAGACTTGGAGAGCAAGAGTTTTATTATGTGGTAGGGAGAAAAAAAACGAGAGTTTCTTGACAGTTCTCAGCTTTGGCAAATAATAGGGTCAGATATATTAGAGTCTGGGGTTTTTGATAAGGCGAGCAGCGAATGGATTATTATGCACAAGCTGACAATAAAGTAAGCCCTGGCACAGGTTGGCAGGCTGGTTGGCTTTTGTGGTATATCTCGGAAATGCATATTGAGCTGCCATTGTTTTGTTTGTTGATTATCATACATCTTTAACCTCATCTGCAATGTCACTGTAAATCTAGTCATTGACATGAGCAGCATTTGATTAGTGTACACCCAGTAGAGCTCAGAAATACAGCAAAGCTTCAGTGGACACAGCTGTAGCTTTCACTTTCACATTAACACATATATTCATACCAACATGCATGACCTTGCTCGTACTCGTGAGTATTATATTTAGCAGTATATCTCTGTGACTGCACGCACTCAACACTATGATACTTGATACCCGCCCTTTTGATGCTGCATGTATTTTTTATGAAAGCACAGAGAGCACTGGAAGCTTTGTCCTTCAATAAGCGTGTGTTGGAGTCCAAGGACAGTGAGGACCAGCCTTCTCTCTGATGTTTGGTGGTTTGATAACAGCCACCGCCGCCACAGAGCTCCTGTTGGTTTCTGCAAAGCCCAGCTCCATCAAACATTGACCACCAATGTGAAGACTTTCAATAGAGCCTCCAGGCTAGACAGGGACTATTTAATGTGTCTGTCTTTGCTGATTTAACAAAGCACTTCTAGTATAGTGACACATCTTGTTCACTTGAAACAGCGTTGTTGCACTTCTAGTGCAGCTGAAGCATTTTGGCTGAGATGGCAGATAGCAGGTTAGCCTGTTTACACCACCCAGCATTATGTAATCTGTAAAATATAGTCCAAAGAAAGACTGTTTGATTAAATGTGTTTGAAAAATATTTGAAAATATGTTTCTCATCCTGGAGGCAGAGAAACGTTTTCCAAACATTAGGTTGGATCTAAACTGTCCAAATCATTCCCTTCCAGATTGCCGCGCCTAGGGGCTTGCAAATGGAAATGCCATGATAATCACCCAGAAGGCTTAGGGGGCTGAGTAAACTAGGCATGAAATGCTGAATTATCAGGAAAAGTAGTGTTTACATGTGTGACTCGAGTACATAAGGAACAAACTTATGGTGGTCACTTCTAGTCGAAAGCAGCATGTGATTTGGTTTATTTTGCAGACTTCTGTCATATTTGTGTTTTAACTGGTGCACATATGGTACATAAATTATCCAATGTTAATGCTGTTAATGTTCAGGATACACAAATGTAAACGTGTGTAGATATTTTCTCTCTGTCTCACACTTTCATAAAAATACACATGCATTCATCTTGGTATAGATGTTCTGAGGCCAAACAGGTTTCCCTGGCCTATCTACAAAGCAGAAGCTGGAGAGAGAAGATAACACTTATACAAAATGGGTTTTTCTCTTGCAGACGTTTTCATAAAGGTATGAATGTTGTGTGTCAGCAAACTAACCTTCTTTGCATGCGCCGCTCTGGAACATCCTGACTTTTGCTGCTGATATACAGTAACTACAAAGTCATTACTGACTGAGAAGTGCAGAGCGTTAAAGGTCAAATGTTTTTTTTCTGTGGTGCTGCGTACTGGTAGTAGCCAGTGCTTGATTTGAGATTAGATCATTTTAGTCTATTTAATGTGGAAAAAATAATGAAAATAGCCATCAGAATTTCACAAACCTCAAACTTACATCTGCACATTGCTTGTTTTGTCAGACCAAGAGTCCAAAACCTAAAAATATTCAATTTACAATGATAGATAACAGAGAAAAGCAGCAAATTCTCACATTTCAAAAGCTGAAACCATTTTTGATTGAAAAACTATTTGATTAATCGACTTTCAGCTTCGACTCCACAGTATATTTAGTCCATTAACCTGCTGTTGTTATTTTGCTGCTTCTTGACTCTCTCTGACTCATTATATGAGCCTCTCTTTCAGGAAATACACATGCCAAGATGTGCAGGTACACACAAATACACCCGCATGCCAGCAGCTGGTGTTGTTAGTCAGCCCGTCTGTGCAGGACTTGCGCGAGTCCCCTGGAGGACCCGGCTGTGCTGAGCCACTTGAGGTTGAAGTGCTAAAAAACATAATTAAATGTGGAAACGCCAATGTGACGGCCGGGCCTTTGAGGGCCTTGACTATTGTAAAGAAGGACTTTGTTTCACCTTTTTTTCATATCATTAGCCACTGTGATGGCTCCAGGGGTTATTTTACATTCTTTTGGGAGCCGTGAAACTGTATAAGTTTTATATGCGAATACAATTGACCTATAGCAGCAGAAAATAGACTTTTGAGAGGCATGGCAGGAAATAATTACGGTCCCCTTACCTGCTCTATATTCTCGTAGGCACGGCATAATGTTGGATGATAGTCGAAGGAGAGTTTGCTTTGTCTCCAGTGTGAGGGGGCACTGTGTGTATTTCAGCTCTTAGTTTCAGAACAGCAGCTATTAACAGTTGGAGAGACATTCAGAGGAGACGACTGTCTGGTAATTAACCCCTGCCCCATCCCATCGCCCTCTGCTACCTCCACCCACACACTTATAGACACACTTTCGCAGCTCAAAATTAACACTTTAAATCGGGACTCAGCAAGCTGTTTTTCAATGCTCTCTGAGGTAAAACACATTTTCAAATTACAACCATGATTTACATATTATGTGGGCTTTTGTTATAACCTTATCCAACAGATGTATAGCCACTAACCTAGAGAAATTTGTTCAGCCTGTCGCACTCTGCAGGAACCAAAAGTGCACTCGAACACAAAAAAGCTCTCTGCTGCTGTGAAAGGCACCAATTTTGCCAGAATGAATTTAAAGGAACCAATTTAATTTTTTGCACACAGTTACGAAGGTGCGTTTTGCTGATTTTCGCTCTGCAGGAGCGACTGTGGTTATAGTGCACAGAGACACGTGTGAAGAGCCAGCAGATAACCAGAGGCAGACATGCAGACAGACAGAGATGAAAAAAAAAACACAGATGAAGTTATTTCCAGGAGGGAGAAATGAAATCATCACGTTAGAGGCTGCATGTGCCGATCCTCTCTCTTCTCTCAGACGCTGCTGCCTCAGTCTTTGCTCTGTGCTTCTGTCGCACTACTGTTAACTGGAAAGTGTCTCTGGGGGTGTGTGAGGACACCACTTAATCGAGACTGTGACATGCTGATTTGACTCCTGTGATTCAGATGGCCCTGAACGTTCAGCCACTGCCAGTCAGATCAATGGTGGAGACTCTCTGAACTCTCCCACAGTGGCCATATTCCTCTTCCTGAGGAGACACTGCACACGTTCCCCTCACCGCAGCCTGTCGCCTGGTTCTGTGGAGTCTGACGCACAACGGCTGCCTGATGTATGCTATTCATATGCAGTCGTACACCCCAGCTGTATAATGAGCCTAATAGGACTCAGCTCTGTCACACTCCATTGTGCTTACCAGTATGGGGCGAGCACACAGACACATAAGTCTCTAGTGCATTAAGTGAAAGATAGCGGGCAGTGAGACGCTTTCCGGTAAGATATGATAATGAGGTTCCCAATTGTTTTCATTTGAGAGCAGGGAGAATTTTAGGCATAAATACACACCAGAATCTCTTACAGTGAGACTGCATCTTATTTGTGTCCAATTCCCGTCTCCCTAAATATCTTTCTCCAACTTCTCCTCCACTCCCTGCTCCCACCGCCTCCTCTTTTTCATCCTGCTCCATCATCCCTTCATGGTGTTATCCAGTGGAAGATTAGTGCAGTTAATCTCTCCGCCTATGGATTCACTAGTGTGGCCACACTGTGAACTCCTCCTTGTTGCTGTCTGGGGAGGCAGATGCCCAACGGCTGTGGATGTTGACTCAATTATAGACTTTTTCTTCTTGTCTGTGTAAAATGCTGTGACTGCTTATACTGTAATTCTGCTGCCGTGAGCTACAGGGCACTCATAGTGGGATCACCACCTGCAGTCAACCTGTGCTAGTGTGTTCTTTTGTTGTGAAAAGCATCATTTTAGCCTGCTTGTAAGGATGAACTTTTTAGTCATATCTAAAAACATGCCTCTAGTCAGTCTGTCAATCATAGTGACATTTGATTTAGTGCCATCATCAGATCAAAATTTAAATGGACTTTTATCACCAAATTCCTGCAAAACTGACATTCCTATCAGCCTCAGATGTGTTCACTGATTAGCAATTAGCAAATATTAGCATGCCAGTATGTTGACCTTGAGATGGTGAACATGGTATACCTGCTTAATATCAGTATGTTAGCATGCTGACATTAGGATTTAGCTCAAAGCATCGCTGGTTAAAGCATAAATCTGGTTTATTCCAACTTGGGTTTTATTTTCATAGTTTTATCGATCATTTCTATTAGTTATGATAGCAATATGCTGACAAAAGTTACTCTTGAGTTCTGGGAACAATGAAACATCAGTACAATAAAGTCTGATGGGGCAGGAAACCAGTCGTCACATGATCAGACAGGTGGTAAGCAAGCTAACAATGAGCACACCCTAGATTGTTTGATATAATCCCTATCTAAAACACGGGAAACAGGTTTGAGTGCACAACTATAGCAAGTAGGGCAAGTCAAAGTTGAAGCAGAGAGTTGGTTGATGGCAGACCATTCTTTTAACGTTCACTTTTGTTTTCTCTAGCAAGTAAGTTTGGCTAACCTCTCTCCCTGTTTGACTTATTTCCCCACATTCCCAGATCTCAACAATTAATCAATTGCTGGTTATTATTACCGATAGACTGTTCAAATGGGACTCAAGTCGTAATAAACTGTTTCTGCATCAGTTTTTGTGTATGACCACGATGGTTTTGTTGTGACCTTGCACCACTTTCCTGAGAGCCTTAAGTGGCACATTGGAGTAACCAGTCATCTTTTGATTTAAACTTTGAGCACTTTGTCTCCCGATGGAACATAACTGGACCAATTTGGCCCCCCAGGAAAAATAATTGCCCACTCCTGGTCTACAGTATAAACAACCACATGAGAAACCCAGTTTGTTGCCCGGAGCCAAACAAATGCTGTCAGACATAACCTCTATTTTACCACTATAGGAAACATACTGTGCACTTATTTTTCAGCATTTATTATACTGAAAATTACTCCAAACAGCATATTATTAAGAAAAGTATTACATGCAGGAGTCTTTGACCCGTACAGGAGTTTTGGGTTATAATGTTTCCATTAACAAAACTTAACATTAGCACTTACATTTAAGATTTAACTTAACATTAACACTTACATTTCCTTCTTTTATTGCATGCAGCTTTGTAAAAAGTCCTTGCTGCTTTTGTATCTTAGCTAGCAGCCCCTCGGCTGTCCTCTCCTTCTCATCTCCAGATAAGTTTCTGTATTTTTCTGCATGTTTGTCTCAAAGTGACGGCCCAAGGTGTATTATTTGAACACAGCCACTTGTTTGTTACAAACTAAGCACACAGCTTAGCACACAGCTTATTACTTAGCAGTCCATAACTTATTATAGACATAACGCCTCAGCAGGTGACGCTACTTCAAACATCACTCATATCAATTTACATCAATGTCAAGTGTGACAGGAAGAAGCAAACTAACAAACCATGAGCATTTCAGAACGAAAGCTGTTTTCTTTACTGTTTTTTAGCTTTGCAAGTAAAATTGTGTGGTTTGTCTGAGACCTCCCGTGCCAGGCAGAACCTTCACAAGGCCATATAATGCCAAGGACTGCTGTCGACAGAAGAGCCAAAGAAAGGAGGCTATAATTGGCATGTCCAGTCTGACAGACTGGTACAAGATCTGATTTAGACATATTTTAATTAAAAGATATCAGTTAAATTTAGCCTGTTTTAATTCCCATCCTCTGAGTAAATTACCACATTGCATCTGTGTAGGCTGCGGAAAGGGCGTCATAGGTGGAGATGATTCATGCCTTGTCTCTGCAAGGCACATGTTTTCAAAAGTTATGGTGCCCCTAAAACTATTTTAAAATGGAAAATGAAAGCAGTCTAGTGTCCACTTGTAAAACCCGTGTGATAAGGTACCTGTACTGTTAGGTACTCTAAGGTACTGAATTGTTTCCCTTGGTACACATGGCAGAAAAGAAAACAACACAGAGTAATGAATATTTTTCCAAATTTCTAGGATGTTTTGTGCTTTTGGTTTTCATATTAGTGACGGCCATGACATTTTAATTGGTTTGTGCTATTTCAGAAAATGAAACCATCAAAGCCTTAAAAGCAGCACAACATTTTGTCATTCACTTTTGAAGCACATCTTCAATAAGCAGAATTGCTTTTGATCCCTTTTTAAGTGCACGGTGCAGCTGTGTGATATATAAAAAAAAAATAGGTATCAAATAAGAATATGTAATTGGAAGATAATATGAAATGATCAGGACCAGGATTGGGACAGCCTGGCTATAATTGCCTGCATGCACATTTTTTGTAAACAATACATCATTTACAACTTTAATCAATTGTGAAAATTGTCTTTTCCCTTCAAATGATGATTCTCTGGGATATTTGTTGCCCACCTGTGCTGCGCTGATCTGCATCTGTGCCAATTAGTAACTACATTTTATAACCGTGCAGGATCAGTTGTATAACATTTTCATAGGAGAGATGCTAAGGAGCCAAATAAGCTTTCAGCCCACATCTTTCCTTCAAAACTGATAATCTTTGAGTCAAATGATGAACAGATCAGTAGAAATCCATCAGCTTTGTTTTGAAATGAAAGGTGAGAGCCCCACTGTGCTCCAAGAACATTTAACTAATGGACAAACCTGCTACTTTTTTTCCTATTGTATTTTACAGGAGGGGGAGAATGAATCTGTTATGTTGAAAAGAAAGAAGAAAGAGAGCATTCACAAAGAGCTCCCACGGGCAGAGTAGAATACCAGATGTTTGTTGCTTGGAAATGTCTGCAGCTTGAAGCCCAGAGACATTTTGAAATCGTATGATCCATCTTCAGCAGGCGTACAGCAAGTGTTTCAACAAAGATTCATCTTATGAGCCATGTTTAGAGAGATGAAATCTGCTATCTCTAGATCAATTCTTAGACATTTTGAGACATTGAGGTTTTTATGTAAATGAATTGCTATTGCAGATGTAGTTTGAGGCGACTGTTCCCTCGTGACCCTGGGAAGTGACTCTTTCATTTTGCCATTATTACACCAATGGACCCCTTCAAGACAAAAGAGTGACTGATAAAGAAAATAGTCATGATGCCATGTATCAGAGGTGAAAAGCCACTTTTCAACCCCAGAAAGTGTGTTCATAGTGCTTATCTTGTCCTCAGCTTGTGGATGGCACAGCTGCTTGAATGCACCAGCATCATGGTCTCTTGATGAGGCTTTCACTGAGCTCTGCAGAGAGCAGAGGACTGCAGCCTGGCATTGACATTCACCTCTGTCTACCAGGAGGAGAAATTGAATACAGGTAGTGCACACTGAACAAGCACAGACACAGGGTCTAGGTTAGAGAATAAAAAGATAAAGTGAAAGAGAGCACAATTACGCTCTGTTGTAAACAACTTGAAGGTAGGGAGAAAGGAGCATGTTGTTGCCGTAGAAACGGAGCAATAGGAGTACCATTGGTAGGACCGAAGCAGCAGAGGCAGAATGTGGAGAAACAGCCGGCTGTTCACCCCAACGGGCCTCATCTTTGCTTCTGTCTGGGCTGTCAAACTAGTTTCCCACTTTGCCACATCAATGAATATTCAGGTAGTGGTCTCTCTGAGGACCAGTGCCAGCCGCCATCTAAACCAATGTCCTGATCTCAAAGCCTTTTGCAGGGGCGTCTGTCTCAGAAAAATGTCTTCTCTGTGAAATCAAGGTGAAGCCTATTTGTAAGAGCAGGAGCTGTCAGTCCTCCATCATTTTGACTGATGTGTTTATTTGAACCCACGGCACCTTCCACACATGCATACGAAGGCAGGTGGCTACTCCGTTATCCGTCGCCTCAGGTCACGCTGCCAGGGATGACAGCAATCAGGCTGTGTCTTTTGAACGCTTGCATGCACAAACACACTTTTTTTTCCTCTTGCGGGGCTGAGGCCTCCCTCAGGCATGCTAATAGACTATGATGGTGCTGTGTGTGAAACATGAAAATCTCAGGCCACTGAGACAAGAGGAGCATTGGAGACACACAGGCAGAGACAATGAGTCATCACTATGAAAACTACCTCACAAGGACTTTGTGGAGCTGCTACTTTAACCAGTCACGTCACACCACAAGGAGCCATTTTCAATGAGTTTTCATGGAACACACAGCATCGCTTAACCATTATCCAGTTTAAGGTCTTGACTAATTGACTAATTGCTTTTTTGGCATGGACACAGAGAAGCTCACACACACTGCTTTTATTAGCGCTGATGTTCGGGAATGCTTAACTTGCACATGCGCCCATTGTTTGTTTGTTTCAGTGTTACCAAACAAGTCCAGGGTTGCTGTTGCTCAGTTTATTGGAAATACAATCGGGGGCAGTGTTTGGACACATTTGTCTCGTCACTCTGACGGCGCCGTCACATTACGTATCTGTTAAAGCAGCCCATGTTGAGTGATATCCTCAAAGCACTGCAGTCAATCGTGATAACTGATGGTGTTGGCAAACTGTCGCCTTTAAGTGCACACACTCAAGATTCATCTGTGTGTGTGTGTGTGGGTTTTTTAAAATGGTATGTTGGTGTGATTTGATGGAGATGACAGTCATCCTCAGTTGTTGAGGCTGAACAGAGTCCCCTGTGTTTAAGACCGCACACACCGACTGTGCAGATCTGGGCAAGGGGAGAGGATTTTTCTTTTGGATTGGCAGCAAACTTGTTGAGCATGTAAATGTGTGTGTCATCCAGCTTACACACATACACATAGAAACGAAGCCAGCCACATGACTGAAAGCTGAAACTGCTATGCTATAAGATACAGAACTGAGCGAGGACAATGGAGTATTAGTGACTGGTGGAAGAGGATCTGATGCGTTGCTCCTGTTGAGCACTCAAAGCACTCTGACTGAATACAAAACGTATAGACTGCTGTTGGTCTCCCAGGGAGCTGGATTACTCTGCTGAAGAAACAGCTGAAACTCTAGCTGCAGAAAAGGGGCAGTTTGTACAAATGAGGAAAATGTAAAAGATGCTGTTCCCATAAAAAGTGATTCCCATAAAAAGGGAATCACTCTTTTCCTTAGGACATTTTATATCTTTGTTAATAGCTGGTTGATGTCTTTTCTCCCTCTCTCACAAACCCTAAATAGATGCTTATGTCTCTGAAATGTGCAAAACAAGCATGCTCATCTAAGTGGAATTAATATGTAATCACCACTTAGAAATTTTACTGCGAAATGTGAGTAATGCATTTCTTGTTTTTGAGCTTGGAGCAGAGCAGTTAAAGTTTTAGTGTGAAGAGTAATTCCTGTGTGTGTTCGTTTGAAGCAACTTCACTCTAACACTGTTGACTCGGGGCTGAGATAAAGAGCGAGCAGCTCACAAGGCTCTCTACTTTAAGGAAAAGGTTGTTGAACTTGTTGTTAGGCCTCAAGTGTGATGAAAGAGGGAGGGATGGAACAAGCGGTGGAGAATTGCTGTGAAAGCCAAAAGATGTCATCAGGAAAGTATCACCATCTGCTCCCTCTTTGAGAGCTGTTTTCAGTCCCATTTCATGGGGAAACGCCACTCTTCACGGTGATATTTGCTTAAAGCTGTCTGCACACAGTCGGGGAGCTGACCACACAAATAGGGCGGAGTGAGATTGGAGTGGTGATTGGAAGGAGGTCTGAGTAAAGTCAGTGGACAATGAAGATGAAATGTAGAGAGAGAGAGAGAAAATGTAGAGGAGCATAGGGAATAGCTGAATATGTTTCAGATGGCAGCAGTGGGAGATGAAAATGAAGAAAAAGTAAAGGTTGAAGTGTGGACCAGCTGGGAGCGATAGGATTTTGACTTCATGCTTATCACTTCAAAAGAGCGGCTGTAAAATGCAGTCTGCTCCTCTGCACACCTTCCTCCATCTTTCTCTGTGTCTCTCCCCTCCTAACCTGAGGTGAAGTGGATCATTTTGGAGAATGTGAGGCCTAATAGTTACGGTTTGATATGCTGTGCAGTAATCTTTCACAGAGACAACCTCTATGTCCCGAGGAGCTAGCTCATTCAGCACCGCATGTAAGCTTCTGCTCTGAGCTCCCCTCCACTTAATGTGAGCAGCAGTGGTCACGGAGTACAGCAGTTTTGGAGTGTGACATTGTTGCTGTAACTGTAGAAACAATCTTCCAGGTGGGGGGAGTTTTAGACAATCAAAACAAAGCATATTGCTTTCAAATCCTGCTTTGTTTTGTTTCACACCATGATGTGCCCATCATTCATTTTGCCGTGTCATAAAAATGATCTGAAGCAAGTCACAACAGCTTGCTGCAGCCTCATTCTGAGCCCCCGGCAGCTGCGTCGTGTAGCGCGGAACAATCCTGACCAACACCGCAAGAGCTTTCCGCCATACGGAAGACGAAAAAATGGAGCACACAGGGTGATGAGCAGTGGGCTCATTAGCATTGTGAAGCCGGCAGCTTTATCGCACGTCGATCAGGGGATCACAGCTGAGGTGACAAATGTGATAACAATGTGGAGGGATGTGAACGGTAAGGAACGGCTACGGTAAGCTTCAGCTAAGACGTCAGCGGGGGTGTGGACTGTCACATATCAAGCATCTTGTAAAAAAGTCATCATGAGTCACCAGAAACGATCAGTACTGTAACTATGTTGAAATACCTGATTTACATTGTAGTACCCACTGCATTTTACTGTTCAACATACATTATCCTCTTATTTTGGTAAATTACTACTCATTTCCTACCTAGTTTTCTGGAATTTCCTATTAAATTTCATTTTAGGTTAAATAGGGTGTGTTTAATTGAATTCAAACTAAAATAGCAGTCTCAGACTTTTGTATTTGTTTCCTCTGTCAGGAAACTTTCATTGAATATTTAGAAGATTATTAGGAAATAGGATTATTTGGATTATTTTTAGCAAAAAAAAACAGACCAGTGAAATAAAGTGTCAGGCTCACTCCTTTGTCCCCAATAAATGTTTTATTGTTTTGTTTTGTAGTTGAGTTGAGGGGACGTACAGAACCAGACCAGCAGGGGGCAGTAGAGTAAATAGTGGATCTGAGTTTAAGTAGCTCTCTGTCCCTCTGTCCTTGCAAGACCAGTGGATTTGAACCAGGAACTCCCTTTTGATGCATCACAGTGCTCACATTTGTTTACTCTCTCTTGTAACCCGCCTCCAGATCAGTGCGATGGGTTCTTAATGTCCGTGGTGCAGCCTCAAGAGAGATTTTGTCCTAAATGTGACCTCTTTCTTCCCTTCTTAATTTTTGTGAACTTGAATCTATCATGTTTTTTTTTAATTACAAGCAATAACCCAATATATATCGAAAATATTTAAGCTCCCTGGCTTCCCCTTCTGAGCTTTTGAGCATTTTCAGGCATTCAAAATGCAAATGTGCCTTTCAGTGAATTGCAGGCATGAGGCATGTAAGACGAACAGCCTTTAAATGCAAATTGCTGCTGCTCCTCTGGACCGTATTTATCTGGGAGCCAAATGAGGCTGGACCTTAAAATGGCGATTGGAGTAGGTGTGTGGGGGGACAGATTCATTGCTCCATCCCTCATCCTTCATCGTCAGTGCAAGGAGGTGGGAGAGGAAGAGGGTGTGTAAATCCAAGGTTACTCAGCTCAGGTGGCTGTAGTGTAGAGGAGCGAGCAGAGCTGCAGCCCACTGGTATACAGAACATCAAAGCATCAAACGCTGCAAACAAGTTGAGTTGGAAAGAAATGAAACCGTCTGAGGAGTTTCTGTTTACTGTAGTCTTTTGTTCAGCTGCAAAAACACACCTCTGAGGATGCTGTCCTCTGATGGTAGGACATAGAGGAATTATTTATACTTCCTCTTGGTGTCGTTCGCTTTAGTGTGAAAAGCATGCTGTGTTTCCGCTCAGCTAGATCAAAGATAAAGCAGTTCAACTTCGTGCCATTTCAACATTATATCAGTGCTGTGTCTCCACACTAGTCTAACAGCTAAGACTTTTCACTGAGGTTATTTTGACCTGTTGTTTACTGTGGGTGAAGGTGAGGATGGAACTGGTTTAGATGTGGGAGACGCAGCTTTGTAACCCCAGGCATGTTTGTATTGCCAGGAGCTCCCCACTGAGGGTTCGAATCCTGAAGGGAGGCAGCTTACAACATTGAAATCCCAATCAGATCTTTGAGGGCCATTAAATGTAAAAGTCCAGCTGTGGTTGAGGAGAATATAATTGTATTCTGAGTGTGTTTAAAATACCCTAATCTGTATATTTGCAATACAGGCTTCTCCACCTGTCCAGGGTAAGTAATGGGGCACCATCTGTTTAACAGCAGGTGATGATTGATGATGTCATAGCTAGTGGACAAAGGCCAGAGAGGAGCAAGGCATCCACTGAGGAGGGGGATGCATTAGTGTTTCTAGTGATGCCTTTTATAGCAAAAGTTGAGCACAAATGATAGATCTAAAGAGTTTGAAGAGATGGCTGGCTGGAGTATCAATCATTTCCACACAGCCTTTGAAAAATCCTCCGTTCTCCTTTTCGGCAAAGGCTGAAAACAGAACTGTTATTTTAGCTTTCTTATTTGAAAAAGACATGATGGCAGTTGTAATAACCCTCATCAGGCTGCTGATGTCTATAGGAGGCAAAGTCAAAGCCGCAGTTAGCCTGCCCATTGATTTTACTTCAAAGAACATCTCCTATATAATTACATATCTTCTGTCAATAAGAAAAACCTATCAGACCGTGTACATTTGTGGTCATTCGGTTCTAAATTTCAATATCTGTGCTGGTGTTTTAGCCAGTTCTGTTCATCTAACCCACGGTCGGACTAATTGTGTGATGCCGGAGACATTGGGTCAGCCGGGTCGAGAGTTGAACAGCACGATGAGCTCTGCCGTCGTGGCTCCGTGCCACCGTCTGCATCTCAATAGCTTCGGACGACTCGTCTGACCAAACGCACACTTGCATGCATACCGTGGAGGTTTAATTAAGTGAGAGAGAGTCTCGTCATACGTAGAGCCACTCGATTCAGCCTGCTCAGAGTGTTATAACGGTTCTACGTCTGTCACGGGCTTCTGCTGCCATCCCGTGCTCCTCATAGAGCCTAATGCGCTGGTGAAATACTTATCTAATTTAGAAGGTTATCATTGGCCCCAGGTGCCGATGTGGAGGCCGATAGAGTCAATGCTTCAGTCTACGCAGTGAATGCTGTGGGTGCTTTTTTTTCAAACGCTGATAAACCCAGATGCAGACAGACGTTAAAGAGAGGGCTGTGAGGCTGCTGGCTAATGCAAATCTTTAATGTGATGCGTGTGAATGTGTGCGGATGCTAGTGCACATTAGATAACACACTTGAGCCAGCCCCTGAACTCTCTGTGAAGAAATCATTAAAGAGCCTTTCAGCGTCTTTCAGCGACTGACCAGCAGTTTGTGGCGCTTTACCCTCCATGTTTACTATACAGCACACTTCTCTGGAGCTTAGAGAATGTTTTCTGTACTGTCCCTGATAAATAAACATACAGTAGATAAATAAATCGCAGTGTTTACAGACACGCTCACCTCCTCTTTATGACACCATGTTTGTGTTTCACAGTGATTTGATTAAATAGCAAAGAGATCCAACCCTGCTGGTACTTTTTCTCATCCAAACTCATCATATACTGACACTTTGTCAGGTGTCACTCTTTTCGGTCGCAGTAAACACTGGCTTACCGAGCCCTCGTCCTCACTGTTCGGTCACCGTAAACGTGCCCGATATTGTGAATTAAACAAAAACAAATGCTTAGGTTTGGGCAATAAAACCACTATAGTTAAGTTTAGGGAAAAAAACACATGGTCAAGCTTAAAACTACTTCATTTGTACAGTTAAAATGACACTGGAGGTCGTGAACAGGGGATGTGAACTAACAGCTGATTGTAATGTGAAAGTGACACTTTCATAGGACACAAACAGCGGCCTCCTGGATGAGAGCCTTGTGTTTGTCGGACCCATCCACCTCCCTTCCAGCCCACCCGTTGTGTGTCTTTTCACTCTTAAAGCTACGTCACCACACTCGGCACTTTCTCTGAGCGTTTAATATTTACACAAATGGATTTACATTGTTGTTGACAGAAAGCCCGGTGCATCGCATACCAACTCTAAAGGGTGCCTTGTGCTTAGGTATCTAACGCCGACGGCCATGGCGAAGCGTTTGTGTCTGACACCGTGGGAATGAGAACGGGCTCACTCTTCTAGTGTACTCTGGCTCAAACTTTTCTCACACTGTGGACCTTTGAATGAGATACTTGAGTGAATATTGTCTTTGATATACCACAGTTCAGTCACATGCAGTCTCTACTCAGCTGTATTGTACTACAGCTGCATCTCTGATAGGACACTGTGACCCTGTCTATCAGCATATTTCTTTGAAGTACAGTGTGTTATGCTCTGTGCCATTACAGTGAGTCACTCATTAGTGATACAGAGCTTTTTCTGCTCTGTACTGCAGTCTGCCTACACCAGGAGACAGTGTACAGGCCTCGCATCGCCACTGACGTTTGCAGATTGTGCGCTCAGAGAAGAACACTCCGTTCATGTTTTCCCCAGAGTGGACGGAGTGGACTCCAGTCGAATTAAATTAAACATGCCTGACCTAAACGCTCCAACTTGTTCGAGGCAAAACCAGGAGGTGAGGGATTCGAACCCCTAGTCCCTGAACAATACAAAATACTGTAACTTGAGCAGACCCGAACAAGCCCTGGAGCCTGAATGAGGATATTTATTCCAAACCCTTTTTTTTTTTTACTGACATATTAATATAATTAATATTTTAACACAGAACAAATGATGCAACTTCCAACTACCAAACACCTCTAACTTCCCATTACATCCAGTATATCCAGTACTCCTCCCATGTTGAAATAAATACTTCATTTGTGTTAGATTGAGGTAAATGGATGAAATACTGTACTGCTTCATTCGTCGTCATCATTTTTCATGCATAATACAGAACATATGGGCAGTACATGGGCTGGTAAACTTTACTTTTGTGAGTTTGGGGAATGACACCCATGATATCCACCTGTTGTCCTAATTCAAGTCTTATTTATATGGTGAAACTGGAGTTTTTTGGCCGTAAGAATAAGTCTTGTAGAGTACATCAGTGCCTAAAGTTTGTTGGGGGTTTTTTTTGTAGGTAATTGTTTTGGCCAAATCAAGATAATAAATCATCTTTCAGTCGTGCAGTGTTAGCAGCTTGATTTAAGTCCTATTCTTTTGTTATGTCGAATGAATCATTTGTTTAAAGTTTTCCATGGGGAATTGTAAATGTGCCGCTCAATGGTGTAATGATTCCCTCTAATCTTTAGTTACTGTTCTATTGATGTGTGTCATCTTGCCAGCAGTGTGAATGTCTGAATTTTGTACTAAGGTGCACAGTATACTGGCGTGCTCCACAGTCCTGTTGCCAGCCCAGCCAGAAATAGCCTTTTGAAAGTATGGCTCCCAGAAAGAGGTCACTTTACAGCTTGTCCCCCGCCCACCCCTTCCACCCGGTGTGTCACATGCACTCACAGCCCCTTTCCACAAATCTCCATCGCCTTTCACAGGCCCATTGGGTGTCAAACTCGAAGAGCTGGTGAGATATTGTGCAAAAGGACAGCAGACACCGAGGAGAGCCACAAATCAATAAAGCCACTACATTCTGTCTGTTGTTATTTCAGGCGGGTGAATTGGTGGCATTGTGCCGTGGTCGCGCTGCCGTGGTCGCGCTGCCGCAACGACGGCCCACTTAATGTTTGCGCTTGTGTATTTTGGTCTGAAGATTATGTACCATGAGGCTTAGAAACCATCCTCCACTGCATTACACACAGATATGTAAATGAAAAGCAAAGCTCCAGATCAAAGCGTTGCATACGGTTACAGAAGATAAGCAAGGATCCCTGTGCACTTATTCAACATTTTACAGAATATTTAACAAGGAGAAAAAATGTTTTTGAAGAGTTTGTCTTTGATTTTTCTCACAGACCATCACTCTCCTCCTTCATTTCGGGTTCTCTTCCCTCGTCTCGTTCTCTTAATTTGAGGTAGATTTGATTGAAACGTACGGCAGGCAGACAAGCTGTAGTGTTGTAGTTATCGGTATGCATGACTGTATTTGAATATGAACTGAAAAGGCTATTACAGTGCAATTTCATGCCCAGTGGGATATCTGACATTTTTCCCTCAGTAGATATCTCTTTCTTCTTTCTTTTTTTCTTTATTTCTTTCTTTCTTTCTTCATCTGTCTCCGTTACCCCTCCATCCATCTCTCTGATATTTCACCTCCTCTCCTCTCAGGTCTCTGGCTTTGTATGGCCCCGCTTTCCTGCCTGAAACTCAATCAGGCTCTTAGACATCAGCTGTGATTGATATTTTCAGACAGCGGTTATAGTCAGTCCAACCACTGTTCTCTTTAACCCACCTTAGCTTTACATTAGAAAGCCCTGCAGAGGTTCTGCCAACCTGCTCATCACGTGTTGTTTCATTTATATAGCATATTCTCACCTCGGCTTTGTAGTTTTTTGTCCCACTTTAGTCCCTTGATGGATGAATCATATTGTTTGTCTTAGAACATGCAAAGATTAGCGACGTCAAGCGACAGAATTGAGGACATTGTGCTGATATGCCAAGAATTGGATGCATCTTCACTTTTAGAAACATTGTACAGTGCTCTCTTTCATGTTAAAAATGAAAACACCTTGTACGTTAAAGAAAAGTTTGAAAATGAAGCAGGAATAGGGCATTCTGAGGACGTTTGGGGGGAAATTTGCAGTTTTCATTCCACTAACTCCACAGATTGAAGAGAACACGGCTGGAAAAATGTTATAAGATCTTCTAAGACCCCACACACCAGGAAAAATACATGAATACAAGCTTGATGTGTTGGAGACAGTGTGGCTCAGTGAAGGCAAATCATTTCCATATACGTATTCTGGGACTGTCCCAAAGTTTGTACTGGAAAGGCACTCATAAAACATTAAGCACTGCATTTAAGAGTCAAATATCCCTGAACTTGGAGACTCTTTCTGGGCCAAGTTTTGTTTTTGAAACAGAGGAGGGATGTTAAGCTGCTGCAGATACTTTTGGCAAGTTAAAAAAAAAATCAATCAGGAGAAGCTAAATCCAGTACCACCTACACTGGATGATAGCTATTGAATAATTTTAGAAATAGTTAAAATGGAAAAGTTTACTTACACTTTGAGGATCCAAAAAGGCAAATTTGACCAGATTTGGAATAAATAGAATGCATCTATAACCCCAATACGAGTGGACTCCACTATTGTTTTTTACTTCCCTCGTCTTGATGAGAATATTGAGAAAGAAATTTAATCTCCCTTAGTTGTATAGTTTCATCTTTAATCGAGTATTGGATGGTCATAGACTGATCAGCCATAACATTAGGTCAGCATGGGCACCCTGACCGGTCTGCGGCTACAAAGCTCCATACGCAACAAACTGTGATGCTCTGTGTTCTGACACCTTTATATCAGAACCAGCATTAAGTCTTTCAGCAATTTGAGCTTCAGTAGCTCTTCTACTGGATCAGACAACACGGGCCAGCCTTCACTCCGTACGTACATCTGTAAGCTTTGGCCGCCCATGACTCTGTAGCAGGTTCACTGATTTTCCTTCGTTGGACCATGTTGGGCAGGTCCTGACGTCTGCATGCTGGGAACATCCCACAAGAGCTGCAGTTCTGGAGATGCTCTGACCCAGTCGTCTAGCCATCACAGTTTGGCCCTGATCAAAGTCGCTCACATGCTTGCCCATTTTTTTCTGCTTCCATCACATCAACTTCAAGGACAAAATGTTCACTTGCTGCCTAATATATCCCACCCACTGCCAGGTGCCACTGTAACGAGATAATCAATGTCATCCACTTCACCTATCAGTGGTCATAAAGTTGTTAATGTTATGGCTGATCAGTGTTGCAGGGGCAACAGCTCCAGCAGGGGACCCAAACTTCCCTTTCCCGGGTCACATAAACCGGCTCTGCCTAGGGGATCCCGCGGCGTTCCCAGGCCAGTGTGGAGATATAATCTCTCCACCTAGTCCTGGGTCTTCCCTGGGACCTCCTCCTAGCTGGTCGTGCCTTGAACACTTCCCTCGGGAGACGCCCAGGCACTCAGGGGGCATCCTTACCAGATGCCCAAACCACCTCAACTGGCTTCTCTCAGTGCAAAGGAGCAGCGGCTCTACTCCGAGTCCCTCACGGATAGCTGAGCTCACCCTATCTCTAAGGGAGACGCCAGCCACACTCCTGAGAAAACCCATTTCAGCCACAGTGTATGTAAGAAAGTTAAATGTAGCTGCTGACAGTTTGAAGGAGAAGTACACATGGGCATGTAGGCTGTATATGTGTGGGCGTGCAGATGAATATTGATGTGTAAATGTCTTAAATCTGTATATGTGGAAGGGCATATAGGGTTTCATTTTAGGAAGTGAGGATGAAGGACCTGTAGTTCTCCAGACGACTGACCCACAGGCGTTGCGGCATGCGCATGCCTCTTTTCGTGCACATGCATAGACAGTATACTTTACATGTACTGTATATAAAAACTGCAAAGGGGTGTTAGGTACAAATATCTGCAAAGTTTTCTAAACACTGTGATAGTGCAAAAGTGTAAAAAAGAAACTATGTCATTCTGAAGCTAGTCATACAAACCTCCTCACTCAGTAGCTGTTTTCTGCCGTTGCTTCATCATTTAACTGCCGCCTGGTTCCAATTTCACACAGTTCATTTACAAACCACTAACTACTGGGGTTTGAACCAGCTCTCCTTTAGCTTATAGACCACGTTTTCAGGCAGCATAAACATTCAAAATGGGCCCCTTTTTATTTCCTGTTCCAATGGTACCTCAGTGCAGTAGCTGACAGGAAGTAAACTTAGATTTGCTTTGTGCAAAAACGTCAATGTCATTGTAAAATTCAGTGTGTCGGCTATCGGTTACATTCATTTAAAAGCCTCGACTGGCCACAGACTCAGTTGTTAGTGTACTGTAATCACTCACATTACCCAACATAAAAATTATATAACAAGTTTCACATAATGTGGTATACAGGAGGTATTTTAAATGTGCAGGAAAGAGAGCTTTGGTGTCAGATTGGGAATTTCCATCAGCAAATATCCCAAATTGAGATATCAGCAGAGAAAAGGTCAACAGCTGTGCAAATACTACAAGATAAATGTATACCATTACAACTAAATGTTTTGCACTCAAAATGTGACTTAAATAAATGTACAGAAGAATTATACGCAATATAGACTTAAAACTTAAATTAGTCATTATCCATAAAGTGTTTTATCATATATTATAATACTATTACTGATTAACATTTCAATTATGTTGAGTTAGAGCTCAGCTGAACTATTTTAAATACTGTTGGTATCTTCTAATCATATT
This sequence comes from Pterois miles, assembly GCA_947000775.1. Classification (NCBI taxonomy): domain Eukaryota; kingdom Metazoa; phylum Chordata; class Actinopteri; order Perciformes; family Scorpaenidae; genus Pterois; species Pterois miles. The sequence goes on from CAMQGK010000341.1 coordinate 15,020,934, forward strand.
TTACTTATATTTCCTATACTGTTCATATAGTAAGTTTGTAACATGTAAAATCTTAATCTACAAAGTAATATCTGTAAAAGTGGAGTAAAAAAATACAATATTTATATGTGAAATGTAATGGAGTAGAAGTATAAAGTAGCATAAAATGGAAGTCAAAAACCTCAAATCTGTACTTGAGTAAATGAACTTATTTTTAATGTCCACCACCAAAAGTAGGAGAGTCTGTGATAGACTGTTGAAAATGTAAAACGTCTTTGCTGTGTTAGCTGGCCAAAGTCCGCGAGCCGAGGCCAGTGGACCTGCTGTAAGACTGTATTTAGAGGCCAAAGCCATTTAAGCAGTGTTACTCAATGAAAGTAAAATGCTGCTCAGCTCATTATCCAAGGGAAAGGACCTGATCTGTCCTTAGTGTAGACAACAGCAGCTCCTACTTCTTCTAACTTAACTTTCATATCAAAGTCCTCATTAAGGCCCTGAGGTTATACGTTTTGTTAATCAATATTGACCCTTTGAAGAAGATATAGACTATCATTTAGTAAAAGAAAGAAAGACAGTGTGAATTTAGTCCCAACAATAACCCAGAGTTGAGTCTTGGAGGGCTTAATGGATTCCTCACGTGCCTGAGCTGTTGACAGGCCAGAGGCTGTGTAGTGCGTTTAGTGTGTTTTAGACTATTTAAAATTAATACACCATGTCTTTCCTTCAAAGCATCTTGCTTCTGATCAGCTTACTGTCTGTTTTAACAAACAAGCATTCTAAAGGGTTTAATTGGTGTGTTAGTTAGTGGACTTTGGCCTGTAGTATTGCCCGGTGTTTGAGTGATTGTGCTGTGCTGTAACTTTGCCCTTGAATACAGCTGTGAGGATGTGTGTAATAAATTACCCTCTGGCATCTCTGCTCCAACTTGCATCCCTCTGTGCCTGCAGGGGATTGGTTGAACCAGCAGTGACGGCCTCTCTGATTGGTGGACAATGATGGTGGTTTATAAGAGGTTTGGTGGCTGACTCTTTGTCTTAAAACACTCAGAGAATCGGAGGGGGGAGGCTGTGTGTGTGTGTGTGTGTGTGTATGTGCGCGCACGTTTGTGGTAGTGTGAAGTAGTTGCCGGACAGGCTTAAGTCGGGTTAGGGGAAGGTACTTTAAGGTTAAGCTGAGTGTGCAGAGCAGAGTCTATTTAAAGGACACTGCCTCCCTTTCATGAATGATTCAACAACAGTTTGCCCCTCCCCCACCTCTCATCAAGATCAGCTGGAGGAAGTGGTTGCCCGGCCAATGGGATTACAGTACGGGATTGACTCTCTGTGTGTGTATTTGTGTGGATGTGTGTGTGTGTGCAGCTGAGAGGGAGAGCAAGCCTGGACAAGAGCAGCAGCAGCAGCAGCTCTTCCTCTGTGTTTGCATGTGTGTGTGAAGAAAATGTAGGGCAGCCGCTTGTTCTCCCTCCCTCTGCCATCTCTCTTCCTATCTGTTCCTCTGTCTGCCTTTGTTTCCGTGCCGTGCTGCCGTCGCTGCAGTCGCCACGGCGACGGCTGACATTGTTGCCGCGGCTCCCACTTCCGTATTTGCAGAGGCTTGTCTCTTTCTCCTGCTTTCTGCCTCTCCGTCTCGGCTCACCTCGAGGATTTACAGAGGGTTCATGCAACCTCCCTGAGGAACCATTGTCTGCATGAGGGGGGGGGTGTGGGTGTATGTGTGTGTTTGATTGGGTGTGAAAGAGGGGTGAGGTGGCTTCAGGATCCAGACATGAATTCCTGTTGGAAAATGAAGATTCAGGTACAGATATCTTGTTCTTGATGGCGTTGCTGTTGTTTGTCTCTTGTGTTGTTTTTGTTGGTGGTGCTGATGATGTCGATGTTGCCATTATTTTCAACACTGCAGGGTTTACGCGTAGCTTTACACCATATCTACACACAACAATTCGATCATATATAAGAGTGTGTGGAGAAAAGACGATGATATTTAAAGAAATGGGGACTCATTGCAGTTTCCATTCAGTGGTTGTTATGATGAGGCCTCCTGTATCTGTGGTGATGGCATAAGGCTTCTGCTGCAGTAGCTGAGAGATGAAAGAGTTGCCAGGAATGTGTGGTTTTGTCTATTTGTCTGTGTGTGTGTGTGAGAGAGAGAGCGGATAAATCGAGAGCAAAATGAGCAGAGACAGTCAGAAATGGTCCGTCTGTCCATCCTGTCATGCAGACGTAGTGGTATCACTGTCTGGGGTTATGAATGTGTTAACATTATGTTTGTTTTGCCTGTCTTTCATATCTGCATGTGTGTATTCACCGCTATCAACCGGGGACTCTGAACCCACAGTCAGTGCATGTGCCGGGCCGTGCATGCGTGCATGCATGCGTGACAGTACTGTACATGTTTGTTTGTGCGTTTCAGAGGAGCATCTGCCACCTCTTCAGTGTGAAAGGTTGACCCACTTTCTCCTGTGCCTCTGCCCTTTGTTCAGGATGAGTGGGGGTGCACAGAAATACTATATATGACTCGTGAACTTGAACGCCCCATGAGCATTGTTTTACTGACTTTACTGCAAACACAGCTGGGTTTCCTTCTTTAAATTATTCTGTGCAGGCTATTTGCATGTTGTCACAGTGAGAGAAAGGACTGGACATGTTAAAATACCATATCTGGTCAGATTCAACACACATGAACTCACTAACCCCTCTGCTCTGCCATCTTGACTTTTTTTTTTCTCTTTGCTCATGTGCTCTGGCACCTAACTCTATTTATGGTGTGAAAGGATAAAGAGAGGCAGCAGTTTGCTAATAGGTGCACAGAGAAACTTTAGACAAACACACAAGACGTCGGTGGCAGAGTGACCTGATATGAATATATTTTCCCCTCTCGGTCTACAGCTTAGCATATCACATCATCAACTGATGCACCAAATCACAGAGCTTTGTGTCAAATCTGCAGCTGGGGGGAGGAGGGGGAGATTAATACAGTCAGTCACATGTCATGGCAGAGCTTTAAACCTGTTGGAGAGAGGAGGAGGAGGAGGGGACAGAGGGATAAATGAGGAAGAGAGGGAAGAAAGACAGAATGAGATGAGGCCAAAAAGGAGAGGACTGCAAGGCAGAGCTTATCGTGCACACGTGTTTGTGGTACATGGGTTTTTCTGCAGCACTATGACAATTCTACTCATAAGTAGTTTTTTTTTTTTTTTTTTTTTTTTTTTGCAACATGCCCACAGACCACCTCCGCTAACCTTCTTCATCTTCTTGTTTTCCTGAGAAGGAGCTCGCCTTTCAAACCCCCAAGCATGCTTTTAACATTCAACAGTGCTGAGAACTCATGCACTCAGTATTCATCATGCTGGATTTTTAATCTTTATTTTATTTTATTTTTTAAAGTGGAGCTTGTTTCAAATGTTGCACTTCAGACATGGTGTTCATATTCCCTGTTGGTGCCAGAGCTAATGCTTCTTTAAGCAGCTGCTTCTAGCTAAAAAGAAGCTGTTTGGTGGGCTCAGGCCTCAAGCTGTTATGGACTCGCTTTCTTGCTTGAGATAGAGTCTGTGAGTCCCTTCTTAACTCACTGACTCATTGGTCTTTTATACCAGTCATTTCATATGACTCTTGGTCAATAATTCATTTCTTCGTCTCTTGCCTTTACTGAGGTGGACATCCGTAACCATTTCTTTGTTTCTGTGAGCCTGTTATTGAAGAATTATATCAAAAGGGGACTGACTGTTCACACTTTAATAATGGAGCTAATTAGGAGGCACTGTGCTGAACTAATTATCTGTGGCTTGACTTTTTCACACAAGTCATAAATAATGATTTATAAGCCTGACCCCAAGTGCAGCTAATGAGGAAACGGGAGTCACAACACTACTTCACCATATCTTTGGATCTCTCGCTCTCTTTATAAAGCAATCACACCCCACGGTTCCTCTGGTACTTTCTTACTGCAGCTCTCATTATTGTTGGATTAGTCTCTGGTATTGCATCTGTAATGTTGCCATACAGCCTTAACAGAAGCACGTCCAGAATAGGTCACCGTCCACATGGTCCTGCACTGACTATGATGGTCACTGTCTCCTCTTCCATATCCTGTTTGGACATACTGATGTAATTATGGCCGAGATGAAGAAAGATGAGGGACGGATAGAGGAGGAGGAGGAGGAGAAGCTCACATCCTGCCCATGAGAGCACAGACAGACATGCTCATTCACACACAAACACACTCATAAATGCTGTAGATTTGTGCACAACCACAGAGTCTGGGGGTGTTTCCCCTGCAGTCTCACTGTATATAATATCCTGCTTTGATGTGGTTTTATGATGCACACAGCAACATTCACACACAGATGCTGCAGGCGGACACTGTGAGACTATAGTTTTGCTGAGTTAATGGCTGTTGTGTAAAAAGAATATATCCTCGCCTAAGACAAAAGCTTTGTTGGAAACTAAACTTTCTAAAGTGGTTGACATCATTCTCCTTTCCCCCGAGCCACAGTAGGTCTGGTTAGACGTCCGCGGTCATCCAGGCTCTCCGCTGATTGTTGTTAGTGTGCATAGTTAAGATTTCTCATCTGCTAACACTCTTCTGCCCAGCTGCCCACTCCTGCATTTCCCTCCGGAGTGGCTGGTGAACATTAACTGATATAGGAAACCACATAAAGGCCAACTTCCTTTCCTGTCGGGGAGGTTTGATATTGCTTTTGCCACAAAGATGTGTGCCGCTGACCTCTGAGGAAGGAGGAGCAAGTTAATGCAATGTTTACTTAAATATCTGTTTCAGAAACGTGTCTGTATTTTCAGACTACAAGTGTCTTTACAATGACCTACTTGACATCGCTGGCATTAGATTCATATGATTTTGAGAGTGATTTCTCTGAGGAGCAGAGACTATGCGGAGGAATATTTTATACGTCTGTGAAGGAAATTGTGTGTCGGCTTGTCTGCAGAAACTTGTGCATTTGGGGGGAAAAAAGCAGGATGGCCTCATTTTTTAGATCTGCATTTGGCAGAATGATCAGCCCTAAGCAGATCATGCTATGCTTATGCCATTTATTTCAGGGAAAGCTATTCAGATGTAAACATTGCCTTGTGCAGTCTGCCACAGGCTTTCTGTTGTCATACCTGCAGCTCCACGAGCTTTACTCCCTCACCTGTCAGTCTCATGTCTGTTTATATTAAGCTTCATGCTGTTTAACTGAAAACAAAGTAGTTTGTGGTTTTTAAGTGTGCTGTCATTTTCACAAAAGTCATTTTCATAACCATTTTCATCATGGTGCTCATTTGACAACTTGAGTTAAAGATGCTCTGTGTTTTACTGACACCAGTAATGCTGCCAGTGCAGTGTAAAGCAGTTCACGTGGTTTCATGTGAGCTGACATGAAGCTGACCCAGCTTTCATCTACTTCACAATTCAAAAAGTTAGCGAGGTTTATTGATTTCCAACATTTTCACATCATGTGACATTGGGAACAATAATATTCTGCTGTACACATACAATATAAATCCAGTTCTCTCACCATATAAATGAGTTAAAGGCCGTGTACACAGGTATTTTCACTTGTCAGTAACAAATTCTACATGTATTGTGTGTTTATATACATCTGTGTCAAATTCTTCTTGTTCTAACACATGTTTATGTTTAACATAGTTGAAGTTTATCGATAAACTATACTGTGTACATACATACGCATTTTTAAATAGATTTTTATATTTCCTCCATTTTGTGTTTAGATTTCAACTGTGTTTTTATGTGTCCTTTAATCCTTACCACCCATCCCTCCTTTTGAGGATGGTCCACCTAATAAAAAAGTATTATTTAGTTATGTTTACACCCATGTGATGAATTTGTTTGTTTTCTAGGATTTATTACACTGTTGGACTACCAACTGTGTAACCAAATGTACAGTGTAAGGTCTCAGTCGTATACCGTCCATTCTACCTTTTTTAAAGGCTACCACAACACGTGAGCTTCTTTTTCATGGTAACAGATTCACCATGTCGGCGGAGCAGTGGGTGGTAAATGTTTAACATACTACAGTACACATAAGAAAAGCTGTGTTGCTGTCAAAGGTGGAGGTATAGGTAAGCTGCTGGACATTGAACTATGATGGTTATAAAATTATACCGCTTCTGTTAAATGGAGAGTAAAGCAGCTTGCAGAGGTCACTCAGAATTGTAATGAATTTACAGAGAAAGAACAAGAGAGACGCTCTCACGTGCAAAACCTCCATCCATTAATTTCACTGATTGAATTCCTTCGACACTCACTTCATTACCACTGTCTGGTAGCTATCATTCATTTGGCTTTTCTGTCTTTTACTTTCTTTCTCTTCCTTTGTCTCTTTTTCCTGCAGTCTCTCAGTCGCTCCCTCCTAGTCTTGTTAGGATGTCAGCTATGTGTATCAGGGGATGATGAAGTGAGTTCTTCGGTCCTTTTTCAACAGAGAAACTGCCACATTAAACAACTGTCAGTGTTTGGGACGTGCAGCAAGGAGATGCTTAATGTATGAAAACTCATCTCCCTTAATATGTTTTAGAGCTCAGCAGAGACATATTTTGCATTTTGTACAGAGGTGCCATTGTTGAACATTGCGTTAGATGCCCATTTTCCAAGGCATCTGATACGACTGACATTTACGGCCCAGAATCAATGTTCTGCTCCCTCCTGGCATCCTGAAGGGAGCTCTAACACATCCCACTAATTATCAGTCTAAAAGCCTTGTTTTCTTACGCTGTGTCTTTCCATTAACCTGGATTGCGGCGTTGCAGTCTATGATTGGCTCTGAGGCAGAGGAAGCTGAAGGTGTTTTTGCAGCGACTTGAAGATGGTTGATGCTGTTTCTTTTCTAGCTTGAAGCATGTTGTAGTATTATATTTTTATATTTGTGATGCGTTTACATTTGGTCAGAGTTAGGGTTGCCCCCCCTTAGTCGACCATAAGCAGTCGTTTTGGTCTTGGTCGACTAAGATTTCTTTAATTGATTTTTATGCATTCTTCTTGAATTATTTATTTCTAAGAAACTTATGAGCACATCTGTGGTAAACAAGATTTAAAGTGGTGCTTTTGTGTGATTCTATGTGGAGAAACAGATCTGTAGATTAAATCAACTAATCGATTAGTTGACAAAAGACGTGTGAGTGTTATCTAAGGATTTTTTGGGTCAAGGACAGTCCTACTCGGAGTAGTCCAGGCAACAGAAATGTTGGCTAGATGTTGTTGACAATGATGAGATCTAATGGTTGATTTTTTTTTTTCCCCACTGATGGAAGCCTAAATAGCCGATAATGCACTGCAGCTAAAAGGCTTGTTGTAAAGGAGCTCTAGGGTTGCTTATACACAGCTGGAAAAACAACCTCTTGCGATGCACCTATTTCTACCAGTGTCTCAGTTATTATCACTCTCCACTGGAGAGCAGATGTTCATGGACAAGTACAAGCAAGTCTTCAGAGGGATGTTTAACAATACTCCAGGAAGTACCGCAAATAAATCAGTTGAGAAAAATAGATGCAAAAATAAGATTTCAAAAGTGGATTTTTCCTTTTCTATAGTTCTGTTTTTGCCCCACACAAACCTGTTTGCACCATAGGAGTTTTGAAGAAGAAGAAGAAGAAGATCAACCTTTATTAGTCCCGCGAGGGGAAATTCAACTTTTACACTCTGTTTGTTAACTTATACACGGTATGTGAAGACCCGAAACACACACATGCACATGCATCAATGGAGAGATGTCAGAGTGAGGGGGCTGCTCCTGACAAGCGCCCCGAGCAGTTGGGGGTTTGGTGCCTTGCTCAGGGGCACCTCGGCAGTGCCCAAGAGGTAAACTGGCACCTCTCCAGCTACCAGTTCACACTCAGTTCTTGGTCCATATCGGGACTTGAACCGGTGACCCTCCGGTTCCCAAGCCAACTCCCTACAGAGTGAGCTACTGCTACTGAAACCGTCTGTCTCATGATAAAACACTGTACAAGGTGAAGGGTGACACGCAGCTCTCATTTGTGACCCTGACATAATGTGTGAAATCCCATTTCATGTCTGCAACTTGGGACAGAAACTGTTGCCGGTATAGATGAGCACAGGTGTTGCAGTAAGCAACCTCGCTGACGGTAGGTTTGTGTTTTTAAGAAGCCAATGTCTTCAAACACAAATTTTTCTTTACGCTCTGCCTGTAGCGTGACGCTGGATTGAAATGGTGCAGAAACCAGGAGGAAGAATGTGGTAGATTCAGTTCTCTAATTTAGAGTTTCTCAACAACGTCACAGACAGACAAGTAATTTTCTGACTTTATGGCACTTTTCAGTTTGTGTTTTATCAGCAGTATCTGATTAGTATTTGTTTTACTTGCATAATCTATGTGCGTTTACACTCTTTGTAGTTACATTTAGTGTTTGCATGTATAATCAGATAAATTTACAACAGTTAGCCGATAGATAGAAAATTGATCAATTGCCAAACATTACATTACATTACTACAGTGTGGAGATTTGATGCTGTTTTCATCATGTATGATAGTAAACTGTATCGTTGGATTCGGACTGTTGGTCAGACAAGACAAGCTGTAAAAATATGATAAATACATTTGCGCAATTTTCTTAAAAACTAAATGATTAATTGATTTATCAGTAAGATAACAGTCATTTCAGTCTGTAGTGAACATGATTGTTAGTTGCAACCCTAAATAATAAATAGGTATAGATATATATGGGCTGTCCAAAGACTGCATTTGTTTTGAGACTACATGTTACTGTGCAATAATGAATTGATTTGTTTAATTTTGTAATTGTTTAGTGTATTTTTTATGAAATCACATCACAATTTTTTCGAGCCTAAGGTGGCATTTTCAAATGTTTTATCTGATCAAAACTCCAAAACCAAAAGATATTAAATTTACTGTGATATTAATAGAAAAAAGCAGCAGATCTTCACATTTAAGAAGCTGGAACCCACAAATACATGAGTTCTAGCCTGTGCATCCCCCTCAAATAGTCTACTAGCCAATATGTGACATCTTCATCAAAGACGGCTCAGATGGTGCATTTAACGCGAATATTGAAAAAGTTGTGTTGAGGATAGAAACTTAATTTAACCCCGCCTCTTTGAAATGTGTCTTTTGGCTAAGGTTTTATCTTTGAGATTGTGGCATGAAAGCGAGCTGAGCCCTCCTCCCTGTGGGCCGAGAACAGAGCCCTGAAAGATGCAGCGATCCCTCTGAATATGACCTCTCTTCTTCTGTCGCACTCTCCTGAGCTTCGTTCTCTTACAAGCCTCCAGTCTTCAGAGTCCAGTCTCAAAGTTGTCTTATCAAAGGCTGGGGCTGCAAACAGACCCACAGAGGAGGTGGAGAAAGACGGACACAGCGGTGTGTGAAACCTGAACCCTTCTTTATCAGAATAATGCATGAGCCCTGAGAATACGGCCCTTTGTAGTCTACAGTCATGGCAGCAGTGAAGGTGACTCCCAGAGCTTGTACAGGTAACACAGTTTGAGAGCATTTTTAGAGAAATGGGGCATGGAAATGGCGTTGATCTAGTTGCTTTCTCATCTTTTGTCATCTGTCTGCAGCCTCTCTGCTCTAATCACTGCTGTCTATGAAAGTCAGCAGTCCATTTGTGGCCTTGTTATTTCCCAGAAACTCTCGGCCTGCTTGTTACTCCATTTTTGGCCAAGAAGGAAGGATTAAGGGCAAGGATCATCAAGGATCTGTTATCCTCGTCTGTCATCTTCTGTATAGAAAAAAAAACCTGAATTTTTATCCTCTTCGACAATCTGACAATTGATTTGCTGCACAAATTGTACCCGCTGAGAGCCGCCTCTATCGTTCTGTGACACTGTATTGGAGGCACTGAAGAAGTAATTACAGATGGAGGAGAACTGCGTCACTTTAATCCACTAGTATAGTAGTAGAGATTTATCTGCAGGACCACTGGTGAAAACAACATTTTATTAGGCTTTTTCTGTCTTCAGTTCCTCAGAATACTTTTGCATGTGAATCTGAAACCTTGGCGTTGCGTCACTGCGTCACGGCCAGGGGACGCGCTGGCGGAGTAAAACGGAAGATGAATACAGTTTGAGATTGAAGATAATGGCCACACGCTTGCAGCTGACATTTTAGTTTATCAAAGTGACAGGAAATTGCATATAGATGTTTATTCAGATTTTTTTTGTTCTTCTGATAAAATGTCAGCACTTTGCCTCATCAGATAAAGGAAACTTTTGATATTTCTCTGTGACCAGTCGACTGGAGGAGAATTAGAAGTGAGACGTAAGAGATGTCTGGTGTGTTTAATTGCGCTCTCTGCACTGACCACAAATTCATACGCTAGTCCTTTGCTGCCAGTAAGACCAGATGAGAGTGTGACAGTAGTTTAATTAAAAGAAGTGTTTGGATATGAGTGCAGGCATGTTGGTGTTATCCACACACCATTTATTGGATCTCAGAAACTACATCCAAACTGGCATCTTATCAGCACGGTTGCGAAGGTCTCTGTGTGTGTATGTTGTGTTTAAATGTCCTCAGGAGTTTGGTAAGATGGGAGGAAAATAAGGCTGGAGATGGCATGAAGAAGCAGAAAGTGATGGAGAGGCACACACAGTGGTCCTCTGTCACCATGGCAACTAGTCACAGCGAGGACACGAGTGAAGCGTTGAAGTAATTAAGAATTGGAAGCACGTCGGGTACTCTCTTAGTGGTGTGTGTGTGTTTGTGCGTAGATTCATGGTTCACCAGTTTCTGGTGGCAAGGTTAATGTACTTCCTGTTTGGACAAGGATGCCAGAGGTAACCCTTAAGCTGCTGCTGCTTCTTACCAACATGAGGAAAGCTTTTCCATCATACAGTATCCGTACATGTGTGTACAGATCTCCAGGAAAGTCCCCAATCCCCAGAAGCTCCAGGTCTCTGCTTTATCGGATCATTTCTTGAAAAAAGTGAAAAATCCACTCGTGCAGAGTATTAATATAGCAGTAAACAACTGTTTACTATGTAAAGATATAAATGAAGTCATACTTCCTCTGTGTGTGTTGGCATTCGAGCTTCTCTGTGCTTTGCACACCGGTTCTGCAGGTGATTATACACTTGTGAAAAAACAGTTATGAATTTTATATTCCATTTCTGCCAATAAATCATCCTAAATAATAAACATGTGACATTTATCACAGACTAACTGACACTCTTGAAATATTGGGTCAGGTTGTGTTATTCCTGTATAGGAATACTGGTTGTTTCCTGGGACTCTGGTAATATAATAATGATGCCATGTGTGGTCTGCTGTGTGCACTGTATTTGATGGGAGCTTGGAGGTGTTTGTGTATAGACAGTAGAGACGGAGTTGATTTCCCTTTGCAAGGATTTGTTTGTGTCTAAAGCATCACAACCCTGTCAGACCCAGTGTGAACTCAGCATTATGCAACTATAATTGATTATTCATCATTAAGGAAGTACGCAAGGCTTTAATACCTGCACTGAATGAAATACAACACCCCGGTGGCTGTTTATCCGAGTCTCCGATGTAAGCTGAAAAAACTGAGTGGGAATCTAGGATAATTTCGAGCCTCCGAACGAAACTTGACTGTGCCGAGTGCTGACAGTATTGGCCTGTTTCGCTCCCTGGGTAATGATACAAATATTGTGACACCGTTTGATTTGGAGTTTGGACGGATGTGTTATGTAATCGGCTTGTACTCCTTTCGTCTCACGCCAGAAGAACTTGATTAACTTAAGATGCCAAACAGCTCAGGCTCAGCTCGCTGAGAAATGTAGCTTTGCTGTGCTCATTAGGAACCCATGAATCAGTCCTATTCCTGTCATGGCCTTTAACAAGATTTCTTCATTCATACAGTATTATCATATCTACACCATAAAACCTTTGCATTATTTCTGAAATCTGCTTGTCATTGTAATTGAAATTTGGTTCAGACATTCATGTTGCCAAGAGGATGAATCATACTGACTTTACTGATCCCCTGACGTTTCCTGTGGTGCCACCAGCAGGTCAAAATGTCACTTATCGAGTGACGTATCTGAATCTCTACTTGAAATATTGGCTCAAAATTTGGTTCAGACATTCACATTCCCCTCAGGATGGATTGTAATAACTTTGGTGATCCCTTAACTTTTCACAACACATCAAATCAAAATTTCATTTTGTCCAATACTTTGTAGGGCTGACCCAAATACTCCTTAGATTCAAAGCTTTGAACGTTGCCATGGTGTTCAACCTCCAGATCACTATTCGAATGCTTTGCTTTTTCATTTTTATTTATTTTTTATATATATAAGTATGTAATAATGATATATAAACCCCCAAGTAGCCCATGGAATGAAGAAAAATCCCACAACTTCATCATATTCAACATTAATTATTATTAGTTTTTCTCAGATGGATATCGCTGTTGTTTGTGTACAGGTGTGTGTGTACAGTAGTGAAATGGGAAAGATGGAAGATCAAAGCTTCGAATACTATCAAATATTTTTCACCAAAGCTTCAAATCCCAAAAAATATCAGGGACATTTGGGACAATGATATTATGACAAAGTAGTTGTGTGCTTACTTTAAGTTGTACACATTCAGCCTTGTTTTTCTTTTTCATGGTCAAGTAAAGCACCATTCATTGTAAATTAAGTGTGATGCAGATAGTAAATATGGGGCATATGTCAGTTCTCACTGTGAAGAATGTGTGCAGATTGAACAGCATTTCTTTTCTGTTACTGAATGTGTATTTTCACCCACTCGACATGTCTTTCTTCTCCTCTTTTACAGAATGAAAAGCCTCTGGGTCACTCTGCAAGCAGGTCCAGTAATATATCAAAGGTGAGCAAAGCACACAAAAGGAAAAAATTCGATGAATGATGTATCAGCGCCCTCTGTCACAGAGAGAGAAAAGAGAGAGGACATAAAGACGGGAGGGCGGCAGTGAGGTGAGCCGTGGAGGAAGGCAGAGATTGACAGGACAGACAGACAGCAATGCAACAGAGTGAGAGGAGCTGATAGATAACCTGCCTCTCTCAAACCACATCGCCTCAATCAGAGCTGCCCCTCTGATCAACCTCCAGAGAGCAGACGTAGCATTACACCTCAGCTCCTCAGCTCACTGTGGCTGTCTGTCAGACAGGACGTTTCTCTGTTTCTTCCCTTCCTCCCTCCTCCCTCTCCTCTTCTTCGCTCCCTCAGGGAAAGCTACACCCTACATCAAATCTGACTCCAGGGTTTCAATCCTTGTTCTCCTGAGCTTCTTATAGGATAAACCCTTTACTTGTGCTAATAGATGTCAGGGCCACTTCATCACTGTTGGATCGCTCCTGTAATAATGTTTGGTCCACAAGCGGGTTTAAACGTGACAGAGATGGAAGTTATTGCACCTAAGCGACTGATATACCAACAGTAATTTTTAGGGTCACCACTATGGTTAAACAAAGATATACTGTTTCTTAAGACAATGTCAGACTAGAGGGGTGTGAACTGTATGGCTTAAATTATAGATTTATTTAAATAAACTTAGAATTTACTTCTCTTTCAATGTGATAACAGATAACAGATGTGGCACCCCCATGTAGTTGCTCAGGATGTTTAAAGTTTCATACAACTGATCACGGCCTGAGTCATCTAATGCAGGGGTTCTCAAACTTTTGGGACCAGGGACCCCTTAAAGGACCCCCTCATAATGGTAAAACTGATTAAGAATAATGTTTACTACCATTTGTACTCTAAGAGGCCATTGGAAATATTTATATTCTAAAGATTATCAACCAAAAAACTTCAAACTTACACACACAAAAAAAAAAAAAAAAAATATATAAATTTGGGGGTTTTATAAACCCCTTTTTTTCCCGGAAATTCCGGGGGTCTTTAAAAATTCCCTTTGGGGGGGGGGGGTTTTGGTTTCCAAAATATTGGAGAAAAAGGAGGATTTTATCCGAAAACAACACCGAAATTTTTTTGTTTAGGTGTTGGGGGGTGGGGGGGGGGGAGGTGTTTTGTTTTTTTTTTTTTTTTGGGGGCGCGCGGGGGGGAGGGGGGGGAAAAGAAGGGGAGGGGGGGGGGGGGGGATCTGCTGCTGTGTCACAATCCCCTCATAGCTTCTATTGGCCCAAAGATAATATGAGGGGGAGTATGGAAAAAATATGTTTGTTTTATTGGGTGAAATGGTCCCCATCTGGAAATATGTATTTATGGTAACACTGATTAATTTGTAATTTATAGCAAATAATTTCGCTGACCCACTAAAAGAGTGCCACGAACCCCTTGGGGTCCCCGGACCCCACTTTGAGAATCACTGATTTAATGTATCACATTTAATTCAATTTAATGTGTAATTAATGTGCATAGTCATGACACAATATTCACATTCTGTGTAAAACAGCTGCAAAATTAGTCAAATCTACACTGTTTAAAGGAGAATCATGTATTTTTACGCCTGGAGTCTTACATCTAAACAGTCATCCATTTCATTGTAAAGCTGCGTTGTGCACACAGCTGCAGTGAGTACAAAGTTTGTCAGAGTTAAACCAGGTCATATCTGCTTTATCAAATGTCAAGTTGGTTACGAACTTTAAAGTACACTTATAAAAGAATGAGGTAATGATTATGAACTTGTGCTCAGGTGATTGAGTTGTGTGGTAAAATGAATCTAGCATCATGAGTCTGAGTCATCACCTCTACAGAAATGACCTTTGTTAGCTGATAAAATAATCTGGCACATAACATCCTGTAAAACTGCTATTTTTATGCACAATAAACAAAGAAGATTTAACATGTCAAGTGAGCTTCAGAAGTGCTTGCAGATGGATTTTGCAACCTTTGGACAAAGCTAGGCCGTGTGTTTCCCCTGTTTCCAGTCTTTATGCTACGCTAAGCTAACCAGCTGCAGGCGGTAGCGTCATAGTTACCAGACAGATATGAGTGTGCTATCAAACTTTTAATCACACTCTCAGCAAGAAAGCGAATCTGCATATTTCCTAAAATGTCAAACTGTTTGTGTAATAGGTTTTTGTTTGATGTCTAAGGAGACAGTGTCAGTCTGGAGTTGGTGTGGCAGGAAATTTAGATTTGATTTTTTGATGGGGCTTAAGGCAAGTCCCCATAACGGGACTGTGTAAACAGATTCATGTCCCTACAACATATAGTAATACACACACACACATAAGAGGGCTGAGAAATATACTGTAGTGGTGGGTATCTCGTATAAATGCAGGAGTTTTTGGACACCATGCATTGTCATTGAGTGTCCTACCTAGACCGCCATTCCTCTGACAAGTGTGTGTGTAATGGAGTGATAGACATAAAATAGGAACAAGGCTCTTAGGTTTGACAGCTTTAATTAATAACCAGCCGTCTGCCTGCCAGCTGGTGTTTCCTGCTCCTTCCTAAAGGGAAATACCACTGACTGGCAGGTTTTAAATCTGTATTAATTGTTCTCTGGATGATCACAGACAAGTCTGCTGGGAATCTTAATGGTTAAAGAGAGTGAGTCACCTTGTAACTGGAAAGGTTGCTAGTTTGATTCGCTAGACCAGTTTGGGGTACCTGAGAAAGGAAATGGAAGAAGTCCTCTCCAAACTCTTCACAGATATTGTCAACAACTTAAACTGGCCATTATAGCGGTGTTTACCCTTCCTGAGATCACTCTCCCTGGAAGCCTGAATCAGAATATTATCCGAGGGACTACAGAAGATTATTTTATGCATACAGTATATGCAGTCGCCGCTCTCTGCAGTATTGGCAGGATGAGACGGAAGATTTTCATATTTCCAACAGTGACTCAAATGTTCCTTTTTACTGAAAGAATATAAAATGTAGGTCAAGATCATTTATGTTGCAAAGCTCCATAAAATGAAAGGTAAAAGCAATTTTATGGATCACAGTAAAATGTACAGCTGTTCAGAACTGGGATCAATTTCCACGTGCCACTGCTGATGACTGTCTAATGGATGATCTAGGCGTGTTTGTTTTCATTCAGTTCCACATGAGCTCCAGCCAGACTCAAAATAAGGACACCAAAACAAACCCCGCATTGCTTCACATGGCTCCGATTCAAGCCGAATCACTCAGCTTGCGTCAGATCAAATCAAAAATGAATGTGCTCGTATCCAATTGTTGACCTACTTAAAAAGATATCTCTCTACATAAATAACCACAGCATCGGCCTGAGAGGAATATTTCATAACATCTCCGGCTTGGCACGATGATACAGTCTGGATAATTTGTATGTGAGAGCTCAAACATCCAAAGAATTTGTTCGCTCTGTCAAAGCACCTGGTCTGGTTTTGTATTGATTACCTGGCAGGATACTGAACTGTTGGAGTTTTCTTTAATCTAACAGCCTTGTCCTCTTTGAGGATGACTTAGACAAACTTCAACTCTCCAGTAACACTCACTGAATACCTGTCTTGAGACACACACACCGGGACAGAGAGATAATAACAGGAAAACAAGCTGCAGCATTTAGCCAGGGGGTAAATTGTTTCATAAAGATGATATTGCCTCCATCAGTGAGCTTGTCACTGTGGGGGATTGTATGATCTTAGATGTAGATACGTGTATCCAAAGCCAAAAACTCATTATCTTTCATCTGCTGTATATTTGTTTGTTCATCGATTCTTGTATTCAGAAGGTGTCTTTTATCGAGCGGTTTCTGTCTGGAGATTTGTGAAAGTAAGGTGGAGTTGAGGGCAAATAATCAGCATTTTTGTTAAATGAAAGAATGGTTAGTGTAGAATATATAAAAGCAGCTCTGAATGTTTTAGCAGGCTGAGGATTGCCCGGTGATTTGGCAGGAGCTGATTTTCCACTCGGCGAGGTCAGGAGGCTTAGCTGTAGCTGTTTCTCTCTTTAGCACAGTGCCAGGGAGCTGTTCGATGCCTCCCACACTGTTTGGGAAGGAATTAAACTATTACAGTCCTCATAAAGACACAAAGCAGACACTCACCGCTTCCTGGGCTGCTGTTGATAGCCAACCAAACATCTGGTCGTCAGCTATTTAGGGCTGCAAACATATTCATTATTTTTATGATGGATTAATCTGCAGATTGCTCCTCAATCAAATCTTTTTTTTTCTGAAAAAAAAAGCGTCCAGCATCCAAAGATATTCAGTTTACTATTATATAACAGAGAATAGCAGCATAATCTCACTCTGGGGAAGCTGAACCAAGAAAAGGTTTAGCCTTTTTGCTCAAAAGATTGCTTTAAAAATGACTGAAGCTAATTAGCAAAATAGTTGCAATTAATTGTCTGTTGAATAATCAGAGAGATGTTAGCTCTACAGTTAATGGAGAATTATCACAAGCACTTTAAAAGTGCTAAATATGGGATTGGGAGCATTTCTGTTGCCTCTCTCGGCTCTCAATTATGGTTGGTGCTAAGAACGCAAAACAGTGCTGACAGACTAAATAGTGTCAACCTGAGGGGGGAGTGAATGCTACACTTCTGCGATGCCGGTGGCAGTCAGGATGGCGTTATCAGCTGTAACCGCCCTATGACAGCAGTGTAGAGCTAGTCAGTGGGGCACACTCACATGGACAAACATGTAGTAAAAGTATGCACGGCCAGCCCGACTAGTGGAGCCTTCAAATGGGGTCTTGTCCATATGCCCATATGAACGCCCCCCTCTTGTGGTAGTTACAACCTCATAAGTGGAAAGTTTCTGAAAGCTCACAAGTTGTGGCGTGTTTGTTGATGCTGTCAGTAATGGCGGAGGCCGTAGAATTTGATATTTTGATACATAATAAGTGAATATTGTAATTTTAGTCGTATTTTGCTTTGCTTCATATTTTTATATCTCTGAGGAAAATGTTGATATCCCCAACTGCTTAACTTTTTCATTCATTCATCTTTCACTCTGTCATTATGCCACTGCATTTACTGTATTATTTTACCCACTTGCTAGTTGCTAAATTGTTAGCCTCTGTGGCTTCTAGGCGGCAACAGTAATATTAGTATCGCCGTTGCTTAGCAGCGATTGTCCTCATGACTTCATCAATTGATTGCCAAGTATATTGTGTCACGACTGCCCATAGCACAAGCTCACGATTTTCATTTGAAGGCACCTTAAGTCAACAAAACACAGCGAAGCTTGGATTTTAACACAGAGGGAGAGAGACTTCATTCTCTGCTCAGGTAGACATTACTCCTCTATATCTTTACATCGCAAATAGTTGTTTGCTGCTATATTAATGCTCTGGATATTGTAAAGAGCACTTTTAATATTAAAGTGTCCAGAGGAACATAGAGAAGCAAACACTGATCTTCCTCTGCAAGAAAGTGAATAAACACAATCTCCAAACATGTCAAACTATTGCTTTAAAGTTCATTTTTGGCCGTGGAAACAAACCAGTCTTAAGTCAAGGTCCTCTTACTAGCTTGTTGCCGGCACTGTCAACAATATCACACAGTTTACCTCATTCATGTCAACAGTGCCATCTCCATCCCCGCTGAGCAAACTCTGTCCAATGATGAGACCATGTGATGTGATCAAAAGTTTGAGGAAAAAGCTGATGTGGAAGTGATGATGAAGAAGATAAGTTGTCATCTTGGGATTGTTTTATAGTGTTTCCAAGGTCAATAATGACTTTTGACACCTATCTTCTGTGTTGCTTTTCTGTTGGCATCTTGTCAACATCTGGTCCACCCATGTAGTCTGTTCAGAGATATATCAGGTTCTCACTGGGAGGCAAAGATTCAGCGTTCCTGTTAGATTTTAAAGGTTATTCTTTGAAAGACCCCTGTGGCTACAAGGTGAGAGTGATTGTACTTCAAGTACAGATGGAAATAGTAAAAGAAGAATGAAGGCTGAGTTAATAGCTGATGTGATAAAAGAGGTGTTAGAGAAATAAGAAAAGGAAGAAATGGTGTAACAAGTTGAAAGGAGGATGATTTATGTGTTGATGAAGTGTGTGCGGAGAATGTGAGAGCTCAGGGAGAGAGGTTAAAGAAGTAGTTATGATAACTACTTGAGAGACTGTTTCCAGGCACAATAAACAGGTTTCATTACAGCGAGAGTATCATGTACGGCTGGATTATATCTAATTAGCACATCAGAGCCAAAGAACCGAATGAAACAAGAGCTGAGTGGATAAATTCATGTGTAAATACACATTTTTAAAGTTTCTGAAGTAAAATGAGGCCACTTGACACAATTTTTCAGCAGTTTCGATTCTCCATCAAAAGCCGGCACTCATTTTCTCATCAAAGGTCCTCGTCATAAGAGAGGACAGTTATGAGAGAGCAGATGAAGAGTCATACAGGCCGTTAGGAAGTTAATCATTACCTTCCCGACTATGTTATCTTCTCTCTGTTGTTTGAGTCTGCTGCACAGACAGAGTTGGCCAACTCCACCAGATACCAGATACACCAGATGACAACCCAAATGATTAACAGAGGCAAGACGGTGCTGGAACATTATGTTTACACAGCAAGAATAAAATAAGGAATAAAGATACCATCCAGTGTCATCAGTGTAAACACGATCTACCTCTTTTTATTAGTCACATGATGCTTTAGTTCAGCATGCGTCGTCAGTTTTTTCTTTATAGTCGAAGTGTGAAGAGCGAACGCAGCATGTTGTTTAATACTGTAAAGTGCTGGTTGCTAGAATAATGTTTCATTGCTTTATTCTGATCTTTTTGTCTCTCAGAGTTGTCTGTTCATTTTACACTTATTTTCCAGCAGCCTCGAATGTCAACATTTAAAATAAGAAAATGAAATGAAAAATTAAAGAGACAAAAGCCACTTTGGATGAGCTGTTAATGAATGATAGAAAAGAGTGGGACAAAAAGACGGTTAAAGAGAAGCTGTGCTGTTCAGTGAAACAGAGCAAAGGGCATCGCTGGATATTGAATTTTCTATTGATTGGCATCAGGCCATGAGCCATAAATTTCCCCTTAGTTAGAAATGAAATCAATAGGTAATTAGTTTCATACAGAAATTACCAGCCCCTCGTGTCTTTACATTAGCAACCCAAACACTGATCCCGTTATTTACCGTCCCTCCCTACCCACTAAGTATTTTGTCACACACTGTTAAAGGAATAGTTCAACATTTTGTGAAATATGCTTAGTTGCTTTTTTGTCGAGAGTAAGATGAGAAGTTTGATGTCATTCTCTGTGTCTAAATATAAAGGTAGATCCAGCTTAGCAGCACTTAGCCTCGCTCTGTCCAAAGTTTAAAAAAAAAAAGCAGAGACTGCAGGAAGTCACAAGTAGTTTTCTTGGCCAAATTTCTAATTTGGGAAACCCACAAATGACACTCTATCCTGGAAAAGCTTGGCCTTCAGCTGTTGTGACTACAGAAAAGGAAAGAGGTGTCACAACTTCCAAAAGCTGATTGTTTACAAAATAATTGTAAATAAAGCCCAAGTTGTAATAAACCAGACGTTTCCTTTTTAACCATTTTAAAGCTGCAGTGGGTAGAACTGGAGCAAATGTGATTTAAAACAAAAAAAAAAAGTTATTTTTATGAAACGGTCACTGTATCCTGACAGCAGTGCAGGAGACAGGATATCTGAAAAAAACGTATGTTCCTCTGTTTCTTCTGGTGCTCCTAATGACATCTGCAAGAGTTCACAGACCAGAGGAAAAACAACCGATCAGAGCTGAGCTGGAGACTGCCATCTAGCTGCTGTCTACGAGAGCCGGCTGTCAATCAATCGCGAACTCTGATCAAACGGACAAACTAGGCAGCGCTGATATGAAATATGAATCCATATTCTGTGACTGTGATGTCTATTTCTCACCTCAGATGCTTTCAGAAACATCTTTTAGTTACTGTTTTGCTGTAACATAAATACTAAAGCTGCAATAGATCATTCTGAAGGTATTTTATTATAACACCCTCGTACCTGCAGGTGTGTCTGTTTCTAAAGTCTCTGTGGATGCTGAACGAGTCTACAGCCTCACGTCCTCCAGCTGTGCCTCTCTCAGCACCTCATTCTTCATAACTCTGTCTCGTAGTCTGTCTCCTGAGCGCTTCGCTCTGTGGCAGCCTGGTGTTTCAGGCACATTTTGCCCGGCCCTACTTTAATCAGACAGATTGACTGCCAGTATTGTGTTTATTTCCTTTTTATCATCCTGTGCATTAGTGTGTGACACGCTTTTACTCTTTTCTGTAAAGATCATATTCAGGCGCTGATGATTCTCACACTGGGACCTTTGCGGGCAACACAGGAAATATGATTTGATCCTGTCTGCTGAATTATGCAGTGGTTATTTCTTTAGTTAAATCTCTGTTTTATTCCTCAGGCGGGGAGCCCGACTTCAGTCAACGCTCCATGCAGTTTCTCCAGGACGTCGGTGTCCCCCTCCAGCCAGGACATCTGCAGGTACAACCCACCTCATTTCACTCCTGCTACCTGTGATGTCATTTATGACCACAGTGATATGAAAACCTCAGGGCAATAAATTGAATCTATTTATCAGCCAGTTACTGCTGAAGAACCTAATCAGTGGGGGAAGTTTACCTGGAGCAATACACTGTCAGTGTGTGAAGTAGCCTTGTTTGTGTGTAACCTGCTGTAAAATGGATTTTATACTAACATGGGTCATCAAGCGTTTGGTATTTTCATGCAGAAGCAAACCCCCCGAAACCATTTGTCTCCTTTTTTTCAAGTTCCTTTGTTATCAAATGCATGATGTCTTTTCCATTTCTCTTTTTTTGTCCTTCCTCATTCCTTCTCCTGCTGTCCTTTGCTACTGTCATCAATCACCTTCCTCTTTTATAAAAACACATGCACAAACACTTTCACACCAGCAGTCATGATCAGGACTGTCAGAAGCAGACTGCAGTGGTTCTGTTGAATTCAAACGGTAAAACCTGTCACGGTTCAGGTGGTATTTCTGTGACCACCCTCTGCACAGACACCCTACCAGCCTCCAAACATGCCAAACAACGAGACTGGCTCTCCCTGCTCCGCCCCTCCTCTGTCAACATCCGCCCGAACGGCTCGCTCAGGTTTTCTGTGTCTCTGAATGACGTGGGCCAACGCGTGGACAGTCTTTGTCGCGGTCTGCACTTTATAGACCGCACCTGCTCAGAGGGAGAGCTGGAGCTGAAGCCTGAGTCCACTCAGCCACCCAGCTTGGATCGAAGGGCGCACACACTCAACGGCAAGCTGGCTGCAGCACCCACACACCAGAACCCAAATCCGGCCTTCTCAGCATGCACCCACCCCCACCTCGTCCCCTCCTTCACCAACAACTACAAATACATGCTGGGCATCCCTCCCGCCAGTTGTCTCCCATCTGACCCTGCCGTCATCGCCCCGGCTCCTCCTATTTCCAACACCCACCTCTACCCTCATCGCTCTCCGAGCGCCAGCTTCCTCCGTCTCCTCCTCCCCTTCTCTCGATCCTCTACCTCAGCCAGCCTGCAGTGCTCCGAGCTGGGCAGCTACGCCTCTCACCTCCACATCACCAAGTCCTCCAGCGCCCTGCTGGAAGGCAGTGAGTCAGGGTTCCCTGTGGAGGATCTAGATGACGACGTGTTTGAGGAGGACCAGCCCAGTCCAGCTCCAAGAACGGGCCAGCTGGCCACCCCAGAAACCGTCACCATGGCTGGGACAGACGCTCTTCAGGCCCCCCTGTGCTTTATGGATGAGGACAGCGACTTGGATTGCTGTCCGTCCCCTTTCTCTGGGCCACTGTCACCCTATTCACTATCTGGAGACTGGTGCAGGTGGGTGACTGTCTGGATGGTGTGATCCACATCCACTCCTCCTGTGACTTGGTAGAGCCCAGACCACCCCTGTGCCGTTGTGTGGCAGTGAACCCCAGAGCCCTGTGGAGTAGTGAAGAGCTCCTCATCCTGTAGTGTGACTACCCAGCAAATATCTTACACCACAGCAGTATTTGTCTTCAAAACCCCGGCTCGGAGTGGAGCTGTTAATCAGAACAACCTGACGCAGGGATGCTTTAGTCTGCACTCACTGCAACACCATAAGCCGTCCTGATTCAACCCTTCATGTGTTCAGAACAGATATGAGTTCATTTCATTTCATACCATTTCATTTCACTTCACAGTTGTCTCAGTGGTGTGCTATGTTTTTCACTGTGCTGTCAAGCTGTGTTTTTTAAATACTGTTTCATTGTTACTAAATCAATGAGGCATTAAAGTGTCTTAGGCTAGGAAAATTTGTGACTGATTTTGCCCGTAAGCTTTAATCTTTGCAGTAGAGGCAAGAATATGGGGCAACAGCAGCATTAAGGAAAAAATAGAGGTGCAGAGGTTAGGGTAGAAAATTTAATAGTACTGGGGAAAGGTGTGTGTGTGTGTCCATCTAGAAATAGTGTAACAGATTCAGACCGGGCACAATAATAGATGTTGAACTGGAGTCTGTCTGACTGGGTCAACTGGGCCGTCATCAGTCTTTTTCACATTGCAGTCTGTGTGAAATCTGATAGGCCGAGCCAGGCTATGTTAGGAAGGACGGATTGTGAGTAATATTTGATTACAGACCAGGTCATGGCTGCGTGGCCTCTACAGATGAGGTTTGGTAGCAGTAGATCTTACTAAGCTGCCAAGATTTTTTTTCTTTTGAGCGTTGCGTCACATTGAGGCCCCCCTGGGTTACAGTATCTGTCTGTCAATACTCAGCTCATTGGATTCACAAGTGTTAAGTCTTAAACACAAAGGTATCTCAATTATATATGTCTGTCTTGTTTTTTTTTTTTGGTCCCTCAGCTGTGGTCTGAACACGTAGTCTGTTTCAGATTATACGTCTTACACAGTATGTCAGCTCAGCTGCGGGCTGAGAGAGAAACATGAGCTTAGAACTGGCAAGGTGACCAGGATCAGAGATCAAGAGAGATTATTGGCTTCAAATAGCCTGCGTAGTCTCTGACCGCACACACACTCACACACAAACAAACACATCGTGGCAACTTTCTGTCAGGTGGCTTGAAGCGTGAGCTCAGAGCCTGACCTCACCTGTCAGAAAGTAATGATGGGAAGTCTTTTAAGGCGACATGGTCTCTTTCCGTATCAGTAGTGTCACCTTTAGAGAATCCTAAACAAACACACATTTACATTTAGTGTTTCTCATCAAAACACGTTGTGTGTATCCTAACAAATGTATTGAATGTATTTCCTCTCCCATTTAAATATTTCCAAAGCTGATTTCTATGAATGATTCAAAAACCTACGTTTCTAATGTATAGTAGTAGCTGTCGTCTTACGTGCTTTTTGGTGGCGCATCACTGGATTGATTGACACATTACTGTCTCATCTCTTGATCATCAGAAAGGCATATAAAACCGGGTGCTGTTTAACCCCTCTTTGATTTGATAAACATGGCCAGCCTTTGAAGTAAATGGTAATTACGGCAGTCAGGCATACGTTCCTCAGCTTTGACTGCCTTTTCACCTTCCCCAGTTGTTGCATCTTGCTTCACTTCTTCTCTTCTTCTTCTTCTCCTTTGTGTTTTAAGGCTTGCACGCTCTATTCATTTGCATTATCTTTCTCTGTGGTCCTCGTGCTTATACTAGTAAAGCAACAGATACCAACAGAATGGGGACCAAAGCATGGCTCCATAGAGCTGCTGTTATTCACAAACGCCACAGAGTACCTTAAAGCTTTTATGTCTAACAATATAAACCACTAGGGTGTATGTAATTCCTTTACCTTCTTCCTAAAGAGAAGTTTCTCAGCAAAACGAATTTTCTTTTATGGCAAGCATGGCCTCAGAAAGAGACACAATTAACCTCTTATGGCGTGCAGAGAGGGGAAGGGAGATGACGTCCAGCGGTGCTTCCTCTAATTGAATTGTGTTTTTCTTTGATCGGTGTGTCTCTGGCAGAGTGCGGAGCTTAAACTGTTCAGACTGAAAATAGGCTGAAAACTGGAGACAACAAAATGCCTCTGATGTCACTCTCTGCCCCATACCTCCACCATGAAAATCTGTTTAACAGAAATGCAAAAAAAAAAGATCAGATACACAGAAAACACACACACAGGGTGTTGAAAAATTCATTTGACAATAAATGAACATTTCAGGACCAGGGCAGCGCAAGGAACAGCTGGAAGGAGAGGATCTTAATGCGACAAGTTGAGGGAGTGACGAGTGCAGAGATCGTCTGAATGCCACAGGAGAAGTATGATGAAACAGACGAGAGTGAACGGGAAGAAAGTGAATGCCCCGCCAGCCTCGTAATGTTGCTGAGCTTGTTTCCCTCCCAGCTCGTGGTGCTTGTGACTTCCTGACTCTGTTTTGCTTCTCACATTTTAATGATGACATGCTGAAATGGCACCTCTGCCACTTTAAAATTACTGTTAAACAGAGTGTGTTTTGGTTGCTCAAGCAATGCAAACTTCCCTCCCATGCATTAGAGAGCTTTGAATGTGCTGCTCCAACACAGCTGCAGTAAATTTAGCTGTGTGGAATTATTCTGTTAAATGTACAGACGAAGTACACATCGGCCTGAATGATGAAGCTGAATTTTGTTTGCTCTATTTGTGAGGTTTCTGTGCCTTTTGCAGACAATCTAGCAGGCATCCAGCATGAAACCTAAATTTCTCAGCTCAAGATCCCACAGTCGTCTTCCACTCATGTTGTTTACTGATCACTTTATTTCCACCGTGGCTCCATGTGGAGGTGTAGGGATTTTTCTGTTGTAATGTACTCCTACGTTTAAAAAAAAAAAAAAAAAAAAAAAAAAGAAAAAGAAATCCACATCAACATAAGAATAATTTGTCAAATCTGTGCATTTCAGCAGGCACCAGCCCTTGATTTGAGCACAAAGATGGTCCAGGTCCTCAGGCTGTTTTTTGTTTTGTTTTCTTGAAAGAGAAGCACACAACAGTATGTGTGGGAAGGGAATCTGCAGTTCATCATCTTGTGATCCATGCAAACCCAAACAAAGCAGCTCAGCCATAACCAATAGAAAAAAAAACACTTTTCCAGAAATGTTAATTCTGCCTCCTCTATCTATAAATCCCTCGGTCCTCATTCCACTGTTCTCTCTCTCAGAAACTTTTGTTCACTTTGTCTTTTAATCTTGTAACGCTTTGGCCAGATCAGTGTGGTCTGGAAATAGTCGTTTTCTTGCTCGCCCACTTTCTAACATGTGGGTTTGCATGTATGCCTTCATGTGGGCTTATCGTCCCCTGAAACGGGGTAAAGACAAACCCATTTGCACAACCTGCTCTCTTCTCCTTCTCCACCTTCTTTCAGCGCCTTCGTTTAATTCTTTCCCAGAGAGAAGAGCCACTGCTCTCTGCCTGTCGCACCAGAAAACACAGTCGAAGCCTTGTTTTAGGCATGTGCTTTGTAGAAAAAGTGGATTTGAAGTTTAATGTATGTATGTAATGTATGTATGTTTAAATAACTACATGTGTACCTTGTTATTGTTGTGTTGTAGTGGAAGATAATAATAATTTAAATAATAATAATAATAAAGCTAATTTTTGGGTTTATTGCTCACTAACTGAGGACTCTGCCCTGCTGAACAGCCATAACGAGGTCAATGTCCTCCTGACATTAAAGCGATTATAATGACTTTAGCTTCTGTTTCCCGCAAGTGGTGTGCATGTGTGTGATATTGACTTAACTTAGAGGTAATAGGTTGCTCTAATAACCTTCTCCACTTCTCTTTTTGTCCTCTACCATTGAAACTCACGGCTTTGGTAGACTGTGCGTGGCTTACTGGTGACAATACATACAAATGCACTCCTCCTTAGCATGGGTGACTAATAGTTCCTGTCAGATGGTGTCTGATATGTGATCTTCCGGTGGGGCTGCTCCGTGGGGACCGGGGGCGTGGGTATGGGGGGTTTGGTTTTTTTTTTAGGGGGGTATGGTGGGGGGTGGGGGGTATGCCGGGGGGAAGGTGGTTTGAAGGGGGGGGGGGGGGGGGGGGGTGGTTGGTGGGGGGGGGGGGGGGGAGAAGGGGAGGAATTTTTTTGTTGTGGTGGGGGGGGGGGTGGGGGGGGGGGGGAAGGGGGGGTGGCGTATATTTTTTTTTGGTGGGGGGGATGAAGGGTTGTCGAGAATGGGGGCGGCTCGCGGGGCTGGGCTTCTCCGACGGGCAACCGGCAGCTGGGAGGAAGGGGGGCGGGAAGGGGAGGGGGGAGGCGCCGGACGTTCGCGGAGAGCAGCACCGCGACGAAGAGTCGGGACGTAGGGCGGGGGAAAAAACGCGACGGGGTCGGGACGAAATGGTGCCAAGAGTCCAGCGCTCTGCTGGACCTGGAGGGGTGGGGAGGCGCTCGGCGTGGAAGAGGAACGGAGGAGGGGTGAGGAGCGAAAATGGGAAAATAGTAAGAATGCCAGATAGACTCTGTGCATTAATGAGACCCCGCAAGGGTGGGAAATGGCGCTGTTTTCCCAGCGGAACGAGGAAGAGTGGGTGAGGTGCGCGATGAACAGCTCGGCGCACACCGGGAGCACCTATCTTTTCTGGCGTTATACTGTAGCAGAGCTGCCTTTAGGCTTGAAAGGCTGCACACAGAAGTGGTTTGGAAAGCTACGGAAATAGGGTGTTTCTGCAAAGCCAAAGCCCCCCTTCTTGGCTATATCTTTTCCTATAAAACAAAAATATGAGGGCTGGTGGAAGATGTTAGTTGAACATAAAGGGTGTTTCTGTGCAGCTGGTCCATTTCTGGTGTGGGTAGTCTGTAGTGTGTGGTGTATGTGGTGAAGAGGTGTCATCATTCCAACAAGAAAAAAAGAAAAAGGGATAAATAGGAAAAAAAGATGTGGTGAGAGGAAGTTTGTTAAAGAAAAGAACGAAAATTTTAAAAAGCAGAGAAAACAAGAAAAAATGGAACAGAGCTCAAATACTAAAAGGGTAATGAAATCAGAATAAATGTCCGAAAGAAATGCATGATGAGAAAATAAATGGGCGTTTTTAAGATTGCAGGACTTGTGGTGTGCGGGGTGATGAGTCATTAGAAACTGTCCCTGGGGTGGAGGTGGACCCACCTGTGTCCAGCACCTTTTTCGTCTGTGGAATGATAAATCCCTGGCCCAGACGGACTGCCGGCTTTTTGCTAAAAGTGTGAGAGGGCTGCGCAGATGGTGTCCTTTTCAGCGGTCATTGCCCCAGCCCGTGTGGAAGAGGTAATAATCCAGTGCCCAAAAGCCTTGTGCTAGAGAAAATGTTTTCGTCCTGTGCTGCCGTATATGAAGGTTTTGAAAATTTGTTGTGTCATGCTTAAAAGAGTGCAGCCATGTTGATGTGTCAGTTTGCCTACAAAATGCGGCTGAAGTGCAATCCTCGCATGTTGCCTCTGTTTCTAGCATCTGGAAGAGACAAAACTTGCGATTTTTTTTTGTTTTGTTGATTTTCTGTGAATATTTGCTTTAAAAAATGAGGATGATGTAACCTCGTAAATGGTTTTTTCTTTTTAATCGAAGAAGTGAAGGTTAATAATGTAGCATCAGCGCTGTATAAGGAGTTCCAAAGGCTGTGTGCTCTCACCTCTCCTTTTCTGTCATGCTGCAGGAAGTCTCCAATAATTTTTTTTTAATTTGAGATGATACAGAATCGTAAGCTCTGATAAGGACATGGACTCTTCTGTGTCCAAATGAGATTGTACCTATTAGTGGTGTGACAAAAACGTTCTGAACGTGGAAAAAAAAGAGATGGTTTTTGATGAGGAAGTGCTTACAGAGAGTGGTCATTAAGCAGACTTAATAGGTGACAAATAAAATCTGGGCCATATTGCACTGCTGTGGAAATCATTGTCTTTGTGAAAAACTGCAGAGAGACTGTTTTCTGAGACGACTGAGGCTGTATGGTGTTGACGTCTGCTTCTTCTAAGTTTCTGAGAGTATCAGATTGGAATAAGCTGGTTTGGAATACAGTAATTGAAAAAAGTTGGTATCAAAAAAGAATGGATGGTTGAAAAATATGGCTGGGTTGTTAGCAGTTTAAAGAAAAATCTCTCGCTCCCTCCCTCTCCCAGAATCGCCTCCCTGGAAGAGTCGATCCAAAATGAAAACGTCTATCTTTGTCCGTCTCAGTGTTGAAAATAAAATGGCAAGAGTGATGGATGTTGGCCCTGCCTTTCTTTTTTTTTTTTTTTTTTTTTTTTAATCTCCTTTTCAATTTTTTTTGTTTTTTTTTTTTGGCTTTTATGGTTGTCTCTGTCCCTGTGTTGTCATGTTCTCCTGTTTTTGCCCTGTTTTTGTGTCAATGTTTTGTTTCCCGTCGTTGTCTGTGAGAATAAGTGCGCGCCAGACAAATTTCCCTACGGGACAATAAAGTTTACCCTGACCCCTGACCCTGACCCTGATCTGGAGGAGGAGAGGGGTGCCGCTTCGGTCTTATATTAAAATCGGATTTGTTCCTCTCTCTGAGAAAAGCCTGTTACACCTGTTACATTGAATGCAGTTGCATGCAGTTGCATTTCAACAAATAACCAGATTTGAGAAGGTTGTTTTTAGGTCAACATTTGTGTTGGTGTGTTGCAGTGATTCCCAGCCAGAGGTATTTATACTCCAGAGGGTATTTCTGCAGTCGTCAGGTGGTACATGGAAAGACTGGAGTAGCTCAACTAATGTGACAAAAACATTAAATAGAATTTGACTAAAAACTATTAGGGCTGTCAAAGTTAACGTGATAACACAAATTTGTTTTAATGCCAATAATTTCTTTAACGTAACTTACAGTTTCTAGGTTGTGGCAGGTTTGGCTAGAGCGAAGATACCTATGAAACTAGAAAACCTAAGGAATACATTGGTACCATGTCATACTAGCATATCGAGAAGGAGGTTAAATAACGCTCCAAACATGCCCACTTTATGATAATCACATGCAGTTTGGGGCAAGTTATAGTCAAGTCAGCACACTGACACACTGACAGCTGTTGTTGCCTGTTTATTTGAGTTTGCCATGTTATGATTTCAGCATATTTTTTATCTCTGGTGGTTTGGACAATTTTTCATTGTTTTGTGTTTTTTGTTTCAATAATGTTTATTGTCTCCAGCCCCCACACGTGCCCTAAAGGGATAAGCAGTTGAAAATGGATGGATATATTTGATAAAGAGCATATCTGTCCACTAAGTTGAGAAGAATGTTAAATACTTACAAATGTCCTTTTAAGGTACATGTTGAACAGAACAGTAATTAATAGGATTAACTGTGTAAACATACGATTAATATGATTAAATTTAATTGCAGCCCTAAAACATATATCATTACGTGTCAGCTGTAAATCCTTGTAGGAAATAAGAGTCGTGGGGTATGTTAAAAGAAGAGAGCAGTTATGTAAAAGAATGGATTAATTGTTAATAGATAAACAGTAATAAATAAACTGTTGAAAATTTTAGATAAAAGTTGTGGATCAATGGCTGAAATGATATTGGTAGATGTTGTACAAATGCAAACTGATTCGCAGCAACCTAAACATTGATAAATAAATTAAAAAAACATCCCTTCATAAGAACTTATTTGGAACATGAGCAATGGTGTTGATGGACTGGTACTTGGGTTCATCGGACAGGGATGTGGGGTTATGTGTCCAACACAAAAGGTCATATTGTTGATTATATTGCCTGCACTCCTGTGTGTCAACCTAACATTGTTATCATTACAGGCTACTATCATTTCAACTCTGAGACTTTAGATTGTTGCTGCTGCAACTGGAGGATGTCTGAGATTAGATTTGCTGTTTTCAATTTTGCGCTGTGACATTGCTAGGATACAAAAGGTCATTTTCTGAAAATGTAATTTTGATTTGCAAATTGCTTTTGAATCAAATGAGTTTGTCTTGATTGAGTTTATTTGCTTGGGACATGTATTGTCTTCTGCATTCAGGGTCCTAACATTTGTGAAACAATGCTCCCACCTGTCTTGTTTTTCTATATCTATGGGAAGTGTGGAGTAAATCAGCGTCTTGTTTTATTATGTGTACTACTAGAGAATGCTGACATATCTTCCAAAACTCAAGTTTGCTGGAGTTTGGGGAAATATCTGTCAGCTTTGCCTGCCAACTTTTCTCTTTTTGATCTGTCCTCTCTCCTGTCTTGCTCCTATTACAGCTGTCTTCGCTCCTAGCTTAGTGTTGACTGTATTCTTTGGCTCCCGTAGGATTTGTCACTGTGAAGGGGATGACGAGAGTCCTCTGATCACACCATGCCACTGCACGGGGAGCCTGCGCTTCGTCCACCAGGCCTGTCTACAGCAGTGGATCAAGAGCTCCGACACTCGCTGCTGTGAGCTCTGTAAATACGAGTTCATTATGGAGACCAAGCTCAAACCGCTGCGCAAGGTGAGACACAGATTGTATGTGTGCATGTTTGTCTGCAGTCAGTTAAAGCAGAAGTTCATTAGTTCAGCCTCGGTTGATGAATTCAGGCTGTCGTTGCAGCTCCAAGTGTCCCAACTTAGCTCACTTCGTTATGAAGCAGAAAATGCCAAAAGCTGCCTCCAATCTGTCACGCGCGTAACACAAGCATGACACTGAGCTTTGAAGCCGTTTTCGTAAGCGGAACTTGTTGTGATTCATTTCAAATGGTTCAGAGGCAGTGCACTCCCATTAAAGGCTCTTATCAATCGCTGTGGCCTGGAGATAGCAGGACACTAATTAAAATTCCCCCACCCTTCATTAGCTGCACAAAGGGCCTTAAACAGATACACCGCTGTTAATACTGAAAATTCTGAGTCCAACTGGTGAACGTCAAAGTTGTTCTCATGTGAGCGCGCTAAGATGAGATGAGGATGTTGGTTTTGGTATAAAGTGTTTATCAAAGGACGCTTGGTATGAGGATGCCGGTCTCGGTCTGGGTCAAAGCACGCTTGGTTTCATCTCACACAGCAACGGCTGCTTCTCGCAAGTGACCCTGCAATCGTGCCCTTTCATCACTGAATGCATGAGGATTACGTTTTGGATGCCGGGAGAGCCGATACAGCTCATTTACAACACTGATCCGATGGTGTCGGCATTGTGTTTTCTGTGTATGGCTCGGCTCATTTCCTGATGATGTATTGTGAAGCCAGTGACCGACAAGGTGGCTGGACTCTGTGCTGCTCGAAGCCCCTTTTCTTCTCTGTTTTACTCGCCATGCCAAGAAGAAGAAGGAAAGGAAGACACACTATTGATCCCCTGAGGGGAAATACATTTTTTTCACTCTGTTATTTTTTACACAATACACACAGACCCGAAATACATACATGCACAAACAGGACCTATATACAGTATATGTATTAATGGAGAGATGTCAGAATGAGGGGGATGCCTGTGACAAGTGCCCCAAGTAGTGGGGGTTTGGTGCCTTGCTCAAGGGCACCTTGGCAGTGCCCAAGAGGGAAACTGGCACCTCTCCAGCTACCAGTTCACACCCAGTACTTGGTCCATATGGCGAAATGAACCGGTGAACCTGTGTCCCTACAGACTGAGCTTCTGCTGCCCCATAATAAACGTTGTGTAGCATTAGATATTGATCACAGAAATAAATTTAATTGCTCTGCGTGTGTGTGTGTTCTGAAATCTTCTGTCTATGTGTGTGAATGTATCACTGACCTCCTCAAACCTCCTTCCTTTATCCTGTCTTGCTCCCCGCCGCAGTGGGAGAAACTACAGATGACGGCAAGCGAGAGGAGGAAGATCATGTGTTCGGTCACCTTCCATGTCATCGCCATCACCTGCGTGGTGTGGTCGCTCTACGTCCTCATCGACAGAACAGCGGAGGAAATCAGACATGGTCAGCACAGACTCGGACACACACACAAACACACACAAAAAAAGCATTGACGTAACGTTGTTGTCAGTGTTGGATGTAGTGTTGTTAGATGTCATCCATTCATCCACAATCCTCCACCATGTTCAAGTCATTCATGTACAGCATTTAATGACAAATCTGCACCTGAAGTGTTATTTCAGCAGTGTGAGTATTGAGTACAAATAGTGTGAAATGTTCTCCAAGACTGGAATATACGTGGGTGTAATTCACTCGCAGAACACAGTGGGCATCAAAGTCACGAACAAATGTGTAGCTGAGTGTGTGCTGAGATTCTTTAAGTGACGTTTCACTGTCACTGGCCTGTGTTTTTTTTTTTTTTTGGGGGGGGGACTTTCACTTCAGTTCAGTTCACTTTGATTTCAGACCTACAAAAGAGAAAGTTCAGAGATAAAAGCAACGAGATTTAAAAAGTAGATCTTAACATCTATCGTTCTGAGATCCAATTTGAGATTGAGACTTTCAGACTGAGGTTATTATTGCAAAGTGAGGTGATTTTGGTTCATCCTTTAAAGTCTTCAAGGGAGCTGGATCAGGTTTTGAGTGCGTGGTGTGAATTAAAATGACAAGTTGAAGGTCACTTCAATTATGAAGTCTCACAGGGATCAAAGTGTGTGTGTGGTTGTTTTTATAACTGCAGTACGTACGTGTGTGTACCTCAGAAAATGACTTAATGTAACCTAGAGAGGTCGGGCATCATAATGTGACAGCAGCTTGTACCACTGGTGCATGCGTGCGTGTGGCAAGACTGGACACAACAGCTAAAAAGTAAAAGTCTAAACACAAAGTAATCTCAATGTTTTGATTTCTGTAGTTAAAAGCAATAGTTTGACATTTAGGGTAAAACTCTTATTTGCTTTATTGCCGAGAGTTAGATGAGAAGACACCGCTCCATATGAAGCTACAGCCTGCAGCTGCTTAGCTTAAGTTAGCATATAAAGACAACTTGAAAGAAAACTTGACTTTAGCAACCCACTGAGCCTTGGCTGCTCCTAGGGTTAGGTAGTACGGTATATTGTAAAACAATATTGATATTGTGATATGAGACTAAATATCATCTTAGATTTTGGATATTGTAATAAGTGTTGTCGTTGTTTTAAAGGCTGCACTACAATAAAGTGATGTAATTTTCTTCTAGCTGTTCTTTTATTTTCATTACATCCACATGAGTGGTGATTATTTATCAAAAATCTCAGTGTGTAAACGTTTTGTTAAAGCACCAATGGTCAGCCCTACAATACAGTGGCCATATCAATGTGTCAAATATGGTGATATTTGATTTTCTCCATATCACCCAGCCCTAGCTGCTCCTTTTGTCCATCTTCACTGAAGTGGTCAGCAGCACTGAGTTACGGACAGATTGACGGCGCCGTCCTCAGAGCGCCGTGCTCTCGCTATCGGGGCCTAAAAATGGAGACGGCTGTTTTAATGATGAGCTGTTGTGTCATCCCCTGGCAGTACGTCTGCTGCCACTCAGTCCTATCTGGCATATTTGGTGCTTCTGAGACGGCGTGCAGATGGAAGAGCAGGCTGTGCCTGTTTAGCCCGACCTGATGATTCAGACTTGTTAGCGTCCCTGAGGGCTGTCAGGTTCAATCACCATGGTGATGCCAAATAGCTCCTCACTAGTCCTGTTTGTCCTCTGCCAAGTCACACAGAGCCTCCGTTAGGTTTTTTTCTCTCAATTTGCTTGCAAAGCTTACAGCAGACTTCGATCTAATACTGTATTCCACCATCTGTTTTGATTTGCGAAGCGTATTTAATGTTTATGATTGCATGATGAGTTACATCCACGTGTAATATTTGACTTCACTTTAAATTTCTGCGCATTTCTGTCAATCTGTTTGTATGTCTTTGGTAACACATGATACTTACACTTTCTTTACTCATGCAGCCGGAAGAATCCCAGGTAAACATTTCAACTTTGGCCTTTTGACTTTCAAATTGTGTTTTCCCCGTCGGCCTTTCTGTCAGCTGTGTCCAGTTCTTTCCCAACTGCATCTTCCCTTGTCTGCCTTGATTGCAGGATAAAGATAATGCTTCTTCACCCTTAAAGGGCGATATTATATTCACACCAGCTCCTTGACTGTTCCAACCTAATGAACACATCGGGACTCGAGTCGACTCGAGTCAAGGGCCATGCTGTGATTTATTTTCTGTCATACTTTGTGACTTGATTAAAATAAACCTCAGTGACATATTCTCACACAACAAACATGTTAATCTCTCCTCATAGCGTTGTATATTCATAGTTAATTCCATACTGATTATACTATGTTTGCCGTGTTTAGTTCTTCCCATTATATGAGGCATTTTTGTGTTTCATTCCATATACTTTCTCTATCATCAAAAGTAGGATTTAGTAATTCAGTTGTGGACCTCCTTGCCTTAATATCTCAAACTACCTGAAGTATAATAGCCAACATGAAAAGACTGAATAGTTAGCAGGTCAGCTGTATTTCCAGAGGACGTAGACTTGTTTTTGAAGATCCCTTGTCTGCCTCTTAGTGCTGCAGCTTGTCACAATTATTTACACTTCCCCAAATTGCACATTTCTTACTTCTTACTTAGAGCCTTATGTTTCAAGAGTTTTGCAATTTGCAGAAATGCTGGAACTGCATCAGGGACCATATCAGTGTTTCCTGTAAAGCCCGCTGTAGTGTTGTAGTTTTTTAGTGGTGTTGTTCCCGCTTTTCAAGCAATCATTTGTTTCTTTTTGTTATATATGATTATTTTGGGGGTGCTTAATGACTTAAAGGGCCAGTGTGTAATATTTAGCGGGATCTATTGGCAGAGGTGGAATATAATATCAATAAGTATGTTTTCTGTAGTGTATAATCAGCTGAATATAAGAATTGTGGGGGGTTTTTACCTTAGAATAAGCCGTTTATTTCTACATAGGGAGTGGGTCCTCTTCACGAAGTCTGCCATGTTTCTACCGTAGCCCAGAACGAAAAAACCAAACTGTTAGCCAGAGATGATACCGTTACTTGCTCCCATTGCTGCCGCTCTCACTCTCTTGCTTCACTTCTCACTTCCCACATATAACCACACTCTACGTACTGGCTCTGCTCTAAATGACCTACGCTACTCTTACAACTGGCTCTAGCGAGGGCCATTCATGTTTTCGTGCTGAGTGCCGTCGCTCTTTTACACACTTACAGGCTTCAGTTGTTTGCAATCTGCTCACCTCACTGCTAGATACCACCAGATCCAGCATTTTGGGAAATCTATGAGCAGAAATGGAATATAATATTCATAAGTGTATTTTTATAGGTGTATAATCACCTGAAATTAAGAATTGCTGTTTTTTCGTTAGCTTAGAATGAGCCTTTCATATCTACATGGGTGGAGTGGAGCGGTACTCAGCTGGTTGTAACCTACAACCATACCACAAGATGCCACCAAATCCTACACACTGTCCCTTTAATTAGACAGCAACACTGGAAAGATTAACAGGAAATGAGGGGCCACTAGGGCACCCCCATTTGTTTTCATTCATGTTGCTATACAGTATGAAAATCCGCTTACTTACAGACTTAAAACCTGCATGAATGAACATGTACTGATGTCAGTTATTTTAATTGAGTTATAAGTGCAGACTGATCTGAAAAGTCTTGGAAAGGAAAGGACGATATGGATAAAATCCTCTATCACAATATAAGTAGTTTTATGTCACATGATCGATATATGTAATGTAGTGCATTTACTGCAAAATCAGTCATGACACAAATCTAATCAGGAAGTCAAGAAACTTTATCGCACTGACGTGAGTAGAGGTAGTACTAAGCAGTATTTTTTTTTCAGACTGGTCTGTGTTTGACTGGTGCACATGTTTCTTTTTTTGTCTGCTCTCCGCTCCTCAGGGCTCCTGGAATGGCCTTTCTGGACCAAGCTGGTGGTGGTGGCCATCGGCTTTACAGGTGGACTGGTGTTCATGTACGTCCAGTGCAAAGTCTACATCCATCTATGGCGGAGACTCAAGGCTTACAACCGGGTCATAT
Organism: Pterois miles; assembly: GCA_947000775.1. NCBI lineage: Eukaryota > Metazoa > Chordata > Actinopteri > Perciformes > Scorpaenidae > Pterois > Pterois miles. Next base: position 15,057,574 of record CAMQGK010000341.1, read on the forward strand.
ACGTCCAGAACCGGCCAGACACGTGTAAAAAGCTGGCGCTGGAGAAGCCGCCTCTCATCGAGCCCAGTCTGGAGAACAAAGAGGCTCTGGTGCCCGCCCAGTCGGACACAAACTCCTCCCAGTACACAGAGACAGAGGACTACAGTATGGAGGTGCTCCATGTCTGACCACTCGGTCCATGCCATTGGTTGTCCTACTCATACTACGCATACAAACGGGCCCACAGTGAAGAGCAGCCCTCATGGAAATGCTCGGTGAGGAACGACCACACACTCCTCTTCTTCTGATCCCAGACTGACTCACTTTCCTTCCCTGGTCGTCTTATATTCCTGAAACTCTATCCACACAGAGACAGACAGATGCGACTATCTTCTTCTATCCACATTCCTCACATCAGACCTTACCCCTCCCTCCACCTGCACCCTCAAGCCACACTCCCAACTCTCTCCATTCCCAGGACCGGACTGGTTTTACGACTTCTGTAAATGTCTGAAGAGGCCTGGAGCATACCACTCTACACACACACACACACACACACACACACACACACACACACACACACACACACACACACACACACACACACACACACACACACTTTCTTGGGGGTACACTTCTGGGGGTACACTTCTGGGGGAGCAGGACTGAGACAAATAGACTCACAAACGGCTCCGGAGGTCTACACGTCTCTGATTGTGTGGTTTCTTTGCTTGTGAGTTTGTTAGATTTGTTTGTTTTTACCTCCTGTGAGTCTCGGGCTAACCTGCCATGGATCAGTATGTAGCGCCGCGCATCGGATCTCTGGAACTTTCCAGCTACTGCCATGTCTGCTGCTGCGGTCTGTCAGCCCTGAGCTGGTCTGGATCCGACCAGGCCTTGATCTGGACATGCATCGAAGCACTTTTGTTTTTTAGTTCCCACAACAAATCCCCTCCCTTCCTCTTGCTCCTCTTTTTCTTTAATATGAATTAAGTCTTACTGTATATGTTGTACATGGGGGAGAACACATTAGAACTTCGAACTCTTGTTTTATTTGACATTTCCTCTTACACACATATTATTAACCCTCCCATGGATGACACAAAAGGAATCGGGGGTTAAAAAATGGAGTCATGCTGAAAGAAATATCTGAGTGTTTAAGTTGGAATAGACAAAGCGAGTTTTGAATATGACGTCAGGCTCAAAGCTCTAATGCAGATCATGGAAAATCCAGCCACATGACTTCTCTACCCTAACATGAACTTTCGGAAGGCTTTGAGAATGTAAACTTTTTAAAAAATGCTTAAAAAATAAATAAAATCTATAAAAAAAAAAAAGAAAAACAAGATTTTTTACCAGTCACAGGAAATTGCGAGATAATTTCCATGTCTTGAGAACATTACGAGAGCCTTTGGGCATAAACAGCGCCGCTCATGTTTTTCTATCATGCAAATGACACAGTATTTACAGTGTGATATTCCATGTGCAGTTTTTAATATGTTGATTTGTTCGCTTGGTCAGAGGATACGCCCTGAGAAACCCACAACTGCCTTTTTTCAGTCTGTCCTCCCATCGCTCGCATGCAGGCGATGCATGGATGGATCCCAAATAGATAGTTAGGATTAAATTGTGTGTAGGCACATTTTGTCCTCTGCAGCACCCGCACATTTACAAAACCACCCCTTCAGTTAAGTTAACACACTTCAGAGTATAAGGTGAAAGATCTGATGTTTGGATGTGAGCTTTGCAGAGTGTTTCAGATGAGCACAAGTCTCAGTTTCAGGGAAAGTGTCTTGTTTCTTCTTGCCAGACTCTTAGCACTGGGCGGAGAGTCTATTTTAGTATTTTAATCACAAGACAGCCGGCATGTTGCCTCCCATTTGACTGAGTGTTCTCACATCTGGCCTTATGCTGCTGAAATGAGACAAATTGCTCCAACACCTTCATGTCTAAAAGGAAGCACAGTAAAGCACAGCTCTAATACTGTAACTACATTATTTCTGTTTTCAAGGCAATTATTAGAACATTTTGGGTTGTTACATCCATCAATAATCTGATTATTTTGCAATAAAAGCAATGCAATACAGCCATACATTATGTAGATATAGATATATAGAGTATGCGCCATCCCTCATTGATGGGCTGACTGGAGCACCACCTGCTGGTGAGGAGCTGAAGGTGCAGTCTGAGTTTCAGGCAGTGGTTGATTTCTCAGGGTGATGTGTTTTGGGCTTACAGTCATTGTAAGTGCTTTTGTGTATGTGGGAGCACAGCGATGCCAGGCTCATGTTGAGCCTCACAGCCATTCCAGCAACACACATTTTTAAAATCAACCGTCTTTGATACCAGTATACTGTCTGTGAACAACGGTGGTCCAACATATGTGACAATTACTGCTCAGCAGCAGCAGCAATAAATGAAATCCGTGCTTTTGTTTTTTTCGCAGCAATTCATACTGTACTTGTGTATACGCCCCACGGTGACTGGAGATCTGGAGTCTAATATAATTTTAATACATAATATGAGCTGAGGGAGTTATTGTGTGTCAAGTTGGTTTAAGACCTGGTAACGAGAAGCTTCTCTGAAACTTTGATTCCCCGCGAGGCTCAGTGCAATTAGACAGATAAAAAGTGCAATTACCCTTTTGTTGATATTCTATTCTATAGTTATGTAATGGTGTTTAATGTCCAGGGTGTCCTCTGGGTACAAAATGATTATTTCTTCATTTTGTGTTGTATTTATTTTGAAAAGAAAACAGAGTACAATTTGTTCATTTAAAAAAAAAAAAATCATTAGTAATTTTATGCAACTTACACTTTTTTTTCCCAGACATAAATACCAGAACATCACTTTCACTCTTCATTTTGCACTTCAGATATTAGTTATAAAAAACTAGGTTGCTCAACCTTAATGTGAACATCTGCTCTTCAGTCTCGTTTTTTAATTGCTTAATTAATTTTGTTTTAAATGTGCAGAATATAGACAGTTAACGGCAGCATCAAATTTAGACGTGTCGTTTCCTTGAGATGGAAGATTAAAGATGGACTGTAGATTGTTTTTTGTTTTTTTATCTTTCTACTCATAGGAGCTGGCTCCTTTCATGAAGTTTGAGACAGATGTGAGGCCACTTTAGGATGCTTTTACAAGCAGTTATGTTATACTGAGAGCAGCTTTTTTCGTCTCTCTCATCATGTACTTCTTAGTTTTACAATCCTATTAAGCAACACAGCGACTGAGAAGGAAAGGTACTTCCTCAGCCTCACTGTCCCACTATTTTAGGCTAAAGTTTTTCTGTCTGTCTTCAACCCGTTGCTCGCATTTGATCATGTCTGGGAATAGTGTAACTTGCATAAAGCTACACGTGTTTACTACTGACTGGACTTGAACATATATGACTGTTCCCCTGTCTTATAATATCATTCCACGAGTTTGTCTGTGAGTTTACTTTGGGATAGTAACTGTAAAGAATTTGTAAAAGTACTTATGTTTTTAAAAGAAATATTGATGTGTTTTCAGTTTAATTTCCCATTATTGAACAAAGTATGTAGACTTAAAAAGAACAACCAAATAAAAATTATGTTACTTTTAAGGCTTTGTGTCTTCAATGTAAACCACGTGTTCTGGGATTTGTTAGTGGAGCTGTCACAAAATATGTGAAAAGGTTGTTTCAGTATTGTCAGATGTGAAGCAGTTCAACATATTTTGGTTTTACACTCCTGAAAAGGGACAGACAGAAATGACTCACTGCAGCTATAAATGAAAACCTTTTAATTGCCGACCCATTTTCACGTGACAAAAAACTTTTTAGAAGCAAAGTTGAGGTTTGCAAATTAGCTGTTTTCTGTCAGCACATTTGAATATATGTAAGTATCAAAAATCACACATTTAGGTGACAAAAGTGTTTCTAAGAGCATATTTGGCAACTCGGTAATACCAGAAAAAGGTAGGGACATGATTTTATTCCTCAAACAGCGACACTGTTTGGGATTTTGTCAGGGGACATATTGTAGTACGGCAGCTTCTTTCCATCGTTCCTCTTCTTGATGGAGCTGCTTATCTCTGTCAGCTGCTTCCTGAACTTCTCCATGGCGACCTTCACCGGCTTCTCTATGAAGTGCTCATCAGGATACATGCCCAGGTACAGCTGCAGGGAGAGAGGGGAGACGGGTCATTTAGCCAGGAGGCACACTGCGAGGAAAGAGGCACATGTTGAAGGAGAGGGAAGCTTCTTGGGAAATACAAATATATAGTTGGTATGAAACTTTGGTCCTTAAACAAGCCTGTCGTGTGTGTGTGTATTACTATACTGTACGTTGTGGGGACATGAATCTGTCTACACAGTCACATTGTGGGGACTTGCCTTCCTTTTGGGGACAAAATGCACGCCCCCATAATGTAAAACATTATAGTTTAGGGCAAGGACTTGGTTTAGTGTTAGGGTAAAGTTAGGTTTCGGTTGAGGGTTAGGGTTAGGATTAGGAAAGTAACAGGTACACCTAGGGTTAGGGTAAATCTCCAGGAAATGAATGTAAGTCAATGTAATGTCCTCATAAGTCATGGAAACACGACTGTGTGTGTGCGCTCTTCGCACCTCGCCCTCCTGGTACTGGCTGAGGGCCCAGACGGCCCCCAGGTGCCAGCTGGAACGGCCGCGATCAGGGAGGCTATCGATGATCAAGTTCACATCTGCGAGACCCTTCTGTTTGGGCGGGGGTCTCCTCATGGTGGATGGAGCGTTGGGGATCCAGGAACACCAGTCATACTATACAGTGTACACAAAAATACAGCATGTGCAGTATGTGTAATATATGGAGGACAGAACCTGCCAAAAATAAATTAATAAAATACTCAATACATAAATGAATATGCCATGTACCAAAAATATCATTAAAAATAAATGTAGGCATTAATTAATTGATAAAATGTGACAGAAAGTTATATTTGTGTTTAGATTTGCTTCTTTATTAATTTCTCTATCTACTCTTCTTTTTAGGGCCGCACGGTGGTGCAGTGGTTAGCACTCTCGCTAACTCTGCATGTTCTCCCCGTGTAAGCGTGGGTATTCTCCGGGTACTCCGGCTTCCTCCCACAGTCAAAAGACATGCTGTTTAGGTTAATTGATGACTCTAAATTGCCCGTAGGTGTGGATTTGAGCGTGAATGGTTGTCTGTCTCTATTTGCCCTGCGATGGACTGGCGACCTGTCCAGGGTGTACCCCGCCTTCGCCCAATGCCAGCTGGGATCGGCTCCAGCCCCCCCGCGACCCCTAACGGGATAAGCGGTTGACGATGGATACTCTTCTTTTTAATTTCCCCTTTTATTTATTTATTTAATTATTTTTATTGCCATAAATGTTTTTTTTATTTGGGCAGGTTTTGTCCACCATAGTACCAAAGTACTGTACATTGACAGCTATAATTACTAGTTACATTACAGATAAGCTTAGAAAATACAATGAATTGCTCAAGATGAAACCAGTGAATTTGTCTTGTGACCTCTTAACATCAGTGTCTATGTCTTTGAGTTGTTAGCAGAGTAATTACCCCCTAAACTTGTCTGATGGTTTCACTGATGAAGGTGCAATTATCCCAAAAAAAAGCAAAGATAAGAGAAAAATTTGTGTGGCAGAACTTTATTTTTTTCTCCTTTCCTGCCCCATTAATCCCCCCATGACCTCTCAGAGTTATCTTGTGATCCACTGGACAAGTAAGTTGGGAACCCATGGACTAAACTACTTTAATGTATATAAAAATATATAAATAATATCTAGTGAGCCAAAAGTTCTGTTATTTTAGACACTTTGCTGAAAACACTTGTGTACCTGAGTAGGATTTTGATTGAAGGCCTTGTGGAGTATTTCACGCTGTTGTTCTGGTACTTTCACTAAAGTCGAGGATAGAAGTACTTCCTCCACCACTGTGTGCACGTGTGCACACACACACACCATTTGCTGAACTGAACAGTGAATGAACGCTCCTTTATCAATCACTCACCTGTCCAAAGTTGACTGCCGCGTGCTGCGCTGAAGCAGTGAATACGATGACGGTCAGATACTCTGTCAGCTCCTCGCGGGATTTCACGGATTTGGGAAACTCTGTTCAAAAACAGGATTGGCAATTAGAGATGAAATCTTCACAAAAACCCAACTTTTTTTGGTTGCTTTGTAAGGGATCTTTGCACAATGCAGGTAATGGAGAAATGCAGGAAGGGTATGACAACACTTGAAGCAGTGACACCATCAGACTCCTGCGGCTTCCTGTCCTCAAACCATTCGTCTATGACAGAACAGATTTGAATTTGTAATGCTGTCTGTTCCCCGTCGCACCTGTCTTCTACAGAAGGCCCCTACACCAATAAAAACGTTGAAGGCTGAGCGAGCTGCTCCACTTCTCGGGAAAAGAAGCTTTACATATCGGTTAGTTGCCGCATTTTGAAAGAAAAAAATATACAGCAGGACGTCTATAATGTCTACCCACCACAGTGATCGAAGTCCTGCATACCGAAGCTGCACACATCTTTAATGAAGGCCTGGATTTCTTCGTCTTCCTGCACCACCTCATCGCTGGTGTAGTAAATATGCACCACATCAGAAACAAAACTGCCAGGTAGAAAACAGGACAGCAGTCACGTACAGAGGAAATAAAAAATGCTGTAACTTCTCTCTCTCACACACAAGAATAGAAATGTTCCCACGCTGTTTCTCTCCCTCAAACACACAAGCTATTCATCTATAGAAACTCTTTTGAAAAGAGTTATTCCTCACCTCTTAGTAGCCTCCCACACTCTGTATCCGTCGTCTCTGTAGAAGTAGGTGGGCAGCTCCTCCTTACTGTCCACACCGCGGGCCTTGATGATATCAGGAAAGCACAGAGACCTGAAGGTCAGAGACTTCACGGCCTTCTGGACCAGCTGGACGTGACCGCCTCCACCTGTCGCGTTTGCCTTGATGAAAATACAGAATACACACAGTATGACTTTGACACTTTTATTTTCTGAATGTCATTTAGTTAGAGAAAACGAATAGGCCTTTTGGGGCATTTCCTTCTCTTCCTTGTGTACATACATATGTACATCACACATCTATATCTGTCTAGCGTGCCATATTTTAAGATTCGTTATACATATAAAAACAAAACTGTAAAAACAAATAGGAAGTGATCTTTTCATTATACAATCATATATTAGCAAAAATAATCAGGCTTTCCTGGCTAAACTCCCTCCAATTTTACGAGCTGGTACATTTCCATTGATCCAAGCATATTGTTGTCCATTATTCCTCAGATAAAATCATTTCTGCTTCCTTCTCCCATTTTATTTTAATATACAATGTTGAGTGTATTTTAAGCTATTTCCTCATATTTTTCATGACATTAGTTTGACTTTTGTATGCTTTAAACTCAAAAATACAAGCCTCTTTGAACCATAAGTCAGACAAAATAAAGAGTGAGTTTGTGCCTTAATTTTGTATCCAGGCCTCACCTTGTCAAAGATGCCACACTCACAGATGAGCTGCTCTCTGGCCTTGGTGTTGATGGCGATGGTGAAACGAATGTGTGGAATAAGTAGCTGGGAGAGGGGACATCAATCTGTGAATCAATCAGTCAAATGAATGAATCAATCACTTAGTGAATCAGAGTTTTACCTTATACACAGGGTGAACAGCAGGGAGCTGCCTGTACATGGCAACAGCAAACACCTCAGTCATCAGATGAGTCCTGAGCAGGTGTGTGATGGTCTGGTGGTACTGGAAGTCAGCTGAGCGAACCCAGATCTTAGCCAGCAGCCAGTCGTACTGTTCATCAGTGGGCAGGAAGATAGGGTTGTCTTTACCTGGAGTCTGCCCGAGCTGGGAAAAAGATGGAAGGAAGAAGAGGAGGAATGGATATATACTGAAATGTTTCCCTCGTGGTGTAACTCACACCTGCTCAACATCACTGCACCTGTATGGCTATGGGCAGGATCTTTTTCTGGGCGTTATTGTAGAGCAGACAGATCGGAGCTGCCAGGTACTGCAGCGTGCACGGGTCTGTGCAGTTAGGACTGATGCCGTCCAACACCTCGTAGTCTACCATGTAGATGTTACCTGCCTGGAGCCACAACATTGGTTCACATAGTAGGTCAGTGGGAGAAGTATAGTGAGAAATAAATAGATTCACAGAAACAGGCACAACCATATCTACCTCTATTTCCTGCTCTAGAGTCAGCTCCCTCTCCAGGCTGACAGAAACCATCTCATGAGTGACAGGAAACTTGTCAGGAAGTTTGGTGCACTTTTGGATCAGTACAGGGTTGCAACCGTTCAGAAATTGGTATCCAAACATAAAGTCCTCTTTCCAGTGCTGCATCACATACTCTAGGTAATAAAATAAAATACAATAAAATACAATCAAATTAAATCAAATTAAATCAAATTAAATTAAATTAAATTAAATTAAATTAAATTAAATTAAATTAAATTAAATTAAATCAAATTAAATTAAACTAAAATAAAAATTAGGCTGACCTGAGATCGTGTTTTTGATTCTCACAAAGATCCTCTCAAAGTCAGCGAAGTCACTCCAGGAGGACTGGAACATGTGCATGAACTGGTTCACAAACAGATTCTCTATTCTGGAAATTCATGGTTAACAAAATAGTCATCATCATTAACATATTTATCACCCTAGCCATGTCAAAAAAAGTCAAAGTATCTGCAATCTGATGCATTTTCATACATCAAGTCAATTAATTACTGCAATTAAACTTAATTCTGGAAAAGAAAATTACATGTTATACTGTATGTATGTAATTATGATGGTTTTTGCAGAAAAAAAGCCTTAAAAGCAAATTAATTTCCATAATTTCTGTCCACATACATGCAGCATTTCTATCTTTGAAGCTCACTGTGCCAAATTGTGCGACTCATTTTCCATCTCACCTACTTCACTCCACAGATCATTGCCATACATAATTTTCAAAGCTTTTTGCTATATTTAGCAACAGAACTACTGCATGATGCACACAGTTGTTTTGGATCTGTTTGGTGTTATTGTGTCTATGTGCAAGCTCTCATGTCTTGCATGAAGGCACAATGCAAATGTGCCTGGCGATAAACACACAATGATGTCTCTGTTTTTCCAGGAAATCCTGAGTGTGGAAAATATAGGCATCAACATCTGATCATGGGAGCTTTGAATTAACCAACACCTTAATGCTCCACTGACTCACTCACTGTAAATCTGTTAAAGCTTTGCCACAGCAGGCTGTTAGAGGGAGCACGTACGCCTTACTGTAGTTCAGAACAAAGTCCACTCCCTTCTCACTGTCAAACTGGACGTCCCGGGGCAAATCCCTGTGTCTGTTCGCATCTATGCTCATGGGGAAGCCTGGCTGCCACTCTGTCCATCTGTAAAAGTGAGCAGAGCTGTCAGTGAGCAGCCTCAGCCTCCTATAACTGCATGTGTAGGGTCAACTTGCCTGTAGGTTTTTCTCCTCATGTCCAGCTCTTTCTGTCTGTGCTGCTTGACCATGCTGGTCTTATCATCCTGAGGAAGATGTGCTGCAACAGACACAAGACAGACACTGTGAGGGATGGAGCAGAGCCGGTACTGCACACACTGACTGATGACCAACAGTAATGCACCTCTTCCATCCCGCAGCACCACCTCCTTGTCATCCACCAGCCAGCGGAAGCAGGGGAACTCCACGTAGTCTCCAGATGGGGTCTTGACTGTGATGTACTTGCAGTACCAGTCATCCTGCACCCAGTACTTCTTCTTCTCAATCTTCACCAGCACAATCTCACCCAGGTTCTCCCCGACCCTCACGTCATAGGAGTCCACCTGCAATTTAGTCAGCGGCTAAATAAATAAGCTGTAAAAATAGTGCAATGTACTAAATCGGGTGTGCATGTTGTTTTCTAAAAGGCCAAATGTGAAACACATTTCACATGTCACCACAGGTATGTGAAAACATCAATATCACATGTGCTTTTTGTAAGGAACATCAGTTTCACAGGTAATATCCATAGACTGTATGGGGAGATATAAACTGTATATCTATATATATCTATATATCTATCTATCCATCTATCGATAGATAGATAGATAGATATACACAGCCAAATGGTGCCTTCATAGGGAGTCGTGTTTACCAGTTGCATTCACTACCTCGTAAGTGGAAAGTTTCTGAAAGCTCCGTGTTCACGACTTGTGATGTGTTTGTTGACATTGTGAGAAATGGTGGAGCCCACGGAAGTTCATTTGTTGCATATGAACTTGCATCGTAAGTTAATATTGTACATTATATTGTAATTATAGTCATGTCTGAGGAAAATGTTGATATAATCAATGGCCTTATTTTTCTCCTCTGTCATTATGCTTTCCTTTTTCCTTCATTATGTTACCCACTTGCTAGCTTGCTAAATTGTTAACCTCTGTGGCTTCTAGACTCAGACGGCAACGTTAATATTACCGATGCCTTGCAGCAGTGTTAAACACTTGAACGCAACGTATGACGTGAACACGAGTTCACGAAGGCACCGCAGGAGGAGGCGGGCCTGGGTGACTTACCAGAGAAGACCGATAGATAGCAGCTAGTTCACAACCATGCCAGTAGCAGCATAATACTGGACCCACCTGTCACCCAAAGCCCACTTTGAGCCTTAAAACAATTTAAATGAGTGAGTTATGTAAAAAAAATTCAAGCCCGAGCAGATGTCATGAACAGGTATGTTTCAACATGGCGAGCCGGCAGCTCGCAGCTAACAGTGCTAATAACAGCAACAGTGCTGAGCTAACAGTGTTAGCCTTGTGGTCAACCGGGAACCGGACGGTGGGTGCTACGCTTCCGCGGCGACGAGGGCGTCAGTCGGGACGATGTTATCAGCTGTAACCGCCATGAGAGCAATGCAGACCGGCGGCCACGAGCGAGCCAGTGGGGGACGCTCGGCTCCGTCAACAAAGCACAGACATGTCCGGATTACAACGCATACAGCGAGGTGGAGCGACTTCATTATCTGCTCAGGTAGACATTACTCCTCTATCTTTACAGCTAATAGTTGTTTACTGCTATATTAACGCTCTGGATATTGTATCTATTTATATTATGTTGTAATAAAAACAAAATATTTAGCTCAACGTTATTTACAACTTAGGCAAAACTCTAATTGCAATGGCAAAGTAAGTTTTAATTTGAAAAACTGTATGTAGAATACAGTGGATACTACATTTTATTTTGATACCTCATCTGGCACATAAAAAGCAGCTCAAGACCCACTTAGACTTGTCTTTGCTTAGCTTTATTTATTTTAATCTCTATTTTATTTATTACTTCTATATTGTCACATCTAGTAAAACACATATCTCATATTTGGGCTACAATATATTTTTCATGTGAAACAAAAGGAGTGAGTGTAGCTGTCGCTGCACTCGGTCTCTGGAGAATAAACTGGTGGGAGCCATTTAATTAGTCAGTAATACATTTTAGTGACATTAGAAGGACCTCCATTTAATAGTAAACCCTGCACAGTGTACAGTATATTATAAATGATTACAAAATAAAGGTTACTAATACTTTTCTTTAAAAGATGCTTCATGTTCACAGCAGCACGTACTATATTTTCTCCAAAATGAAATTGTTAATTTTCACAGATGTAACCTGCAAACAATCTCTCCCAGTGTTTGTGTGCAGTTGCTGAACCCCACCGTTCATCAGACATAAACGTATATGTCACACAGTCATCCTCACAGCTCTCCAGCAGTGCAGCGTAACTTACCGCCCCCCTCTCAAAGTCGTTGTACAGAGGTTTGTCCAGCAGCGTCCTCTCACTGCATCCCTCTGTGCCCACCAGAGTGATGTAGATATAATCATCGGTCCCTGCGAACCACTGGCTCCCTGTGGAAACAGTCACTGTGTAAGAAAGCATGGCGGTCACGCCGGTCCAGACGCCCTCTGAAGATGAAGAAATCTGCAGACGAGCTACAACCACCCACGAAAGGTTCGCCTCAAGATTTTAGCAAAGGCAAGTTTCCCCTTTTTCAAAACTGTATCTCTTTCACCGATGTACACTTCTCACTTCTCCCCATTTCTCTTGCACAAACAAGAAAATGTGTAATCAGGCATTAGAGGGAGGTGCAGTACACAGGTCTCCACCCTCACACTATAAATGAGGTCAGAATATAATACAACTGTCTCCCTAGATGTGTTATCAATGGTGATTTCCGGTGTATAGACATGAATGAGTGAACAGGGAGCTGATATCAAATTCAGTCTTTGTCTGCACATAACAGGAGGGTGTTTTGTAAAAGCACAATAGTATGAAGTCTTCTGTTACAGACAAAAACAGAGTGACAGAGGTTTAAATGTAGGCAGTCTAACTGGGTTTAACTGAAAGAAAGGAACATCTTTTACACATCACATTTACCAGTCAAATCGGTACGTGACACTGGACAACAACAACAGGTAGTGTATTCCACTTTCAGTGAAATAAATGCAAATGCATCATAGAGTCCCTCTGTGGTTTTGCAGCTGAAACATTAACAGGCATCTGTACATGGGAAACTCAAAGTGGGAAATGGAAATAACTTGCTCCTGTTTCACAGCTTTGGTTAAAAAAAAAAAAAAAAAAGATTAAAACACATCTGCATCATGTTACTGCCCCTTGAAAAAAGGGTCTGACAGTGTGGGATGAAATCATTCACATGTTCACTCAAAGACCAAATAAAGGATGCGAAGCATTAGTACTGCTTTGAGAAGGTGAAATGTAATGTAATTCAAACACTGCTTATAAAAAGCAAGGCAGGCAAAACTCAACATATACAAATAGCAAAAATAAAACTGGCAAACATAAAAAAAGGCATTTTCATTTTCAATCACTCTCAACACTATGCATCTTTCAGTCACATCTAACAGCTTGATAAAGTAGTTCAGCGTACCATTACAGACATTTACACATAAAAATATCCTCCTTCTCTTACATAAATCATCTGTTGCAGTGAGCAGCGGGAACAGAGCCGATCTGTTCTCGACGGATTGATAGGAGACTTTGTAGAACTAAAAAAACAGCAATAACAGCGAAAGATTGTGTATTTGAAACCAAACAGAAATTCAAAGAGCAGAAAATGAAAGCGCAGCAGTACTGTAGATGAATGAGTGGAACCATGAAAAGCAGAAATGTGTCCAAATACTAGATTTTGTTTCCCCAAGTGGTAGCTGCCACTTAACACCACTGAGAGTGGGCTTATCGTCTCGAGCCCACGCAGGAGCGCACACTTTGATTCTGTAGCTCATTTATTATTACATATTCTTGGCAATCAAGAGTTACATAGAGGTCTTTTATTTCAAAGTGATTAGGGAGAAAATTAGGTGGTGACATTTTTACACTTTTGTTCAACAACACATTCACACATCCAGCCGTTTGGAGCGGACAAACTGAAAGGAACATTTTGGTTTCAATCTGGTCAACAATTATATAGTGGCAGCTGCATCAAATGCACATATCTAGTCTGTTTTTTTTTTTGTACTGGTTGATGGGTGGTAACCATCACACTGAGAAGCTGCTGAGAGGTGACTGAAGCCTTTTCGACACCCCACGGCCTCCAAGTGTGAGTGTGAGTTCTTGGTAGATTTCAATATTCTAAGGCAGTAGTTCCCAACCTGGGGGTCTGGATCCATCCGATGGGCCACATGTTGAATCCGAGCCATCGCATTATGATCAAAGAGCAACTTCACACCCCCGTGTTTTAGCTCGAACATGCTTCCCTTCACACAGTCAGAAAGTTCATTTGATCCCTGACACTCGCTACGCTCCACCCCCTCACAGCTCTGACAGGTCGTCTCTCCAGTGTTCTTTCTCCCTCCCCTAGTCTAATCCAACATGTTTCAGATGTTTTGATGTTTAGATATAACATCTGACAGTCGCCTAGTATTCATAGGGCTGTAGCTACATACACAACTCCTGGTTTAACATTGCTGAATGCCTGCAATCATTACTCCATACTGTCCACACTGCTGACAGTCGACTGCTGTGTCTGTACAGTATGTCGGAGGATGGGGTGGGTGCAGTGGGTGAACGTGATGTCGCCTCATAATTTGGGGGTCAGGTGTCTCAGGGTACCGAAGATTTGACAGATTTTTGGGGGAGGTCAAGTAATCAGAATTCAGTGGATTGTGTTTGGACTTATGTCACTTTTTTTTGGAAATATTGGATTGTTTTACTTCTTCAGGCCTCTATCAAATATTCAAATGAAACAATCTGAGAAGTTTAGAGGGGAAACAAATCCCTCGTTGGTGGATAAATGCAAACTGAATGAAAGTGTTACAAAAAGACAAAATGGTTGGACAGCACCTGCTGTTTGCAATTTCCCCTCATTCATATACAGTGATCTAAAAGCTGATAAATGAAATACATTAATCTGTCTGGTGAAGTAAGACACTGAATGCAGAGGAAGGCAACAGGCTAAAAAAAAAAAAAATAGGATTCTCATACATCAAACTGATGATCCTGATGAGCTGTGCATTTGATGACTATTTCATTCAGTAATTAACGTTGAGCCTTCCTGGGGTTAGTAGCTCTAGCGAGTAGTTGAACATTTAGGCTGAACTGGGTTAGAAACACTGCATATATTACACTCATTATCATATACTGTATATGACAACTGCTTTGTAGAGAAATGTGTTAAATTTTGTGTCCAGCTTGGTAAACAATACAATTTATGTTCAATGCTGCCATCCAGTGGCAACAAGTCGCTAAATCAATAAATAAATGAAAAAACTACAGTGATGATGTGCAAATTTCTCCTGAGTCCCTTCATGTCAGACCTGCATCCATATGTCAAAAATGCTGACATATTAAACTCAAAATATCTTTCTGATCATAGCTGAGAAAACATATTCATAATTCAATGTCATTCATAATTCAATAATAGCTACAGACTAAAAAAATCTGAGCACATTAATAAACATAAAAAACAAAGATTTTTCAGCAATTGAAAATGCATAACGTAACTGCTCTAATTCAAGGTTCGGCAATAAAATGTTAAGTAGTCTTAAAGTGAACTCATGCCACCTCGGTCACTACACCTTTAAAAAAAAAATACTGATTTTATATCTGTGTAGAGAACAAAGGCAAAAACACACAAACAGCAACTTCTAAAGTTACTGCACCTTAAACCTGCACTGTAAATTTAAAGATTAGATGTACATCGTCACATTATTTTAAAACTCCAGCAGACACAGTTCAACAATAGCAAAGCCTTTCATCACCAAACCAGTAAAAAGAAGACGTGATAAACGGTAAAAAAAAATGACAGTGTTTAGAGGTGATACGCTATTCAAATAAAAGATGAGACAGAAACTGATAATTTGATCATTTTAAGCTGGTGTCCGTCTTAAAAATCATAGACGGGTCGTGGGATAGAAAAAGAAAAGTGAGAGAGGACATCTGTATGAATGAGGGAGCTTCTACACAGTCAGGTTTGTTGTGGTGTTGCCAACAACATGATTAAAGAGCATATCATTGCCCCGAGCAATCCAACCAGCCGAGCCGCTGACCTGCTGTATCCATTGATGAGGGAGTTGCTCAAATTCAAGCCACATGTCGTGTGTTTGAGTAAATCAGGCGACTCACAAAGCAGGACATAAGAGGGAATGAAACAGGACACACATGGAGTGCCTTACTGTCTAATATCCTGTTTCCATTTTCAACGTTAACTGACCTCACCGCTGCCTTCAGTGGACTCAAGGAAAAGGCAATTCCCACACTGAAGAGACTTAAGACGTAGCGAATGAGCCTCAGATCACTCTACGATGGAAGCACTGAGGTCTATCTGCTAAGTGACGCAGGGCAGACGGGCCAGGGTGCAGACTCAGAAGGTATAAAAAACAGCAACTAGTTCAGGTGGAGTGTTTGCTTCATGAACTCGTAGGTGGTAAAGGCCACGGCCTGGGAGGGGACGCAACGGATGTAGTTGAGAGAAAGGCCTCGGTATAATCCCTTCTTGATCCCGTACTCCTTATACACATACATCAGGGTCTTTCTCAGGGATCTGTTCAGGTACAAGACAAGAAATCGGACACTTTTTAGAATAACAGATAAAACATCAATTTGGTTAGGTTATGTCCTGAGGTTTTCTTTTATTTTATTTATGAGCTCACCAAAGCAAATTCCCCTTTATTTTGAGCTGAAAAGTATTAAATCTGGCATATATTTACACTACAATTTACAATTTTTATCATTGACATTACAGTGTGCTATAGGGAACCAAAGCCTGTTGGTGAACAGCAGCCATATTAACAAACAAAAAAAAACTTGGGTAGGAGACAAATGACCTTCTTGGGCACTGATGGTGCATTGACTGGACCATGTGAGTACATTCTGCTTAAATTTCTAGGAAAAGCACGTAATGCAAGAACAATGAGCAGTGTTTGGACTGGCATTGTGTGAACTTTGACAGGTATGAATGGTATGTTGCTGTAGTTTTACTGCTCAGTTGCTATCATGCTCCTTGGAAGTTTTGGGCTTTAACATTTTATCTAATGTAAACTGTCCACCGACCTCCAGAATTTTTCCTCCAGTTTTAAGCACGCAGCTCATCATCAAACCATGCTTTTAAAAACAAATGTGGAGTATAAATATTTTAAGAGGGGGCTCATAAATTAATGTCCAAAACACTTGAATTCAAATACTATTTTTTGTCACAGAGAAGAGAGAAACAGGGACAACGAATGTATTAATGACTCAATATTAGAGTGCAGAACAACTTGCCTGAGGAAACAATTCGACATACACTGACTCACAACTTCTTAAGTACCAATTAATCCAGTAGCTAGATGAGCACTTAACCTAATACTTATGAAATGATGAAGTTCATCAGGAGCTATTATTACCCTGAGTATCACACCCTTACAATTATTGCTCCTTCATTTCTCTTTTAAATGGTCAGCCATTAGATTACAGTTTTACAGATTTGTTTCACCATTATTTTATGAAGTACACTGCACATACTGACAGGTATAATGTGCAGCAGCACATCATGGTAAAACAAAATATGGAGGGTACAAACATTGGTGATACTTACACACATTTCTCAGAGTCAGGAAGCACAGCTCCTAACTGCATTCTTCTCCTAGCCACATCCAAGGGGTACCTCGTGAGAAAAAAACCACAGTGAAACTCATCAACCACCAATAAATGTGTAATCAATAGCAAACTGTAGTCACTTTATTAGCTGGAAGCTTGCTGGTTGCCTGCCGACAACACTTACGATATTGTCTGAGCGATGGCACCGGCGACCCCACCACAGAGCAGGTTTACATGGGTTTTCAGGATGAGGACATCAGGGTTGTCTGAGGATGGGCGTCCCAGCAGCTCTGGGAAATGTTTCAAGCCGAGGCTTTTCAGGGTGCCAAATGTGAAGAATGAGAAACCTGGAGGGTAAAAAACAGACAGGCGACAAAGAGTCAAGCTAATGCAACACAAAGAGCACTGCTGACATACTGCATGTGAAGCAGGACATCTCATGTTGTTCTGCACACTGATCTTGGATCATAATCTATACAAAATAATCACCTGCATAAGGGGCCATCCCAATAAGAGTTGGAGTAAGTCCCCTGTAGAAGCCCAAGATGCCCCCCTCCTGGGGAAAAAAGAAAAATAACTGTGATTGTAAGAGGTAGATATAGCATACATTATTAGCATTATTAACAGTGATACTGTTTGTGACTGTGTTGTTTTAGAAGCTGAACCCTGGCGCACTACCTTAAGGTAGATGGTGTGGAAGGCATTGGCAATTCCAGTGTAGCGATGCTCTCCTGTCACCTGAAAGGCCAGTCTGGCTCGGATCACATCCAGAGGGTAGGTGCATATCACCGCAGTCATCCCTGAAAACACACACATCAAAACAAACTTTACATTATGATTATGATGATGCTTCAACATGATTTACTGAGATTAAACACTCACATAGTGTAGCTGTGTTTAATTTCTTGCGGCAGACTTTCCACGTCTCTCATTTCAATTCAATTCAAATGGCTGTACTGACAAAGCATATTTAAAAGTTAAAAAGTTAAGTCCCTAAAGGTGCACTGAGAGCCTTTGCTTTACATGGAGTCAGGTTTTCCTGAAAGTCTGTACCTTCTTTTTAATTCTTGATCAGTAGCCATGCTCAAATGATGTGCTGTCGATTTAGAGCCAGGTAGCAGGACATTTTGCTCTGTGCCTTTTTGTTTGCCGATAGATGAAGTATTTTTGTTTTAACTGTGTTGTAATTTGATTGTTTGACTGGTGGTATGGTATGTTTTGTTCCTGAGGCCTTCGTTTTTTGGTGGAGCAGGTTTACTGGGAGCCTGACCACTTCAATATCTTTTTTTAATAATAAAGTAGGACTCTTACTTACATGCAGAATTTGTCACATTAGGAGAAAGTTTGTACTAATGCAACAAATGTAAAAAATAGTTTGTGATTCAAAACTTACAAGAAGAAAAGGTTAGAGGAAAAATGTCTATGCCAGTACAGTACATGATATCGAACTGGCACGTACTGAAAAGGCAATTCTTATCTTTGTTGGAAAGATATATTACCAGCCATAGAACCTGCCAGGAGGCGGTGAATGTGTCCAGAGATCCCAATCTGTTTACTTAGCAGCTGTAAAGAAAGGAAACAAAGGTCGACAGTTTCAGCAATAAAAATGATGCACAGAAATTTCAAAATGTCTTTTCAGCCAGAAACACATACAGTAACAACATAAAAGCATATCACATTTCCTTAGACAGCTGCTACAGTTGGTTTTACCATCACCCAGTTTTTATAGCATTGCCCTTTGAAAATGTTTCATTATAAAGTATGTAGAGTACCTTTTTGTAATTGTCAAAGGCCATGAACTGGATTGCTCCATAAGGAAATATCCTGACCATCATTGCCCCGTTACCCTTGTACAAACCAAGGAAGCCTTCTTTTCGTGGAACAGCTCTGAGAGTGGAAAACACTCCTGCAAAGAATGAGCAGAAGTTTCACTCATGTGGCACAGATGTGTGAAAACAAACACTTTCCATGTTTGGCTGCTGATGTTTTTTACCAAGATGTTTGTAATGGGGATTCTGGGCTTGAAGAAGAATCTTGATTCTGTCCAGTGGAGCA
The DNA here is from genome assembly GCA_947000775.1 of Pterois miles. Lineage (NCBI taxonomy): Eukaryota > Metazoa > Chordata > Actinopteri > Perciformes > Scorpaenidae > Pterois > Pterois miles. The sequence continues at coordinate 15,076,667 of CAMQGK010000341.1, forward strand.
ATGGTAGTCTTGGCACAACATCCTGCAATGCCTAAACGAAAACAGAGAAACACAGCTTAAATACATTTATCATTAAATATGCAACTTTTCATGTTAACACAGCAGAATGGTTGATAATATATTTTCTTTTATCTTGACTTAATCTTGCAATAAAACAGGCCCATCATTTATAGATTGTTAACTTATAAGAGTATAGCCTTGGTCGTCATAAAGGTGTTTTAAAGACGCCAACAGTCAGAGGAAAAGGGAACAAGCGAAACAGTCAACAGATTTTAAAGTGTTTCAAAATAAAACAGAGGAAGAACCACAAACGATGACACATATACTCAACTGTCTTTTCTGAAATACCAGTACAACGTAGAAAACAAATACTGCACAAATTAAAAATGTTTACAAGCACCTTCTGTCTAAAACTGGGATTTCATCAATCTTGCAGATTTGTTTCAATAAGGTGTCACGTGTGCTTTGTTATTGTTCTAAAGGTAACACAGCATGTTTTAAGGGCATTGAGATAAATTATGTGAATAATGACTAAACTACCCATATGCTTCAATCAAATAGCAGTGGGTTGCAATTTTGTTATGTTTACTTTTCTATATGTGTTAATTGTCTTGATTGCACTTTGAAGGGATATTATATTTTCGCTTGCCAAGTTGCATAAGGAGGTCAGTGTCAACAGAGAAATGGTATCTCCAGAGCTGCTGTTAAGGTTTTCATGAGTCAGCCTATTTAATCGTACTGTGCAGATCTCAGTTTCTGGGTCACAACAGAAAGCAGAGAGAGTAAAGCAAAGCAAAGCAGACACACGAAAGCTTGAAACAATGTCCTCACAAACTGATAGTACAAACTGGTGTGTCAGATCCTACCTCCAGCTGCAAAGGAGCGAAGAAAGTAGTAGTCCCTCTTGGCAGGGGTGCTGCTGCTTATGGCAGGAGATGTGGAGACCGCAGCCTCCGATGTCATCCTTCCTGCTCAGGAATCTGCCACATTCATGGCTGTCCAGTTTGGGGAAAACACTGTAAATGCACATGTGACCACCAGCGTCATCCTGGCAAATAACTCGAAGGGCAAACCAGGATTTCCGTAATTAAGGCTGTTGTAAGGTCGATAGGTTGATGCTTTGCAGTGGGACATAACCATTAGGGTCAGCAGCCACAACCAGTAGGTAGATTTAGCTAAGAGACAAGGCCACCCCTGAATGATACTCACATGATAATCGAAACTGTTTGAGGCACAAAAGTGGAGGGTCTGTCAGATGAAATATCTTCAACAAATCACCGTTACTGAGCTTCCAGCTTCTGTCGTTTTCCCAACGTCCACGTTGTTAAAATGCGTCGTTATCATTGACACCGGGTGGTACCGCACCGAGAAGCTCGTCGTTCACTGTTTCGGTTGAAAACCGGATAAAACGTCTAGTTATGAATGAAGCTGAGGCACTTTCACACATCCGTGTCCTTCGCCCATTGAACACTGACGGCATCTGATCTGACCATACCATCTGACCAAAAACAGTCGCAGGTTAATGACGGGGCATGACGTAGCCAGAGGGGGGGGGGGGGGGGGCAGAGGGGCCGATTAAATAGTGGAGGAATATGTTTTAATATTTGTTTCCAATATTGTATGTCACTGATAAATTTATGACGACGGCGTTGGTAAGACAAAATGTACATTAAAAATCGTATTCAATTTAAACGCGTCGAAAAGTTATTAAACACTGCGAATTCAATTTAAACTAGCTAGCTTGCTAACATCAACACGCTATATATTAGTAATTATCATCTGGCGTCGATTTGGTGGCCCGTAACAATCATTTTTTAGCACATCCCCGCGTCTGTTTGCTAAAACACAGTGCTGGGAAACGACAGCAGTACTCCAGCCCAGGTTTTCTTTCCCACTCCTCCCTCCAGTGCCGACGACGAGTTTTTGGCCAGCGGAGACCGTGGGTTGCGTCTGGTGGAGGGAGAGTGAGCGGGGCTGCCCTGAATGGATTGTCATTAGAGGGATTTACGTTTTAACGGGTGTCGTGCTCCGTAAAGACTACACGTTGCACGCTGAAAACCAGCTAACGTTATTCCGCTCGGTGTATGTTCACGTCGGTGCTTCTATCATGTCCATGTGTCATCGTCGAGAGGGGATTGAACTTGCCAGCAGTCTATATTTGCCGAGGAGGGAAACCAATACAAGGTCTCGCTGTCTCGCTGGAGCGGAGTATTATTAGCAGTTCAGACAGTGCAACTGTCGCTCTCTGGTATGTAAAGCATTTCAGCTATAAACGCGTAAATAAAACCTCACGGGCAACAAAACAACCTATATCCACACGGCGCTTTAAATGGCAGCGGTCAAGTGCAATAATAATAATAAACAGCGACGCTGAAGGCGTTTTTACACGGTAATAAACCCATCTTCCGCCAGTCAGAAAGGCGAAAACAGGATCCGACCTCAGACTAGAGCCCACTCCTCAACGTGCCTGCCCTTTAAACAGTTTGAGCCGTGTTAGCTACTCTTGAAGCTACTATTTGGTTTTTATGTATTTCCTCTGTTTTTATATCTTTATCCAAACTATAGTATTGTGTATAAGTACGTTGGATTGTATTGACGTCGACCTTACAGCACTTGCTCGTCCGTGTAGATATTTCAGGCGGGGCAAAAGTGTCATTTCCAGCAGACAAAGTAAAGAACACATGTATAGATTTAGCTTTTTAGCCATTGTACCATGTTGACAGTCATCACATATACCTGATGATCTTGAGTGTTTGTGCTGTGCTGTGTTGTTTCTTGCACTGAAAATACATTTAAATGTGCTTTTTGTTTTTTTTATTAACTTCTTGTTTACTATGTCTTTATAGGTCATGCACTGCAATTACACAATAATGACAGCATCATAATTTCCAATTCAAGAATAAGACATAAAAGAGGAAGATTTTAAAAACAAAAAAAATTGTGCTGAGCGAAAGATAAATATTCACCTGGCTCCCATGCTGGCTGCCAGAAACCCTCCTCTCCACACCCTCAGTCATGCCTGCTACTACCAAACCCGTCAAGAGACAGACACTTGCTCAGAGAAGAAATGGCCAGAAAGTAATTAGCACGAAGAGGCAAACCTGTAACTCAAACAAACCCAGGGGAAGAGCCACAGAGACGCCCAGGAAAACACCTGCAGAACCCAAAAGGGCAACAACCAGGGCCCAGGCAAAGTCAGCCCAAAGCCCCCGTGGAAGAGGAAGAAGGGTTAGTGGGCCTACTAGTCAGGGCCCTGGGAGGTCCACTGGCAGAGTTAACTGTGCTGTAAATGTAACAGGATCTGCAAGGCTTAGACGGCTGAGCAATCTTCCTGACCACTGTGGTGAGTTACAAGACCCCCTAGGGCGAAGGAAGTCCCTGCGGGGCACACGGGTGTTTGTTACTCCCTGCCAGCCTCCTAAACCTTGCAGAGGGGGGAGAAACAGCAGGGGGGGCGCAGGGAGACGACCAGCATCGCAGCAAGGAAACACAAGAAACAAGCCCTCACGCACAAGCAGCATCAACGTTTCAACTCCGGATGAGGAAAATGAGAATCTGGAGGATAACTGTGATGCTCAAGAAATACTTCCAGTTTCTCTAAAAACTGATTTTGAAGTTCATGTGAGCATCAAAGATCAGGGTTCAGGAGTCAGCAATGCTAAAGAGGGCAGCCCTCTTAAAGCAGATTCACCACCATGTAACGACGTACTGGAAGACTGTGTGCAGTGCAGCTGTGACAGCACTATAACCCAGCAAGACAAAAAGACTGTCAGTCATAACAGTGAAGGTGACCTGAGGTGTGGGATTGGGCTGTGTGATGATGTTGATGGACAGCTAAAACTCTGCAGTGACAGCAGTAAAGATAGCCCCTCCGTGCTAACAAGTATCGGCTCACCAGGGGTGCAGGGCGGCTGCGAGGGAAATGACAGTTCAGCTATCCTTGGAAATGAGTCGCATCATCTTGTCAGCGATGGCAAGCAAGATAATATATATACTGTCCATCAAGGGGAAGGTAATTTGTTGGATCTGAGAGAAAGTAGGAAAGATGAAAGAGTGATAGTTGTTACTGAGAGAAAAGAGAAGATAAATCATGAAAGAGGAGAGATTTTAGTGGAAGAGGAACCCGTTGTGAGACAGAATGAGACTGTGGAAGAGATAGAGGAGATTGTTGAGGAGGTGGGCAATTGTGAGGAAGAAGAGGGAGGAAAAAAAGAAGAGGAGAATGATGTTTCCATCAATCCCGCTGACGTTCGACCCAACACTCCAGCCTCTCAACCTCCAGATCCACCTCACTCTAACAACGGACTGACAGGACAGTCAGAATCATCTGTAAGTGTGCTATCAGTCTCAAACACAGCTACCTCAAATCACACCAAAGCCCCCTCCACCTCAAAGGCACTTGAGCCAGAGGTTCTGAGCCAGGGTAAGACAGGCATGCAACCTACCATTCATGGTGCTAAACCTCAAGTCACAGGGTCCTCAGCTGTCGCTGAAACTGCCCCGATGGTGCAAACTGTTCAAGTAAAAAGAAGTACGCCGGTTATCATCCGCAGTGACTCCTTCAAACCCAGGAGCTTTAGGGATTCAAGCCAGGGGCAACCACACCAACCACAAAGCCTAGTGACCTGTTCTCCTCAGGGAGAGAAACAAGCTTGCACACCAGCAGAGACGCAGACCAAAGAAAGTGAATCCAATCGAGAGCCATTGGAGCGCCACAGCCAGAAAGAGCCACCTTTGCTGTCATTGTCACTTGTTCCTCATGTGAGCACAGATGCCCTTACAGCTGAGAGTGAACCAAACCTCAGCGAGGACAGCGTTGTGGTAGCAGAGCCGGACTCAGTGCCAAAGATCTCGACTCCTTCTTTAGACAGTAGCTTCACCTTCTCCTGCAGCTCAGAAAGCACTCGCTCCTCTTTTTCTTTTGACACTGAATCAGAGGCAGGGTATGGAGAGTCTAGCCCAACTATTCTACCTGGATCCTGGGGGCCAGAGGGGGCCTGCTTGCCCTCCTGGAACGCTCCGAAACCACAGAGGAAGGAGAGGAAGAAACGGAGCAGGTGTGGGACGTGTGAACCATGCCTGAGGAAAATCAGTTGTGGCCAGTGCAGTTGTTGCCTCAACCGCAGGACGGGCCACCAGATCTGTAAGCTGAGAAAGTGCGTGGACCTGAGGAGGAGAAGACCTTCATCTCTGCTCACTCTCTCTGCTGTACAGGTGAGGCTTATGTCACATATCATGAGTGCATTTAATTACATTTAACAGCAACACATTGCAGGTGTTTTATAGCAGTCAGGTCTTAAGTTCATTCTCACAAGGAGGTAAAATGAAACAATGATTAGAGTTACTGCATCTACAAACAGCTGATCTGAAGCAGCTGAAACTGTTGTGACTGTCTGATAGTATTGCTTTGGGTTTCACAGCCGCCCACTGGTAGCAGCAATGATTGAGAGTTGAATTAGGGAGACAGAACATTTCACTTTCACATCGTGTTTCATATTTTTCTTGGTCGGTTTCAACAGATCCTTCATGCTTAACTTCTTGGTCTCTTCCTGTTAAATATTGGGGAATGTGTTGACTTGAGTGATAAAAGGGGAAGTGCTTTTGTGTGTGAATGCATGCGCAACTACAGAGTTATTGATGCCCAGTGTTGGAGGGGAGGGCGCTGTCACATGACCAGCAGTAGCTCAGCACGTGCTTAGATGTGTGTGTGTGTGTGTGTGTGTGTGTGTGTGTGTGTGTGTGTGTGTGTGTGTGTGTGTGTGTGTGTGTGTGTGTGTGTATGCCATCCATAGTACAAGCAAGGGAACAAGCTATTTTATGAGTTGCACATGGTGACTGTGCGTGTGCATGCTTGTGTGTGTGTGGATAGGTATGGGTTTGTAATTAAGGCCAATTTGAGCCGGATGTTTTTGCACACAGTGGCATTGAATGGCATTGTGAACACATATTTTGGAAGCCATTAAGACAATGAACACCCAGGACACTAGTTAAGAGAGGATTTTTCCCAGTCAATTGTAAAACAGACGTAATCTATAATTTTCTTTCAAATGACAATGTGAAAGGTTGCTCGTAGTGATGAGCATACAGAGAATTATCACTTGAATCCGTGGATCTCCTCAGCTTAACAGAGCTCTATAGATCACCAACAACCTAAATGTTTTTCTTCAGTCTCTCACAACTCTACTCATAGTGTCATTTTCTGTCACAGCCGGCAACAGTTTTCAGTGAAAAAGCTCTTAAAACTCACTGTACATTACCTGCTCCACACCAAGAAGACCGAGCCAGTTATCAACTTGCCGGTGAACATAATGGAGGATATAGCAGCTAAAGGGACAAATATTTCAATCAGGAGTTGGTAGAGACCAAAGACAAAGCCAAAAGAGAGATACTATTGGACTTACATTCAACGCCAGTTTGATAATTCTCTGACCCCAAGTAACCCCCCGAAAACTATGATTTAGTTATTGCAGGTTTAAGTGTCTGTTTACAAAGTTTAAAAAAAGGAGTACGTAAACTATGAAAGTTTAGTGTTGCTATCCACCTCCGCTGCTTTACCAAACTTTTGATCCTCTTCACTGTTTTGGTTTCTGACATAAAGGCCTACAGTCTTACCTCACCTACCAACCTCATTTCCAGCCACAGCAAGTATCTGTGTTCAGAAAAGTAGCCGGTGAAGAAAATCCAGCATCTAGTAACCTAACAACAACAACCCACATATTATCTCAGGACTTGGCCAAAACAAAACTAAAGGCTATTAAATGGTGGACTTTAATGATGTGGCTCTGTGTATGCGGCACGTGAAAGATGGCAAGTGTTTTGCTAATACTGTAGCGATACCAATAGTTTGTGTGGTCATCAACTTGTTTTTGAGTTATTCTACTCACTAGTGGCCAAAAATGATTTATGCAGTTGTAAAGTGGTATTACAGTTATTCAAATTATTAGCGAAAATGAATATCTGATCATGGTGCTTTATATATATATATATATATATATATATATATATAACATGCTTATGTAGGGACAGACGGCTAATAGACATATTCTCAATCATTTGGGTCGGTGGGAATAGGAGTTCCTTCCAGCAGCTGGTTACCACAGCATAATTATGTGCATAGTTCAGTCGTGTCCATGTGGCTGGGGAGGGCTCTGTGTGAACAACTGTGAGTGAGGGTCTATGTGGCTGTGCATACATGCACTACCAGAGTCGTAGCAGTGGCAGTAGCAGAACAAGGCTGATTATATAACACCTGTGTTATTAGTAGCAACCAGTGCCAGAAATATTTAGGGGCAAAGGGCAAAATTTCCCCCATATTCAAGGTATTTGCCCTGTAAAACACAATCAAGGGGCCAAACATTGTCTGATTGTTTATGTCAATGCCTACAAACATCAGGGGCCAAAAATATTTTTTGTATGTTTTCTACCTTCGCTGTGATGACCTTTGTGCACTATTTCAGTGGAGGGGGGACCTAGGAGGAGAAAATCAGGCCAGACAGATTTATAACATGTGGGTCAGGTGTGTGTGTGTGTGTGTGTGTGTGTGTGTGTGTGTGTGTGTGTGTGTGTGTGTGTGTGTGTGTGTGTGTGTGTGTGTGTGTGTGTGTGTGTGTAGAACTCAGAGTCAGATACACATTTACAGTATATGTGGTTGTGACTTTTGACTTTATACAGTATGCATATGGCTGAGGTGACACTGAAGATATAATGACAGAACAGTAGAGTCACTCTCATTTAAGCAACAGAGCCAGTTGTTTTTCTCTTAACTGATATCACATCAGCATAGTGCATGCAATGCCCGTGTTTGTGGTTTGAAAACAGGTTTTTGTTTGATTCCATGCTACTGCAGGGGTGGAGCCTGCACCAGGTGCTGCAAGTTAGCACTGTCGGGACAGCTAGCATCTTGATGAGCTGTAGGTCAAATCCCCATCCACTCTTTACTTATTTCTAGAGGCATAACAGGGGAAGCAACTCATATTCTTGTCTGTATTTGGAACCACTTTGTGAGTATATGAGGGTTTACTTTATGTGTACTTATTGTCTGAGTAATGTGTCAAAATACTTGCTGGGCAGTCTTGCTGATCAGGCTCACACACCCTTCCAGCAAATGTTTCTAACTCCACGAGATTGTGAAAATAGGTGCAGAGGCCAAAGAGTTCATGTAGTGGCATGTGGATTCTGTTTCTGGTTTTACCATAGTGAGCTACTATGGTTGGTGTATGGTTTGGTTTTACTGTGTCATAAAACATAGTAAACTTCACATACTTGCTGGTGAAAATACACACAAAACTGAACACAGATTGAACAGTGTAAGGCTTGTGTATATGAAGACAAAATGCAAAAACACTAGACACTGTTTGAAAAGGAAATTACATGTTTTTTGTGTTTGTAAGAAAGAAAGTGAGTGTGGCTCTTTCCATTTAAATATGTCAGACTTGATGGCCCCCTCGCTTTGTATTGGGCAGAGAGGACGGGGCTCACTACCTTGTCTGATCTGGCCCTGATCACACAAACAGACGCACCAACACACACACACCAGACCCAAAATACTACAGTTCACAGAGTGCAAAAGCTCCAGTATTTGTAGAGTGAATTTGACTGAAACAGTCCTGACATGTTTAGAGCTGTAGGCTGCATAACTGACTCACTTTTATATGGGCTAACAAGGCAGCTGTCTGCACTCATAGATAATGTTTTTTAACATTCACATATCTGTAAAATAGTACAAACAAATACATTATAACACACAGCCATCATTGTGTCGCCCATCAGTTGCTCCTCAGTCTGTCGGTCCTGGCAGCTCATTTGACTTAAACTAGCACAAGCTCATAAATATCCAATGAAATTCATAAATTAATGCAAGATGTTGACATTTTTGCAGTTCTAATCTTTTCCATTGTAATCAGCTGATAACATTTCAGTATGCAGTATATGCAGTATATATTGAAGGCTGTCCTTCAGTGTGGCCCAGGACACATATGCGTACACACTGCTAAAAGAATGTGGCCATATGAGTGCATTCACACCCGTACTTAGAGCTGTGGACTTGTGAACGGATCACTCAGGACGCATGTCATTACCAGGTCTGAACAGGGCCTTCATTACACATTGTTTGAGGGAGCTATAACATTAGGTAACTGGATGGTGGTTGTTGGTAGTAGTTGTTGGTTATGTTTGAATATGCTGAATTGTAATTTTATGGGTTATTGTTGTTCAGACGATTAGGACAGTTAATATGTGCTAACTGTGTCATGACTGTGTAATATTGACATATGCAGCAGCCAGACGGAGACCCCCGTCTAAGTGCGGTCAGGCACGGCAAAGGCAGCCTCCTTTCATCACTGAGCACTTGGGATTGTTACCGAAGTGAAGCCGGGCGCTTACTGTCAAAGTCAGCCATTTATCCCTGTTTTTCCTCACTAACTGGCAACTTGATCTGTGACGACACAGAGATACCACGTTATACCAACGTCATTATACGATTGGCTCACAAACCTTGTTTGAAGTTGATCGATCGATCGTCAGATATCTTCAAGCGACATAAACCAAACATTCATATTTTTTTTTTTCAAATTATTAATTCACAATCATGATATATATTTTTAGGTAAAGCCATACTTTTATTCAGTACCTCTCTAAAAGCACTGTGAAGGTTTTATTTTTTAATGATTGGTCTACATATAAATGTTATGAAGAAAGATAGCCTGAAACATTGATGATAAAACTGCGATCATAGCCACTGGTCCAACAAACTTTACCAGACTGGGTCACAGCAAGCTTGGTTCCCCTCACTAAAAATATGAAGCAGGCTGCTGTAAATCTAAATATTTGATGTAGATCCGTTTTGATGCTGAAGTAAAGAATGCTATTCAGACATACTTTCAGCTAAAAAACCCTCTCTAAAATCTTTCTAAAGTCTTTTTGTCTCCTTTCAGTTTACATAAGATTATACATGCTTTTATTTTTTCTCATCTAGACTACTGTAATGCACTTAATGTTGATATGAGCCAGCGCTCCCTTCGCTGACTCCCAACTGGTGCAAATTTGCAACGCTGCCGCTTGAATTTTAACAGGCACCAGGAAATATGAACATGACTCCTGAGCTAGCCAACATACACTACTATCTATTTAATTGAAAATTTTACTGATCACTTTTTAAAACATTAAATGACCTTGCTCCAAACTATATCAAGGATTTATTGACCCCCTGTGTGCCTGGGTGTTCCCTTAGATCAGTGGATACAACTCTGCTGGTCCTTGATCTCATCTTGTGACCAAAGGTGACCGAGCCTTTGCTGTTAGAGTCCCCCAGACTGTGGGACACTGCCTATTTAGGCGTCTTTTAAATCCCTTCTTAAAACTCTCTGTTATAGTAAAACTTTTATGAATATTTTATATGTTGCAGCATTTTATCGTCCCTTTATGCCCATAATATGTATATTTTTTATTTTATTGTCCAGCGTTTTCATGATCCTCCATTGTTTGAATTTTATTTTATTCTTGTTTTTGGTTTTTATTTGCTTTTTTATTCAGAAAAGGACTTTGCAAAGTGCTATAGAAATAGTTTATTATATATACAGTATATGCAGACTGCTAAAGAAACTCTTACAATTGCACCTCATTTACTTGTAAACTATCTCCTCTTCATTTATGGAAAGAGATAAGCAGAAATGTAAAAAGCATGTTACTGTTCATTTCAAACACCTTTGGTTATGCGTTTTGTCCAAAACAAACTATCCAGTATGTGGTATAACATACCTGTATGTGACTTGCCTTAGACAAATGCATAAAACCCCAGAGAGTATAACTATTATCTGCGAGTGCTTGTGTCTCCTGCTGTCACTGCATTTATCAACACCATGCACCTGGTGAGGTATGTTTGTGGTGCACCATAATTACATAGCAAAGGAAGCATTCAGTCCAGTCCAATACAGCTGCAGGTGGACTATACTTTTTTTAAATAGTAGCCTGCATGCTTCCAGTTAGCTAGCCAGCTCAGCACCCTGCTTCTCCTGCAAACTAATTTATCTCTCGATACTTCTTCCACTCCTCTTTTTTCTGCTGCAATGCATTTGCCAGAGGAGTAGCCCAGCTGAGATAACACGTGTATCAGGAAAACCCTTGCCGATCCCTCAGACGGTGCTCTGGTAGGGAGGAGAGGCAGTCTGCAGCACCCAATGGTGACTGTTTGCTTTGTAACAGATATTCAAAGCTGTGTGTGTGTGTCTGTGTCTGTGTGCATGTGAATGATTCTTACCTGTATTTTTGTGTCAAAGGGGGTTGTTCATGCATATGGCTTTGTGTGTGTGTGTGTGTGTGTGTGTGTGTGTGTGTGTGTGTGTGTGTGTGTGTGTGTGTGTGTGTGTGTGTGCGCATTAAGTATTTTACAGCTTGTTCAGGTGATCATGCAGCAAAACATCCCCATTGTTCTCAGCTTAATATAAAGTGAGAGTGATTTGTCCCAGCAGACGCTCCTGTCAGGTCTTCCCCCTCTCTCTCTCTGTCTCACACACACACACACACACACACACACACACACACACACACAGCTAGTCTTTAGCACCAACGGTTGCCATGGAGACCTCATTGTCTGGTGCTGACCTTTGACCTACCACGGTTGTCTGATGGAGTATTCTCAGGGTCGTAAGGAGGATTAGTGGAGATAACCAGCAGACGCGTACTATGGGCTTTAAGGCAGTGAACTCTGTAACCTATATCCAGGTAATTAGGTTAAACTACTCAGATTGTCTTGCTTATAGTGGGTCAGCAGCAAGCCGTCTGCAAGGGATGAGCGCCTTGGGGGGGGGAGTAGTTGTGTGTGGGGAGTGGGTTTGGGAAAGGGGGGGTTACGGTTTAAAAACTCCATAAAAAAAAAAAAAAGAGTAAACTGCTTGCTGGAAAGGTGCCGTTACCTCTTGCACTGCCGGGTGCCCCTGAGCAAGGCACCAAACCCCCAACTGCTCGGGGCGCTTTTCAGGGGCCGCCCCCTCACTTTAAAACTTTTCAATTTTTGAATTTTTGGGAATGGGGGGGTTGGGGGTTGAAGTAACTTTTAAAAAAAAAAAAAAAGAGGGAAAAAATGAAATTCCCCCGGGGGGAGAAAAAAAAAAATATTCTCTTCCTTAACAAACCAAAAAAACCTCGACCTCTGCAAATCAAGCCATTCAATGAGGTTATTGCACTTGTTTGTCCTGCAAATAAACTCGTATTTTTGCCATTGATGATCCCTGTTTTTTTAAGATGCTCTGAATGCACTAATTAAGCTGTATATTTGCTGCACAGTTACACTATCAACAGTATGTTGTGGCCCTGTGTTATACTGTAAAATGTTTTCAAGTTTCTCAAACTAGTGGGAGCAAGAATTTGACAGTATACAGATTTCATATTCAGTTTTATTGATCTTCGTTCAACAAAAGCAGACTGAAAATAATATATCTCATATAAAACCTTTCAAAAAACATAAAAGGTTTAAAATCACAACTCTTAAGAGCAAGAAAATATGTGCAAATACGGCTGGGCAAGATGATGATATACTGTATATTGTCAAAACAATATAAAAATGTCTATTGTGTATATATACAGTATACTAAATATATTGTGTCTATATTGTGATATAGCCTAGGCCTATATTTCTTTCTTTTTCTCTAGAATTTTATATAAAACTGATAATAATTGTGCTAAATTTTGGCGAGGAAAACCTGTCATGGCCATTTCCAAACCCTTAACCTATGACCTTAAGATATGTGAATGAAAATATGTTCTGTGGCTACCCACAAGTCATAATCAAGTCAGTTAATAATGATAATGATTTCCATTATATTTGCCCACTCACATCTTGACAAGAGTCTTAAATACTTGACAAATCTCCCTTGAAGGCACAGATTGTTCACACGTTGTGCTAATAATTTGCGATTAATTGCGATTAATCATGGACAATCACACGATTAAATATTAGTTTTTGAACTCAAGTTCTTAAAATGAGAACATACTCAACAATTTCATATGTCAAGTATTTAATTCACACAGGAGTATATAAAAATAGGCTTTATCATGTTGCTATGTCATATAGACATAGTTTATTTATTGAATTACCAGAAAACATGCAATATTGTGATATACTATACAGTATATCGATATCCAGACAAATTATTGATTACTTAAGTAAGTAGCCGTGTAATAAGCGGGATAATGTACAGCTAGCGAGTCATTGTTGTGAAAGAAAGCTCTTCAGGGCGATGCAAGACCTTGCAGGGTTTCTTTCACAATAATGACCGACTTGCTGTACAGTATCCCTTACGTAATAACATCCTGCAATAGCTACAGTTATTCAAGTTAAGATGATATTCACTGTGATGCATTATCTATCTCACACAAGTTTCAAGCCTCTTCAAGTCAATTGTTGTACTGAAGTGAAATGGAACAACTGGCTGCCTTGAAGGTGAAAAACCTTGTAGTAAATTGTCAGCAGTAGTGTTAGGTCCGGTGTAAATTTGCCCAAACTTTTCAAACTTATTTCCCTAGCCATGATAGAGTTTGGTGCGTCACCCTCCTTTCACAAAAAAAGAGTACAGGTTCTCCCACATACTGTGAGCATGTGGGCACTCTGGCAATGAGCTGAAGGACAGATGCACATCCACACTTTTTCCTTCATATTATGTAAATGTGTGGGACAGAAGGGGGCGAGGTAGCGAGGAAGGTTCATGAAATGTCAGAGACACTGCCAACATTTTAACTGAGCCAACTCATTATGACCAAGCAGATTGCGTTGTGCTTTAGCCTACTCTCTCTCCTCTGACGTCTCCTCTTCCTTTGCACAGACACATTTTATTACATGAGCTCGCCTCTGCTTAGGGCTGCCTTGAATTTTCTGTTAACCTGGACCAAGCCAATTAAATTTAAAACAACCCTGTGAGGTAGTTATCTGTAATAGCTGCAGGGCTTGGGTAAGGGCCCAGAAAGGGGCTGTGTCTGTTTTATTTGACTTGGGGCTGTGTTATTTGGCCAGAGCCCACTATACATCAGAGCAGATGTATGGCCCAGGCTGTGCCAGGTTGAGGGCTTACATCCAACATGAGACAGTGTTTAATGACTTTACTGACGGACTCCACTCAGTCGGATTTAATGTACATTCAGCTGTAGCAGCTCAGCAGCAATTATATCTTTCTTCAGCAACAACCATACAAAGAGCTGTATGTGTTTTAGTATCTATAATGTTTATAATTCTGTGAGATAGAGTTAAACTTTGATACCACTAATGCTCCACCCCTGAGCTTAGGTTCATTGCATCTGTGAGTTTGTGCTGTGTCCTGACTGTTGTAAGGCTCTAAGTCCCTGGATAAGCTTTGAAGTCGTGCCACTTGGTTTCTCTGGGTGAAAAGAAATTCTCACTTTGCCCCCAAAAGAAATGCCACTCAAAGCCAACCAAGGGCACACAATGGCCTCCTTCTGGAGAAACCAGAGGTTATTCATGCATCAGCCTGACGTGCCTACCTTAGAATATAGCTTTTACACCTGAGGAGGATAATAACTCTCATCTTCTTGCTCCCTCTTATCATTTCTCTTCCCCAGGATGCCATCCACTGAGCAGTAATGAATATAATGAACTCATGTGCTTGTTTATCCCTTTGCCTTGTCCATTTTTCTCCTTTATTTATCATTCATTGTCCTTTCAGCCCCGTGTTTTGCTGTACAGTCTGTGCAGTCACTCTTTAATGCACGACTGGAGTTTGCATGCATCTGTCGCCAGACTCTACACACATATTTGTGTGTGAGCGCATGCACACACACGTGCAGTCATATGGCCAGCATGCCTACTCAGCATGTTGTACTAGCGCAAACTTAAGTAAGCCTTTTCCTGTCTCATTGTGAGAGGATCTGGGGCCTCCACGCTGCTCTGCCTGCATAGTGTTTGTGTGTGTATTTGGGTCAGCGGCAGTGTGTGTGTGCGCATGTGTGTCAGTGTTAACACAAACTAATGGACTCGCTCACCTTCCTCTTCTGTTCTTCCCAAGGTGAAACACGTTGCCATATTTAGCCACAGCAACTCCAAAACTACACAGAACACACACAACTACAATCAGAGTTAATACTTCAATGGGTGTTTGTACAAATGCTTGTCTTACACTAACTGAGCAAAATGAGGAGGTCCAAATACATGAATAGTACAGGCACAGGATTAAAAAGGACATTGTGCTGATGCATACAGGTTTTAAAATTCTTCCCTCCTCTCCTGGCTGGGCTGGAGGTGTGACAGTTGGAGTGACCCACTGTCCCCTCATGCTGACCAACCACCGTCAGCCCTTAAATTGAGTCCATGTGGGTTTAGGGTGTGGTGGTGAATGGTGCACATTTTTCTTCAAGGGGAGTGGGGTTGTAGTATGTTATATAACACTCTGTGTTTATGTGTGGAATTTTGAATGTGAATCCATTGTGTCCTTAAAATAGCCTCAGCCATGGGTTACAAATTATCCATACAGGAAGTGTGAAAGCCATTGTGCAGATGCTTAGTCAAAGTCTTGAGCCCACAGATGTTGTTTTGGGGAAGGTAATAGTGTGATTTGTGAGCGGCCTCTGATGACTGCTGAATGTGAGCCAAAGTGCTGCCTCCTCAGATAACACTGACTTCATGGTTTCAAGGTTCTCCTCAAGGAAAATCAGCTTTCAAACTGCATCGGTCTGGCTTCACAGGATCCAAATGCTAATGTGTGTGTTTGCATATACCCTGCTCAAAAAATTAAGGGAACACTTAATCATCACAGTATAACACCAAGTCAGTTCAACTTCAGGGATATCAATATGTCCATTTAAGAAGCACAAGTGATTGTGAATCACTTTCATCTGCTTTGGTGCCAATGAAAGTGACGATAGGTGCAATGGAGAGGTAACAGCAAGACAACCCTAAAAGGGAATGGTTTTACATATGGTGACCACAGACAGTTGCTCTCTCCTTATCCTTCCTGACTGATTCTGGTCTAGTATTGTGTTATACTACTGTCCTTGTCACTACTTGTAGTATGAGGTGGTACCTGCAGCAACAGGACCAGTATTTACTCCTTTGTGTGAAGAGGAACAGGAGGCCAGAGCCCTACAAAATGAACTCCAGCAGGCTACTGGTGTGCATGTTTCTGTCCAAACTTCTAGTAGGACCTGTGCTCAGCATCGTGCAGCTCAACTGGCATTTCCCAGAGAACACCAGAATTGGCAGGCCCGCTGTTGGCGCCCTATTATCTTCACAGATGCTTCCCACTGAGCACATGTGACAGGCGTGAAAGAGTCTGGAGACGCCGTGGTGAACGTTATGCTGCCTGTAACATCATCCAGCATGACCAGTTTGGCGGTGGGTCAGTGATGGTCTGGGAAGGTATATCCTTGGAGGGTTACACAGACCTCTGTGTAGTAGTACCCTGGCTGCTGTTAGGTACCAGGATGAAATCCTCAGAGCGATTTACGCTGGTGCAGTGGGCCCTGGGTTCCTCCTGGTGCAGGACAATGCCCGACCTCATGTGGCAAGAGTATGTAGGCGGTTCCTGGATGACAAAGACATTAATGCCATTGACTGGTTCTAATGTTACCCTGACCTAAATCCAATTGAGCACCTATGGGGCGTTATGTATTGGTGCATCTGACACCGCCAAGTACCGCCACAGACTGTCCAAGAGCTCACTGATGCCTTGATCCAGGTCTGGGAGGAGATCCCCCAGGACATCATGAGGAGCCCAGATGTTGTCAGGAGTGCATACATATTTTGGGCTTTGACCTGTGCAAATAGGTGTTTGAGTCTGTGTGATTGCATGAGTGCTTATGCATGAGTGGACTGGATGAGCAGCATGGGGGACAGGTCCAAGCATAGAGTTACGTTTTCCCGTTTTCCCATGGTTGTTAGTACTATTTACATCGTTATCTTTCACCCAAGGTAGAAAGTCACAACTTGGCCTATATAAAGAAGAAAGAAGAGAAACTCCCACAAACTACAGCCCTTCATCAAAGATCTGTAGCTTTTCCATGTAAATGAGAGACAAGTTTACATTAGCGTCAGCAGTAATGGCAGTAATGACAACTATTGGCAACAGTTGCGCTTGGCACAGCTCCATCACCGGGCCGGACTCCAGTGGGTCAGCCTCCAGATGTGTCAGAGACAGTTTACGACTGTGGTGCCGAACAACTTTCTTTACCTCACTTGCATGCTCATGTACTGTAGCTTAGGGTGATTAATGTCCAGACTACTTGTTCCTAACAAGAGCTGGGTAGCTCGTTAAGGGGAAAAAATATATGGGACACTTAAAGAGCTGAAAATTAAGGGTGCGGTGCAATATTGTTAGTAGTGGAGTATTTTTGGATGCAGGAATGGAGTGGCTGCAGGAGGAGGACTGTAAATGAAGTACAAAGTACAGTCAACGTAGTTCATGCTGAATGTTAAACTCTTTTATAAATGATATTGTCATAAAGGCAGTTTAATATTGTGGAATAATGTAATAGTTTTTCCTGCCTTTTAATAACCTATCTTGATACCAGAGCATCAAAGCTTACATGAGTCACATAAGGGTTGAGCTGTTTGTTTAGCCTAATGTTACACTCAAATAGAAAACTGAAAATTGTTTCTGTTGTATTATACAATATAATGGAAACATTTTTTGCATAAGGGCTTCAGCAATACATGCTTGTTGATAGTTAAATGGTAGCATTGGGTAGGTGTGTATAGTATGCAGGCTTGTGTTATTGTTCAGGTTGGTGTGTAACCTGTTTGACAGTCTAATTTTTAGACTTTTCCAGAAATGTCAAACCTGTCGGGCTACTTTAGATATTCCCATTCAGAGGAGAGCTCAGCTATAACTGCCACAATGAATTTAAAAATCTCTCATTTTAGCCAGATATGGCTCTCCCAAATTTGGTAAACGTGACAACTGGTTTAAACCGCAACCAGTTACCATGATAAACATGTCCAGATGTAAGCTTGGTCCAATGCATGCATTACTGTTAGTCAGTAGAGGTTATTTGAGACAAATAAATAGATACTCATGGTATAATAAATGCCAGAATTATCCAAAATGATATTTTTCATCTGTAGTCCCTGTCCAAGGTTGCAAACAAACAGGACATATAGGTAACAGCTGCAAACAGAGAGTTTAGTGCTGACACGTGTCTGTATTAATCATCCTTTGTTTTAGTTAAATGTTTAGTTGACTGATCTGATGAACTGTAATTATATTCCACTCTCTTGAACCTCAGACAGAACTGGCAGACTGGCTAAAGGCACTTTTCTTCTCTTATAGAGCTCCTAGTGCCACGATTAATATTGGTTCCCCCCTGTATATACCGTAGACTTCAAGAGGCGGTGGAGCCATGAATGACTTTGATGCCAAGCACAAGTTCACATCTTTTTCAGGTCATCCCATCTTAAAGTCTGGTACTTTCCTAGAATTTGGCAGTGCTTTAATTTTTTATCTAGCGTTTTAAGTGCTTTTTTTGTACAGCAATTCGAGTAGGTTCAGCGTACTATAGTTGGCCTGTGACCAGCTTGTTAAACAGTAGTTCAGATGAGTGAACATCATTGAATCTAGAAAAATATTAGCAGTCTCTGCACATGTGACTTTTAATGAGTTGGAAATTTGTAAGATTGAACTGGACCCCTTTACAGGTGTAAATGGTAATGAAATGCTTTTAAGTGCATATCCATTGATTTTGCAGGTGTCGATACAGGTGAATTAAGTCAAGTTTAGGGTTAAACTACCATAAAAGCTACCACATTGGTAGGCAATATGAATTGTAAATCTTCATGCACTGATCCACATAGTGATTGAAATAGCTGAGAATATGTTGTTGTGAGTGTGGACTGAGGTTTTCTGTTACTGACAGTGTTTGGGAAATATCATTTTGTGGGGAATTTTGCTGCAGCACACCACACACATGCTTGTGTATATATTTCAAGTGTTTAGTCTACATCTGTGTTTGTTTTATAGTGTGTCAGGAATTTTGTGATTATTTCTGTTGAGCGGGATGACTTCTGTTGAGTGTTACTTGTTTCTGATGTCAATCGTGTAGTCATAAATGTACATTAAATGATCAGCTACTTGCCAACGATGTGATATCTGAACACAGCCTATTTGAAGTTAACCATTAATGGAATAAATCAAAATAATTAGGGGAAAAACAACTGAACGCTGCAGACCCCACCATAAATACATAAAATGCATTCACTGTCTGGCCCTAGTTTGGAAATGTTTGCCATCAGGCTAAATATGCAAGAAGCCACAGCATGCATAAGTTTGATGATGATAAGTTGTAAACATCTAACTGACTGACTGTTGAACTCTGCAGTGTGATAAAAAGAGATAAAAAGATGCACATCTTTAGTATATAGTTTGTATTTTCAAAAACTGCACATAGTGCTGCATAGTGTTTAAAACACTATGGTGCAGTGAAAATGTACATGCTCATAAATGAACATGTGGTATTGCTGTCAGAGGACTCAACCTATCCCTTTATAAACACATTTGATCAAGCGCTATACTGGCTGTAATTCAGGCCTATTTGGTGTTACATGCTTATGAATACCTTTTGAGGTTTTGACACGGCTTACTGCTAAATCCCTTCATAATGACCTCATCTTCCACCATGACATGCTTGTGCATTAGATTTATTCAAACCAATATTTGCATGTTTATTACATGGACACTACGCTGATACAGTTTTCATTGTAGGGGCTGAATTAAGCTGCACGCTCTCTGCTCTCACAATCAAACACGCTGTGGAGGTCGGTTACTAGTGTTACCGTCAGGCACTGGCTCGGGCTGCCTTCATGTTTCCTTGTCCTGGTGTGACCTCAGCGTCTTGGCCACATGGTTGCCTTTAAAAGGGGGAGAGCGCTTCACTCACTCATAACATTTTTCCCTCTTTGTCTTTTGCTTTCTGTCTCCTTGTTTTTTTCTCTAACCACAGCTTTTCTCCAAGGAATTGTTTAGAGAGAGAAAAGGGCTTTGGGGGTGGATGAGAGAGAAAGAGGGGAAAGGTTGTTGAAGCAGTGTGGATGCTGTGAACATCCTCTTTCCTGCTTCCACAATGTCTAGATCATGTGGGAACTAGATGTGCTGCAGATGTCCCATACTGCCACATGGACGCCACTGTAACTGTTTAAAAGGAATAAAAATGGTGTTATAATGTGTGTGATGGGACGGACTGCAGCACAGACACCCATTATATGTAACAAACCTGATAGGGAGAGTAGTTTAAGACAGAGGGAGACATACACACACAACACATGCTCCTATCTGCAAACCTGCCATTGTCATTGTCATGTGATGCTTGTTTTTGCTTAAGAGAATAGGTATTTTGCTCATGAGCATTTTAACAACTACAGTTCCATGCATTTTCATGGCTCAGCTTTTCTCTTCTGCTCAAGGAGTCAAATTGATCATCCTTCAGTCATGTGTATTTTTAATTTACAGTTACAGGGATTATTTCTATTATTAATTAATCTGTTGACATTTTTTTTTGTCTATGTCCGAAAATGCTAAAGAACAACCTATGAACAGTCTACAACCCAAAGACACACAGTCAATGTTGACATAATGGAAAAGAAGCATGTGATAAGGGGGGAGCAGCAAATGTTAGGCATTTTTTTCATCTTATCCTCAGATAAAAAAAATAGTAATTAAATAATTAATTTGTCTCATGTAAACAGATTTAATTGTGCAGCCTATCAACAAATCAATTAATGGACTAATTATTTCAGCAGTGGGTCGAGGAAGGCATTCAGTGAAAATCACCAAGAGCACAAAAGCGGTGTTGGTGAGGGGTTAATATCTCAGTGGTGATGGAGTTGTTTTCCTGTGATCCAGATCCAGCATGTGTGCAGTATCCGTTCCACAGCTTGCCACCAATCCATGTGTGTAGGGCTTGAGTAAAAAGCCCACATAGGGGATCCTTTGTTTAGGAGAGTCTAGGCATGGAAGATAATTTACAAGCCGCTAAGGTCCTCACGCCATTGGCTGATGAGGCTCTGTCTGCGTCTGCGAAAGGCATCCCGTATGTGTGTGCGTGCGTCTATATGTCTGCGTGTGTGCGGCGAACGTGTGCATGTCTGCTGTAGCAGCACTTTGCTACAGCAGCTCACAGTCGCCCTAGTCATGACACCCAGGAGCTTGCCCTGCGTACGGCTACTGTAGCCAGCGCTTTCTTTTGAGGCTGAAGGAAGGCGAAGCAAGATGGCCACCAATACCTTTTAGGGATATGCTGCCTAAACCGGAGGGGATTCCTCCGAGGACAGACAAGGTAAAGGCAGCTCTGAGGTCTTTTGTCTCGCTGCAGATGGGGTCAGCTACAGTGGAGCTCATCTAGAGATTGTCCTCCGTTGTCTCTCTCTCTCTCTCTCTGCCACCCTGGATTCAGCTGATTGGAGCGCTTTATTTGGAAGCTGGTGTTGTTATTGTTCCTAGTGAATCACTCAGGACCTGGGCTTCTGTGTGTGAGTGTTTGGCTTGTCTTTTCCAGGTGGGTTTAAAGGAGTCACCAATAAAGAGGTCAGTTTCCATGGTCTTCTCTTTTCCCCCGTTGCATGTCTTTTTTTTGTCGTTTTACTGTATGAAGAGACCCCTTTGCTTCCCCTTTTCTTTCTTGCAGTGGTTTGGACAGCCATATTTCTGCACCTGCTGTTTTCTGAAGAAGTGGAGTGCTTGTAAGCCGTGGGTCGTAACTTGTAATTTGGCAGGCTTTACTAGTTTGGCTGCAGTAGTAATGGTATTATTGTGCGGTTTATAGGAATGGTCCTTCTGTTACTTATGTTGCCTTAATCTGTATAATTTTACAGTTGACTAAGATCTAATTCCTACTGGCATACTGGGAGCCAGGTCTTTCAAGTTTATTAAGTTTATTGCCACCCTTAAGGCCTTTTTTGTCGCTGTTTTCTTTTTAATGTTTTGTGTGTTGACTATGTGACATTGAGCGCAGCGCAGACAGGAAACGCTCACTCTATGAATGAAGGAAATTCTCACGTGTACAGAGAATCACACATAACCCACTACTTACGCTCTCAGCCAGGAAGGAAGCATGCTTTTTCTGTGTATCATTTCTAAGAGCGTTGTGAGGTGAAGATCCTAACGGTGTAGGATTCCTGCACAGCCACGAGAAATATTGAGAATTTATTTCATGAATTCAGAGCACATTTTTATAGTTGGAGTAGACATGTTTGTGTGTAATTGTGTTTGTCTGTGTTGTTAAGTGAAGAGAGAGATGCACACTCCTTTGAACTTCCTTGGAGACCCAGAGAGAAAAAGCGAGAAAGGGTTGTTAGGATTCAAGCGACGGTTACACTTCTGTTGCTAGGGTAGGTCTCCGAACGCGTGTTTGTGTGTAAAGCACTCAACCTTAGCTACGCTAACATACTGAATGTTTTGTTGATTTTCAAAGCTTTGACAGGTGCAGAAGTTGGGTATTTGCTTGTCTGACAGACAAGAAGAAGACAGTGTTTGCATTTAAAACAATAAGTACAGTGCTGTGTAAGTGACTTTCGGCTCCTTGAGGCAGAAACAAGCACAAACACAAAGACACAGCCCTAACACATCAGAGATCCAGCTCTCTCCAGAGACTCTGTGGCTAAATGAGAGCACATGACTCTGCATTTACATTCTGCATTAGGCTTTTTGTTATCACAAGGCTAAACATAACATAATTAAAAACAGGGGGCTGTACTTTGATGTCAGCTTTGGATCATGAACACTTGGATTCACAAATGGATGCACATGCATACACACACATAGAGACACGCGTGTGTCTGGTGCAGTGCTGGAAGCTGGCCAGAGCTGCTTTGTCATTGAAAGCAGTCTATTGTAACAGACACACTGCCTTTTCCCCCCTCTCTCCCTCTTCCTGCTCCCCATCTTTTTCACCCTTCCTCGCACTCGTTCATTTGACCGTCACGGTGGCCCATTTCCACATGCTGTGCAGAGCAGGTATCGCCCTAAGTTGCACCGGCACCTTCAATATTGCCTCAGCCTGAGCTCCAGCTATCTGTTGCATCAGCAGCATGTTTCTAGTAGTACGAAGTCCTGACAGCCACGGAGCGTACGGTGGACTAGAGAGAAAGCGCAGGGGATCAGAGAGGGATCAGGAGCACCACATCAGTGGAAAGACTTAGTGATAAATTGGCTCCACCATACAAATCATGTCTGATCTCAACATTTTATTAACCATGAACAGCATCTACGGTCACTGCATCGCTCCCTTGCACTGTCAAACACCCGTTCAGCCTCTACCTAAAGTTAAATCTTCCCTACATCTCTTTAACATTGGCAATGTGCCTTGCATTCCTGTGGATAACTTGCCAAGAACATACAAAAAGGTGGTACCATGTTGAAATATTTCCTGTACAGCTACAATGCAGTTGAATATGAAAAACATTTAGTTTACCTCAGCCATCAGTGGTAAACACCAAATTCACAACGGTCAGTTCCACATAGTCAAAGAACAACAGGCTCTATCTGGTGCAGCTTGCTTTATGGATTTTCATAAATAAGAATGGAAATAACTGCAGAAGGTGCAGATGAAGACTTTTCCAATGACATTGGCTTCAATTGACTTAACTGCTTGAACAAATACTGCTTTTTTGCTCTCTTTACTCTGTTTTGCTGACCACGAATCTTGCATTTTGCTCACTTTTGCTTGCACTAAGCAATAACACTAAATGCAACAAAATTCTCACAGTAGCTTATTGGGTGTCAAATCTCCAAATTAAAAATTCAGTTTAGGTTAAGATTCAGTCAGTATACAAAAAAAAATGAAAATATGATATGTAATAAATAGGGCTCTCAAAGTAGGTGCGATAATAAAGTGTTAACGCAATTTAATTTTATTGCCACTATTTTTTTTAATGCGTTAACACAATCAATCTCTCAGAGGTTGGAACAGGCTCAGTTTTAAAGCTAGAGTGAAAATACTGGAATCATATGAAACTAGAAAACCTAAATATTGGTACCAACCATGTCATACTAAATAACGCTCCAACATATTCAAAGGGGTCCCTTGACCTCTGACCTCTAGATATGTGAGTGAAAATGGGTTCTGTGGGTACCCACGAGTCTCCCCTTTACAGACATGCCCACTTTATGATAATCACACGCAGTTTTGGGGCAAGTCACCGTCAAGTCATCACACTGACAGCTGTTGCTGCCTGTTGGGCTGCAGTTTGCCATGATATATGAGCATATTTTTTATGCAGTACCTGTGAGGGTTTCTGGATAATATTTGTTATTGTTTTGTGTTAAATGATTTTGAATAATACATATAGGCATACATTTGCAAAAAGCAAGCATAGTTCCCACTGTATGAAATACTTGACAAGTCTCCCTTTAAGGTACATTTTGAACAGGTAAAAATGTGTGATTAGTTTGCCATTAATCATGATTAACTATGGACAGTCATGCAATTAATTGCGATTAAATATTTTAATTGATTGGACAGCCCAAGTAATAAACTAAATACATTATATATCAATTGCTGTACTGACAAAAGGATCTTGAGAAAGTAGTTTTAAACATCTCTTCTTGTCTCTCTCTCTTGTCTCTTCACAAGCACAGCAACAGATCTCCTAAAGGCAGCTAACAATCTTCTTTAGACACTCAGTGCAGGAGGTTGCACAATATTAATCCTCTTAGTGCCAGCGTTGCCTTTGACACCTTTTATTTTCCATCTTTAATTGAATGCTTTGAGCTCTGGAAACTGAAACTTACACGCCTGCAAACGGGGGTTCAGTGCCTCACTGTTGGACATTTCCAGACAGGGGGAGCTGGGGATCGAACCATCAACTTTGTGATTGAAAGGCGACCGTTCCCCTTAGCTGCAGCCACCAAAGACTGCATCATATTTCCTCACGAATGACCTTTCACGCTCTTGCTCAGAAGCCATCACATGTGGGATGTCACAAGGCTCAATTCTGTTTTCACTGTACTCGCTGGCCCCCATATCTATCTCAGCAAAGTTGAGTAGAGCACATGTAACTGATAAAGTGTCTTCTGTTTGGTCTGTGGGTTTCATAAAAAGTCTGGTTTGTATTGAAGTGCTGAGGGATCTTGCTCTTGATCTGTCAGGTCTCCTGCTGTAAAATGCATTAAAACAGTGGCAGTGATGGAGTTTAATGGGTGTTTATGCCAGGTAAACAGTGATAAAAATGGATCTCCAGCCACACTGCAGTTATGCTAATTCATTAGAGGGAAAATTGGTTGCCTTACACACACACAAACATAAACACATAGTGCACACAGCTCACAACGCACACATATCCTCAAGCTTCTGCAAACAAGTTTAAGATCCTTTTGTCAGCTGAGTCTTGGCACATGATAAAGTCTTGCAGTCATCTTTGTCACGCTGCAACATTTTTAATCAGTCTTCCACTGCTGAAGGCTTTAGTTGTGAATGTGATGCAGGGTTAAATCCTAAAATAAGAAGCAGCTTTACTTGACATCAGCTGATCATATGCTCACTCAAGATGATGAAAAATGAAGGCTGTTCACAGATTCAGTTGCAGAAACACTGTATAAGCTAGATTTGAGCAGAATGGGTATGCCTTTGTGTCCTTATAGTTTCTAAGATGACTTATAATAAATTACAATATTCTGTCAACTGCCTTAGCTTCTATTTTTCCCCAAATCAATTTCTATTTTAAATTCCTGTTTATGAGTTATGGATATGATGGTCTGCACTTAAGACAGTTTGTGGTTGTGTGTTTACAACGTGGCTTTTGGAGGCAATCAATGTGTCAATATTGTGGACCTTTGGATGGTCATAGCTCTGCTGGCAGTCAGAATCCGCCTTAGCCGAAGGGTCAAGCTGCCCTGTGTCTGGATAAGACCCTGAGTGGGTTAATCACTCACTTAACAATGCACAGGGGTTAACATGGCAGGTCCTGCTGTGTTAATAATCACATGCTTGTATACACATGCATGCATGCCCAGGAATACACCTACAAATCTGGCATAAACACAGCATGTACAGTACATGCGCACTGAACACATGCCCTCGGTGACCCACCAGTAGTGACGTAATCGTGAACTGTGCATGACTCCAAATGTTTGAGGCTACCAGTGGGTCTCAACACATGACGGCTCAAGCAGGAATGTAGTCGAGATTGAAGCCTCAACTGTCAACTAATACTATTTAAATTTTTATTAGGTCTGTTTAGAGATTGGTTTCTGCAAGATTTACAGAAAGCAGATTCTTTGTTTTCACATGCCATAATATTTTCCACAGCCTGGGTAGTGGTTGCAGCAGATGCTCGTGCCATGCTGGGAGGCAATCTGTTGTGCTGTGTGCCGTGACTGTTTAGAACAAGCTGAATCACTGTATACTGCCAGAGCTTGTTGAGTCACATCTCTCCTCTTGTTTCTCTCTCTCTGTCTCTGTGTCTCAGGTGGTTCCAGAAAGTGGGCCGGTAAATGGCAAAGGCAAGGCACAGATGGAAGATACCCACACGGCAGCAGAGGAGGATGAGGGGGAGGAAGGCCACATACCTCATACACAAGCTCCCCCCGTCACCCACTCGCTCAACCACAACCTGGCCTCGGACCAAGGCGAACGGCCGGCACTTGTTAAAAGAGAGCCCGGGCTGGAGCTGACCAGCATTGCACTTCACCAACACGTATGCTCTTCTGTGACTTTTCAGAATGGTTCTGCTGAGAACCTGACAAAACCTAACGGTGCTAATATGACCACTGGGTCACACTCTGATCCGAAGGCTGCATATAAAAGGACTACGATTGCATCAGAGCCTCAAAGGACTATAATCGCTGCAGTCCCTAAAGACTACTCTGAGAATGGACCCAAGACTCCTCCAGACGATATGCCAGTTCCTCTAAAGAAGATCAAACTGGAGGAGCCGTGGATATGGATCACAGAGCAGGCCACCACGCAGCTGAGTGATGAAGATGAGGTCTGTGAAGACCCGCTGTCCACGCTGGCAGCCGTGGTGTGTCTTTCTGTCACGGAGAGGAAGGGACTGGAGGAGAAACTTTTCAGCTCACGTTCTTCCATTCTATGCTCCATCAAAACGGAGCCGCCAGATTTGCACTTTGTCAAAAAAGAGTCAGAGGACTTCAAGAATGACTTGTGTCGCAAAAGCACTCCTGTTAACCTGCAAAGGACTCCCCAGCCTATCAAAAGTGAACCTCCTCCAAGTGTCTTGCAACCAAGCGTGCAGTCTTTGGCAGAGAGAAGAAATCTTAGTTTTGATCAGGCTATTGCTATTGAGGCCTTGACTCAATTGGCAGCTATACCTCAAAGCACCCCAGGGTCCATTAAAGTTGAAAGTAAGTGTGAACATCCCATTTCTACTGTTGCCCTATTTTCAACCTCCAATACAAATACAGTCCTGCAAGAAGCCAAACCCACAGCCGCTATCCGTTACAACAAAGTCTCGGTCATCAGCTCACCACTGCACCAGACGTCAGTCATACGCCCTCCCGTGGCCAGACATGAGAATGTCATCCAGCGCTCTCAGGGCTCAAGCTCTAACGTGAAGCTGTCTCTGCAGGACCTCTTAGAGGCCAGCTCAGACAGTGATAAAGCACCCTGCAGGAGGACAGAGACGGGCTTTAGTTCTCATGTCGTCAAGTCGGAATGCAGCTATAAATATCCCAGTGACATGAAGTCCAGTAAAAATCATGAGCGGTTGTTTGGGGAGGACAGAGACAGGGTTGTTGGTAAAGCAAGCAGAAACAGGGAGGAGGAGGAGGTGGCAGCTCAGCTAGCTGACCTGGCCTTCATCATCCAGTCTCGACACAACCAGCAGTCAGAGAACAACCCTCCAAAAGGAACACCTGTGTCGGCCATCAAATACAACTACAACTCTCAGCTGACCCCTGGTCAGAAAAAGCCCCCTGTGAAAAAAACAAAAGCTACTCTTTCCAAGCCCAGGAAGAAGAAAAGTGACGGACCTAATCAGGGAATCAACTGCAGGACCCCCCTCTCAAAACGCATGCCAAATGGAGAGACGGCCCACAGGAGCAGAGGCCAGAAGAGTCAACCACAGGGGAAATCAGGCCTTCACCACAAGAGGAACCTGTTCCTGCCTCAGGCTCAAATTGACCTGAAGAGATACATGGCTGAGGCTCAGGAGGAAAGGAGGCAACTCATCCATCACAGTAACGCACACAGTACAGCCCTCTTAGGGCCGCAGAACTACAACACTCTCACAAGGATCAACCACACTCAATGTCAAGAAAACCATCCATGGTCCCTTTCAAATGGTCCGTTCCACCAACACAATCCATGCAATGGACATGCTGCAGGACCGCGGCCGGAGTGTGAAAGGCATTTGTTATCTCAGGTAGCGCAGCCCTGTGGTGGGTTGCCTCACGGTGCTGATCCTAACACTAGCCCAGCCAGTACTGCTTTCCTCAGCCACACCACTGGTCACCATGGTCTGGCTAATGGCTTCTCAGGGGTTCGGCAGTCCCCTCCTCCGAGCCAGCAGGGCTACTACAAGCTGGAGAGAGCAGGACCTGTCACGGTCTTGTCCACAGCTACTGATGGGGATCTGGGCCACTCTGCAGAGTCAACTCCATCTAAGAACAGTGTCAACAGCTTTCTGGAGTCTCCTATGAGTTTTCTGGATACCCCTACCAAGAACTTACTCAATACACCTTCCAAAAAACTGGCCGATCTTCCATCCTGTCAATGTGTGGGTGAGTTGCTGCTACCTAAGATTTTTCAGAAGACAAGTACATAGCATCTGCATTTGTGTCACATATATTCCACTTTGTGACTAAATCTACCCTGAATGTTTACTTTCCTGTTAACACGACAGTCTTCAAAATCAAGCTGATATTTTCTGTTTTTCTCTGTCTGATACAATCACATACACACAAGCTGTGTCCTATTTCAAGGGCCAATTCAAGCAAAAGGAGGCCGCATTTCTCTGCCATATTTGGAGGAGGCTTTGAGAGGCTTTGTGGGGCCTTGTTGACCCGTTATGATGTATTTGGTCTTGAAATGCGGACACCCAATTCAGTGGTTCTGAACTGAGATCCAGCTACACATACTGTGTATTTTCATTAATCTGACTATTTT
The DNA here is from genome assembly GCA_947000775.1 of Pterois miles. Classification (NCBI taxonomy): domain Eukaryota; kingdom Metazoa; phylum Chordata; class Actinopteri; order Perciformes; family Scorpaenidae; genus Pterois; species Pterois miles. Next base: position 15,105,716 of record CAMQGK010000341.1, read on the forward strand.
ATCAGAGTGAAAAGTGTTTTTCATAGAAAAATACTGGCGTCACATCAGTATTTGATGGACAGCACTACACTTGGTAAAGTTGCTGTGATATCCATTAGCTCTTGATTTTTTTGTTTTCCCCACAGACCAGATCATTGAAAAGGAGGAAGGGCCTTACTATACTCACCTTGGGGCAGGTCCTAGTGTTCCTGCAGTGAGGGAACTGATGGAGAACAGGTAGAGTGACTACTACTACTACTCTGTTTACACTGTGTGTGTATGTGTGGGTGTGTTTTCTACCAAACATGCTGCTAGCCTACTAGTCAACCACGGGCTTGATGGAATGGGGTGGAGTAACAGCCAAAGAGTCTGTCATTAAAAGGAAGCATTGCTGAGCTAGCTCAACACGTCATGCACCCTCTGTCTCAGATACACACAGCATGTTGAAACAGGAAACCCCAAGAGCTGAGACAAGGGGCCTATAAACCAAGATGACAGCCTGTTTGAAACATCCCAAGATCCATCGCAGTCCATCGGACAACCACATATAACTGAAAAAATATCATTCTGCACTCATTGAACTGTTGATTGTGTATTATCAGTTGCCCTCAAGTATGGGTAGCAATGTAATGTTGTCGAATATGTGTTGTCAGTGACATGTGCTTTGTGGTCAATAGCAAAGACTTATAGTTTTTCTTATGTGTGTTACAGATATGGTGCCAAAGGAAATGCAGTAAGGGTGGAAGTTGTTGTTTACACTGGGAAGGAAGGAAAGAGCTCCCAGGGGTGTCCAATAGCTAAATGGGTAGGTGGTTGGTTTGTGTTCATGGTAGTTTCCTAAATGTCCTGAATATTTCTTCTATATATTGAAGCATTCGTGTGGATCCAACCACAGTATATTTTGGGGCAGATACGGAAGTCACTCCCGGATTTTTACCCTTACCACAACCTAAAAAACCTAAAAATATTTTCCAGCTTCAACTCTAAACAGAAATGTCAAAGCTTACACCTAAAAATGACCATCTTTAAACTATTCTCTTAAAACACAATCCCATTACCCTGTTGGGATGTATAATTTTGTGATAGTCTTTTTAAACTATGCTTGTTTTTGCTGTGTTACATTGCTGTTGTTCATCTGCTTGTTTTCTGTGTGACAATCAGGTGATACGACGCAGCAGCGAACAAGAGAAGCTGCTGTGTTTGGTCCGCCGGAGGCCAGGGCACTACTGTGACACTGCCGTGTTGGTGATCCTTATCCTGGCGTGGGAGGGAATCCCTCGACCGGTGGCAGACAATCTCTACCAGGAGCTCACACAGACCCTCTTTAAGTACGGCTCCCCCACCAGCCGTCGCTGTGCCCTCAATGAAGAGTGAGTATTTCTTCCTTTATTCTGCAATGACAGTAATTTCCTCCTAGCTGTGTTCATTTCTTTATCTTCATCCCGCCACTCCATCTCCACAGTCGTACGTGTGCATGCCAGGGTTTGGACCCAGATACCTGCGGAGCTTCATTTTCCTTTGGCTGCTCCTGGAGTATGTACTTCAATGGCTGTAAGTTTGCCCGCAGCAAAGTGCCCCGCAAGTTTCGCCTACTTGGAGACTACCCGGAGGAGGTGAGGAAGTGGTCATCTTTCAGAAATCCTAGAGGAAATCAGCTATTACAATCTCTCCTTTTTGTTTCTCTTGTTGTTATAGTGATGTGAGAGGACATGTTGTGTATAATCAGTGTGCTAGTTGTATCAGACAAGTTCCTTCTTTGTATTTTATCTGCAGTAAAGGCAGACTCACAGTAGTTGATCAGATCAAACACTTGCCTCCTAGTGGCTTATGTTGGCTATGACGATCACACCTGTATTTTTTTAATTCACCCCAAAACTCCTAAATCTGTCCTATTACTTTTAGGAGGAGAAGATAGAGAGCAACCTTCAGAGTCTTGCCACTGACCTCGCACCACTCTACAAAAGACTGGCTCCGGAGGCCTTCCAAAACCAGGTGTGAAACATTAAACAACTGCCGCATTTACCTCTGATAATCCATAGCTTTCTGTTAATGGGATTAACTACAACTGAATTTAATTTTTTTTCTTGTTGTTACTTACTTTAAATCTTTTACAGTCTTCACCACAATCCGAACTCTTCTCATGTCATATCCTTTCACCTCTCATAGGTGGAAAATGAGGTGGCAGGGGGTGACTGCCGTTTGGGTGAGAGGGAGGGGCGTCCTTTTTCTGGCGTCACAGCCTGTGTGGATTTCTGTGCCCACGCTCACAAGGACACTCACAACATGAATAACGGCAGCACCGTGGTAAGGAAACTATATTCTTCTGTATCGTGTGTCAGCCTCTCAAGGTATTGATCTGATATGGCCTACTGTGTGGCTGAACAGCGTGCCTTTTGTCTTTGTCCGTTTTCAGGTTTGCACTTTAACCAAGGAAGATAACCGTGCAGTGCGTAACATACCAGAAGATGAGCAGCTCCACGTTCTGCCACTTTATAAAATCTCTGACAAGGATGAGTTTGGTCAGGTTGAGGGCCAGTGGGCCAAGATCCAAAGTGGTGCTCTGCAAGTTCTGTCTGCCTTTCCCAGAGAGGTGAGTGGGCAGGAAAGCAGCTTTTGCTATTTATAGGGCTGTCAATCGCTAAAAATGTAAAATCACGATTAATTGCATGATTGTCCATAGTAATCATGATTAATCGGAAATTAATCACACATTTTTAATCTGTACAAAATGTACATTAAAGAGAGGTTTTATTAGTATTCATTACTCTTATCAACATAAGATAAGATAAGATATCCAGGCCACTGTATCACACAACATGCTCAAGTCGCAATGTACATACACACCTAAAACATGGATCATACATACACTCATGTATGGACATGCTTAAATTCACATGTTGAGTGTAAGACAATAGTTCTTTAAAATAATAAAAGGCAGTTTCAATTACTAAAAACAGGTATAATTATACCAGATAATAAATAATAATATTAATAATAAAAGTATATTTGTTCAAGGGCTGTTAATCAATTAAAGTACTTTATCATGATTAATCGCATGATTGTCCATAGATAATCAGGATTAATCGCAAATTAATCTCATTTTTTTATCTGTTCAAAATGTACCTTAAAGGGAGATTTGTCAAGTATTTAATACTCTCATCAACATGGGAGTGGGCACATATGCTACTTTATGCAAATATATGTATATATTCATTACTGGAAATCAATTAACAACATAGAACAATGACAAATATTGTCCAGAAACCCTCCCAGGTACTGCATTTAGCATGAAAACTATACTGAAATCATAACATGTCAAACTGCAGCCCAACAGGCAACAACAGCTGTCAGTGTGTCAGTGTGCTGACTTGACTATGACTTGCCCCAAACTGCATGTGATTATCATGAAGTGGGCATGTCTGTAAAGGGGAGACTCGTAGGTACCCAGAGAACCCATCTTAATTCACATATCTTGAGGTCAGAGGTCAAGGGACCCCTTTGAAAATGGCCATGACAGTTTTCCCTCAACAAAGTTTAACATGTGTGGAGCATTATCTATCTAACCATGTGACATGGTTAGGTTTTGTATAATAGCAGTATCTTCACTCTAGCTTTAAAACTGAGCCAGCTACAACTTCTGGCAGATCTACTGTATTGTTATCGACCCTACTATTTGTCTTTATTTTTATTAGGTTGTTTTTCTTTTCTTTCTAACAGCAGCTTTGGTGGTTTGAGTCCTTTGTTGCAAAAACACAAAACAAATTAAAACATGTATTGTGTTTTAAAACCTTTTTTGTATTTGTCAGGTGCGTCTACTGGCTGAGCCGGTGAAATCAGCCCGTAAGATTCGGCAAGAAGCTCGTCTGAAAGCTCAGGCAGAGAAACTGGAGAAGAAGCTCGGGCTGACTCCTCTCACTCCTGGGAAAGTGAAAAGTGAAACCCCCAACAAAGGTAGTAAATACAAGTCTCTGGTCATGTTAATCTATTTTGATAAGTAATACGTTGAGGTCAGGAAGTATAAATGCTTTTGATTGTCACATCAGAGTTTTAGAAATACATGTATTTTCTACATCCAAAACAGAGCCCCAGGGCTTCTACAGCTCATATAGACTACCACCCAGACCAGCCAGCGCTGGAAGGTATCCACCAGAGAGGAATCCACCCAGCACTTACAACCAGAGCACCAGCAGCTACCCCACTTTGGGTGCAGGGTTCACCCCACAGAAGGAGGTGATCTCCTCCAACCACCATGGCCTGCCTGACCTCCAGTTTGGACAGAATGGCTCAGCTCTTAATTATAAGACAATGAGTGACGACGTGAATGGTTATTCTCCAGCATCTGGTGACCAGAGTGTTCGTATACCTCCACATAATGCCCTTAGTGACTACCCCCATACTTTTAAAACTGAGCCCAGCGAGGTGCACTGCTCTCCTCTGCGGAGACCCTCCCCCAGCGGGAGTGCTCCTCCTCCCTCCTCTTTCTCCCCCAGACCTACCTCTGAGGGCCTCTTCGGCAGGCTCAACGGACTCCACAGGGCTGCAGGAGATATCGCGGCAGAGGTCAGGGATCATGGCCTCCCTCCGCTCTCATCTCTCCCCCTTCCCCCACAGACTCCCCCACATGAACCAGAGGAAGTAAAGCAGGAAGAGGTGTGGTCAGACAGCGAGCACAACTTCCTGGACCATGATATAGGCGGGGTCGCCGTGGCACCGTCACACGGGTCCATCCTGATAGAGTGTGCACGGCGGGAGCTCCACGCCACCACTCCTATCCTCAGGCCAAACCGCAGCCACCCCACCCGCATTTCCCTGGTCTTCTACCAGCACAAGTCTCTAAATGAACCAGGCCACGGGATGGCTATGTGGGACGCCAAAATGGCCAAGCGGGAACGGGACCGGGAGGAGGAGGCGGAGAGATTAAGGATGGAGGACTGCCCGGGCAAATGTGTGGGGAAAGGAGCAGGAGGCGTGGAGCTAGGGGAGGACACAGGGGAGGAGGCAGAGGAGACAAGGAGGATCATGAATGTCCCCACACGTCAAACGTGGACCCTCCCGAGGGATGGCGTCATCACCGTGTCCCCTTATGCTCTTACCCAGGTGACGGGCCCCTATAATCGCTGGACTTAGTCAACATGTTTTACACACACACACACACACACACAGAAAACTCCTACACCCTGTGCTTCTGCCTTACCTCAATCAACTTCAAACTGCTACTCTCATTTTTACATTGTTTTCATTGTGCTTTTCTAGTATCTGTTTGATGACTTTGCCCTTCTTCGTCTCTGCCTTCAAAGTGATGAGGAAGACCAAAGTTTGTTGGCTTTCTAACTGTGAGTTTTCTGTGTTTTTATTGTAAAGAGATGGTGCTTTGAAGCATTTTAAAGACGTTTTTAAGCTGGTTTTATATACATGATTAAGAACAAAAAAGATGTGATTATTTATTATGATCATAACGATTTCTATTTAATTCCTGGTGTAAGCCTGTTTACTGCAAGATTTCTATGATAACCTGCATTAAGTGTTGACTCTCAGAATTTATGTTGTACAGTAGGACTATGCTCTTTATTTCAGCCAATAGTTTCCCTTTCATTAGATGAATCTGATTGGCTTTTATGTTGGTGCCATTCTCACTGTAACCTCTCCGTTAAACATCATCACATCACATAACGTAGAAAACAAGACTAATATTGTGCATATTTTTACTACAGATTGTCACATGTAGCATCATGCTTTTCCTCCTGCTGCCTCTGTCTGCTCTTGGCAGTCGGTGAAAGAAACGTACTTCTTCTGTTTGTTGTTTTGTTTATTTTCTCCACATCTGGATGGTTTGTCTTTTATTCACAGATATGTATGGCATATTAAGAAGCACTTTTTTATTTTCCTAAACTGAACTTGAAAAAGGTCCCAATCCATAGGCCTGAATATGTATGTACAGATAGAGATATATATGACAGTTTAGCATGAATCTGGTTTTATTTTTTACAGTATTTCTGCATTTATTTGATTGAAAATGGCATACATATCTATTCAAAACTTAGCATTTTGAGGAATCGTGAAATGCTGCAACAATGAAGTGCTTATCATACAATAATTGGCACTTAACTTATGTTCACTTTCTGGAAAAGGAATTCAAAAAAATCTTTCATAGGGCACAAGTGTGATTATAGGATTTCAAAAGCCTACTGTACATTTTGATGGTGCTAGTAAGACCTCAGTTTGTTTGTTTTTTACAGAGAAACACAAAGTGTCAGATATGTCATCAGAATATGGCCAGTTTTTATGTCCAAAACTGTGTCAGCTGATGCTGAATAATCAAACTATTTCTTCTTTTTTTTTTTTTCATCCTCTCTGCTTTTGTTGGAAAACCACTCAAACATCAGATCCCACCCAGGCAATTGCCTAAGACGATTTCGGGTGCTCGACCCTTGTGAAGACTTTGTTTACAGATAGCGTTTTATTTACAGGGTCTGAATAAGGGGATTGGTGTCAACTCCTGGTGAATCAGGATCTTTTTGATTGATATTTTGTATTACCCATGAAAGAGAAGCTCTTCATTTTAAAAACTCATCAAGGACATTTCAGCAAAACCGACATCACTGATATTCACACTAACACTGGTGTTTCGTGTGAGAAATATTTTAGCCTCACACACTTTGACTTCCTTTTGGTGCTAATAGGACAAGATGTCAAGGTACATGCATTGACTTGTCCAGGTTATATACTGTACAATGATAGCATGGTGCTTTTATAAAACTCAGCACACACCGATCTGGTGTATGCTTCAGTGCAAAGGTGGTTGTATAATATCTCTGGATTATTACTGGCTGACAGACTGAGACGCGTTGGTGTCTCCCACCATTGATCATGACGTTTTTCAAATACCAGTAAAAAGCAAAATATCCTGCAGATGTCAATTTAAAGCTCAAATGTCTTCCACGGATAACCAAACTCTGTAACAATTTTCAAAAATCACATCATACTCACATAATAAAATGAATGTAAACTGTTTTTAAATCACTTGATTTAGAAAGAAAACATTTTTGAACACATGACAAAGTTAAAGTTTTTTTCTGATTTACTGTGGGGGGCATTCTCAGTCCACAAAGACAGTCTTTGTATCAACGAGGAACTAACAATTAGCACCAGCATTCAAAAATCTGAAAAAAAAAGAACTTTTATTAGTAGAAAATGTGTAAATATGTATGTGAACCATATTGTTTTTACTGTACTGTTAATGGTGTTTAGACAATGGATGATCTTGCTTATTTTGAAACTGAATTACTGTATGTTGCTCAAAGTATATCCAGTTTAGACTTGAGAAGAGATGAAATTTAGCATTCCTTATATGGATGGCTGATCTCTTTTTGGGATTGTGAAATAAAGTCATATTTATATTTTGGACCTGATCATGATTTCCTCTGTCCTGATTTGTGGTGTGTGGGGGTGAAGATCTTACACAAGTTCAGATATGTGAGAGGGTTTTTTAAGCATTTATTATCTAGCATCATTTTAGCTATTAAAACATGAAGTCTGATCTGTTTTAACCAGCCAAAGAGGCTTGAGTTAATTTTTTTTCAAAAGGCCTTTTTCTGCCCTTTTTTTCCTCCAAGTTTCCCACACTAGCATCCTGTATGACTCACTGCTGTGGGATTTCAGTTTAGTAATTTAGACTTTGTCCTCATAATATCTGGAGATGAATCACGACTTGCTTTTATAGTCTGTCTCTATAACTGGTAATATGATGTGTATTTTTCTCTCTCAGATGACACTGATGATGTAAGGAAGCCTATTTGCTGCTGACTCAGTGAGAGTAATTTAATAACTTCAACAAACACAAGAGTTCTCCTAAATATTACCACACAAAACAAGCATACTGAGAAATAAGTGTTGAGATAATGCTAGAATCTACATGCTGAGTTCTGCTGCATTAAGCACTGTACTGGCCTTTTTGATTTGTACAGTTCAAAAAAATAAATAACGTGGGCAGAAAAGTGTTTTTTCTTTTAATAGATTAACTTTCTGTTTAGAAGAAGTTTTACAGTTACGTCTGCTCAGACCACTGTAGCTGGACTACGGTTGTTAAGCAGGGAAGCACCTATCCAGATTTTTCTCTCCTGATCTTAATTCTGATACTTCAACTCAGGGTATCAATTACAGCTTTGATACCGGCGCTCTCTTTCACCCACATTGAACATCTGTAAATCGCACGGCGGGGAACGCATTAAGCAGTTTGACGTGGCCGAATGAAAGCAGCAGTGCAAGAAGTACACAGATCTTTTACTTCAATATAAGCAATTATTGCCACAGTGTAAAAATACTCTGATACAAGTAAAAGTTGTTCCGTTAAAATTTTAGTGCATCAATTACATATTACCATCAACTGTACCAAAAGTAAAAGTATTCATAATGCAAAATTTCAGAATAATAAACATTATTGGACTATAATTATCCATGCATAATAATGTTGCAGCTGGTAAAGGTCAAGTTGATTTTAATTACTTTATATACTGCTGGGTAGTTTGTGAATTTCCATAAATAAATCAATAGTCTTATCTTAATCTATAATATTACAACATGATTTATTTGCTGATTATATTAGTGATCTATGAAGTAACCGATAGAGTAATTAAATAAATGTAGTGGAGTAAAATAAATTTGCGAAATGAGTAGAAAATGGAAATACTAAAGTACATGTATCTGAAATTTGGACTTCAGTGCAGTAGGTCTACTGACGGCAGAAACCCTGACGTCTAAATTCTCACTGTAAAACTGTATAGTTTCCTCTCAGTGATTGCGCAAAATAAAGATTCATAACTGGCTGAAATCACAATTTATGGCTCGTTATAAAGTAAACTATAGTGAATGATATAGTGAGTGACACCATGGTTTTCTTGAAACACAGTTCTTGGCAGTGTAGGCCTTGAAATGGATTTAGCTTTACTTGGTGTAATGATGCTGAAGTGATCACACCATGGATGCAATCTGTGGAGAATTTAACCTGTACTCCTTGTGGAATGGTTGATGATGTGTGTGGACATTGGCGAAACAAAATAGTCGCAAGGGTTCAGGAAAATGAAGAATCACATGTATATCATCAATCAGTCACATGTACTGTCACACCAGCCTTGATTTTAACGTGACACTAGGATGTTCTTGTCTGTCAACAAATACAACACAGGCTTTCATCCAGCGTGTCTGTCTTACACAATAAAACACTATGTTCCTCTTATTTAAATACCACAGTGTCCTTCCATGAACTGATGCATTGATTGTGACACAGAAAACCAAATCAAGCGTTTTGACAACTCTGGAGTTTGCTACAACCCTACCAAGGCCGCTGTCTACTCATAATTGCTTTTAAGGCTAGGTCAGTTACAGCGCTCATGTTCAACCCTGGATCAATACTACAATGTACAATGACTTTGTTACCAATGCATTGAAAATAATTCTACTTGAGTAAAAGTAGGCTATGTAAGTACATCCAGCAAAATGTGCTTGAAGAATCAAAACTAAAAACACTTGTTATGGAAAATGTCTCCTTTCAGAATTATGGAGCCTCCAAAGTGGAGAAAGTTATTTTCTTACTCTGCACTTCTGGTGAAGTAAAACTGAAATAAATAGTACAATATTTTCCCCTGAACTGCAATGGAGTAGCATAAATCGGAGCTAAGTAAAGCACAAGTATCTGAAATTTATCTGAGTAAATGGTGACACACCACCAAAGTGACTCACTGCCAACCCCAGCAGTGTCCTGTACATACATCACTTTGCACTCTGACCTTCCTGGAGGGGAGACGTGAGAAATCCTTCCCCACTAGCATCAGCCAGTTATTAAGAGCATGTTGACCTCTGCAAGCTCACCAGTTACAGATTTCAATAGAGGTAACAAAGAAAAATAGCACAGCGGTAAAGGAGTATTTGCCTTTTTGATGTGAGACAACATCATAGGAAAGTGCATTCAACATCTGTGGAAGTTTTGGAGAATTGAGTAATAAATTTGGGGAATATGAGACAACTGAAATTCAGAGGGTTTGCCTGTCGTTTTACCATCTATACCTTGATAGATCTATCCTTTCAGTATCTGTGGTAGCATTAGGCCCCCATATAATAATAATAATAATAGACTTACAGTATTTGTAAAGTGATAACCTGCTAGAATTTTTAAGGCTATCCAAAAACTGACACTCCAATCTGGTTAATATTATTAGTTTTATTATTTAATTAAAAAAAACATAAATGCATTGATTTTATGCATTTAACACAGAACCTTTTCTAAAATTGAGCATATGGCAGTTTATAAAATCATAATGCTGAAAATTACTTGAAAGTTAATAGCTAGCCATGAAGCTGTTGAAATATTATTAATATTGTTGTTATTAATTTTTATAATATTGTTGAAATATAATTACAATGAAATTATAATGAAGTGAATAATTTTAAATGTATTATTCTTATTATTATTGTTGTTGTTTACAATTAAACATATAATGAAGTAAAGAATTTTTAATGCATTATTAGTAGCAGTGTAATAATAATAATAATTATTATTATTATTAGTAGTAGTAGTAGTAGTAGTATTGTTGTTGTTATTGTTATAATTAGTGGTAGTAGTAGTAGTATTTTAGAAATTATTTCTCAATTTTGTTTCAAGAAAATGTAGACTTCATAGGTCATAACACTACGAGTTTGTTGAATAAAATTAACCATAACACAATAATCTAAAATAAAAAAAAAAATTCTCCATATTATCCACACCTCGTTTGATTCTTACTGGGTGCAGTAAGGGTGCTCATATAGAGACAGCAACATGGGCCTCATGTATAAATAAACTGTGGATGGTGGATTATTGGAGCCAGAAGCTAATGTCAGTCAATAAACTCTGATTATCTGTCAGCAGTCATCTTCAACTGTGTAAATCTATGCCTTTGATACCGCTCTGTATTAATTGTACCTGCATAAACACAACTAGAAGTATATTAAATGTATCTACATCGCAGATCGTGAGGTCGATGCGCGTCCTTTCGCTGGTGAACTGGACCACGGCGGCTTCCGTAGCTGAGTGAGCGGCTGGACTGTGACGCAGAAGCGCTGAACGAGCAGAACATTTCTACTGTCAAGATGGCGACATCCGAGCCGGTAAGAGAGACAAGAGATAGCTGAAATTATTCGACTAATGTGCACGGAAAGACCAGCTACACTTTCACTGTAGCTGGCGACTTTACTATATAATCTCGCTACGTTGAAACGCCGCCTATTATTTGGGGGAAATGACTGTGTTTCGGCTCACAGATGTGTCAGTTGGCGTGGATCACAGCTAGCAGTTAGCGTGTGATGGAAAAGGCAGTGCCTGACTTTGTTGGCAGGGAGGGACTCACAGACTGGACGTCGTTCATTCAAACTACAATCAATGATTAGTTTTAATCTACTTCCACACTGGAATCTGTATCCTGGTGATTATAATCAACCCCCAGTACCTTTTAATACTTATACTACGATATTATTAATTAAATGTTTGACTATCTTGACACGTGTGTATCTAGCTTATAGCTAGCTTAGCACGTCTGCTAACACTAAAGCTAGCGGTTAACTTACCTAACTTATGCTGTATATGAATGTTTCACAAGATACGATATGACTACATGATACAATATTGTGTGTGTGATGGAGGTATAGTCCCTGAGAAAAAACAATATCTGAAATTTGGACGTGATGGCGTATCAGGTAGATGGTGTTGCAAATTTTTTTTGCAACACCATTTTTTTAACTTAGAAATAGTGCGAAATGATAGGCAACACCTAAATTCATGACACATTTTTTAATTGGTAGTGTATTAATTGGGCTGAACCAGCTATATGGGTTCAGAAAACCGTGTAACAATTACGTTTCGATCAGGAGAAGGCATTATGTAAGCTGCATTGTGACTTCACTGTAACCTCCAGGCCAAATTTAGCCTCATATCATAAGAATAGTAAAATATTAATACAGCTCTCACCTCTGCTTTGTATTAAATCTTTTCAAACTACATTTTTATGGTGATTTGTTTTTTTTACTTTTTAATCAGTGGACACAGGTATGAGACATTTTGAATGAGTGTCTTTTGTATTCAAATAAGGTACTTGATGTCTTTGTGTCTCTCTCATCAGAAAGCACCCGAAACTGAAGAACAACAACAAACTGATAGCCAAGTCGTTGCGAACCCTGAGCAGTATATCAAGCACCCCTTGCAAAACAGGTGAGAATTAAACAGCTGCTGTGCAACAGCACAATACTGAAACACATCTGCTTGAACATAAACTGTACTGCTGTTTAAAAAAAAAAGCCTTTCATAAAATGTGGCTCAAGATAAACATATGAACATATCCCAGTCACAACATAATAGGACTGAGGATAAGTGCTAGGAGAAACCAGTAATGTAGCACAACATGGAGGAGGGCTCCTCAGTCTGGAAAAAGACCCTGTAGCAAAGACAGTAAAAGTAAATTGTTTGTAGAGTATATTGTCCCCTTTAAGAACAAGGTTAAAAGTCTTTTAGTGTCGTACATGTCAACATACTAATTGAATCTTTGAGAGGACTGGAGAGGTTGCATACCGCCTGTTTTGCGCTGAAGAGCACATTATGACTTTGACTTGTTTTGGGGGAAGGGCATTTACTGATTTTGCAATCCTTAGCTACCGCTGTGGATTTTCAGATGAAAGTGCTTAGACTTACTCCTAACAATGCTTGGTTACTGCTGATTTTCCTTGAATAGAGAAAGTATTCAAATTGCATCTCCATTGTGACTCTGAGGATGTGTATTGACTGTAGGGATGTCCTGAATATCATTTTGTGGGCTTGGAACCTTTGATGAGAAATATTTAAAGGTATTTAAAGCTTCGGGACAGCTTTACACAATACGCACGCCACAGCAATATAAGAGAAGAACTAATAATAATGAATGTTGAAAATGAATGATAAATAATTATCTGTGATTCTTCGTCATTTCATGTGCTATTTTGGGAGTTATACTTTGGAGGTTGACTACCATGGCAATGGTTGAAGCTTTGAAGCATTCGAGTCAGCCCCAGTTGACTAATTATCGCTTTGTCAATCTGTTTTGCATTAATATGATTTTAAACTATTATATATTTAATAAAAAGATTTAGAGTAGCACATTAAGCCTAAAACTGTAGTTTTGTGACATCTGGTGAATATTTGTGTGTTGTTTAAGAGTGCCATAGCAAAGAAAAGAGTCCAAAGAAAATCCTGATCGTACTTAGTTCACAGGTAAATGATGTCATGTATGTGAAGGCTGTTTTTAGGTTTAAATGAGAAGCATGTAATGAAGTAATGAATCACATTAGTGGTGTAATTGTTGTTCACTATTGTTGTTTTAGAAATGTTATCATAGTTCTGCGGTGGTGGCAACCTATTTGGGAGCATTGTGCAGTTGGTTTAGGAAAGGCTGAATAGTTCACTTAGTAAGTCACTTCTAGGCCTTTCTGCTTGTTCAGTCCAGCCTCAGAGGTTAAGGTTGTCCACCTCTGCTGCTCTGGTCTTTCTGGTTTTAGGCACTCATTGGAGGTAAACATACTGTGGTGGGGTTGTTGTATTGTGACACTTCCAATGTTAAACCCTTAATGGTGGACATCTCAGTTAGAGGGCAAGGCAATGTCGCTTCTGTCTTGCCTCATGACTGTTATTCACTTTAAAGAAGTCCTAGTTTATTGCAAGACTTTTGTGTTAGACTGCTTTAGTTTTGGCAAAGTGTACCTTATAAACTGGCAACTGAGTGAATGTTTGAACATATCACTGTTGCGGTCTCCACCCTACAGCAGAAGGACTTCATTATTTGTATAAATCTGGTGATGGTTTGGCATAAGGATTATAAAATAATTTTCTAACCTCAAAACTAGAACAAAATGTTCTTGTTAAAGAGGAACAGCGCAGTGAACTCCAGCAGTGCAGCTTTAGTCAGCTGGCTGGACAAAAGTAGCATTTGACCATACCGGTCATTTTAATATTATGTGATAATAATGAACTTGCAGGGACTTGAAACTTACTCAAGATTGGCAGTGTAACAATATTAATATCATATCTGTTTTTATTTTTGTCGTGAGTCGTGAAGGTGAATCTACAGATGGATTTGAACAGGCTGCACATCTCTATTACCCAGCTGTAACATAAGTAGGCATGAGGATCACTTTCATGTTTCAAGTCATGCAACGTGATTTTCATATGGTACTAAAATAAAGAGAAACCAACGGTTGCTGAAAGGTCGGAAAACACATTCAGTTTCATAAAACCTGTAGTACGCCCTGGAAAATGTTCTGCATTAATATACAGTCTATTAAATAGGTTAAAATGACAAACACCGATATTCTTTATGCTCCCACAATTTTATTTGCAGACATGGCTGTTCCTTTCTTCAGAGGTATCAATGGATGAAATGGCAATAGAGTTTTACAACATCCTCTGGTGTTTGAAAGATTCACCCACAGTTATTCTGTGAAGAGAATTTCAAGGCCAATACTGATATTGAAAAATCCAATAACCGTTTTACATAAACACATAACATGAACAAACGTACAGGTCCCTTCAATTTGTTTGTATGTGACCGAAATGCACATTAAACTGTACATTTAAAGTAGAAAACTTAGTACTTATGAGTGGGCAAACTATGTAATGGTGTTTCTAAATGACCTCAAATCTAGTTTGATGTGCTTATTGGCTGACACTACACCAATACAATATATATGCAGATATATCTGCAACATAATCATTTATATAGATCAAATTTTGTAATTTAGTTGAAGTTTGTCATGATTTTAGCTTCTTTGAGCCACTCTGTTGTCTTTGTTAAGTCTTTTCATTTATGTTGTCTTTATTTCGAAACAAGAGCACGCAGTTAGGCGAGGGGTAAGTTCAGGCTAAAATAAAAGCGGGTTGGTATTGTGAAGCTAAACACCGAACCAGTTTACTGACTTTTACCACAAGGTGTCGCACTTGACACAGCAGCCGCTCTCACCTCAGTGGGATTCAAATCCAAAATGTTTGCCATATTGGCGTAGTTTTAGTTTTCTTTTGAGACTAACTCTGCCATGTCTCATCACCCTAAAACATGAAATTTCTAGCAAACAATGTGCACATCTTCCTTCCTTCCACCACTACTCAAGTGTGATCTCCTCCTGTCAGACATTAGCGGCTCCGTTAGGTCATTGTCGGTACAGGTTGTTGATATCGGCTACTTTTTAGTTTGCCAGAACGTGTCATATTGACAAAAGCCGGTTCAGCGTTTGCCTAAAATCAAACACCAACTGGCAAAACTGGAAATCAACCCAACTCTATCAAGATAGCCACACAAACCTCCTACCATCCACGCCTGAGGAAACAGGTTGGATGGTCCATATTATATTAGTTTAACAGAATTGAGTGATACATGAGTAGCAGGGATTCGATGAATCCATCACTGACTTGACCTACTGTCTGCCATGTTTGTCTACATGCCGCTGCCAGGCAGGTAAACAAGCTGTGTCCTCGGCTGGGTTCACCGGAGGAGTCACGCCCCCGTGTCGTCTCCTCTCTCTGCTGTTGTGTAATAATGTGTGTCAGTGGAGTTGCTACATGTTTCTTGCTCTGATTTGTCTCTAACATCTGTGTTTATGACACATGGGCGGGGTTGATGGTTGGTTGCTGTTGTGTTGGGGGTGGGGGTGGGGGAGGTAGAGAGGGCACCGGGTTCCTCTAATGTCCTCTCATTACCCTCACCTCTCCCCTGCTAGCCCCATCCCTCCTGGGAATAGATGAAAGAGTAAAACAGCGGCCATCACAAACAAAGGCTGCACTTGTGGTGTTGATGATGGCCGGCTTTCTCTGTTCTTCTGCATCGATATGCACGCTTTTGTAACAAGCTGTTGTGTTCTGCTGTGAAATAGGGTGCGTATCTTTGTTTTCTCTTAATCAGGGCCTGAATTTCAGCTCTGGTGTTATACATTATGTCAGTGATCCCAGCAAACTAAGCAGTTAGAAGGTGGGGAATTCCTGCATTCAACACACAAAACAGGATTAAAACTAAATTAAGAGATTCTCTGAGTAATACACACATCATCAATCGGAGCTCATCCCTCCCCAATGGCAGTTTGATTTTAGCAGAGCTGTTATCAAGTGGAAAGAGATAAAGCAGAAGAGACAGAGGACAGGGAAGGAATAAAGCATGGAGACGAGAGAAGAGGGAGCCATCAAAACAAAGACTAAGGACACTGATTCAGCTCAAAGAGATGATCACTAAGAGGAGAAAGAGACAATAAATTACAGCAGATTAAATTGAAGGAGAGTGATGAAATGCAATCAGAGGTAATAGGACAAGTAAGACCTGTAGTTAAGCGGCCATCTTGAAAAATGAATTTAAGGCACTGCTATTACGTAAGGTTATTAAGGGTATTTAGTTTTCTATGCAGTAGCACCCACAGTAAATGCATTTTTAGACATTTCCTCTGAAATATTCTTGATTTGTTTTGTTGTCCTTAGCAAAATAAATGTTTATAACTCTTTCCTGTTGTACTGATGCCATTGTCCCACTGTTGCGTAAATGCTGAAGGTTTTTATTTTTGCCTTATCCTCTTTCAGATGGGCCCTGTGGTATTTCAAAAACGACAAGAGCAAAAGCTGGACAGAGAACCTGCGTCTCATTTCCAAGTTTGACACAGTGGAAGATTTTTGGGCGTAAGTTTTCTCTGCTAATCATGTGATGTAATTAAGATATAGGGGTGTAAGTGGAGTGTTTCAGAAGAACGGCATTTTTAAAAATAAGTGCCTTTCACTCAGTTATGTGTGAAGACAAGAAGATTTCTTACATTTATATAAATTATCCTTAAATCATGTTATTATATCATTAAGTAATTTCTAACAGATGGAGGCAGCATGAGTGTGCAACACTTTTTATACTTACATTTTCCTCCGTTGTCTGCACCTCACTCATTTATGTGTGGCTGTAATATTTAAAAAAACTGGTTAAGATATAAGATTCAAGAGCTTCTGAAATGTTAACGTGGCCCAAGTAAGTAGAACAACTTTTACAGGAGAGCAACAGGCACTTTGTCACATATATGTAAAATAGAAGCTTTTATAGATTTACGTGCTTGTGTAAAAGTGGCTCAATATGTATCAGTGTTATCATTAATTCAAACCACCGCAAATGAAGCTTGTACTGTCACTGAAGTCAACATTTTGGATTACTTTAACATTATTCTGTGTTTCTTACAGATTATACAACCACATACAGCAACCCAGCAAACTTGGCTTCGGCTGTGATTACTGTTTATTTAAGGTAAGGGTTTTATTTTATTTTTTTATTAAGAAAATACAGTTTCCATTTGCTACCACTGGGATACTTATAGCATGTAAAATTAGGCGTGTGAGCCAATATCATCGCCAGAACCCAGAGAGCATCAGCCAGAACCCAGAACCACAGTTACATGAACAGACAGTGTTCTCTATATATTTATTTTCATTTTATTTAACCTTTATACACAATTAAAAAATAAAATAAAGGCTGTTACAAACATACATGGGACAACAGATACATACAGCCATGATGGATGGAGATTATTATTAAAATAATATTCCATGTTTCTAGCCTTTTATTAATTAAAAGTTGTGTATATTGTATTAAATGGGGGATTTTTTATATCCATGTAAACATTAATTTGATTACACACCTGTTACACACAGATACTATACACACACACACATCCATGACGCCTCGAATAACGTCACCAACAAATATCAGATGTAACATTAAGATATTGTTTTAATCAGAGCTTCACTTCAACATAACGTCATTCATTTTTTCACTTGCACACACAGATAAACTACAGTACATACACTATACTAGGGCAGGACAGTAGATAATATTTGCTTTACAGACATTTTCATCTGTTTTAGGTGGTGCATGCATACATCTAAAACTAGTTCTTGAAGTTACTTGTGTATGTCTAAAACTGCACTTTCTGCTTGATGAATCTCGTTTGAGCAGCACAGTTCAACTTATGAATGCAAATTCACAGTAGTGCTGCAATTTCAAGAGCCCATTAATGAAGTATTTAATCGCTTTTTCACTTTGTGTGTCAGGATGGGATCAAGCCGATGTGGGAGGATGACAGGAACAAGCTGGGCGGTCGATGGCTGATGACTCTCAATAAGCAACAGAGACACAATGACCTCGACCGCTACTGGATGGAGACGGTAAGGCGACTGCTTTCACGGAGCAGCTCGTAGATGAACTTCTCAACGGTTGAGATTTGTGATTAAAAAAGACAGTATGATTCATTCAGTGCATCACGTTTTGTGTGTTTTGCAGCTCTTGTGTTTAGTCGGTGAGTCGTTTGATGAGGCAAGTGAAGATGTGTGTGGAGCTGTGGTCAACGTCAGACCTAAAGGTGACAAAATAGCCATCTGGACGAGCAACTGCCAAAACAGGGAAGCCATCATGACGATAGGGTAAGTCACCTCGTCGATGACAAGTACTGTAGCTGACCACAAGATGGAGAAACTAAGTCTTCACACCACTCAACTTCTTGTCTCTCCACAGGCAAAATTATAAAGAGCGTCTGAACATCCCCATCAAAGCCATGATCGGCTACCAGTCACACGACGACACATCCAGCAAGAGCGGATCCACCACCAAGAACATGTACTCCGTTTGAAAAACTCCTCCACACCCCCATTTCAACTTGCTGTAGATTTAAACAATTACCAAACCACATCATCACAGTAATAATTTTTGAGTTGTCAACTACTGTAGTGTCTTTTCCTTTTTATTGAAAAGAGAATTGTTCATAGTGTGTACAGTTGGAGCTTCCCCCAACATGAGAAACTAGTGGGGTGATGGTTACAAATAAGGCGGAGGGGGTCAGAAAGTATTTGGCTCAAAATGTCACACGAGCTTGACAACACAAATGATTTCCTTTTTAGAGTTGAAGAGTTCTGTGATTAATACCAGTGACCTCCCCTAGCTTAGCTAAGAAAAAGCTTTTTTTCAGTAATTAATGGCTTGGAGTTGCAAAAAAAAAAAATGTTCTTAAGTATACAGCCTTGTGTTTTTCTCATGCTGAGTTCTCACTCCTTACACAAAATGTTTCTCACCTCACAGGTAAAGATGCTAGGCAACTTATCCTTTCACAGAACAAATTTTAAGGGCAATTTTAAATTGATTTATCCAGAAGTGTTAAGCATGAGTTGGGCTTTCAGACACACCAGCTTGGAGAATCTACAGTGTCTTAAAGGATGGTAAAAGCTGTGGTCCCACTCCAAAAATATAGGGTTTGGATTTAAGGCCACGTATTGTTTCAGCCATGCTGGAATTGTGGAATATTGCTTGTAGTAGTTTTTGAACTTTTTTTCTTCCCCTTACATTTATTTATAATGTATGCATTGCAGATGAATTACTTTAGTTGAAAAACAAACATGAAACTTGTGTTTTTTCATTTTTTTTTCCTCTTTTGTTATTAAGGTCAATGTGGACTACTGCATATAGATGACATTTTTTACAGTGTACCATAAAGTAAAGATGCTGACAGAATTAGGTGTGCTTTTCACTGTTTTCTTCCTAACAAAACCTGTAGATAGTACTGCACTCCTCTCTTGGTTGATGCAAAGGAAAGATGATATTCATTGTGAAATGATTTTTGCTCATAATGTATCTTTATTATCTGTAATTCCAGGATGTATATTACCTTCTTTCAAGTAAAGGTTAAGTGCTTTGCATTAAAACCGGAACCACGTTGTCTTGTTTTATGGACATTTATGGTTTCACAGTGTCTCGTGTAGCACTGATTCATGGAAAAAAAAGAGGAAGGAACAGTGTGTAACATTTTGGAGGATCTATTAGTAGAAATGGAACATAATACTCATAACTACTGTATGATTTCATTAGTATATAATCATGTGAAACTAAGAATTGGTTTTTGTTAGCTTAAAATGAGCCTTAACCTATATAGTCCTCCTCTTCATGGAGTCCGCCATGTTGCTAAAACCCAACACTGATTCTAGAAACGGCTTACCTGAAGGCCGCTGTAGTTCACTGACACGATTGGGAAACTGGTAATGTGAGCCGCAGAGCGCTGAATTGTGGCACCGTCAGCCGCCATCTGACTTCCCTTGCTCCTAAAGTAGTGTTGTGATAGTAAGGATGGGCTCTGAGCGAGGCGAACGGCATCGCCACAGTTTTCTACTCGGCTCATGTTATCGCAGTCTTGGAAAAGGGAGGCGTGAACAGATGGGGATTTGGTTGCAATTTGCAACCACACCACTGTACATACTGTACCTTTTAAAAACCTGCTAGTTCATTATGGCAACTTTCTAACTAAATATTGCTTTCATGTAGGACCACAGAACTGGAGAAACAGAAAATTTGTTTTCAGGGCCTTTACGTTAACTTTAAAATGAATTACATTGAGATCCTCACTATAGTTTGTCCTCTGACTCACACATGCTGAAACACATTAATCAGACAACACCTTAAAACCTTCTAATGGAAAGATATAAACACCCACTGTACTGAACATAACATGACTTAAAGCCTATGATTCAACAACCTGTTGATGTGTCTATGCCCTTGTTTTTAATACATACTGTGAGTTTCTGATGTCCCTTAGTGTTAGTCATCCAGTCAAACAGGATCTTGCGACATCATAGGGACTTAAAGTATCTGAATGGGTGATCTTATACTGTAAGGTCCTCCACCCTTGTGATAGAGCTTCAGTCTAAGATCTGTTATCAGCAGAATAACAGGACTTCTCTGTGTGTGCAGCGGTCATGATTTAATTGAAGTACCAAAACTATATGCAAGTGCTTAATCAAAGAACCTTAACGTGAAGCTGACAACAGTGACATTTTCATGACTTTTGGTCCTTTCTTTTTAGTATATGTGATGAGGAATTCTTCATTGTTGATTATAATTGCAAAAAAAAATATT
The DNA here is from genome assembly GCA_947000775.1 of Pterois miles. NCBI lineage: Eukaryota > Metazoa > Chordata > Actinopteri > Perciformes > Scorpaenidae > Pterois > Pterois miles. The sequence goes on from CAMQGK010000341.1 coordinate 15,126,649, forward strand.
GATTAACAAATAAATAGTGTACGACACATCAGGTTAATTGTTCTGTCAACATGACATGCACAGCAGTGTAATACAACTGATATGTTTTGTTCATTTGCTGTATAAGCTTGTTTGTTTCAATAAATAAGGACTAAGAAATGCAATAAGGAACACAAATGCCCAGTAAAGAAAATCATAAGCAACAGTATCAAGAGGGTGCAGTAAAAGAAGTCATAATCCATAAATGGCTATAATTCCACCCCAGCAGAGTGATGACAACAGTTATTGGTCCTCCGGCCATGGTCCAGCCATGGATGTCTTTACAGATGTCTTACTCAGTCCATCGTCACTGCTTGTGTGCTTCAGCTGGACCCTGGCGGCGTCATATCAGGACATCGTCATCATCAAGGGCTTTTCTTCGTCTCGTTTGCTCAGCAGATTCGAGAGCATGAAGGACGAGAAGAAGTAAAACTCAACGACGAAGCTGAGCTCAAACAGTTCCAGGTTGACGCTGAACATCCACTCAAATATAGCCGACAAGTGAATGTAATAGTACTCATCCTGGGCAAACAAAACAGTATCTGAATGGTTTCAAGTTAAGGATGTATGGAACAGTGGGTGGTAGTAATGGTAGATGTAGTAACCATGTGCTAAAGGGTGGCAGCTCTTATCATCCTGTAATACAGTTCCTCATCTTCTTGCACTCTAGTGTAAATATACTGAAGATACTGTATTACATTTTGAGGTTCAACCACCAAACTTGGAAGTGTGTGTTATCAACTAGTGTCACGGAGTCAAGCTGCAGTTTGAAGTCACTTTGAGCAAATTTAATAAAAGTTATTTTTAGAAGATTGTCACTGTTTCCTGACAGTAGTGCATGAGACAGATCATCTGTGAAATCATGTTCCTCTGCCTCCTCCTAGTGCTCCTGGCGGCATTTGGAGGAGCTGAGGAGTCTCTTAAGCAATTCAACAGTCAAACTAAGCAGCGCTGATCAAATATGAATCAATACTCTGTTACTGTAATGTCTATTTCTCTCCTCAAATGTTTTCAGAAACATCTTGTAGTGTATGTCCGTTTAAATAACAGTAACAAAATCTTGATTCATATTTGATCAGAGCTTCGAGAGAGACAGAGTCCATGAGTTTCACAAGCAGTGATTGACATCTGCTTTAGAAACCGCTCGGCTCTGATTGGTTATTTTACTTTGGGCATGGTGAAACCTGTAGATGCCGTTAGGAGCGCTAGGAGGACACAGAAACATGATTTCTTTTCACAGATTAACTGTCTTATGCACTACTATCAGGATACACCTAAGGGATAAACTTACACAATAAACTGCTCCAGTAGATGTCTCATGTTGTGCCACTGCGCAGCTTCCAGATGTAAATAATGCGAAGCTGACTGTTACAGGACAATGTTGCTAAAATGCCATTAATTCATATTTCCGTCTATCATGGAGACCGTTGTGGCCTGTCCCACTTTGTAAACAGTGTAACAGACCGGATCCAAATATGGCACACAGGGAACACGGTGCCATAAAGCAGCTGAAGAGTGTAACTCAGACGTCACCACTGAAGTCCATGGCGGAAATGTCACAACTCACTGCCTCACCTTTCGTCATAACTTATGCAGATCAAATAGAGGAATTGTGCAGAAAACCTACCACACAGACAAAAATTATTTAGCCCCAAGATTTGTGAAAGGATACAGCAGATGGTGACAGTGGCTTGAAACACAGTGGAGGTGATGCGTAACGGGTAGAGGATCCTCTCATATCCTGTCAGCACACACTTCTTGGTCAGCGCAGTGAGCAAGACGGTGTAGAAGCAGATGCACATGAAGCTGATGGCAGCTCCCAGGTAGTGAAGCAGTGCCAGGTAACCTGGCTGTAGGGGACAAGACAGTAGTTTCCAGCGCTAATAGATGAATAGACAGTTATAAACATTGATCGACGTGTGGATGAGCTGAACTATTATAACCCATATAGTTGGAGTGTGATTAAAAACTTTAAAAACTAGGCCAACTTATAAATTGCCATATTTAATAGGATTTTAATTGGACATAAGCAAAGTGTTTGGGTGGGTGGCGAATGTCTTCAGTTACATTGTGGTAAAAACTTTAGTTTCACATTAACAGGTTCCCTGTTTAACACACTGGTTTTATGGTCTGGTTATATCAGTAGCCTACATTAAATGTTGATATTGGGTCTTTAATACACACTATTATTACTCAAATAAACATGGTACAGCTTTCATAATCCCATCTTGTGTTCCAAAATGTGGAAGAGCTGTACAAGCTTGTGCCAACTTTGCTTGTGCTTTTATTAATCATTACAGAAGACCTAAAACAAATATTACCCACCCTTGTTTGCTGTTTCAGCACAGGTGCAAATCGAAGCTGCTGGGCTTTATTGTTAACGTTATATGATGAAGTCCACTCAGCTCACTTTTTTGTGACATTATATGGGCCTTATTCAAACACATATAGCAGGATGTGCAGTACTTACATTACAGTTTCCAGCTGTGAACGCCCCCAGAGCTGCCGCCACCCCAAAGACCACTGCAAATTTGCTCAGTATGGCATGACATGCGTGTCTCTCCATAATATGGGCATGGTGGAAGATACAGAAGAGCAGAACTAAAGAGGAGATCGCAGATGTTAAAACACACATCACTCACATCATGTATAATGTGTCAGGCGTCTAGCAGGTAAACTCACACAGGAAGGAGCCTGCGTTGATCGTGGCTGTGAAAAGTGAATTTTCTGGTGCACTAGTTCCACTTGAGCTAGAATCACATAATATGTTAATTATGTCTCACGATTTGATCACACTGGAAAGAATAAGCAAGAGGTGAAATAAAGTGCATTGTCACCTTATAGTGGGAACAAGGCAACATCCAGTGGACTGATTCCCTTTGCAGTAGTTGTCACTCCCCCTGAAAACAAATCACTGTTTCTGGAGAATCTGTCATACCCAGATGCTGATGATCAATTACGTATCTCCAATAACAACACAACTCACCAGTCACTGAGAGAGCACACATGATTGTTGGCGAAGGCCAGGCCATATCTGGAAACATAGAACAAAAGGAAAAACTGTAGTGACACCATTTTGGGCTCTATAATGTTCTTGATTTGATAAGAAACATTCAAACTACAGTATGGTAGTTTTTTCTACTACTGATGTGTCGTAATACAACATAAAAAACATCATCTTCCACTTTTATTCAGAAAGAAGGTAGAATTTCTGTCGTTCCTATTTACAGATTCAGTCTATGAGGATTTCTGGGAAATTAAATATATATTTTCCAACTCTCCAAAACCTACGGTGGTTATAAAGGACCATGTAGTTAGAAGAGAGGAGGATTTTATTATAGTACTGACATTTTGACTAGCACGTAATTTCTGGTGTGCATTCATCACCATACGACTCATGCTGATTAATCAAACCTTCCTCAGATATTTCTGATTATTTCTGACATTAAAAAGAAAGAACATTTGATTTCAGTGTGAAGAATGAGCTCCTGCAATGGGCAAACTAAATGGGGATGGATGACAAAGCAGAATGAGGGAAAAACATCAGTGCATGCGTAGTCACTGACTTACAGGGCTTAATGATTATCAACATGAATAACAAGTAGCTGCAGGTACTGTGCATATTTCAGCTAAAGGAGCAATTTGTCAATTTTGTCTCTTGGTCTGGTGCAACACCCGATCTGACTGTTATCAGGCTATTGAATAAGAATTATCCACACACATCTTTCCCATGTTTGTGGGCTATTAGGGACCCACTAAACTAATAGTACAACCTACTAGTACATTGTAAAAGTGAAAATGAAACTTTAAAAGCTACATGTGCAAACATGAAACTTCATGTTTTGAACACAAACAAAACGGCTTCTTTAGGTTTAGGCAATAAAACTACAACTTCTTTATACTCAAGGTTTAGACAAATACATACTGTTGGTTTCACGGGGGTTGCAAACTCCAGTCTCTTGGGTGAACGTCCTGTGTTTGTTTGACCCATCCACCACCCCTCCCTCATACCTGTGGTGGACTTTCTCTGTCTTTATAATACATGTTGCCAATAGATGACAATACCTACTGGTGGGTGTAGTAGGCACCCATTGACCCACATCTACGGGGCTTATAGTGACCGATAACGCCTATTTAATAGCCTGACAACAATCTAATCGGCTGGGTGTGCACACCTTACGACAGACAAACAAGCCGGATCACATATTGCATTTCAAGACCGCTCTTTCATGATACAGTCAAGTACAGGCAGAAAGTAAGATTTGTCATGCTGCTCTGATGTGGATTTTTACATGATACACTTTTCACAGATACACAGTTAAAACATTAGAATAAAAGTGTGTGAAACACACGTCTGCTAAATCTAATGTATTGCCATCTCATTGCTTCTGTTCAAGGCCAATGTTATCTGTATCATTACTGGAATGTCCTTAGCCGGGAATACACAGCTGAAATACAAATCTGTATAATCATAAAAAGTATCATTGTCAGTAGTGTTAATAAGGAGACACGTTATCATGACCAGCTTTAAACTACAATCTTTCAGATGTGAATAATACTTATGAACGGATGTATTTACTGTGAAGGTTCACATGGTATAAATTAAATTTAGCAGCACACAGACAGAGGCAGAATAGTTGAACTTGTAAAAAGAAATGTTCTAATAGTTTCACCAGAATGTAAAGACAAATGAAGAAGAGTGAATTTCTGGTAAACTTACACGGTCCATGTTCCAATTAAGGACACCAGGGAGAGAGAGATGGGGAAGATAATCCAGAGTACCATGTTTTGGTGATGAAGAAGGCAGGTGAAAAATTAAGACAGGGATTCCTTAAATCCAGGTGTCTTCAAAACACTCAGTGGCAGACCTCCTCATGGAATCAGCCTCATACCTACAGAGCAAGATGAGTACTGGAACAAAACAAATTAATTTCTAATCCTGTAAGTGTAGTCAAGTTCACCAAGCACACAGTTTCACTGTCGTAGTTAGCGATAATCTTCCACCATCCAGAGTACAGTCCTGCTTTTATGGGAGTCTCTCTTTGTCTGCCACTCCTTTGGACCACCACTTGTCCTGTCAGAGCAAATGTTGGGAAACATGAGGTTGGCTTTCTTGACGCTGGTACGCTGTGTGCTTTATTGCAAATAACTTCTCCATCATAAGGCAGCCACTGTAGGGTCTGTTAAACGTGTAATTCCATGTGACTCTGTTAGTGAATGCTTTGAATGTTGAAGTGACATGCTTTGTTTTACCTGTCAGTTTCCAGTGGTGGAAAGTAACTAAGTACATTTACTCCAGTGAGTACAGTGCAGAGGTACTTATACTTGAGTATTTGTATTTTATGCTATTTTACATTTCCACACAACTGCAGTATAGAGGGGAATATTGTTTTTTTACTCCACTGCAATATACAGTGTCTCCACTACTATTTATATAAAGGAAATCATGCATGTAAAAATAAGAATAAACCAATTAATAAATAAATAAATAAATAAATTTCACTTACACTTTTTGTAAGTATAAATATATATATATATATATATATATATATATATATATATATATATATATATATATATATATATATATATATATATAAGCGGCAGTAGCTCAGTCTGTAGGGAGTTGGCTTGGGAACCGGAGGGTCACCGGTTCAAGTCCCGACATGGACCAAAAACTGAGTGTGAACTGGTAGCTGGAGAGGTGCCAGTTTACCTCTTGGGCACTGCCGAGGTGCCTCTGAGCAAGGCACCAAACCCCCAACTGCTCGGGGGGCTTGTCTGGAGCAGCCCCATCACTCTGACACCTCTCCATTACTGCATGTGTGTGTGTGTTTGTGTGCATGTACCATGTATAAGTTAAACAGAGTGTAAATTGAATTTCCCCACTGTGGGACTAATAAAGGTTGATCTTCTTCTTCTTCTTCTTTATGACTACACAATAAAATTTTAATGTTGTTATTTACAATTATTACTGACTTTCTTTTACTTTTTTGTCTTATGCAAGCAATGAGTTACTTTAGTTGTTTCACTGGGGAGATAAACTAAAGACTAAAGGTCGTTATCAGAAGCGGATGTAATCTGATCAGGATGATGTGCTTTCCGCCACAAGAGGTCCTCATCTTCAAAACAAACAAAATGGCGGCGCACATGAGATGGGGTCTTCAGCAGCTGTTACGGGGAAGAAATACGGCTCATTTAAGGTTTGAACCTCTACAACTGTGACATATCGTTTTGTACACGTGCTGTACTGTTGGTATGAGAAGCTGCAAAGCGTGTGTAGAGCAAAAGCGGGGCAGGGCAAGACATTCCGACGCGTGGTTGAGGTGATAGTTTTAGCTAGCTAAGCTAACTTTAGCTAACATTCACCAGCAAACTGCGACACTATATGACGATTTGTTTCTCCAATCCACATAACGCTACCGCTAAATGGAGGTAGCACCAACACTGGTTTAGGTATTTACTCTTTTTATCATCTTTGGTTTCATATGTGTCTTTCCAGATGCCAAGCTTGTAAGTTAGCCGCTAACGTTAGCTAGCTTGGACTTTAAACTTAAATGGTAGAACAATGGTAAAACCTCTCAGTAACCTCACGGGGTTACATCAGACCCCGAGATAACAGCAAAGGAAACTGACGTCGCTTTCCCCCTTAAATGCCACCTAATTATTTAATCCTTCCTCAAGAAATTAATGAGTTTGAGTCTAACTACATGTTTACTGAGAGACTAATATTCTTTACTGTTCAAGGTTTCCAGTCGAAAGCAGAAGCTCATACCACTCACGGTGCTCGACCCAGATCTTCAGAAACGATCAGCCTCTGTCCGGGACAGGAACATCGTACTTCTCAAGTGAGAGCCCATTGTTTGGACACCTTAATACAAATAATTCCCTCAGTCATCTTGTCTCTACCATATGGCTTAATGTAGACAAGAAAAACCCTATAAAACTTAACTAACACATAGTTTTATAACATCTTTCAGGAAGACACCTCTCCATCCAGACTCTAGACACTCCAAACCCCAGAAGCTTGAAGTTCCTCACTGATAAACCTGTCCTGGGAAGTGGGACGCTGGACTTTCCTTCTCCGAGTTCAGCTGGATCTTCATCTTTAGCCAGGTTGTGTGCTAAGTTTACTGTTGACACTGTACTATTTCTGATTTTATAGAATATTAATAATAATGATATAGAAATCACAATCACAGTTTTGGACTGTAGCACCTGGACAAGAAAGAAGTGTCTGAATTTGCAGGATGATTCCTTGTGTTATATTTAGAAATAATTGTTACTCTTATTAGAATATAGAGGTATGAGTGTGTGGATTTTCTATTCTCTCTTTTTAGAAAAAGATTAAAAAAAACATTAGCTCAGCAATGGATATTATCTTCATGGAGCTATCTGTGGTGGTGCCTTGATGGCATTGTTGGTTGAAGAGTACATACAGTAGATATTACAAAAGCATCCTGTGCAAATTACACTACATGATACTGCAGGGTCTCTGTGTATTAAAGCGACTGACTGCACAAATGCATTGTGTAGATATGTTTTGTTTACTGATACATTTTATCTTGTCTTGACAAAAACGACAACATTGTATCAAGCACTGCAATCATTAGTGACGCTCTTGATAAAAGCCAGCACAAGTGGATGTTGTATCACTAAATGAACCTACTAGAATGACTCCATGCTGTCATTGGTATGTTTCTTTGAAACAATAACATGATAATATGTTTCTCTCAGGGACCTCTTTGAAATCGAAGGAGTAAAAAGTGTGTTCTTTGGCCCTGACTTCATCACAGTCACTAAAGTAAGTATTAAATATACTCACGCAACTTGTCTCTGTGATCCTAATCATGTGAAATCTTTGTGGTGAGACAACACAAGATATCTTTGTTTTCCTGACAGGCAGATGAGGATGTTGAATGGACAGACATTAAGCGTCATGCTTTGGAGGCCATTGTTAAGTTCTTTGAGAGTGGTGAGCTGATAACAACAGGGGCAGTGCACCAAGAGAGCAGTGAGTATGCCACATACCCATATTAGTCATCTTGGAGTTTGGAAGCTGTTTGATTGTGTGCTGAGTACATATCCACTCTGTGCATTTTCTTCATTGTAGGTTTTTCTGAAGATGATGATGACATTGTGTCTATGATCAAAGAGCTTCTGGACACCAGAATCAGGTACCAAACTAATAACACTGTAATCAGTTCAGTTAATAGTTAGCAAAACGGAGCGCTTCAGGTGATCATTTGTGCCCACTGCCAATAGACTATACAACAGCAGTGGAAAACACACTGCCATCACCTGAACAGCTAGATATTTGCTCTTGTATTGTTCATATTTTCATTTTTATTCTTATTATAGTAGTATATACCTCTTATTTTATTTGTTATTTTTTTTACTTCTCTATTTATCTGTACTTATTTCTGTCTTTGTGCTGCTGCAACACCTGAATTTCTCCTCCAGAGATCAAGAAAGGCTTATCCCATCCAAAATAATAGTCTTTGTTTGTCTGCTGCACTTGCATAGCTTACTGTTTTATTGTTTATGTATTTTGAATGTTATTTGAATCCTGATCAAATATTTCATTTCTGATATTTCTTGACTCAGCCCTCCTAACAGTGATGTTCACAGTGTAGTAAAAGACAGTTGTACTGAGATTACAGTCATAATCGGTCTGTCCTTGGTGCTGCTTTGTTCTGAACACACTGATATGGTCTCCGTTTTCCTCACAAGACCTACAGTGCAGGAGGATGGAGGCGACGTCATCTATAAGGGGTTTGAGGCCGGCACAGTCAAGTTGAAGCTGGTTGGTTCCTGCACAGGCTGCCCCAGTTCTACAGTTACCCTGAAGAACGGCATCCAGAACATGCTGCAGTTTTATATCCCAGAAGTAACCAATGTGGAACAGGTGATTATCAAGATCAAATTCTAGTAGGATTTGTACATTAGCAGAGATTTGTGCAGGTTTTTATTACAGTTTCACTGTGTTTTCACTATGGGATTGTTTTCAGAAGTTGGTTTATGGATATTTAACTCATCATATGCAGGAATTTGTGCTGTATTCTCATTTACTGAGCAGTGAAACCAGACAGTAAATGTTCCATCTGTGGGTTCAGCTTTCCAGCTTTGACAAGTTGAGAAAAGCTAATCCTGTATCAGTATTCATTCTGATTACTAGCTACTACTCTGAGTTGAGTTTTTGTCATATAAAGTATGTCTTTACAGACGTTTATGTCGCATTTAACATTTTTGTCACTTGTGTTTTTTTTGCCCAGGTGGAAGATGAAGTGGATGAAATCAATGCAAAAGTTTTCTCCGAGCTGGAACGGAAATTACAAAAATAAAAACATCCTTGACCAACACACTCATGGATTGTTAGACATGTTGGAAGACAAATATATTCCACTGTGTGAAAACACAGCCATGCATAATTTCCACTAATGTGATGATAAGCATTCTACAATCATGAGAGTGAAAAGAGAAAATTCTTACCTGCTATTTTGTGTGCATTTTATATTCTGTTAAGAGTTCACGCTGTAATGTATGTCTGCATACTGTATGCCCCAATTACCAAGAGAAGGAAATACAGGAATATACCTGTATACTGAAAATACTGTCATTGTTTTACCCAGTCAAGATGTTCTGCTGTGATGGCTGTAAATGTTGTGATGTATTTATTTCTTATAAATATTTTGTACTTTGAAAGAATATTTTCATAAGTTGGAGATATTGTGAAAGTTACAGTCAGTTGAATGGTTATGGTCATGCAGAATGAAGATGTGATGAGATATTTGTTGTTTGTTTTTGCCGCCATATACAACTGAAACCTCAGTTAACTATTTTTGCTTGTTAATGCATCATTTATAAGTGGGAAAAAAATGTTATTTAGACTACAACTGTTCATAAAGCAGAAGGTTTGCAGTGTAACTACCTACAGTATAAGACTTGTATGCGCTATACAGTATGTGCTTTGTGCTCCATTCTTTGGCTTTACTGTATTACTGTAAATCACTGTATCGAATAAAGAATCACAGTTTGAAACCACATTGTTGTTGCTGATTCCCCTTTTTCATTCGTATTACTGTTATTTTCTTCAAGTTATGACTCCTGTCATTATGTCATATGGGTAGAGGAACAAACAAGGAATGAAGAAGAAGAAGATATTCCTTTATTAGTCCCACAGTGGGGAAATTCAGTTTACACTCTGTTGTTCACACAGTACATATACATGCGTCAATGGAGAGATGTCAGAGTGAGGGGGCTGCTCCTGACAAGCGCCCAGAGCAGTTGGGGGTTCGGTGCCTTGCTCAGGGGCACCTCGGCAGTGCCCAAGAGGTAAACTGGCCTCTCCAGCAACCAGTTGGTCTTGGTCTATGGGGGACTTGAACCGGCGTCCTCCGCGTCCTAACCCAAGTCCTTACGGACTGACCTACTGCCGCCCCATGTGACTACTCAAACTGTTGTTACAGGAGGAAAGCAAAGGATAGATCACTTCCTAACTTTTTTACTCAGTCTCTGGAGGTACAGGCATATAGGGACAGCAACAATTTTACAAATAAATAGAGGAACCAGTTTATTCACTTAACCTCAGGCGCCCCCTAGAGCATGAGTCGGTTTCTCCATCGTGCGCATGCGCAGTTCGTGTCTATATCGGCCGGCGCAGGGGACCGCGGTAAGCACTGTTGACAACGTTTTAATTGAAACCTTTCCTACGTTAGTTATCGTCATTATTAAATGTGCAGTTATTAACTGTGTGCAAGAGAGTTGCTGCCACGAGTGAAGGTGTCATTTTATTATTTTAAAACACTGGTCATTAACTGCCAGAGCCAGTGAACGTCAGCTAATTCGGGCCTCGCTTTCGATAACAAATCCAGCACGAGGCTAATCTGGAAACAAAGCTAACGGCGTCCGAATGCTAAGTGTTAGCCCGCTATGTACAGCTACTAACGCTATACAACGCTTTCAGTACCCAGCCTGCGTCTACTGTAGTTGTAACTACACAAGGTTTTAATAACGATGACCAAGCTATAATGACTTAGTTTAAAAAAAAAACAAGTAGTTAGCTAGCTGCTAACCACAACAATAACTGCATTAGCTTGCTAGATAGACGCAAAAGGTTAGCTAGCTAACATAGCTGCCTGCGCTAGCCTACTGTCAGTTAAAGTGGCTAACATTAGCCAGGCTGCCGTTGAGCGTGTCGTGTTTGCTGTGTCAGCAGTTATTAGTCAACGGAGCACTGCAGAAATTAAAGGTAACATTATTTGATATTTCGTGCGTCCTAATTTATGGTTTGTTCTCTCGAAGAATAAACGCGACATCGTTACCTTAGATGGCTTATTTCAGTCCCTCCTGTTAGTCTAATGGCGTTGAAATATTGCAAAACAACCATAGGGACTAAAGTTAAAGGCTGTGGCTTCTTCAGTCAGTGTAAACAACATAATAGCCGCGTTTCTCATATTTAATAGTTTAAGGATCACATCATGTCATTGATCCCCTTATTTATCGCTTCTCGTCTCATTGTGATGCTATGTTACATCGGATGTAGTTTTGCTCATCGTTGCTTTGCTGACCATCTTTGGCTGCGTCTCTCTGTGCAACCAATTGCATTGCATTTATGTTTATTTTGTCTTTGTCTGGATTTCAGTGACAAACATCGGTCTGGTGAGCAGAGACTGCCCTTAACCTGAGTGAGTCATGGCCCAATTCGGGGGACAGAAGAATCCGCCCTGGGCGACTCAGTTTGCTGCCACAGCGGTGTCCCAGCCGGGCCACTCGGGACAGTCTCTTGACCTCAGTAGCCTGCACTGTAAGTATAACAAACAAGAGTTATTGGGTGTATGATTACACAAAATACAATGTTGTATTATTTTGTTCATATAGAGTCTGTTACTTTTGCCATCACATCACCTACCCCATCCTTCATTACACAAATGTTCCCCATTCAGTGTGTTTTTCCACACGTCTCTGAATCTGGAGCTTTATTTTCCCTCTTTGCAGCTCTTGGTGTGCAGCAGCCATCTCTTTTGGGAGCTTCCCCCTCTGTTTACTCTCAACAGTCAGCCTTGGCTGCAGCCTCTCTCAGCAACCAGTCTGCTGCAAACTATCAGCTGTCTCAGCAAACCGCTGCCCTGCAGCAGCAAGCTGCAGCAGCTGCTGCAGCAGCACTTCAGCAGGTCAGTCACAGTGAGGGAGTCCTAAGCACACTCAGCAATCTTTGCATCTTGCTGTGGTCACATTTAACACTGTTCTTAACTGTAATCAACCACTATCTCTCCAATGTTCCTTGTATTGTATATAGTCTCAGCTCAATACAGCCCTCCAGCAGTATCAGCAACAGCAGCAGCAGCAGCAACAACAACAACAACAGCAGCAACAACAGCAACAACAGCAACAGCAGCAACCCCCTCAACAGCAACTGTACAATGTACCTCATCAGGTGAAACATTGGCTGATTTTCCATTATGTCACACTTAGTTTGGAAAGGCTTCTGCTAATGCTAACCCTGGAAAATATATTGGTTGGTTTAGACTAGACAAAATAATTGACGTGAGCATTATTTTTTATATTAAAATTTCTGCCATGGCTTCATATAGACTGTAATGTGTCAGCAAAGTAGACTGAAATCTTAGGAAAATGAGCAGAGATCAGGTCATTTAAAATGCCCTAAGTTATGATCTGTCTGTAGGTAATATCCATTTGCATTCTTTAAATTGAGATTAAAATGACTCCTGGAATCTTTCTTATCCATTTTTCCTCATGCGTTAGTGCACCATATTTCTTAATGATTTTAATCATTCTCTTGAAGCAGATCATGTGAATGTACTGGGTAATTTGATATGATTACTCAAGCAGCAGTGTGTATACGTAGCACTAAATATATCTTGTTTCCACTAACATAATTCATTAGTGAACACTGAACCATGGGCTTTACAGAACTCTTATGAGAGTCTGACATTGCAACGTGGGAAAATCTATAATACTAAGTCAACAACATGTTCACTGTGGTATTTTCTTTTTTCTTCACAGCTTCCACAGCCTCAACAGGCACTGATTTCTCAGGTAATATGCAAAAACATCTACATTTGCCTTGCCATTGGGGTTGAATTACTGATTTCATCAATATTTATATGATGTTTACATCTTAGCATTATAAACTGAAATCTAGGCCATAAATTTCCATAGCTGACCAGATCAAAGCATTTTTGCCTTTTTGATTTTCTGATGGCTGTTTTTTTCCAGTTGTCTTCATGGCTTTGTGTTTAGTTTATTTATATGAGGCAAAACACATTTTGATTTGCTATCAAAATGTCTCCCTTTGTATTCTTGCTGAGTTTGAGTGACCACAGTATTATTGATTACATGCAACCAAAGTGTATTAATAGTAGCAGTTTTTTGGATCCTTCTTTCTTTTGCCAACCCTCAGCCTCCCGTCGCCTTGCCCACCAGCCTAAGTTTGTCCAACCCCCAGCAGACAGCCCAGATTACTGTGTCCTACCCAACACCACGTTCAAGCCATCAACAGCAGACACAGCCACAGAAGCAGCGAGTTTTCACTGGTGTCGTCAACAAGCTACATGACACATTTGGCTTCGTAGATGAAGATGTCTTCTTTCAGCTAAGGTAAAAGAGGGTGTCTCTCTTTTTGTGCAAATTAGTATGTTGGTTTCTTATGCCAGTCTTACACTGCCTTTGATAATACAGATTATTTGGAACTCATAACAAACAGTTCCAAAGGATACACATGCTTTTTTCAATTTGAATCTGATGTGACTTGACATATAGAGATGTCTGAATGCTTTTTTGTGTCTTTTCAGTGCTGTGAAGGGGAAGACTCCTCAGGTGGGTGACAGGGTCCTAGTGGAAGCTGTGTACAACCCGAACATGCCCTTCAAGTGGAACGCCCAGCGCATCCAGACCTTACCTCAGCTAGCAAGTCAGTCGGTGAGAAAACTCAGAGGCCGCACTTAGTCCCACAAAACGCAGAGGATAATACTGTTGGGTACATTAATACAAAGGGGGGGGGGGGGGGGGGGTTGTTTGAATTTTTTCACGATTACATTTTTGGTATTATTATAAATGCAATCAGTGCAATATCCATGCTTCCACTACATGTGTTCATCGCTTAAAATTACCCTGTCTGCTACAAAAATGTATAGACACATACTTTGTTTAATTCATTCATGTTTACTATGTAATAATATTCATATAAGTTTTTTCATATTTGAAAAAGTGTCCCAATGATATTGGGAGTTGCACAAAATGAGAAGTAAGGTTCCAAAATAATTGCCCCCAGTCTAGTGTTCAAAGATCTGAAGCATTTTCTTAACTTGTGTGGTTGTTCTTTACTTTGCATTTGTCTGTTTGCTCCAGTTAGTGTCAGTCTGGTAGAGCTGCGACAATTAATCATTTAGGTGTCAACTATGAAATTATTTTCCACCTATTTTGATAATAATGAATTATTTTGAGCAATTTTTCAAGAAGAAAAATTCTCTGATTCCAAAATGTAATTTGTAATGTGATTTTTAAATGTCAGTGTTTCTGGTTTCTTTACTCCTCTGTGACAGTAAACATTAATATCTTTGAGATGTGGTCAAAACAAGACATTTGAGACGTTATCTTGGGTTTTGGGGAAACACTGATCAACATTTTTCACAATTTTCTGACATTTTATAGACAAAACAACTGAACAGCTAATTAAGAAAATAATCAACAGATTAACTGGCAATGAAAATAATCATTAGATGCAGTGCTAGTCTTTGGCCTCATTTCTCTAACTAAACATTGGAACGCTTGCTGAATTACCTCTGTGACAGAAGCTAAATGGTGAAATGACAAAGCATCTTTTTGAATTATCTCTAAAAGTGAGATCCACAAGATCATTTTAAACCCTGGACAATTCATCTTGTTTAGTCTAAGGAGAGATGTTTAGTGTTTGTTTGTTTTTTCAGATTTGATATCTGTACCTCTCTGTCTTTAATTGACTGTTGTGTTCTCGATCCATCCTAGCATCAGCAGCAGCCTCAGCCTTTACCTCAAGCTTCCCCACAGCTCGGCGGCCTTTACAATGAGCCAGGGATGCAGCTGCGCTACTCAGACATGCACTCCACTTTGGACAACAGACAAAATGTAACCCCCTTAGCCCTGAATCACACACTTTGTTGGTCCTTCTCCCTACTCAGTTTCTTTCTTTGACTTTTTGTCTTTGTTTCCTGGCTTTCTTGCTCAGTGTATTCATGTTGAACTATAACCATAGTTGCATTTTTTCTTAACTGCAGTTTTTGCTTCTTCTTTTAGTTTGCTGTCATGCCAAATGGATAAAACCACATTTTTGTTGTGGTTTAACAGCACATCTCTTTAATTTAAGGAACATTAATTTGTCTTACAGGGAGACTATTTTTATGTTATTGTTTCATTATGCATTTTTAAATGTGCTTTCTTTCTTGTGGTAGATTACAACCTTTTTACCAAGTTATATAATTCCTTTATTTGGCAAACAAACTAATGCTGCTTGAGCTGTTACTTTTGTTCCAGAGGCGTTTTCACACAGGCTTCTTAATATTTAAATCAGTAAATTTTTCTACAGGGGACAATGCAGATGACAGAAAACAAAACCTTGTTAAAAGGCTGTGTTGGATGACAGTAATATTTAATCTAAAGAATTGGTTTGAAGTACCACTCAAATCAGTACCTCACCAACTGAATCAGTGCCTTAACGAGTAGTGAGAAATATGTACTTGTCGAAATGGTTTTTATAGTTGAGTTAATATTTCTGAATGTGGTGGCAGTGTGGCCTTTTGGTTCAAGTGACCATACTTCAGCCAGAGGAGCGGATTTGTTCTCTGCACTATTGTTTCCTTTGAAAGTGTTGAGCAAGATGCCAAAGTTGTCTCTTCACTACATGCAGGGAATATTTCAGAATATGCCTACCTGGTATTATTTATTTAGGACAGCCTAACCAAGCACATCTACCTTAGAGATTAATGAGATTTCCTCAATTCTTTCATCCAAGCAGATGTTCAGACCTTTTCCCAGTTTCTTTCTTTCAAGCAGCCACTCAATGAAGATTTTATACAGTTCATCTTATTTGTTGAGCAGTCATTGTCATGTTATCTGAAGATTGTTTCAGACCTGCTTTTGAGTGTATGCTCAAGTTTCCTTTTTTTCTTTTCCCCCTCTTTGTAGAGCCAGCCTCAACCTCCTAACATGATGAAGGCAGCACCCACCATGCTGCAGTCGCTACCTCCCCCAACCACATTCAGTGTTCCGACCCAGGCTCCCCCTCCTTCACTTCTGCAGGCGCAGCTGTCTGCTGCCTCTCTGGCCCCTCTCCTCCAAAACCCTCCTCAGCCTCTGCTGCCACAGCCTCCACCCAAAGGTGAAATACAGTGGGATGCATTTATCTAGTATTGGATATAAAGCAGTGATGATCACCACTATCTTTGCTGACGTTTTGGCACAATATTGACCGCAAATTCAAAGCAATCTTTGTGGTATGTTAAGTGGTTAAACAACCATTGTTTCCCTTGTTTCTAGATGTGTTTCCCGGGGGTCTACTTCAGCCTCCAGTGAGAATGATGCCACAGCCGCAGCCTGTCAGACGAATTGAGCCTCCACCTCGTTTCCCCAGTCGCAATGATCGAGGCCCTGAGCTCATCCTCAGGACGAAAGAGGAGCGCAGGTGAGATGCCGATAGATATCATTTGTCATGGTCTGATATTTCTCACTAAAATACGCATTCAGTATATGTTATTCATCTCAGTGTGTTTACACATCAATTCCTTAGTCGAGACAGAGACCGTGAGCGCAGGCGGTCAAGAGAACGCTCGCCCACGCGCAAACGTTCCAGGGACCGCTCTCCCAGACGTGACCGCTCACCTCGACGGCCTCGCAGGGTGGTTCCTCGCTACACCGTACAGTTTTCCAAGTTCAGCTTAGATGGGTGAGCACACTCTTTTCAGTGTTTAATGTTGGTAGTTTTCTTTCGTCACTGAAGTGCTGAACTGTATGTCAGCACATCAGTGGTATAATAGTCATCTGTAGGTCCTAGTTTGTATCCTCTGTGCGTTCTCTAGCTCCAGCTGTGACATGATGGAGCTGAGAAGGCGCTATCAGAGTCTCTACATTCCCAGCGACTTCTTTGATGCTGTCTTCACCTGGGTGGATGCCTTCCCTCTGACAAGACCTTTCCAGTTTAGTAATGCCTGTAACTTCCACATCTTACATAAAGAGGTGGATCCTCTAGTCAAGAATACAGCTGTGCTGGACCCTCCTGATGCCAACCACACCTACAGTGCTAAGGTATGACTCCCAGTGATAAATACTCTACATGGCACCAGTGTGTCTTTCATATTCAGTAAGATGCAGTCGACAATAGGGCTGAAATGGTTGTATTCATGCTGAACTGCTGTGGTCCACAGGTCACAGTCTTGTCCATGAAGTCGCACGCAGAATACACAGTATGTAGACTGATGTATGTAATGCGGAACCAAATTTCACAAGCATTGAAACTTTTAGTTGTTCAGCGTTAGCATGATGTGCTGACGTCAGCACAACTACGTGATTGGTGTGTGAGTCAGTCAGTCAGTGCAAAGAAACATCAGAGCAGGAAGACTTGCATGCAGGTTCTCAGTCAGCTCCAGCAACGATGGAGAGAGTTGTGTATAAAACAAGGACAGTGTGTCGGTGTTGCCCCATTGTTGTAGGGTATGTGAATGGAAACACACACCAAGTGCCTCCCAGATGTGCCAGTCACTGGAACAAAGGAAATGGAAAGGAACTGTTTATTTGGCATTAGCACTGACTTCATACAGCTACAGTGTTGTGCTTAGGTTGGCAGTCTGAACCCACCACAATGAATGTAATGATGGACTCTATCAATAAACACTACTGTATAAAGAGATATTTACTGAATGTAAATACACTGAATGACTATTGAGGGGAGGAAATGCAGACCATAAATGGCATCAAAACAGGGTTTGGATTCATTATTATTTCCAGGATTATAATTGTAATGTGGTCTCTTTTTGGTTCAGGTGATGCTACTGGCGAACCCCAGTATAGAGGAGCTCTATCACAAGTCTTGTGCTCTGGCAGAGGACTCCCAGGAAGTCAAAGACTCCTTCCAGCATCCTGCTAGACTCATTAAGGTACATCACAGATTTTCCATGCTTGTGCCATTCACAAGAGCTGACAGTGATGTAAAGATCCTATTCCATTGCTGAGTACTAACAATGTGGAAGAGTCCTAACTGACGTTGGCTCCCTTGTGTGTGTTTGTTTTTTATTTATTTATATTTTTCTGTGTTCGTTGTGGATCCTCAGAGGTATGATTATTTGGACATGCTGCTGACATTTTTGTCTTTCTCTCTCTATCCTCTTTTTTTTTTCTCTCTCCACCCTCCACACCCCTTATCCATATCATCATTCCCTATTTTCATCTAACCTATTCTACTCTGTGGCTCTCCTTTGTACCCATCTGTCTTTCTCCTTTAGTTTTTGGTGGGAATGAGAGGTAAAGATGAGGCCATGGCCATTGGTGGTCACTGGTCTCCCTCTCTGGATGGAGCCGACCCAGAGAAGGATCCCTCGGTCCTTATAAAGACAGCCATACGCTGTTGCAAGGCACTCACAGGCATAGATCTTAGTCTGTGCACTCAGTGGTAAGAGCTTTTATTTTTTTTTTTATAGATTGTATTTCTATTTAAACTCTGCTGGTACTAAAATCCCTAGTTGGGTATATCTGATGTGCTGCATAATTTTACTACTTCTATACAAAATCTCATCCTGGACATGTTGATGATGTGATATTTTTTGTTTCCTTTTTTAAATTAATGATTATTGTTAATTTGCTACCTATTATTTACCATTATTATTTATTGTTTTGTGCAATGGTCTTTTTGGGCTTTTGTGTGTTGTCGTCTTGGCTTTCTCTTTCTGTCACACACTATACATACACACGAGATGCATATTTCATTGTGATGAAAAACCAAACGCATGGACTGTGGCTGGAAGCAGTAGCCTGGACCAGAAGACACTGCCATTATGTTGTTTTTTTATTTTTATATTCTCCCTGTTAAATATCTTACATATTTAACTGGCTTTCACTGTCCTGTTGATTCTGTCTTTCTTCGCACAACCCTAATGTAGTGCGTTAAGTGTATCCTAGGTTAAATGCAGAACACTCATCCATAATTGGCTGAAGCTATAATGGGGAGGAATTGGGGATGTGATTTATTTTATGTGATTGTCTGTCAACGTACTCAAAATGGCTGCCGTAACCTGTGACAACAGTTGGAGAGCTGCAGACTGGGTCCATTTGTCTATACTGTGTGTTGTGTGGGAGAAGGGTCACTGTAATGATATGTACAATCATTCAGTGAGCTCATGGGAGGGAGTAGCTGTAGAAGGCTCGCCTTAGCAAGGCTTGCCTTTTATATGTACCCTGACCAGAATGTTTCTTTCCAATGCACCTTCTTCCTTTGCGACAGGTATCGTTTTGCAGAGATTCGCTATCATCGGCCGGAGGAGACACACAAGGGGCGGACAGTCCCTGCTCATGTGGAGACAGTGGTTTTGTTTCTTCCGGATGTTTGGCATTGTCTTCCTACCCGCTCAGAGTGGGAGGTGCTGTCACGGCGACTCCGGGAGCAGCTGGCTGAGAAGCTGTCGGCCGAGCGAAAGGAGGCGGATGGAGAACAGGCACTGAACCGCTAATCCCTCTCTTCTCATTTCCGCTTCTCACAGGAAGGCACAGGAATTACAAACAAACAAACCCCAGACACACATCAGACACAACACACCTCACCATTCATGCAGACAGACACAAACGCAGGCAGATTATTGTTCCCCCAAACCTCATCTAGGCGTCTTCTGTTTACTCCTCCACCTGTCCCTCCTCCTCTGCTCCAACTCCTCCATTCCTCCATCAGCACATTCACCTTCCCTCACATCCAGCAGACACATACAGTGGAAGCAGTGAGACTAGGTTGTGTTGTGTAGGCCCGGATCGCAACTGACAAAGCAGCTTCCAGCTCCTCAAATTGGGTGCTAATCTGGGTGTAATTATTCATGCTAATCCTGGTATTTTGTTGTGCTTTATTTTAAACAATACTTTCTTAGCCTGCTTTGAATGTGGGTGCTTGCAAACTGGTTTAGCAGTGGTCTCATATAGTTTCTCAACTTTGAGCCAGTGGTGATTTTCTAACACTGGAAATGTTTCTGTACGCTGGAATCTGTGGAGTCAGTTGTGTGTAAATAATGTGTTTGTTGTAGAAGTGTGTATTTTTATGATTTTCCACATCAATTTGATATCATCTGACTTCGAAAAGAGAACTTCCCCAAAGTCCTGTTTCTTGTCTGTTCTTGTTGATCGATTCTACTTTCTCATTTGGACTATATGTAGAATTTGGTTTTTCCAGGGCAGTTGGTTGGACAGATGGCTCCTATCTGATGTAGGTGTTTAAAACCCATAAAAGGCAATACCCAATACCCCAGTCATAGACCATGGTAGCGCCACCCTATCCTCACTCCGTTTGGAGACCAGCTTCAGTTCACCTGATGTACCTACACACCGCTCATTGATTTTTACCTTTTTTTGTGTTCCACAGATTGATTGATTGGCAGCTGGGGGGATTTTCTGTTGGTTTTTATAAGAGCTAGAGAGCTTCCCTGTGTACGCTTCAGTAGCAGTGGACTTAAACACAGTCGAGAGCTCACTAGGACGAGACAATGAAAGACAGATGTGACCTTGCTTCTTGCACGGATCAACTTTAAAGCTCACTCAGGCCACAAGCAGTGTACTGACTGTTTGCTATCCCACCTCTTTCTTTCTCTCTGCCTGTCTCTATCTTAATGATTTCCTGTCAAGGAGGAAGAGGAGAAAGATGATGATGAATCAAAAGATGTCAGTATTCCCACTCACTGGGCCAAACTTGACCCGAAATCAATGAAGGTAAGATTCAAGGTGAAAGCCTGGTAGATGCAATGAACTTATTAGTTACTTGTTACTTACTTATTATTTGGACCTGTAAAAACTTAGACATGTAGTTGAAATGTTTACCTCTCTTACCAAAGTTGAACATTCATATTCCACATCCCTGATTTCTCTCCTTGTAGGTAAATGACCTGCGCAAAGAGCTTGATTGCCGCTCTCTAAGCTCTAAGGGGTTAAAGTCGCAGCTGATCGCCCGTCTTACCAAGCAGCTGAAGGTGGAGGAGCAGGTGGAGGAGTCCAAAGAGCCTGAGAAACCGGAGAGCAAAGTTGCTGAAGAAGAGGAGCCAACTCGCACTGAGGAAGACAGAGAAGTACAAAGATTTTTATTAATTAAATGATTATATGGATCAGATTTAATAATATGAGAGAATTTAGTAGTTTTTGTTTTTGTGGCAACACTAGTGTGGATTTCTTCATGTTTTGTAAACCAAAAAAAAAAAAATCGCTATGCAATTGGTCATTGAGAGGCAGCAGTTAAATTATGTTTATCTTTAATTCATCAGAAAAGCTCTTCTAACTGAAATGTTCTCTGTTAGGAGGAAGAGAGGAAGAGGCAGGAAGAGCTTGAGCGCCAGAGGAGAGAAAGGCGATACATCCTCCCGGATGAGCCCACCATCATTGTACACCCCAACTGGGCAGCCAAGAATGGCAAATTTGATTGCAGTGTCATGTCGCTAAGTGTGCTGCTGGACTACAGACTGGAAGACAACAAGGAGCACTCTTTTGAGGTGAGAATTACTGGTCACAGTTTTATGCCATGTTAGAAAAGATGTAAGAAGCTGACAGTGCACATATACATGTCACGACAGGCTGTGATATGTTATGAATATGTCACATTTAAGGGGCATTGTTATTGACACATTCCAATTTAGTTAGTTAAAAAATAATGTTCACAATAAAATAGGGTTGGCTGTCTTCACATACGGAGGTGGTTGTTATGGGACGTCCACTAGCAGCTATCATATTTCTATTGATTACATTATTTTTCATTATTGTGTGTTGTCTTTGATTGTGCAGCCTCTGAAAGACTGTCCAGCATCAGTAGGATGACTTTGATAACTGGTTGTACGTTGGTGTGGCAAGGATATTGCTCCACTCCCCCCCAAGTTTCGGTTACTATTAGCTCTGGAGCGCTCTCCCATGTCAAGACCCACATCAGATGGTAGGGCTGCCCTTGACCAAAGAAATTTGTAGTCAACAAGTACTCTTTACCAGAGATGCGCTCAAAAGTTTCCTAGACATGATTCATCCAGCATGAACCAAATTGTCAACTTCAGAAATCTGAAGACCAAAAGGAGGGGGCAGCCCTAGTTTGAGTCGTGGTGCTGCAAAGGCAGCGTTTAGTGCATTTCTGCTGTGCTCTTGCTTGCTTGCATATTGTGGGCAACATTGTCAAACCTCTTTATGTAATGCTGGGAACGGCTCAATCCACTCCTCAATAGATGTTGACCATAAATGTTTCCATTTTGCAGTAGATTTTAGCAGCTAACTTTGCACCTTTGTACCTGTAACCTGTTTCATGTATGCCCCCCAGACGTTTTGTCTATTAAAGGTTGATCATATGTTACCTTCTTTTTCTGTCCAGGTTTCTCTATTTGCTGAGCTGTTTAATGAGATGCTACAGAGAGATTTTGGCTACCGCATATATAAAGTCCTGGCTGCTTTTCCTACCAAAGATGATAAGAAAGAAAAAGAGAAGAAAGCCAAGAAGGAGGTGGAAAAACGTGAAATAAAGAAGGAAAAAGAGGAGGAGAATGAAGAACCAGTAGTAAAGAAGACTAAAGAGGATGAAGAGGAAAAGAGGAAGGCAAGCCCCTTAAACCTATCTGGTCTTTTCAGTCTGTCAGTTGCTCCACAAATGATGTGTGTTTTCATGCAGCTGTGTAACTTTGTGTTTTTAGTGCGATGAAAAGGTCGTGAAAAAAGAGTTGTCTCGAGATGAAGAGGAGAACGAAGATGATGGCAGCACAGCCAACGCTGAAGAGTATGACCCCATGGAGGCTGAAGATGCAGAGGATGACGATGATGATGGTACTGCACGTCTTCTTTAAACATAACTTAATGAATATTTTTTTAATATTTCACAGTATGATTTGGCCAATGATGAGAAAACATGCACCACGCTGAACCTGTGATGGATAACTCTTCCACAGTTTCTGAGGCCATAAGAGTGGAAAAGTGTTGCTTTCTTTTGTGGAATATTTAAATGTTTCTTGTATTCACACCAATTAAACACACAACATAATACTAATCAAATGTGACGATGTATTGGCACTTGTTCAACCTTGCTCCACTTTCCAACTTGATATTTCTATTGATATTTTTAGACAAGGATGATGACGACTCCAATGACAGAGATCGGAAAGACCGCAAGGATGACCGCAAGTCGTCAAAAGAGAGGTCCTCTAAAGACAAGGTCAGGTGGTTATTGTTGTGGGCATATTATTAAGACATCGATGTAGCATAATTATGTTTGTTAAATAAATAATAAATAAATGTGCTTGTTGTTACAACAGGAGAAGAAGCAAATGGTCACACACAATAAGGAGCTGCTGATGGCATTTGTGTACTTTGACCAGAGCCACTGTGGCTATTTGCTGGAGAGAGACCTGGAGGAGATCTTGTACACACTGGGACTACACCTTTCTCGTGCACAGGTGAACAGACACAATCACAGTCGTGGTTTGTTTCTGGATCTGTGCATCCTGATTCTTAATCTGTCTCATTCACTCACTGCCTGCCTGTCATGTCTGTTTCCAGATAAAGAAGCTGTTGAATAAGCCGGTGGTCAGAGAGTCTTGTTACTACCGTAAACTGACAGACCGGGGGAAGGATGAACCCATTCCTTCCTTCAATGAAGCCCAGATAGAAAACCTCATAGGTGAGCTAACATGACTCTTTGTGGTCGAACATGTTTCTGTAACTGTTTTAATAACATTTATTATACTACAGTTACCATACAGCCGAGGGCTGCTGTAGTAAACTCTTTTCATTTATGAAATCTCACTCTCTTTCTGTCAGGTAACCGAGGACTACTTCCTGCTCCAAAAGCTCGTGCACAGTCTGAGGCCAGTGAGTCTGGTAATCTGATCGTTTATAACGGAGCCATGGTCGACATCGGCAGCATGATGCAGAAACTGGAGAAGAGTGAGAAAGCAAGAGAAGAGATAGAACAGAAGCTCATGGTGCAGGATGCCAAAATGGGTATGATGTGAATTGCATTATACTGTGTATGCTCTCTTTGGAAATGCTTTCATAGTCTCATGAGTTGCAGGCTACACTCTGTGTCAGTAGTCCACCTGGACAATGATCTGGCTCAATTTGAGCTCTGCTACAAAGAAGCCCAGTCTCACTTCATTCAGCTTTCATCCTCTGTGATATCTGGAACGTGGACTGGCACATTACCGTCAACCGGCACATGAAAAGTACAGTCGGGTTGATTTCTAGTTTGTCCGGTCCGTGTACAAGCTTAAAATAGTTAGATTTTGTGAAAAACAGCTGAAGTTTTTCTGTTCAGACAAATTAAGGAAGTAGCCTACATCAACAACCTGTGCTGACAGCATCACAGTGCTGCATTATTGCATTAGTAATAAGCAGTATTACAAAGTGGTTAACTTATTATGTTAGGCCAGCAGCATCAAGATCAAATTTCAGTAGTGGTGAGAGGGAGGAAGATACACAAGTTGTTTGTTTTTTTTTTTTTTACTAGACAGCTTGTTGTTTGGGGTGACGAGACATAGCAGAGTTGGTGTTAAAGAAAACTAAAACTGCGTCAGTATGGCAACCTTTTGAAGTTGAAGCCAACGACAGAAGTGGGACAAAAACAGACAACTTTGACTCACCTCTGATTCACCATCTAGTTAAAAATCTGTGTTAATTGTAGGTCAACAACAAAACAACAAATGGACCACAAACAACTTTCTGCATATATTAGAAAGATTTTTCTTTTCCTGATCTGTGCTTTCCTCCATTAACTTTTATTATGGATATGATTAAAGTTAGAGACAGCAGGAGAGTCTGTCAACAACAAACAGTTTTTACAGCATTTAACTTCATTTCCATTCAGTCACATGAGACTGATAATTCCTGAACATCAGGTTTGATATGAATTACATCATTTCAATTTCATGCTAGCTTAACAAGCAAATTGTAAAAACATGTGAATTTTGTCTGTAATAATGACCAAAAAGGGTTACCTTTGGTTGCTAAGATTAATATTATGAAGCTTGTCATGTTCTTTAGATATTTTATATTTTTCTGATTTCAAGTGATGACTTTCAGGTAGTTTATTACAAAACATCAGATGTTTTTTTTTTTTTGTCCCCCCCCCCCCCATAGAAAGGAGAAATATATACCTGCATACAGTATATATATATTACTAATAAATTACTGTTTCACCCTACTATGGAGAAAAGTATAAGTTGACCAGAAGTTGCTTCTTGACAGCCACTGACCTGCCTACATTCCAACCTCTAACTGTGTGTTGTGTCTCTTTCCAGATGAAGATGCAAAGGTGAAAGCTCAGGTGGAGCAAGCCAACAAAGCCTTGACCAAGGAGCTGGAGGAGGTGAAAAGCATACTGAGCCAAACTGAGCAGGCTCTGAAGGCTGCGGAGGAGCAGAAGACCATCTACCACGACCAGATTAGCAAGACGTCCAACACGTTGACGTCCTCCGTCAAAGAGCTGCTGGCAGTGCTGAAAAAGGTGCAACATTTTTAAAAAGCATGAAATTGCTCGTCATCTATTTGATTTTTGCCTCGAGTTAGGAAATGACCTCATGAGCCCTCCTTCAGACATAGAGTACGTAACATTGTTGGCTTCATCATTCTGCAAGTGAAGTCGGGTTGAGTCGGTGTAAACATTTCCAAACCAGTTTTATATTAAGTCAAACACCGGACAAGACGGGTGTCCTGAGTTTTACCACTAGGTGTCACACTTAACTCAGATAGAGACTAAAATGAGAACAGCTGGTCCACCTTAAAGGTCAGTCCAGACTAAAAGGAAAATAAGCAGTGAAACAT
Organism: Pterois miles; assembly: GCA_947000775.1. NCBI lineage: Eukaryota > Metazoa > Chordata > Actinopteri > Perciformes > Scorpaenidae > Pterois > Pterois miles. The sequence continues at coordinate 15,152,680 of CAMQGK010000341.1, forward strand.
TTTTAGTTAACAGAAACTAAATAAAACCAGTGTCCTTTATGAAAAACTAAAACTAAACTGAAATGATATTGCCTTGGTTAAAACTAGTAAAACTTGAATTTAAAAGGAACTTAAATTAATCTTCTTCATCTTCAACCGCTTATCCGGGGTCGGGTCGCAGGAGCAACAGCTCCAGCAGGGGACCCCAAACTTCCCTTTCCTGGGCCACATTAACCAGCTCTGACTGGGGGATCCCGAGGCGTTCCCAGGCCAGTGTGGAGATATAATCCCTCCATCTAGTCCTGGGTCATCCCCGGGGCCTCCTCCCAGCTGGTCTTGCCTGGAACACCTCCCTAGGGAGGCGCCCAGGAGGCATCCTTACCAGATGCCCGAACCACCTCAACTGGCTCCTTTCAACGCAAAGAAGCAGTGGCTCTACTCCGAGTCCCTCACGGATGACTGAGCTTCTCACCTTATCTCTAAGGGAGATGCCAGCCACCCTCCTGAGAAAACCCATTTCGGCCGCTTGTACTCGCGATCTAGTTCTTTCGGTCATGACTTAAATTAATTTTAGTTTTATTTTTTTTAGCTCAAATATACAGTATATCACTACTGAAAAAAGGAAACTGCTTAAATTTCCATCAACTCTCATGACATTGAACCCCAGAAACTGAATGAACATGACCTTCCAGGAGATGGCGCTATGCTATAATTGCTTCTCTAACCCAGCTAGAGCATGGCTGTTGCGCTGCCGCGATGTTGCGGCTGACACCGTGGGTCAGGGCACGGTGTCATGCTGTGCAGTGCAGCGATGGTGAACTAGCCAGTGGGACACACAGGCTGCTTCCATTCTCATGACAGGTACTGAATATAGTACTCTAAAGGTACTGGTACTGGCATTACATTTTTAAACAACACCCAGCCCTTCTTTGAAACCTTAATGAGCATCGTGAGCATGAGTGACGATCACTTGCAAGAGACTTAAAATAAATATTAGAGCCCGACAATTTATCGGTCAGCCTTAGTCTATTACATATTGGTTTCAGTGTATATGTGGTCTGATTTGTGTTGATATGAAACGTTTAATTTTTAGATAATCCAATACAGGAAAAAAAGCTGCTTGGGGCTGCCCATAAAACCGCGAGCAGTAACAAATTACTCATTCCATCACTCAGCACTAGGCAGGCATGATGGGAAATGTGGGCCATCCCTACGGGTACACTACACTCAACACTGGCAGAGTGGCATCACAGCTGAGCAGACGATGGTGAGGAGATGAGTGATGTCTTCACGGCTTAGTGTCTTACTGGTGCGTGCCTTGACTGCGCACAGGTCAGACATTATGCCTGATCTTTGCTGTCACAAGCAATCCCAAAACAGTTATCTGATTGGATAATTGTGATGGCGTGTTGCCTCTGGATCTCATGAACCAGAGAGACAGAAAGACAGGGACAGGCAGAGAGTCAGTATGTATGAGAGGCAAAATAGCCCCATGATTGATAAGATGACTTTTATTCATAATGGTGGGTATACTGTAGCTCTCGTAGCAGGTTTTGTGCCTGTATGATTTGATCAGTTTGGATGACTTGTACAGTCCGAGTGCTCAGCACTGAGTCAAACAGTGCTGCAGAGGGGAGAGACGGTTTGGCCTATACAGACATATACAGATGTGCACAGGATGGAAGATACAAGTCTGAAAGGAGCTGAGCATTCACTGATTATTTTTCTGTCTCTCTCAGGAGCAAGAAGTAGACGAGTCGGGTGATGAAGTTAGTGACGATCACACTCGGACGTCTCAAACTAACGGCGCTGATGAATGAGTGACACGTTTAAAACACATTAAGCTATAACACTGATTATCTTAAACATTGTAAATACTCACCTAACAAGCATAATTTGCCAGTGTTTTATTTGGACCTATTGTCTCCCTAGTACATGTATAAATTCATTAATGAATTAGTGTTAATTTCACCTACGTTTCTGTGTACAATAGATTTGTTTCTGAGTTACTTTTCTTACCTAGAATAATTTGACAAAGCTTTGAAATGCTTATTTTCGTTGTGAAGTAAGTTAAGCTGAGTTGCTAACATTTCTTTTTGCCATTGCTTTAGCTTTGTTATGGCCAATAAAATGCTTTGTTGTAGATTTAAATGCCAGTTTGTGTGAGTTGTACTTTTCAGAGATTTTTGTTTTTGTAATGAGCAATAATGATGCTATTTATGTGCGAGAGAATTCATTAAAAAACTATATTTAAAAGACACTAATTTTGATTGAAAAAGGGTGGGATGGGGTCCATGTGGTTCAGACTGAATTTCTTTGTAAATCGTCCCCATCCGCTGTTTAACCACAACTGTGTAAAATTAACACATTCACTTCTGTTTTGCTGATTTAACTGGTTTCTGCTGTTTTTTCAAACACGGCTATGCATGGTTCCTGCTTCTCTTGGACCTTTTCGCTGTCGGCGCCTCCTGACTGTATCCACCGACTGCTGCACTGTTTCATGTTTTACTGTGACGAGCATCTGTCTTGTTTTCTCAAACAGGAAACGACACACGAACCAAAAGATTAGCTCAATGAATGTGTTTTCTGCTGAAGGAATCTTTGCTGCACAGACATGAACATTTTGAAATCCATCTCTGGACTTGTGTGCGTTGGTTTGGGTCGTTCTAGAAAAGAGACACAGTTGCATTCAAATGTGCTCCAAAGCAGGCAATTTTATTTTTGATATTGAAAATGTACTCTATGGATGTGTTGTGCAAGAGTAAAGTGGTCCATTTTAACACTACAGTGTGTCTGCATTTTTCTCACCTGTCATGACTTGAACTTGTCTTTTTCCTGCTATCACAAAATATCTACTGAGAATCTGAATCATGCAATCATCTGTGGAACAAAGAAGCAAGATTTAATTGATAAAAAATAAACATAGATATACTTTTGCGCACTTGATGTTTACAAAATAGGGGACCAGATAAATACCACTGAATTGAACTAACTACAAAGGAGGAAATCTGCCTGTTGTCCTTCTGTGTGTTGCTCACATATTTTGTGAACCGGGTTTGTTTTTCTGTGATTGGTTTTAGAGACTTTGGGAGCTCCAAGGTCAAATGCTGTCTTGCTTTACTTTTCACCTTCTCTAACTGGGAATGTTGGTGTTGGCAGTGGTCGAAGAAATAGGCCTACTGAAGTAAAACTATTAGTATTGCACAGCAAAAGTCCTGCATTAAAATATTTCCTTCAAGTGAAGAGATATTATTATCACAATGTACTTAACATCTGTTCAAGGTGGTGCTTGCAGTGCTAATATGATGCTAGAAAGTTTAATGAGTAATAAATAGGGTCAATAGATAAAAATATTTAACTGATCAATTTCATAACTGTCCGTAATTAACTGCAAATTAATCACATTTTTATCTCATCAAAATGTACCTTAAAGGGAGATTTGTGCAGAATTGAATGCTCTTATCAACATGGAAGTGGACAAATGCTTTATGCAAATGTATGTATATATTTTTATTGGAAATCGATTAACATCAACAACAACAACAACAACAACAACATAAAATCGATTGTCCTGGAACCATCGCAGGTACTGCACTCAAATCATAACATGGCAAACTGCAGCTCAACAGGCAACAACAGCTGTCAGTGTGCTGACTTGACTATGACTTGCCCCCAACTGCATGTGGTTATTATATCACATGCAGTTTATCTTAATGGGCAGTCTGTAAAGGGGAGACCAGCTACGTGGCTACCCATAAAACCCATTTTCATTCACATATCTAGAGGTCAGAGGTCAAGGGATGCCTTTGAAAATGACCATGACAGTTTTTCCTCGTCAAAATTTAGCGTAAGTTTGGAACGTTATTTAATGTATGTTTTCTAGTTTCATATACCAGTATCTTCACGCTTTAACCTCTTAAGACCTGAGCTCTTTTTTTGATATGCATTTTTGATGTCTCTTTGCTATTTGGGCTTATTGGAACCTGATAAGTATAAAAACTAAGCATCATCTTTTGACATAATGTAGTTTTAGAGAAAAATTATGTCCACATATGCGGACACTCGTTCTGAATTTCCATAAAACACAATAAAGTCACCATTGTGTAATAGTGCAAACCTCTATATGTCCACTCTGAACACAGCAGTGTTTTTCCTGACTGTTTTTGCATTTATTAATAACACTTGCAAACATGTTTTTTTTAAATATTTTGGAACATCACAGTACAATTTAACAAAATGAATTTTTTTTTCCCCTTTTGGACAGTCATAGCAACAGCATGGCTCATTTGAAGTGCTGCAAACAGTTGCAGGACTACTAGATGGCAGTGTACGTATCCTCGTTCGTGTACACAAGACCCCAGTTAAATAAAATTAAGTATTATGTTCATATGACCCAAAATGTGATGTCATCGCATGTGTACGCCAGGTCCTAAGAGGTTAAAACTGAGCCAAATCTAAAAATCAAGGGTTATGTGTAAAGAAATTAGTGGCGTTAAAACAAATTTACGTTAATGCATTATCACATTAACTTTGACAGCCCTGGTAATAATGCATCATTCTTTAATTGTCACATTTTGTGAGTTAAAACTGAATCTCCAACATATCCTGAAACATTTCTCTGTCAGGCAAATGTTACATACTACAGTGTTTTAAGTTGAATATTTTTTAAAAGCCTTGGGGGCCTTTTGTAAGTTATTTGGAGGACAGTGAGTTGTAACAGTAACATGATTCATTATCTTTCATATCTATCTAAACATCACAGTAAATCTAAAGCTGTTTGGGCCCTTTTAACTGGGGGCCTCAGGCAGTTAAACGCTAAAGTCTGTCCCTGCCCGTAGCCACATCTGAGGATGCTGGGTTCATGTCTTTGGGAGAGTTTACATTTTACAGTTAAAAACTAATCAGTAGATATTTTCTAGGCTGATTCCAGTATCATTTTGTAGGGCAGACATATTTTATCTACTCCCCCAGATGCCCTTGTTGGAGCATTAAATATTAATAAATAATTAATAAATATAGTTGGTGTAGTGGACGACATATGCAGGTATGCGCCAATAATTTTTGACAGTTTACAGTATACATATTAGCCAAAAAGCGACTGAAGTTTGGACGAGGAATATTAATAATGAAGCACGTTGTCGTTGAGTTTATCTGAGGAACTGGGAGAGTCCTGCTTCATGGCCTCTTGTAGATCATTTACCTTTGAAGCTTTTGTTCCCTGGCTGAGATGTCTCTTTTATGTCTTCTAGCCACAGGACTTGTCTGACCTCCCGGCGATATAATATTATGTTTGTTTCCTCTCCCGCCACTCCCTTCACAAGCAAACACACTTTCCTTCACGCTCTGTTCTTCCGCACGTTGTCACACTGTTAAAGGAGTTTTTAATGAATGCATCCATTATTCAATAATCACTTTGTCTTTTATAGATTTCTGATATGATTGTGCTAAAACAGTCCATATCTCAGTTTGTTATACCTCACTGCTCACTCATGAAACATTTGTTTGTCTTGATTTACTTCATACAGAACATTTAGTTCTTAATTTACACTAACATTTGTGTCCCTGAGGAGGTATTCAAGGTTTCCTCCTACATTTTCATTTGAATTCACAGCTCTTTTTTCAGTATTTCAGGGAGGTGCTGCAGCTGTGAAACTGGCTGCTAAATGTTTTCCCACCAAGAATGAGTCCTAGTTCACATAAAAAAAAAAAAACTTAGCAGGAAACAGCTCTGTCAGTTTCCAGCAGCTTGTCTATGTCATTTCCTTCAGAACAATGACTATCTGTCACCCAGTACTTTGGATATGTGGCTGCTTTTGTCCTGGTGTCATGCTCTGAATGCTTGACAAACAAACCTCATTTGTCCCCCGAGGAGCCACATGCACACTCCTCACGCCTCCTGCAGCAGCTGTGTGTATGTGAAAGTGAGGTTTTTGCACTTGGATGTGCATGCATATGCGTATGCATGCACATGTGATGTGTGAAATTAGACCCCACCGCAGAGAGCAGGGCAGGTAACCCCACTCCCAGGCTGCAACAGAAGGCTTTTGTGGCCACTTCCCTGCCCCTCCTCTTTAACCCCCCATTCCTGGTATCAAAGAGCTGCTGCACTCACAGGCCGGTCTGCTGACAATCAGGCTGTTTCAATGCAGGGTCGCAGTTTCCAGGGGAGGGGGCAGACCAGGTTAGTAAAAAGGGAGTTTGGTTTAGTATCTGATCATGTTGCCATTTTCATCCCCTCCTTGTTTTTCATGTAAATCAGCCCTCTGAAGTCTTTGGGTGCAGTTATAGAGCATGTGTACATGTGTGGATGTGACCTTACATTGGTTTCATTGTTAGTTTAAATAATTCTTACATTTCCACAAGCTTGTAGATGTGTTGTAATTCTCCCTACTCCCTCATCAGCAGCTCACTCTTTTTTAACACCCTCCATCCTATGTGCATGTCAAAAGTTCAGAGTCGTAGTTATCATGACAAAAGCCCCCCCCCCCCCCCCCCACACACACACACACACACACACACACACACACACACACACACACACACACACACAGCCTATAGAGTCCCAACAGGTCGTCTTTTCAAGACCTGTCAAGAGTCACTGTTTGTTAGCTCTTTGCATTGTTTCTGGACAATCCCGCCTGTGATGGTGACACGATAAGACACAAATGCATGTCTCAGCTCAAATGCAGCCAAACAAAATGATGCATAATAAACCTATGTTAATGATTTTATGCCAAAAACGCAAATTTCAACATCAGAATCCAAATGAAACTAACTGAACCCTGACTGTGTCCTTTATCCTCACAGCAGCACCAAAGCTCCGTCTCTGCTGAACTTTCTTTCACCTCAGAAACTGTACGAGATTTATTCTTTGCTCATTATTGTCTGGCTGTATTGTGCAGCACAGAGTTGGATTTCCTGGGCGATGAATTGTGATAGAGATTCAGATGACAAATGACCAAGCTCCTCTCACACATCCTTCGGGGTAAATATACTTTTTCTCACTGTTTGCACATCTCTGAGTTTTGCCAGAAATCTTTCTGACCACCAAAGTCAAACAAACAAGTCAACCGCCCTCTTACATGCTGTTTGATATTTCAGGTAATTGATACATGAGAGGCTCTATTGAGCATTTGCTTGTCTCCCCATCAGCCTGCACGGGGCCCGGGTGGAGCAGAGAGAGCGAGAGAGGGGGGCCCCTGTTCAGCTGGAGCTACAGGGACCCGGCTTCCTCGGGAGCGGCGCAGCAAAGTGGTGTAGTTGTTGAGGAAACGATCCCCCTCTCAAAGGCCTTTCCCTGGGAATACTGGGTTACAGTGTGAGAAAGTTCCACGGTTGTTTTTGACAGCATGTCTCTGGGGCGTCTCCCACCAGGAACGCCTCACCTCTGTGCAGTGTGGACCGCCGCCCCCGAGACCATTAGGACCAGCAGAGCATCCACAATCCACTGCTACAGTATCTTCCGCAAGTGCAGTGTAAATATGAATGATAGGACACGTACATGGCTGCATAATCAGGTGGCCCTTTAATGCAACTTTACACCACTTCACATCAATTTGAAGTTTCACATTTCACCAGTTAACAATAGAAACACAAAGCGCAGCATTCATCTGGGCTTAGCATCTACACTTTAGGGGAAAAGCAGATCTCCCCTAATTACCACTGCATGTTGCCCTGAAGGAAAGTATGTCACTCAATAAGATAATCATACAGTGGGAACACAAGATTGCCAGTACCAGCTTGCTATATGGAAAAAACAAACATTTCCTTTGTAAAATTGCAAAGCTGGCTGTGACACGGTGCATGCAAACATGGGTCAAAACATCTACAGAGTAACAATGTCTGTGTGTGTGTGTGTGTGTGTGTGTGTGTGTGTGTCTGTGGTAAACACAGGAAACATTTCTATTCAGGCCAGCTGGTATGATAACTACCAGTCAGTAGAAAGGCTGCAGGTGTGCAGGGTCAACAGGCCGACAACTCAAACCAATTTAAATATCAGTAACAAATGTGTAACATCTGAATCCACGCTTGATTTGTATTTCTGTTTTTCTAACTCGTTTTTTATTCGTCTGTCTCAGATTGATGTTGATTCATCTCATGACAACATGTTGTGATCTGATTAAAAGCCTGATCTGAGTTACTTAATATTCTCCTTAGATGGGAGGATTATTGGCACCAAAACACCTACATATACAGCAGGTTAGATGACAGTGTGCCATATTTTTTGCATGTTTTGTGAATTTCTTTTTTGATAAGTCTTATCAGTATGACAAATTTCACAAAACCAACAATGAACACAGGGAAAACATGCAAACTCCACACAGAAGGGCCCCAAGCTGGATTCGAACCCGTCACCCTCTTGCTGTGAGGCAACAGGAGATTTTACACTAATGAAAACATAGTCATGAATATTATATCCACTTTCTGCTAATAGATCCCCAGAAATAGTACACACTGGCCTCCTTTAAGGTGGAATGCTTAATGAATCCACTTTCTGCAAGACACTGCGTCTTAACTTGATTTTTACTGCCACATCAAATCAGCTGAGTTGGCCTGGTCGCTAAAGATTTTGTGCTGTTGATTCATAATGGACTGAACTAATATTTTGTCTCGAAAGCTATAAGAAAGCCACAGAAGTCAGCTACAAAATAAAAACCAGAACAAATATGAAATGCTAAAAGCCCTCTTTGCATATTGATGTACTGGTTTGTTGAGACCCTCAACAGGATAAACTGCTTTAATATATTTCATTAAAACAGCAATAACCTGATTTTTTGGCCACTTGGGGGCAGCAGAAACTTACTTTGGCAACATTAGCATTTATTTGTTTCTGGCCAACATCAAGTCCAGTATTTACTCTCATTTTAACTCTGATTTTGGTCTCCACCAACTTCTGGGGGAAATATCTGGCTCTTTAAAGATGGAACAAGATGTCCTAGCATTCCTCCAGCTCTCCTTCCTGAACTTCTTCCTCTCTCAAAGCTCTAAAACAGGCCAGGAAGTCACCATGAGGCATTTCCTGCATGCTTTACATCACCTTGAAGCAGGGGTCGCTGAGAACAGCGGAGGCATGCTCTTCCTAACAACGGTGTCCTCTGTGTGCTCTTGCAGTAATAGGTCTATGCATATCTCTGTGTCCTAATAAGAGCATGTGTTACTTCAAGTATCCGTCATGGCTCAATTATAATAGGTATTTTTTCCTCCTCTAATGAAGCTCATATGCTGCACACGTCTTTGATGTCACATTACCATGAAGGCGTTCAGACTCTGCTTCTTCAGTTCAAAGCTCCGGCCATCTAGATCCTGGTTTAATATAGTTAGCGGCGGCCTGGATGTTAACATGGTGACAGATGACACATCACAGACTGGACTAAACCTTGATGTTGGTGAAGTCTGCCAATCAGCTGATGGCTGGATGATGGATGATGATTTAAGCTGCATTTAGAAAACAGGTCCTGGTGCACATAAACCAAATGTTGTTTTATTAGGTACAAGAAATAATAAATCCAGGGAAAAAGCCAAATATTTAGTACTGATATTCCTCACAATATAGATATCCACAATGGAGAAGTTGTCCATAAAATGAAACAGATAAATTATTGATTTTTATCTTACTTCATTTTAAAATTTGAGAACACTGCAATGGGCACTGAAAGTCCATTTCTGACCCGGAAACAGTAGCTAACAAAAAACAATCTCACCACAAGGGAAATGATTATTTGCTTTGTTTATAAAATATCAGAGAATAATCAAAAATGCCAATCACAACTTTAAATGTTGTCACTCACTTAATAGACAAATTAACTAATTGCTTAAGCACTATTTTTGTTTTACATAAACCCAACCGGTTGAGGCAGATGGTTTTCAACCCATTAAAGGGGATTTTTCCTTGTAATTGTCTCATAACAGTGCATGCTCATGGGGGATCTCTTGTTGGGTCTCTAAATTACTGAGTACGGTCTAGACCTGCTCTATATGAAAAGCATCTTAAGATAGCTAAAAAACGATTTCCTCATTCAGAATAAACTAACCCTCTATCTCTGCATTATCTTGTCTGCTCACCCGCCACTCAAAGCTGTGAGAAATCTATCACACGGGAACACAGAAAGCTGCTTGTTAACAAAAAGAGACAGCTATTGCTTTATGGAGGTCAGTGTTTGATGAGAGTTGGTTGCACCTGTGATCTCAGCCCATGTGTACATGGATAGCGCACAAACTATGGAAGAAAGAGGAGACTAAACTAACCGACCCTCCTGCGCTCACACACAACCTCAAAGTGCAGCTGTAGACGTCTCTCACATGGCTGTGATCTCCAGCATGTCCACAGGCTCTTTTGTGTGTGTGGTTCACAAAGATGTGGGCGTAAACCATCACTCGCCACCTTAACACACTACGCTGTGCTCAAAGTAAATCTCTTTCTTCGATCTTTGGTGAAATGTCTTCTAAAGCGCTCAGGGTATAAAAACAACCCTCCTCCTCTGACAACTAAGTGCTTTGCTGGATTCCCTCTCTGTCCCAGACTTATTAAAACAACATGACTCAATTATAATCCAGACTTAAGTAATCATGTTTTACGGTAAAACCACTATCATTATGTTTGTCTGGCTCCCCGCTGACTCTGAAGTGAGTTGCTCCTGCAGGTTTCACTTAAGATGTGCATTGATTTGTGCTCCGAAGCGCTCAAGCGTGCATTGCTGTCTTAAATGTCAATACTGCAGAGACTGAACACAAACCAGCCTGGTCTTCTTTTGATCTCGGCTGCGATGGCAGAGTGCTGAAATAATGAAACTGTAATAACAGAGTACCAGGACAGACGCCGGAACAAGTTCACTCAGACATAAAAATAAAAAAAAAAACCTTGACATGGATAAAAAAAGATCTTAACAAGCAGGGTTGATGATGGAATTACATTTTACATCCAAGAAAATACATTTAAATCAGCGTCCTTGGCTGAGTTTCACCTGCATGTTTTATGTGCTTATCCGCTGTTTCTTAAAGGAATAGCTCCACATTTTGAAGATACATTTATTTGCTTTGTTGCAGAGAGCTTTCATGACCTGGGAGACGGTTAGCTTAGCATGAAGGCTGGAAGCAGGTGAACAGCTAGCCTTGTTCTTACACCTCCATCTTTTAGCCACTAAGACATTATTGTTTCTTGGTTCTTGGTTTCTGGAAAGCTATGTGTTTCCCCTCGCTTCCAATGTTCATGCTAAGCTAATAGCGTAATGCTAAGCTCCAGAGCCGTGACATGAGAGGGTAGCCTACCGAGCTCTACATCTATCTTTAAAGGTGCTCAATAGAAAATTCAGAGCATTTCTACTGCCTCTGCATGGTTCTCAACAAGGCAACAGCTGAGCCATGTTAGCTTGCAGCTAATGGTGCTACCAGTGCTAACAGCGTTAACCTGAGGGGGAACCGGAGGATGGGGGCTACGCTTCTGTGACGATGCCGTCGGTTGGGATGGCGCTATCAGCGGTAACCGCCATACAAGAAGATATCGGCAGCTGCATGGATGTATTAAGAGAACTGGATACAGCTTTGGAGGCGGGGCCCCGTTCATTCCTATGAAAGTTGCTTAGTGGCACATGAAGTCAATGGGTAGACTTACGCTTCTAGAAAAGTACCCGGATCTTTTGGATCTTCCAGGTCTTACTGGGCCCTACTGCACATGTCCAATATGCGCTGTAGCATCCAGTCGATCAAGGGGTCCCAACTTTTTGGACTGCATAAACAGAGGAAGGAAATAACTCTGGATTTGGCTATTAGTTTTACAAATTTAGGACCTAATGATGTAAATTAGAGCAATGCAAGTGTTCGTACTGGGAAGTTGATTCACCTCAATGGCACCACATGACGGACACAGAAGTTACAGTACCGCCATTGGCCACTACGACCATGTCGGGATCAAGGACTGGCGTGCATCCTGGGGGCTTGAGCGGCTGTGAGAGGAGGGAGTGCGACTTCATTCTTGTTCAGCCTTGTTTCTCTGAAATGTTTAAATCTTCTTATCCTTTCTGGAGTAGCCTACCATTCTGACAGGTTACTGAGCAAATCCTACACCTGACCCTCTAATGACCTCTGACCTCCACCATATGAGGCAGCACTGACCCTCACAGTTACAACTCGGATTTAAATTCCTCAGTGCCATCCTAACCCCAACAAAGACGTGCTACACCCTCTAAAACACATGTAGGGCTGATAAAAGTGAAGGTTTTATTGATCCAGAAGTTATACCCACTGGCTCATGTGCAGGAATTCAGTGGAGGTTTAGGGATGATTTGGGTCATATTTATTCTTGGCATGAAGGAAAAGAGGAAGCCTTCTGGGGGTGTTTTAGTCAGAAACTGTCCCAGGGGCCAAGATCTTATAGCAGGACCAGATGTTTTAGTTTGTATGTACAGACTCAGTCTTAAGGTTCAGGATTGTGGTTCATTGAAATTATCATATTCAAAATATACACTGTGATCACGTCAAGGTCATTGGCCCTTCAGAGACACCTGATACTACTTTGAAATTGCTTCGTGCACAGCAAGAGGGAAAGATACATATGTTAATTGAAAATCAGGGGCCGGAGTGCAGGATTTCATATAATTATGGTAACTGGGTGGACTTTGCTTCTTGATAATCAGTCCCACCAGCAGACTAAACATTTGGAAGAAAGAGCCCTCAGATTTGAAATGCGGGTTAGGCCGACGGGTCAAGTCCCATTGTCCATGTTCAGATAAAACAAAGTTGGTGCCAATATTTTTATCTGGAGGAAGTTAGCTGTATCAAACAATGAGAGCATTTCTGCAAACTTCCATGTAATGCAAACAGATATGCCACATATAGCACAACTTTGTGTTTTTAGACAAATAAATCGGCAATAAATAAATAAATAAATAAAGCTTTTAAGGTAAATTTAAGGTCAACCCTTTAACACCAAGTTTCCCATTTTAGCTCCTATACCTTCTTGTTCTTGTCCTATGGGTTAAAGGTGCAGACTATCACATTGTCCACTGTTTAAGTCTGGCTGGGGATTTTTGTTGCATTCCCCATTTCTCTCCCCTCACTTCCTGTCAGCTCTCTACTGTCCAGTCTCTAATAAATGCATAAAATGCTCCAGAAAAGTACGACCTCTTCTTCATACCCTCTGCGCCCAGCCCATTCTCATTCCCAGGGTGTCAAATACCGACACGTAAGGCACCCTTTAGTTTACATTGAGTGAGATATCTAAACCAAAGACGTTATGTTTTTATGATTGCATCATTCCATTAAATGGAAATATCAATAAAAATATTTATCCAAAATTCAGCCTGACAGATTTAGTATCTTTAGAAACTTTGGAATCTCCTTTGTGGGTTTGGACAAAGTTTGGTTGCACAACATGCATCTGTAATGATTGTGAAAGTTGGTCTGAACTGGCAATGTTTAAAATTATTATCAAAAGCTTTAAATAACATAAGCCATGGAGAATCTCTTTAACTCATATGACTTAAATCTTTAATCCCACACAGAGTCTTTGCAAGTTTTGCCGTCCGACTTCACTCGACTCTTCCTCCCCCCGGGACGGGCTGCACATAATTCATCCTGTGTAGGCTGAGGTGATGTATTCTTTTCACGTACAGAGGAAGCGCAATATCCTGTTGCTGCACGAGCTCTAATACCACACTGAGGCAGACTGGCCCTCGGCCTCTCAGGGGCCTGAGTGCTCCTGAAACTAAAGCCATGGGCTCTCTGAGACTGTGATATATGAGGTGTCTGTCTGTGCTTCAGCCTGTTCCAGTGTCAGTAAAAGCGGGACTAATGGGGTCCCTCTTTTGGGAGCACTGATGGGGGACTGGTTCTCATTTTAGTGGCAGATATGTTCCCTGAGGCTCAAGCACTTTTACAGAACCAGCAGTTTCTCTTAAGTCATTGTTATGAAATGTAATATTTCAAGTTTCTCATCCAAGGGAACACATATTACTCATGAGATCCCTGTTTACAGCACAAAACAATTGGCTCTGGCGTCTATGTTGGATGATTTATGTGGCAGCAACTCACCACGAGGAGACTAGTGAAGGAAATGAAAAGATATTATATGAATTCACTAAACAAAAGGCACTTTCAAGCTTTATTGGTGTCTCAGTCAACTAGGGTCTCCTTTGATGGTGATTCATGTACGGTGCAGGATGTATTTTACAAGCTCTCCACGTAGCTGGCACTAATTTAGACCTTTCCCTTTGTATGGACAAGATTTGGTGCTGTGTTGCAACTTGAATTGTGAATTTCCTGGATACCTTTATCATTAAATCTTTTAGAGTCTTAGAAACATCACTTTTAGTTTGGTGAGATTTTTATGGCAAATAATGATGCAAAAGGAAAAATAAATCTGATCAAAGCGTAAAGCAAAAAAAACAAACATAGTAAACAAAATAAGGACATTCAAAATCCAAATGTGTCATGAGCACCTGCACACAACACACGGGTGAGCAGTCGGTGGGAGGTCTGGTCTACCTGTGCGACCCAGCAGCAGGCTGATAAGCCCTCCTCCTCTCTGCCACCGTCACTGGTTTCCCTGGAAGCCGACAGTAACCAGTCGGACGTCCACTGCGCCTCCGGTCCACAAGCTGCAGGATCGAGACGCACACTGGAGGAATGCGTGGCAAAACTCGGCATTTATTTGGATTTTCAGAGGGGGGATCTCGCTTTTAACACGTGCATTCTCATTCCTAGCATGGTATCTGTTTCCTGGAGCCGGTAAAGGTGTTAGACATGTCTCACCAGCAGCGCGTCGTCCAGCTCTCCGCCGCCTCGCTCGCCGTAGTCTTCGGCCCGGACGACGAGAGTTTGCGCGCCAGCGGAGGGAAACTCAACGCCAACACTGCGAGTGGCCAGGAGATATTTGCGGACTTCAAAGCGCAAAATTTGCGCAGTTCCTGGAATAAGAGACTCGTGAAGGCTATAGCTGAAGTGCACTTTCAGGGATGGATGGAAAATTTGGTGCTTTTCATTCAAGGGAACGCAAACAACTTGGAGGTGCTGAGAGAAGCGTGGATGCGCAGGGCTCTGAGGTCACCGAAGGGATTTATCATCAAAGCTGTCGGTATGTAACATCAGTGAACTCTCACCAATGATAATGTAACATAATATAAAGCAAACACAACTTTTCATGTATATCTGAAGTCCTGAAAGCGACTAGAAACGATGCTGTGACATGTAGGCTGCAATGCAAATGTATGCAAACAAGAGCAGCCTATTACAGGTGGCACAGGAAATAAAAACACCACAATGAACAGTTGCCTCAGTCAAGCAACAACATAATGTGTTTTTATGTCTTTTAGTCACACAGCCAGCAGCATTTGTTTACCACACTGAGAGAAATGTGTGAAAGCTGTAAATTTAGAACAACATGGAGCTGGCAGGATTTAACACCCTTCCTCCTCCTCCTCCTCCTCTGGATTTTCATCAGTTGAGTTCAACCTATGGTCTATTCACCTTTAAGCTGTCCTGTTCTTAGTGTCAGCACTAGTTTATTTTCAGTCTGTCTGATCTCTAATTATATGTACAGTTGTGCCCTTTATGGTATCGCTCAGTGGCTTGTCCCCCCCCCCCATTTACATCACTGGCATAGCCTAACTGATTTTTCTCCATTCGTCTCATGCAAAACTCCTTGAGGGCATACTTTGAAAAGTTGCCACAAGCAGTGAAATGTTGTTTCAAGCTATTTTCAACACTTGATGCCCGAGAGATGATATTCCTTAAAGTAGCAGTAGATAGAAATGGTGCAAATGTGATTTAAAAAAAGTTATTTTTAAAACAGTCACTATATCCTGACAGTAGTGCATGAGACGGGTAATCTGAAAATAATCATGTTCCTCTGTGTCCTCCGGTGCTCCTAATGGCATCTGCAAGATTTCACAGACCAGAGGAAAACAACCAATCAGAGCTGAGCTGGAGCCTGCCGTCTCTGAGCAGCTGTCAATCATTCCTACTCAGACGGTCAAACTAGGCAGCGCTGATCAAATATGAATCAATATTCTGTTACTGTAATGACTATTTCTCACATAAAATGTTGTCAGAAACACCTTGTAGTTACTGTTTAGCTGTAAAATGAGCGTTTGCTCCGGCTGGTGGGCGGTGCTTGGTATTTCCTCAACTGGTCTCAACATGGCTGCCAGGTCACAAACTTTCTTATTTCACATCTAAACAGTAACTACAACATGTTTCTGAAAACATTTTAGACAAGAAATAGTCATTACAGTAACAGAATAGTGATTCATTTTTGATCAGCGCTGCCTAGTTTGACTGTTTGATCGGAGTTTGCGAGTGATTGACAGGTGCCTCCACTGACTGAACAGCCAATAGGAATACTTTCTCTCTGAAATCTGAAATTTTTTTTTCTCAAAACACTTGAATTACAAAATGCTGAAAGGTTATTATTGCATTTTCTGCCTACTGCAGGTTTAAAGCTCTCTTCCCCCAAATACGGCCTGGTGGGTTTGAGAGGACTGCATGACCAGTAATCCTCTCATTGTTGTGAACACAGTGATATGTTTACAGATGCTTGTTAACAAAGCTCTGTATACCGTATAATTACTCCTAATTGCTCCCCTTCTCTGTCTCTCCTCCTTGGATGTGACTTAAACAAGCAAAGAGTTGCACAGAAACAATGAATGGAGACCTTTATGCAGCCTCCTATATAGCATGATGTCATGGGCTGTACACGCCTGACAGCACCAGCTGCTGGAGAAAATGACAACCCTGTGTGTGTTTTACACCTAATGACTGTATTCTCAAGAGATGCACCAGGTTATTCACATTTTTGTCTTACTTTTGAAGGAAGATGCTGCAAATTCGTATGTGGGAACTGATTTTATGTTTCTGCCACAAAGCACCACTCCAAAAATAGTGTTAAGGTAGGTTTCCCAAATGTTGGGGGGGATTGTTGAGCTGCAGCAGGTTCCTTTTGGTTGTTGAAACAGTGTCCCAGCAACACACACACTGGTTCCCATTTGGTCCAGCTGTCTAGCCTCTATTTCAGAGTTGGTCTTTCCAATAATGTGTATCTTTGTTTGACTGTCTGGATGTCTACCTGCTGACTTTGTGTCAATCCATCAGCTCTGCCAGATTGAGCAGTGCACAGACAAGTAAAAGGAGGAATGTGATGTGAAGGGGAGGAATAGACCACACAAGGGGAGACCAAGGAGGGCGTGGAGAGGCGGAGGGGGGAGGTGGAGGCTGACATGCCATCCTGCTGTGAGACAGTTTCACAAACAAACACCATGCGAGCCAAAGGTAATGCCGAGCTTATTGCAATGCACAGCGTCAGCACAAAGGTGCACACATGGGCTCACAATCGGATGCAAGGCAGGCGTTGATACCTCAACAGACTAATCGTGTTTGAGCTTCACACCAGAAACTTGTAAGCAAACACATCCGTGTGTAGACATGTCACCTCCTTCTCCTCCTTAACAAATCCTTCGCCTCACACCACAGCAATTTGTATGGAAATCAGTGCTGGCAGGCTGTCAGAGTCTGGTTTACTGCCTTCTCACTGAGAATTGGTCAGCAGTGAATCACTGTGAGACCGGCAGCCGACCACCGCCGCTTCTCTGTTACCCACGATTAATGTCCCTGCCTTTCATGGCCAGTGAGGGACTGTGGAAGTCAGACTCCTAGATTAATATCAGGCATGGACTTTAAGGCCTTGACATTGTCCTGATATAAATATGTCAGGTGGAAAACAGAAATGTTATGAGTTATGGGCTACAGTGAATTTCAAACAGCCCTATTTCCTTTCCCAGGTCAGAGCAAGGTTGAGACGTGACTTCACTGACGTGAGGAGGTTTTTTAAACGGAAGTAAAGGAACTAGTTTAGAAGACGTTCAGCTAAAATGACCCAGGTATGGTTTAAGTTTGTGTTAAATAGAGAAACATAGATGTAAAACAAAGCTTCCAGGCAAACAGACACAAACTTTGATTAATTTGTGCTACTTCCTCCTTGGTCCTGTCTGGTTATCAGTGCTAATGGCCTGAGTGAAGACAGATTGGTCTCGCCACCTCCGAGCCTCTTCTGAGGGGAGAATATGCAGAAAAGGAGGTGTACTGTGGGGGGTGGGGATGGTTGATGTAGGAAGGGGATCACGGTGAGGTTAGGCTGAGGTAAACAGACAGGGTGAGGAGTTAGTATGAACAGGCTTCGTTGTTATCCTTGTGGGAATGGGCCTCCCTGGTACTGGGGTTGACCTCTCCTCTTCAACTCATGAACGTGTTTCTCATTCTTTACTTTAAATTATCCCTTCATCTGCTTTCTTCCTTTAAACGGTTGTTTACAGAATAATAACCATGTTCCATTACAAAGTCATTTCATTAATGATCAGTGTGGAGTAGAGTCGAGTATTGACCTTCAGTATGTTTACATTTACACTGTAATCTAATTACTCTTAATAATCAGATTGATGGTTTACAGTAACACTGTTTGAGTTTAGTAATCAGGATGTGGTATCCTACAGGAAACACCAAATATGAGAAGGGAAATGGGACAAAATTGTGTTTGTGTTTGTTGCTTTTGCCTTAATAAATGTACCAAAATTAAATTTCCCATCACTGTTAGTGGTGCTGCTGTTTAGTAAATGGTAAATGGACTTGCATTTAAAACTTTTTAGTTTAACGAAGACTCAAAGTGCTTTGCTCTACATGTCAGCATTCACACACACATTCATACACTGATGGCAGAGGCTGCCATGCAAGGTGCCAACTTTGCCCATCAGGATTCACACCGATGGCTCTGCCTTCGGGAGCAATTTAGGGTTAAGTGTCTTGCTCAAGGACACATCAACATGTGACCGGAGCAGCCGGGAATTGAGCCACCAACCTTCTGATTGGTGCCCCTCTGAGCCACAGAGTTTGCTTATGGACACATAATAATTTATTAGACTATATTATACATGTCCAGCTTACTGCCTCCTTTTTTATGGCACGTACAGAATAAAAACACCATCCGAAATCAAGCTACAGTGTGTACATGCCACATTAACCCAAATGACTGACGAGTAATCCAGTTCTGTCAAATGGGTCATTATTACTCTAGTTTTGTTTTACTAAACTTTTCCAGTTAAAATGGTGTACACATTGCAGTAATCAGAATATTGCCTTAAAGATTAAAAGATTTATACCAGTTGCACATCTAAGTGTTAACTATGGAGCTGGGAGGATTTATTAATTAGTTTAGCATAAAGACTGGGAACCAGAGACTATGGGGTCAGATCAGTCTCAATATTCACAAATGCACGCAGGATTCACAAATGTATTTTGTGATTTATATATAGTATGAATGGTTCTTTCCACAAAATATTTTTCAGTGCACACAAATAGTTATCATTGTATATAAATGTAAAAAAAAATCCACTTAAAAATACACAACTGCAGTGATGTTTCCACATGAAAAGCAGTTTGTAAATGCAGGTTCAACAGTTTGTATGTAACAACATCCAAATGTGTTTTTGATAATACTTGCAAATACTTTTAAATACATATATTTGTGGATTTTGCTTATGTTTATTTAAAACAAGACATTTCTGTGTTCATCAGAAATATGTTTGTAAAATTAATTTTTTATGTGGATTTTTTAAACTATTTTTCTGTGCATTGAAAACTATTTTTGTAGAGAGAGTCATTTATATATAAATCACAAAATACATTTGTGAATGCTTCTGTGTGCATTTGTAACAGTGAGACTGATCTCACCCCATAATAGAAGTGGTCACCGTGACGTTACCCATTGGTTTGTGGACTGCTGTTTTGAAGCCTCGAGTTTGGCATTTTGGCTGTCGCCATCTTGGTTATTTGCAACCAGAAGTGACACAAGAGGATGGCGCAAGGAACAACCAAATGCAGAATAAGACATTTTTATAACAGCTGCACAGTTAATTGAAATTTTATCAAAATTGCAATATGGCCTACTGAAATTTTCAAATCGCAGTATTTTGTTAAAGGCAGACAGACTTCAGAGAACATCTTTGTTTGGTACAGGTTTCTGCAAAAATCCTGATCATTTTAAAATGTTTTTCATTGAAAATGAGAATAATGTAAAAATGAATCGCCTCTAATATTGCAAATCACAATTACAGTCAAAAGAGTCGCAAATTTGATATTTTTTCAAAACTGTGCAACACAAATTTTAGGTGACCAAAAAGGTTATAATTAAATTTAATGAACTGAAAGCACACCGTGAAAAGGTTAAAGTTGTAAGACGAAAACACATACAACACCCAGACGGGACAACTCCAAGTTGGGACAACTCTGTGGTAACAACTCCGGAGTTGCCACTGCTTGGAACAGGAGAAACAAAAAGCTCCATCCAGATTTAACTAAACTAGCAGCCCGAAAAGCTTGCTCCCTTACAGTCTTTATGTTAAGTTAATCACAAGCTGACTCTGACTCCATAGTTCACGCAGAAGCATCAGAGCGGTATTGATCTTCTTATGTAACTTGAAAGACAATTCAGAAAGTGTCAAATTATTCCTTTAATCATATTATAGCTGAAGTCTTGTGTATGAAAGTGCAGTAATTGTCTTGTCATCAGTCTTTTTAAAAAGCCTCAAAATTTTCCCAAATTCCCAAAACACTAAATACTTACTGGAGAATCCAGACTGTGGTGATGAAACCAGAGGCTTCATAATGACCGTTAGCTGGTTTTGCATTATTTAGAGCCGTGCTGTTGTCGCTGCAGCAGGGTGAGCGTGGATCCACGAGCTGAAACATTTATACGTTAGTCAGCCAGTGGTGTAATGAGGTGTCCTGTATCCTGCCTACATAAAGCTCCGTAAACTGCCCTCACCCTCTTTGAATGTGGATGAGTCCTCTGGGCTCACTTTTGCTATGAAAAACACTTTTTGACCATTGTAGGACAAACTGTAGGTCTCCCTATGCGTATTTTTTTTTTTTTTTTGAGAACTAAGGCGTGACTATGCTGCACTTTTTAAGCCAGGTCTCCTTTTTAAATGGTATGTTTCATTTAACTTGCCATACCATGAGGTGGTGAAGCATTCCTGAAATGCTTCATTTACTCTTGAGATCATTTCCTGACTTCGTCGGCTCAGCGAGCCTCATTTCTGGTCTTTACTTTTCACTTGAAAGTGTTGCGTTTTCACACAGGGGGTGTCTCCTTTCATGAAGGTATTTTGTCAGAGTCTCAAAGCGCTTCACTAATGGTCATAACTCTTCCAGATGTTCGCTTATTAACCATGACACCCCCTTACCAGCTTTAAATGGCCCACCCTGTCCTAACTAAGCAGTACAGGTCAAAGGTTACAACCTTCTCGCTAACAAGCCACCCTGAGGTCAGCTCGCTTCAGAGGGTTTGTTAGAAGGCAAACAAACATCAGTACAGTATCCAGGTGTTCACTGGGTTACTCACTTACTGGGTTAACTGGTTCCAAACCTTCTTTATCTGACGTCATTTTCCAAATATCTTCAGATAAACTGGATTTTATTTTAACACTAGTGATTATATAAAAGCGGACATTATCAATATTTAGGTTGTTTTGGTCAAGTATGCAAGAAAAAGCTGTTTCATCCATTTATTTCATTTAACAAACTATTTTAATTGTTTATTAATTACCTTTAGCTAGTTTTTAAACTGTTTATTTATTAACTACCTTTAATAATTAGAATTATTACATTACATTACATGTCTCCTAACTTGTTACCTGTTTTCATGCACTATTTTAGTGGTAGTCTATTTGACTCTACATGGGACCATAATTTACTAAATGAACATCATCCTGTTTTGAAAAAGACTTGAAACTAGCGATTGAGACCATGAACTCATGTTTACAATGTTTACTGAGGTAATAAATCATAGACCAGTAGGCTCATCTTCTCATAGACTTGTATACAATCAGACTTCTTTTTGCAACCAGAGGACTCGCCCCCTGCTGGCTGTTAGAAAGAATGCAGGTTTAAGGCACTTCAGCATTGGCTTCACTTTTCAGACCCCAGAGTTGCCCACTGGTTTTTACTGAGGACATTTTTAAAGAACTCCCATGTTTTTATTAATGTATTTGTCCATGTTTATTTTAGACAGATTGAGGAAAGGAGGATCTGCTCCACTCTGCTCAGTTACAGCTACCATCTGAGCTGCTCCCAAACAATACTGGTTCAAGATAACCACTCTCCGGCTCCCTTGACACTGATAATGACATTAAGCTGTTACATGAAATATATGCTGCTGGTTTTCAAGCTCAAAATGATGAAGAGTCTGTATTATGACAACGTTGGGTTCGATCTTCTCGCATACCTCCTCGATACCATAATACCAAATGTGTCTGACAGTGTGGAGGTTCTTATGTCTGGTTGTTGTTGGTTGGGAGATCAAATAACATCTAATGTCATTTAGCTGACTGGAGATTAGTTGAACATGATAGGTTTGGACTTAATGTAATGGAAAGAAAAGCAGCCTCTGTGACTTGTGCGGCTTTGGTAAACTTTTAGATTGCTTTTCAAATTGTTGTAATTAGGCTGCAGTCTTATGATACAAGCATCGCTCTTATTATCTTTTACTGTGCCAGTGCCAAGAATATGTCTCTGCATTTATCTAGAGTGTCTTTCTGCTTCCTGTGCTTGTAAAAGATGGTTTAGTAAACGGTTCAGATATGAGGAAACCTTGACCTCTTTTCTCAGACGTGACCCTGCACATGTGGGAGAGACTATGCATGTGCACGGATGCCTCTCAGCACATCATTTGTTAGTGACGTCCTTTCCCATTGAGCAGGAAGCTCACCTCTGGTGCGAATCAGGCATGTCGGCCTCTTTATCGACCCAAATTTTGGGCTCACACGTAGCGGTGGAATGGAGTGGTGCCAACAGCAACAACAGTTGAGGAGCTCCTCTGTATCCCTCAGCTTATACACCCTGTCAGCGGCCGCTTCAGTTTCCCTCATGGGATTCATCTTCATTCACTCTCTGGTCAGACAAATGGGTCGACACAGGACTGAAGCTATATTGCATTAAATTTGATATCACTATTACTCTTCAGTTTCCTGACAGGATGTTTTCTTTGCTTCATTTAGCATCGATAAATGCGCTGGTATGCTAACATCGGTTCTGTGATAGTTAAGAGCTGTGTTATTGTATTTTAGGAGTGAAAGATACTTTCAAGGCCTGTAGTGGAGCTGTGTGCTGACCAGTTACAGGGCATTAAAAAGCGATGGATCATGTGGCAGACACTGGACGGGAGCTCTGCTCTAAATACTGGGATAACAAACAGCAATCTGTCGCACCTTGTGCTCGGTTAAATAAGAGGAAATGGGTTTCATCTGCAACCAATGACTACCATCACTCTTGATTAAGTAATTGTGTATATGTGTTTGGAGGCAGGGTGTCAGTGGGGAAAAGCCACATGGGTGGAGGGGGGTGAAAATACCTGGATTTTTGAATAAGACAAAACTGGGGAAACTAGAGGCTCCTGAATATTTCTGTGCTCAGTGGTTAGTTTGAGAGTGAAATGTCCGAGCACTGTTTTTATCGCATGTAAAATGGTGCAAAAGTGTGCAAAATGTATAACAAGAGCAGGACAGGGCCTAAAATTGAACCTTGGCGAGCACCTGTCGTTGCACACAAAAAAGACCGAATACAGGACATATTTTTCACACTGATGTCAGTCAGTAAGCTAGTTGAAACCAGCCCCACACAAGTGAATTAGAGCCAAAGTGTATAAACAACATCAGGAAATCATTGACTCAATCAGTTTCTAGTAAAGGATCAGCCAGCAAAACAGCTTTATGTTGGTTTTTAGATAAGCTGGAGATGGGCGCATGGTTATTGATAAGACTTTTATTCCCTCCTTTGTGCAGTGGGGGCACATGAGGAGTCATCCATGCGCTTTAATGCCCCTTTAAACAAAAATATTATCGTAAAGACGTATAGATTTGTCTATTTCCATTAGGTATTGAAATGCCATTTTGCTTCTGAGTAGAAGTTATGACCTGACCAAGTTTATTCAGTTTGTGCAGGAGTAATACATTGCATTTATGATTTGGCATTCCTCACTGAGGAAATGTATTTACTTTGAAGGTAAGCCAGGCAGAAGGGTCAGCAAAACATCTGGCCACATCTGCGTTTTTTACTTGAAATAGATCGAGGTGAACCGTCCACAGGCTGGATGTTTTATCTATTTATCAACTATAGAATTAAAAGTCAATACAAAGTACAGCTGTACACACTTCCAATCTGTCACATTCAGTTTTCATTTTTTTCTCAACAACAGTCCCTATTTGGACTCTCATTAATTTGGTATAATTCAGGCTGTACAAATGAAGGTCAAATTACGTTAAAGGCCTTCTGTATGGATTTGTTTAGTGGCATGCTCCATTTTCATCTGTAGCAAATTAAGATTGTATTTTGGTAAGACAGTCTGCAGTAATCAATAACTAATCAAGATTAAGATCACCCATCATTATGAATTCAGTTTTGAGAGGGGGAACAGAGAGTTCAGAATATCAGGAGCACCAAGAGGTGAGTCGAGAAATCCCTGCTTATATAAAAATTTAGCTCAGGTTTTAATTTTAAAGTAATTAATTCAAGCTTTCATTACAGTGACAGAGAAATTAGGCTTTTAGAATTAAAGTGAACTTGTTAAAGTTATGCTTATATCTATGGTTTTGTTAAAAAACAACAAAAGTACTGGAAATATCTGTTTCATAAAAATTAAACGTCTTTAAAAAAATCTTTAGAGTTTGAAGTAGTAACCTTGGTGATGTCATGCAGGGCATTTTTACTCAAGGCACTATTAGTCGGACTATATCACAACCTCCGTGGAAATAATTTTGACCATTCATTTTTAATCTGTGTGCACATCGCACAGCACTCTGTGGAGTATCCCTTAAACTGAACATCTGCTATTAAGATGAAATGTTAGGTTCAGTCAGATCTGGGCTGGAATTAAGCTGAGATGAAGTAGTCGCTCAGATTGTGGCAAATCTGGCATGAGAGGAGGTAGAGGACTTGGATAGAGTTTCTATACAGAAATGTGAAAAACATGTACATGGAGGTTAAAGAACAAAGGACTGTGGTCCACATTTAAATTTCTTGGACTTCCCAGACGTCTGGCTGAAACGGCACTGGCAGACTGTGGGGTAATGTTCATGTTCATGAATGCAGACGAGAGCCAGATATGTCGGGGTGTGACCCATCAAGTCTGAAGTGGTATGACGTATGAGGTAAAAAGATGGGAAAATAAAACACTGTGCTTCAAATCCTGTGTCCTGGCACAACCGTGTGTTGGCATCATGTTACACAGGGCACTTTGGGCTGTGCTATAAAATACAGGCTGCCCACCTTCACATTGTTACTGGCCCTCTGTTAAACACCTGCTCAGGTGTATTTCCTATTTCACAAGAACGTGATAACAGGGTTGTTGCGCACTACTTCAGTACCAGGTCATTTATTTGTTATGGCGTGAGCTGCTGTTGGTAAGAACGTTATTTAATGGTATTACAGCTGCAGGGATTTTCAGCCCAGATCTGTGGTGACCAACTATGTGAACGTAAATGTTTTAAGCTCTGTGAATGTCAGTTTGAGAAGCTTAGTCACAGCCTGTTTATGCCGTCTTGCCAACATATGTTAAATGTCAAGGAGTTGGTTTGGCAAAGTGAGTGCCCAGGCTCTAGCTGGATTATAGACACCCATATTGCACTTCTGCTGCTGGTTCTTCTTTTTCTTTCTCGTTGTATTGCATGTGGCAGGTCGCTGCCACAGTAAATGTTTCCATGGCGATGGGAGTCAACACAAAGCCTGCCTGTGTTTCTCCTCATTGCTCAAAGTTTTAGCTCATGAATCCTCTTCAGTCGTGGCGTTTTGACTTTTCATCTCATCTGTTGCTCTGCAGAATAACGAGCACTGTGGCTTTCAAAAGTCGGCGTTCATATCCTCAGTAATGGGCCTGAATTACATTAAATTACCAGGCGTTATCAGTCGCTATTAGCCCCACACATGTAGGACAATAGGGGCCTACTCCACCAACTAATAGGTTTTATCATCTATTCACGTGGCAGATCACTGAAAGAAGGTAAAACAGCATGAAAGTGACCTCTGGTGACTGTAGTATTTATGACAGGAGCAGAAGTGGAAGTCAGGCGCTGTAGTATAGCCAGTGAGACTCAATATGAAGTTGTCTTTGTGTTCATAGTGATTTTAACCCAAACCCTAAATGAGTGTAGTTTTGCTCACTAAACCTAAAGAAGTGGTTATGTTCAAAACATGATAATTCATTCAATATTACATGTTAAAATGTGCAGCTTTTAAGTTGCACTTTCATAATATTTCATTACACGTAGCAGGTGTAGTAGGCCCCTAATGAGCCATGTCTATGATGCTTATAGCGATTGATAACGCCTATTTAATGGCCTGATAACAGTCGAATCGGGTGCAGCAACACAGACGGTTTTCCAGATTGTGCGTAGTTAATCTGAGTTAACCTGCCAACAAAGATGTTTTCTCAAACACTGATTACAAAGAGGGCACAGTCCAAATTTTACTCTTTTCCTCCCACTTCAACGCCTCATTTAATATTTAAACATGAGTAGTCTTAGATACTGAACTGTCAGTGGTTCAGATTAAATATTTACCTAATGCCTTTATGTTTGGGCAGAAATGCTGGTTTTATTGATGTGGATCAATCAATAAAGCTGTAAAATGACTCATTCTTTCCATTTTACTGGTTATTGATGTGTTTTTAAGTGGGATGGCGGCAGCAGTGTTAACCTCTTACAGGAAATGTACAGGAAAGCCAGGTCCAGTAATTATAGTACAATTAATGCAAACATAATAATATTGACGGCCACACGGTGTTTCTCTAAGTGCTTCAAGGACAGGAAAGGGCAGTGTTGTTGTCGGACTGGGTGAGGTTTGGTTGTTGGGACACTCGGGCTGTGATTGCTCTCTGAAGGGATCTTTTCATTCAGTTTATTGGGCCATTTCACTGCAACGCCCACATCTGTGAGTTCTATGGGAGTGAAAGACACAAACTCGTAAAGCACTTTTAAAAAGTGTGATGCACACACACACACACACACACAAGACGGGGAGGGCGGGGTCGCGGAGGCCTGTTAGACCAAGAAACCCAGAACAAAGAAAGTGGTCGTAGGCAGTCACGACATAAATTACAGTTGGCATCTCTTCCCACTACATTAAATCTGACTGTATAAATGTTTGACACAGCAGAGACCTTACTGTAGATTCACTGAAGCGTGTCCTTCACCAGGTCTCAGTCGATGGGAAACGGGGGGATTTTGCAGTTTGGGCAGGACTCAAGTTCATGTTGAATGCCATCCAGTGTGTCCCTAATGAGGGAGAGAGAAGATTAGCCTGTTTGCTTACTGGAGCCTAGAGATTAAACTATACCAGGATGAGATAAGATGGTGTGTGTCTGTGAATGTGCGTTTCCAGAGAGACCATGGAGTGAGGGATTGTGGCAAGAAGCGTGATGTTTCAGTTAGATTTTACCTGTGATAGCATGAAGGTGAAAGGTCAAGGATAAGATTCACTCGCAAGTTGCGCAACCTTCTTTCTTGCTTTGGTTTCTGGTTTCCCATCAAGGCAGGAATCTAGTTTAAACCTTGTCTGTCAAAGTCTTCTCATTCAGAGCAGCAGGGTGCAGGTCTACTACAATATGTACTGTATGGTGTGGTGTGGTGTAGTATATTCTTCCAAGAGACTGGAGGTAATGCAGTCGCATATGAAATGGGACTCATGTGGCCGACTAACAACGCAGACATGTGAGGAACACATGTGGCATTGATCAGTGTCAGCAGCCAAAGAGATCTCAGTGGGGATAGAAGAGGGAAGGTCTCTGTCAATCATTCCTCAATCTGAGTAGTCAACTTCAGGCAGTTTTTATTTCTATCCCCCAGGCAGCAACTTATTCTCACATGGAAAGTTTATGACATGGGAAGAAATGCATGTTTTCAGCTTCGCATGGAGCAGAAAGCAGAGTGGGTTTTGTCACTTCATTTTAATGTTATGTTGTATAAAGTTTCACTAATCTTTTATATTCAAAATTGGCATATAAAGTATGCGGTATGCTAATGGTTCTCACTGAGATATTCTAGATGCAACTTCGGAGGTCATGGGATAAAGAAAAATATTTAAAATATAAAAGGAAAAAATATTCTTTGCCTAAAGTATTTGTTTTTTGCATTTCTATGTCCGTGACGGTGGCCTCCTCACTTAAGTCCCAGGTAAGGGTAAACACTGGATCCTCATCCTACACTTCCCATAATGCAACTTTATGCCAACTTTAATTACAGCCGGATCATGCTTGAAAAGAACTAGTCCGACGGGTTGTGGACCACATTGGAACTCGACGGTGATGTGAAAAGCTTAACTGTACTTTATTACATTCCTCATATATAGTACATACAGGTACATGAAATTTTGACCCATCCTAAGTATTTTAGAAGCAGTGGGCTGCTGTAGAGCACAGAGAGACATGTAGACAGTAGGAGCTGGGAATTAAACCGCCAACACTGCGGTTAAAGGACAAACCGCTTTACCCACTGAGCTAAATGTAGAATAGTCATTTATTTATTTATTTATGAACTACACATGAAGTTTATCAACTTTTGTCAAAAATTTGTCATTTTGCAAGTCAAGAAAGTCACAGTTTGTTGTGGGTTTGTTGTTGTATCATTTAGTTTTTTGTGAAACTGCTCAATAAACTACATCTTCCGTCTTGTACAATATATAGTACTTCACTAACACTAGCTGGCTAGCTAACTCTAGTTATGTTCCACACAGATATTTAACATTACATGATGTGTTTTATGCAGCGACTCTTGGTCTTTTTCTCAGCCGTGAAGTGAAAGAATAAGACCTGTTGCTCATGTGAGTAAATCCGGTACAAAACACACAGGCATCGTAGCGAGAGACAAAGTTATTACAAACACGACTTGTGTCTTTCTAATTACGTATTTTCACGGTCTTATACTTCAACATTTGTCTGTTGCCGATAACTACCGTTGATAATTTATCCAAAATAAATGGAGGGACTTTGCCTCTCTATAGAGATGGGAAGACACAATATTGATTATGTACGGGGATCAAGGCGTAAAGTATATTCTCGTGGTCTCTCCAATGGAAGACGTCATACAACTGTTTTCACAGGATGAGTAGGACGAACCATTATGTGAACATAGTGACGTAAAACTGGTGGATTGCCCCTTTTAACGGTTATATTGAGCTGCTGCTCCTTTTTAACTCGCCTTAGCACAGGTGTCCTCGACTCCTGAACTTCCCTCCCTCCTCCTTGCTTTGGTTGCCATGGCAGCCAGCAGGGTATTCAAGCTGTGTATGACAATGAGTGTAATGTCGGTGGCCCAGTCTTAGATTACAGGAACACAGAGGTCCGATCCCCCCGGAGAGAAGACGGTGAACGGTGAACCTCCCAGACGGTCACGCCTGCTAATGTTAGACTCAATAAACACTAATCCTCTGCCGGGCCCATCCTTAAATTACACCGGCTCTTCCCACAAATAAACAGCTGTAGGTGTCTTTTTCCCTTCTGTCTCATTGTCTGTTTCACTCTTCTGTTTATTTATTTTATTTTTTTTTTTGTGCAGTTTGAACGTATTTCTGTTTTTAATTCCCTTACGGGTATAAATCGTATTAGCAGGTGTCCGAGGACATCATCAGAGAGGATAACCAGCCTCTGTATAGATGAATCTAGGAAGTAATTTTACGGAGGTAGTGATTTTCATTAGTGTATTGATTCCCTCCTCTGCTCCCATCATGTCCTTGCTGACCTTTTGACTGTTGACGGTGGTTATAAGCGGTTGCTATGCGGATGGCCTGCCAGACATTCCTATAGGAAGTTAACAACAATGAGTAGCTAAGTCAGCAGGACTAATTCACTGCCCAGGGAGACTGCTATTGAGATATCCGCTCTGAGGTTTAGTCAGATTAACGTCTTCTGTCAGAGCAGCAGATGGCTTTTTTTTTACAATCCCACCGTGTGCCTAGGATGAGTTTTACAAAGAGAGACCCCTGTCTGTGAGACTTATGGGTCTTAAGTGAGCTCACTGTACTGATAATTGTTTTTTTACTGACTTTGCTTGACATAGTCCGTACTGAGAGTAAAACATTTCTACCTACCATATTTTTCCCATTATAAGGCGCATTCTTCCTGAGAAGGCTGAGGACCTTCAATGTGTGCAACAGGCTACTTCAGATGTTCTACCAGTCTGTAGTAGCCAGCTTTCTGTTCTTCGCCGTGGTATGTTGGGGGGGTGGCATCAGCACCAATGATGCCACCAAACTGAACAAACTGGTGAGGAGGGCTGGGTCTGTGGTTGGATGTGAGCTGGACCCTCTATGACCAACTGGTCCAGATGAGGAGTACATTCAGCCAGAGACTGATCCCCCCTCGGCACACTACAAACCGTCTGGGTCAGTCCTTTCTTTTGGTGGCCATCAGGCTCCATAACCAAGGTCTGACCCCCATGTGACTCTGATCATCTGCTCCATATTTATTCCAAATGTATATATTACATATAGTTATATCATTACATATACATATGCTGTGCATATACAATACTCACCACCTGCTGCACTTTACTTATTACTGTTACTGTTATTTATTTTACTGTCAATTTTCTTCATTGCACCTTATTTCATTCACTGCACCTTCTCTTTTACTTTTTACTTTTTACTGTACTGTATTTATCTGTACTGTTGATGTTGCTAAGACACCCGAATTTCCCTCCGGGGATTAATAAAGGTTCATCTTATCTTATCTTATCTTATCTTATTAAGAGAAACAAAACGGTCAGATAAGTCAAACTTTATTCAGTTCATTTAATAACTCAGTAACTTCAATAACTCTCAACATTTTTCAGTTGTAACACATGAAATACAAAACAATACACTCATTTTTCAGTTCATTCCTCTTCCACAAATCAATCAAATCCTTCATCATCAGTGTCTGAGTTAAACAGTTGGGCGATTTTAAGTGCGCCTTATATTGCGAAAAATACGGTAAGTGAAACGCAGATTGAGTAGCAGCTTGATTAGTAAATTTCAGTGCAGAAAAAGCTACTCCGTGGTCAGTGTTGCCAGATTAGGCACTAAGGAGTGAAATCGATATGGCATAGTATCACAATATTTTGCCTGGCAATATTTTGTCAATACACGGATATCAAGTAATGATCTTTTATTATATAAACTATTAATTTGCAAATACAGTGTAGACTCTGATACAAACAGCTCCGCTTGTCAGGTGCATGATGGAACATAAATGTTTTTATGACGATGTCAGTCTGTCCGCGAGACAATCACGTTTTGCTAAAAATGGGCTTGGGCTGTGTATTGGTAAGAATCTGGCAATACGATACAGATCATGATTCATGATACAGGGATTAGGATTCAATTTATGCAATCTATTGCAATACTGTAAGCATTTTTTTTTTTAATCTAATTCTAGATCTGCATTTGCATGTATCACAGTTTCTGTAACATCCAACATTATGGCACCACTTTGAGACGACGCATCTCTTTGCATTTTAAATAAAGTATTGACTGAGTTAATCTTTGCATGTGAACTATTAATCAAAAATGGACAGTATTTTTGAGAACCAGTCTGTTAAACGAAGTGTTAAACGAAACTATATTCCAGTAAATCTGCCCCTCCTCTCCTGTAATTAGTTTTACTGATTGTCATGTTGGCAGACTCAGCTTCACATGCAATAACCTGACAACACTGTTTGTGGTGTTTCATTGGTTATAATAATCCATGTGTGCAGCACCAAAAAAAAAGTGGTGGATGTTTGTATTCTGTCATGCTTTACCGTGGCAGATATATGATTAGTTGTTTATTTTCCTTGCCTTGGACAGAAGTGGTTCAAGTGTGAGGGTCATAAATGTTTAGTTTACGTCAAGTGTGAGCCTGGCTGTGTTTTCATTGAATGCTCCGGGGTTGATGGGAGAATCACACTCCGTCACACACAGCACATGTTTAAGATTAATTCACACATTTATGCACAAAGTGTTGCTGTCAGCATAACTGGAAACTTGAAATCACACGGGGGAAAATGTGTCTGTCAATAACAAAAGCGTGTCGAAACCGGTGGAATTTATTTGCATGTGTGTGGCATTTTTACTTACAGATGTATTGGATACTAGTGATAGTAAATAAAATGCATCAGGTAGATTTTTCTGTTTTCTCCTTTCTTTCACCGATTATGCTC
This sequence comes from Pterois miles, assembly GCA_947000775.1. NCBI lineage: Eukaryota > Metazoa > Chordata > Actinopteri > Perciformes > Scorpaenidae > Pterois > Pterois miles. The sequence continues at coordinate 15,184,863 of CAMQGK010000341.1, forward strand.
CTTACATTAATGAGGTGTAGCTGATTAACTAAAACCAATTTTCCAGTCCTGTGGGTAAGGTTATGTTCATGCCCTTGTGTCTGCTCTTCTTATGGAGGGAGTTTGTGTTAATCCACCCCAGATGCTAATCATTCATCAGCTGTGGGATCTGGTTTGTTTTGGTGCTCTCACTGAGCTCACTTCTCATTAGCAAACATCACTCTTTGTGCTCCGTACATACTATGAGGATTAGTCAAAAAGGCAGACATTTGTGTCAGTATTTTAAATCATAGTGAGCTTTGTAAAAGAACGGTTTCACAAAGGTAAACCTCAGCTGCCCTTTGACATTATTGCTCAAATATTTGTTATGCATTCTTGGGGAACCCACTGTAGTTATGCACAGCAACAAAAACCCCATTCACATTCGTATCCTAACCAAAACCTCAATCATATCTAATCTAAACCTAAACACAAACATTTGAACTAAAACTAACCACCTAAAGGCTAATACAGTATCTGGCAATAAATATGTCTAGTTTTATGCCTTAAGAAAACCTTCCAGTTTTGCAGGCCACTAACGGCGTCTTTGCCAATTACCCGGGTGGGATTCAGTGTTTTGCATCAGCTGTCTGCCCTCTTTAGACATCTTTTTCGGAAATTTTGCTCCTTTCTGTTCAGTAATGCACTTTGAACTAGAGAAATCATTTGTCCCCAGACTGGTACTATTAGTTCCCTCTTGTCTCTGAACAAGATAACTACTGTAATTGATGATTAGAGACTTTCATGTTACCCAGCAAGCTAACCAATTAGATACAACTGTGTCAAAGTCCCTGTTCAATTTTGATGACCTATCCTGTTAACGGGGTGTGGAAGAGTCTTTATGGCACTGCTATCTGAACCCCTCCTTCTCTTCGCTATAGGCTTTCACACACACACACACACACACACACACACACACACACACACACACACACACACACACACAAACATTTGCTTGAAGGAACTGAACCATGTTGTTTCAATTACATGTCCCCATGTGTGAAACTCTGCTGATTGTTTTTGATACAGAAATGTTTTCTAAAATGTGTGGTTGTCTTTAAAAAAAAACATAGTTTTACGATTTGAAAGCCTTGTGGCTTTAATAGGCTCCCACAGTTGCATGTCAGAGAAACACTGTCAGTCTACAGAGTCAAGCAGATTGGTGGGATTTTGATATGGGTTATATATGATGTACAGAATGAGTTTCGTACTATTTTTATAACTATAAGACATAATGTTTCCAAGAATGTCTGTGTCTTTTTTTTTTCCTAGTCTCTCTCTTCTCACTTTCGGTAACATGTTTGTCTAAGGGCACCTTCTAGACGTGTAGGGCCGTATGATATGGGGGGCAGGATATGTGATCTGCCCAGCAGGCAGACCTGTGGTCATTTCTGTGGGAGTAATGGAATTCTGTGGTCTGTCCCAGTACTGGTGGAATTTCAAAAGCAGTCAGGCATGGTTCATATAACTCGCATAAATAGACCACATCGGTCATGATTTAGAAGGTGGTTGGGAGAGGAATGTCAACTTCAGTGCTTTGATTTGTTTTCACTGGCAGCACAAGTCAGAGAGAGGCCTCTCTAACCCAGGTGTGTTTGTGTATGTTTACTGCAGCAGGCCCACCTGTTACACTCAATAATCTGCTGCTATGTGTGTGTTTCAGGTGACCTGTCCCCGGTGCAGATGTCCCCGGTCCCCCAGTCTCAGTTTATTCCTTTGGCTGAGGTGTTGTGCTCAGTCATCTCAGATATGAACTCTTCTCAAATCACCGTCAACCAGGAAGCACTTATCAATTACATGAGCAAAGCCCACCCAGGTAATCCAGAAAATATTGCCTCAGCTTGCTTGTTAAAAGGATGGTTTGACACTTTGGCTTTGACTGTTTCCAGTCTTTGTGTTAAGCTAAGTTAAACCTGGCTGTAGCTTCATATTTAAAGGATAGACATGCGAGTTGTATCAGTCTTCTTATCTAACTGCCAGAAAGCGAATAAACATATTTCCAAAGTGTCAAACTTTTGCTTAATGGAATTATTGGATGTACACTTAAAAGCTAGACACAATTTGTCCCCTTGCGTCTCTTTTGTCCTTAATGCTCCTTTCTGTTTCTATGTCTCAGGGATAACCATCCCCACTCAGGACATCCTCTACAATGCTCTCGGCACCTTGATCAAGGAGCGCAAAATTTACCATACAGGCGAGGGTTATTTCATCGTCACACCTCAGACCTATTTCATCACCAACACTCTGGTCCGAGAGAAGAACTGGTGGACGTCCGGTTCAGCAGATGACCCTCCCTCACCTCCTCCCATTACTTACCTATTGAGCAACGATGCCTGTGTTGAGAGCTCTCAACCACTGCCAGTGGCGCACTGCAAGTCTTGCAGCTGCTTCAGCCCTCTCCAAACATCCACTAATATCGCCTCCACTACTGTAACAGCCACCGTCCCTCCTTCCACTGTCCCAGACCAGCATTCTGTCTCTTTTTCCATCAGTGAATGTACAGGCAAGAGCTTAAAGTGGCCTCGACCCTTAGATCACAAACCCACAGTGCAGCATCAGTCCACCTCCACAGCGGCAGATTGTCAGGCAAGTGAGATCAGCAAAACTACAGCAACTACTAACGCCACTGGCCGCAAAGAAAAGGACATCAAACCAGGAAGGAAGTTTGGTCTCAGTTTGTTCAGGAGGAATGGAGGTAAAAAAGAGAAGCCAAAGAAGGAGTATGCATCCTTTTCAGCCCAGTTCCCTCCAGAGGAGTGGCCAGTAAGAGACGAGGAGGACCTGAACAACTTACCCCGGGACTTGGAGCATGCTATCATTAAACGCATCAACCCTGAACTGACTGTGGACAACTTGACGCGACACACAGTCTTAATGAAGAAGCTGGAGGAGAGAAGGGAAAGGGGGGTTGACAGAGTGTTGGACAGGGGTTTGGATAAAGACGACAAGGGAGTAGACAAGGGGATGTCTACAGAGATCCTAGCATTCTCAAAACCCAGACATCATCACTCCTCTAAGGCAGGGAAAAGATCCGCTCAGAAGGCCTCTCGCAGCAAGAGGAGGGCCCATTCGTCCAGAGAGAAGCAGAAGGAAAGGGAGAAGGTTAAGAGTAAGGCTCCCATTTGTGCAGATGATTGTGCAGAGGGGGAGGATTTGATCCCCGCTCGGCTCAGAGTGGAAATCCCTGTTGATGAACCAGAAGTGGAAGACGGTGGAGTCGGTGAGGGGAAATCCCTTTATAAGAAACGCATTGAAAACCCTTTCCAGAGTCATCCAACCAAAGAAGCTGAGCCCGTTATTCCTGCCACCATCGAGAAAGAGCATAGAAGACGAGAGGTGAAAGAAAGCAAGGTTTTGGGACTAGGGAGGAAGGATCGAACAAGTCACCGCTCCAAATCGTGGGACCCCCATCGGGCCAAAGTGATCACAGTAGATGGAGAGCATGCAGGGAAGTCCCCTACATCTGAGGACAGGTACAACTGTGTCCATGAAAGGGACATTCCTGCCGATCATCTGCTCCAAACAAACATAAACATCAACAGAGAGCTGCCACTAGACTACAGCTCATCCTACCCACAAAACAATACGCTCCGGATGGACGACAAGGTCCGACATCAGAGGGAGGGAAAGGAGAGCTGGGAGAGAGAAGGCAAAAATGGGCATTTTCAGGAGGCAGAACACAACAGTGTACCAGACCAGGTGAACCAAACTATAGATGGCAGCCTCTCTAACATCCGACAGTACTCCAGTACTAATGCCATTCTCCCTACCCATCCCTATGAGCCTCTCATAAGCCATTCATACGACCCAACTCTGCCCTGGCCCAAGCCCTCTTTACAGAGGAAACACTCCCTCAAACTCTCCAACCCAGAAAGGGATGATATTCCTGAGCTCTCATCACACCTGCAAGCTGGGGAAACTACAGCCACCCAGGAACAACGGGAGATAAGACCCATCACTATCAGTAATAGACAGCAAAGGACCATGAGCCAGGGAGAAAGGCCAGAACTGATAGCTGACAGTACAATAACAGACACCGATGCATTTATAGAAGATGACTACAGGCTCTATCAGAGAGTGGAGCACCAGGAGGATGAGGATGCCTGCAGCTCCTTGTGTCTGAATGAGGAGGAGATTACTGATGCTGCAAATGCGTACCGAACAGGGGTAGTGGACTACCATGGACACCAGTTGGTTTACCATAACCTTGAATCTGATTTGCAATATCAGGGACCCCACCGTCACTATTATAATTCCAACTTTCTCCAACCACAAGTTGCCTCGATACAAGATTCAAGGGACAGCACTTTCAAAGATCTCATTCCCCCGGCAACCCAGCTGGAAGCTTCACTCAGCCCCACCAGACTTGGAGAGGCCAGCTGGACACTCAATCGTCGCCATCAGAGGACTCGATCACCAGGTGCCCAAAGTGAATCCAGCCCCAGACAAGACGCATTGATCCAGGGGGAGAGACGACACCTTGATTTGGATTGTCCTGAATCATCTGAGGTTGCAGACAGTAGCATCTTTGACTACTGCCAGACCAGTGAGGTTGAATCAGACACAGAGACTGTCCGTAAGTCAGCCGATGAGGGTGACGGTGAGTCTGCTCACTGGGCTGCTGAGGTGGAAGAAGCGCGGGAGAATGAGTTTAACGAGACGGATGTTCCTCAGACCCGAAGAGCTGTTCTGAGCAGTGGAGCCAGAGGGGCAGCAATGGGGGAAGTGGTGGAAATGGGAGAGAACCAGAGCATCACAGGAGACAGTGGTATAGATTCTCCTCGGTGAGTGCCTCTCTTTGTAGCTGTTCATATTAGCTGTAATAGGATACTGTGATATCATGTTTCCATTTCATTATTGCTTGAGACCAGGGGTATCTTTTGAAAGTCATTGAACTTACTAAAAGTTAGACAGCAAACAGACTATGATGAAAAGGTTTTATGAAGAGAAAAAAAGGTCGACAACCGGTAAGAAAATGCTCCTAATCCCTTAGCCCAGATACACATTCGCTTCAGGACAGTTTTTACTAGTTTCACACCTTTGGCCATGATTTAAGACCCAGACACACCAACTCAACATCAAGAAAACAGCAGCGACAAAATCCACTAGTTGGGTAGCATCACGTCAACTTTGTTATGGCCAAAAAGTTGCACTCACTACAAAGGCTACAGCTGCCGGCCAACTACCACAGTACTTTCTGTGCCTGCATGAGATGAAAGAACTCTCCACACCAACAAGTCGCGTTAGTCTGTATTTGTCATTCAAAAAGGGAAACCGGAAGACCAAGGACTAGAAATACAAGCTGCGGTTACGATATGTCTGAGAAATAAAGCGGTGTTTGCTGACCATTTTCACACCACTCTCACTCACCACTTAGCTTCAATCCAGATGGCCATGTCGTGAAAATATCCATGTACTGGAACGATGACATGAAATGAAGATGAAGATGAAAAATGAGAAGAGCCTTCTGTGCTTTTCCTCGACTTTTCTCGTTGGCTTGCTTTCCTCATGTCTGTTTCTCTTCTTGTGTGCTGAACTGCCAATCAGAGTGATTTCTCTCACCGACGGGCACCACCGCTGATTCAACGTGCTGACTCGGTTGAAAAACTCTGACATGGGCTTACTAGAGCCGACGGTGCAGGACACGACAAATAAAATGGGCCAATGGATGCTCACCGACAGCCACAAACTGTCCGACAGACGACCGACTTGGTGTGTCAGGGCCTTTAGAGAAAATAAACACTGTACTGAGGTTAGTTAACCTCTGGGTTACATGTCTGCAGTTGGCCTTACTCCCAATTTGTGTTTTTTCCTTTAAAGTAAGCTGAACAAACACCTTGTGACCAGTTATATTATCTAGTATTTGGACAGGATGGAGTCATTTTGATAATTATGTGTAATTGCTGTGCAGCACTTAAATTCTCATGTTATAATCAAAGAGGAAGAAAAGACATTGAACTCACAGTGCACCCTGATATGTGGGTGGACATGAGGTGCATGAACACGTCACCTTGTTTAGATGGCATACGTATAGAAGATATTAACCTCGTAACCCCCTTTTCCGCCCCTACAGGACCCGTGTCAGTCTGGCCTCCAGCAACACCGTCATCCTGGAGGGTCTCAAGAGAAGAGGCTTTTTACAGAACTTGGAGAAACTGCATTCAAAGAGCAGCGCCATTCGGCCACAGAGCTCACTGCTGCAGCTAACTCCAGTCATGAACGTATAGCAGGCCTGAGTTGTCTGCCGAAGCTTTGTGTGGTTAGCTGACAGATCTTTTCTCGTAGCTCATTATGAAAAGGCCAAAACTGTATGCCTCTCCAGTTCTATGCAACTGCTTGGTCAGAAACATATCCAGTAAGGAAGGTTTGCACTTCATTGCCTACCTCCACATTAGAACAAGGGCCTGTGTACAGATGTACAGTATATATATTTCTTTTTGTAAATAATTTCAAAAGTAATATGCTGTGATTCCACTCACAGACTACCTTGTATATGTGCTGTTAAATGCGTCGTGTATTGACAGCATTTTTTGTGGTATAAATGTACAGTTTTCCTTCTCTGCATTAGTTAAAATGTTCATATCAGCAATAACATCCAATGTTTCCTTTTTTTGTCGTAGCATTTACCACAAATAAAATTGTATATGTTAACCAGAGTTTTCTTTCTTGTCTTATTATTGCTCTCTATAAAATATTTACCACCAACAGAAGATGAGCAAAAACTAAATGAGATTATACGGTGGCCCTGAGAGACACTGCAAATTAAGAAAACATGCAGCTGGACACAGTACAAGCAAATGAAGAATCACCAACTTCAGACACGCACAGCATTTAGAAAAAAGCACCGCAAGAAGCTCACAAATCACTGGAAACTGTGTCCAGGATGTCTTCTGAAGTCGGCTGTCAGTGGAGTTGGGAAGTCACCTCAAATGTAAGTTATTTATTTATTTATTTTAACATTGTGATTGCATGATTCAGATATTAATGCAGACATACGCTGTTAAGCTAGAGTTGGGTAATAACGACTTACATTTATGCCATTACATGTACTCAAGTCACTTATCTGGGTAAATTGTTCTTGTCAGTAGTTTTAATGTAGCATAATACAGCAAATGCATCACGCTACTTTTATTTATTTATTATTTTATGCATTCATGACCCGTTGAAGCAGCAGTGGATCGATATGGAGCAAATATGATTTAAAAAAAAAAAAAAACTTTTTATAAAATGGTCACTATATCCTGACAGTAATGCATGCCACAGGTAATCTGAAAAAAAAAAGTATCTGTGTCCTCCGGTGCTCCTAATGGCATCTGCAAGATTTCAGACCAGAGATAAAAAACAATCAGAGCCGAGCTGGAGCCTGCCGTCTATGAGCCGACTGTCAGTCACTCACGAACTACGATCAAATGGTCAAACTGGGCAGTGCTGATCAAATATGAATCAATATTCTGTTACTGTAATGTCTATTTTTTTCACCTCAGATATTTTCAAAAACATCTTGTAGTTACTGTTATGCTGCAAAATTAGAAAGTTTTTGACCTGGCAGTCATGTTGAGATTGGTTAAGGAAACGTTGAGCCCTGCCCACAGCTGGAGCAAACTTTCTAATTTTACAGCTAAACACTAACTACAAGATGTTTCTGAAGACATTTTATGAGAAAAATAGTCATTACAGCAACAGAATATTGATTCATATTTGATCAGCGTTGCTTCGTTTGACTGTTTGGTCTGAATTTGTGAGTGATTGACTGCTGCCTCCGTTGAATGAACAGCCAGTAAGAACGCTCTCTCTCCGAAATGACCTGTGATTGGTCAAAGTCTCCCGTCATGGACTGGATTTTTTATAGCTTGAAAATGGAGCCATGAGAAGGTTCAGAAGTTTAATTACGATATGCTGAAAGGTTATTGTGACATTTTTGCCCAATTATGCCAAAATATTATGCCTACTGAAGGTTTAATGCACCATTTTTTACCCTATCAAATTACTGGGTCTACTTTTACTTTGTTACATTTAGACATTCATGGCGCCACTTCTATTTATTTATTGTTTTATGCATTAATGATCCATTAAGAGGCAGGTGGTGAGCCGATCCTAGGTCTGCTGGCTCTCTGTTATCCTGCTATGCCTCCACATCACCTTGTTTAAAACAGCATGGCTGAAGCGGTTGTATCATGTCTCAGATATACACTACATTGCCAGAAGTATTCACTCACCCGTCCAAATAATTGAAATCAGGTGTTCCAATCACTTCCATGGCCACAGGTGTATAAAATCAAGCACCAAGGCATGCAGACTGTTTCTACAAACATTTGTGAGAAAACAGGTCGCTCTCAGGAGCTCAGTGAACTCCAGTGTTGTACTGTGATAGGATACCTCCTGTGCAACAAGTCCAGCCGTGAAATTTCCTCGCTCCTAAATATTCCACAGTCAACTGTCAGCGGATTATCATTATAACAAAGTGGAAGCGATTGGGAACGACAGCAACTCAGCCATGAAGTGGTGGGCCATGTAAAATGACGGAGCGGGGTCAGCGGATGCTGAGGCGCATTGTGCGCAGAGGTCAGCAACTTTCTGCAAAGTAAGTTGCTACAGATCTTCATGTGGCCTTCAGATTAGCTCAAGAACAGTGTATAGAGAGCTTCATGGAATGGGCTTCCAAGTGCAGTGCAAAGCATTGGATGCAGTGGTGTAGAGCACGCCGCCACTGGACTCTGATGAATCATACTTCACCATCTGGCGATCTGATGGACGAGTCTGGGTTTGGTAGTTGCCAGGAGAACGGTACTTGTCTGACTACATTGTGCCAAGTGTAAAGTTTGGTGGAGGGGGAGATTATGGTGTGGGGTTGTTTTTCCTGAGCTGGGCTGGCCCCTTAGTTCCAGTGAAAGGAACTCTGAAGGCTTCACCATACCAAGAGATTTTGGACAATTCGATGCTCCCAACTTTGTGGGAACAGTTTGGGGATGGCCCCTTCCTGTTTCAACATGACTGTGCACCAGTGCACAAAGCAAGGTCCATAAAGACATGGATGAGAGAGCTTGGCGGGGATGAATTTGACTGGCTGCAGGGAGTCCTGACTTCAACCCGATAAAACACCTTTGGGATGAATTAGTGAGAGCCAGGCCGACTCGTCCAACATCAGTATGTGACCTCACAAATGCGTTTCTGGAGGAATGGTCAAAAATTCCCATAAACACACTCCTGAACCTTGTGGAAAGCCTTCCCAGAAGAGTTGAAGCTGTTACAGCTGCAAAGGGTGGACCAACGTCATGTTAAATCCAATGGATTAAGAATGGGATGTCACTTAAGTCCGTATGCAAGTCAAGGCAGGTAAGCCAATACTTTCAGCAATATAGTGTACATGGGGAGCTTGGTAGTCCACATTTTGATGAAATAATTTCTAGCCACACTTGTGGAAAGTGTAAAGGGCACTTTGATCTGTGCAGTCCAGTGGTGAACTGGTGATCTTCAGCAGCAGCATTTGTAAAGTCTAGAAGAGCTGCATGATTGAAACATTTTATATCCATTCAGGTTAGCATAGGGCTATAGAAGTGTCATATATACTGTACGTTCAACCATCGCGACCCCCACCTGATCACCCCCATTAGCCTGATTGTCATTAATTTAGCATATTATCTAGTTCATGGAGGCCTTTAGACAAACTTATAACATATTTATAATATAAGTACTTGAATGTAACATGGCGTTACAACTGTCCCTGTATCACCAGCCATGTTTTCACCTTATTCGAAATAACCTGACCGCTAGTTTCTCAGTCATTTCTATTTTCAGCTTACAAAACAGTGATTCTAATAATATGTTTCTGGATTCCTAGATATTTGATCTCAGGACAATATCCAAGAAGTAGTTTCAAATATGGCTCCTTTTGTTGTAAGCAGGACAATCTAACTGAGCATGTGCAGTGAGTGAAATCACTCTGTCTTGTTTTTACAGCTGTCTCTGGTCTCCCCCATACAATTTATTGATTTATTTGCAGAATCATAATACAGGCTAAAATAAGAGACAGCAAAGAGTTATACAGACTGGGAATATTGTCTGGTTTTTATGTGACAGGTTATCTAATTAGGAGATGATAATTTGTCATGTCACTTCATGAACTTTACCTGAGAAAGACCTGTGGTTGAAATTATTCATACTTTTATTCTCTTGATGACTACTTTTACTTCTACTTGAGTACTTGTTTTTGCAAAGTAACAGTACATTTACTTGAATAGTTTTGGCTACTCTACCACCTCTGACCTAGAGATAACCTTTTGCTTATTATTATAACATCTGAATGCTGCACACGTGTTGTCAAGTTGGTGACATTTCTTCATTTGCGTGTTTTCTTAATATACAGCGATGAGCTCTCACAGCGACCGTAGATGTATTATCAATATAATTAATGTCCACAAGGCAGTAATGTTGTTGGCTCAAGGCTTTTATCCAACTGTTGAATTAGCATTTGTTTTAAGTTAATTTATTTATATCACCTAATATAACTGCCAGATTTTGTTTAAATATATTTGTAAAGCTTACTCAGTTCAGTAAGTTATGTTGGTGGGAGATCCATGTACATTTGCATCATGTTTTAGTGCTATCTCTAGTGTAACTATCAGTGATGTAAACCAGACATTACTCTGCTCTCAGAGGGCTGATAAGCTTTCATTATTTCTGAAGGTTGCAGTGACGGAGAATTCCAACCTGGTGTGTCTATGTCAACTGAAGTCTGACCTCCAGCTGTGAAGGAATGTAAACCAGTGTATATGTGAGTGTGGGAAGGTGGGTAGTTTCCTGACACATTTTTACAGTTCACAGGCCAATCCCATGAGCTTTACCCACATAGATCAACTTATACCTGCTACGACTGGTTCAGTATTGGTGAGATTCCAGTTTAAGACGTTAGGAAGGATAAAAATACTATAAAAATATGATATAAAGCACTCAAGCATTAATGCCTGCCCCACATCTGGAGATAAGCTTCCCATTGGATTGATGTAACTGGTGATGAGTCTTTTAAAAGATTTAAGATGCTAGAGTGACACCATGTGGATACACTGAGGTAGTGCAGATAAAAAATGCTTTTCATTGCTTGGTCAAAAATGACTTGATGGCAGAAAGTAAACTACCACTGTATATCACGTAGTGTCGATTAATTTTGAAATAATTGTCCTAATGAGGCATATTTAGCTGTGAGTTGTGAATGCTTATTCCATTTCAAAATCATACTCCAATGATTAAACGCCAACGAGAGTCAACAACCTTTATTTATCCATATATGTGCCACTCAGAAACTGGGAAGAGGTGTTACAGGATTTGCCCTTAAGAGAAGCCCATATGGATCATTTACAATTTTTTTCTCTCTACAATGAGGCCATTGACAAAAATGAAGGGGAAAAAAAAATAAAGACAATATGGTCGTAACAGTGTAAACACATGGTAATATACATGAAAGCAAAAAAGCAATAGGTATCAGTGACATCAAATTAAAATGCAGGGTAAGTTAGTATGAATAAGAACAAAAGACTCCTGAAAAACCTGAAAACTTTTTTCAAATAACAGCTCGGCATACATTTCTACATAGCATGCAATAAGGCACCTATCTAACACAAGGAAGAAACCTATGCTACAGTTTGAAGCACAATTGTTATCCAAAAAAAAAAAAAAAAAAAAGGAAACAAAAATATTGCTCACCACTCCCATAAAAACTGTATATCTCTCATTCCCTTTCATATAACCCAAGCCATATCTAAAAAAATACATCAGTTTGTAAAAGATATTTTACACAGAACAGTAAATAGAGCGCAATCCACTGGAATTCGGAAAAATCTTTTAAAAGTTTTCTTGTGTAGTCTTTCAGTATACACTTTTTTTCTTTTTAATCAAATTGTGATAGTTTGCAGACCAACATGAGTAAGAGTTGTCTATATTCTATACACAGGTAATTTAGTCTCCAAAGCAAGAAAAGTGTGATGTTGCATTTTGTGTACATTTGGTGCAAGGGATACAGAAGAAACTGCACAGTAAATAATTAGGACACAGGTCATGTTGTAATATGCTACCCAGTAGGTTTTTATTTTCTATTATGCATTTCCTAATGGCTAAACTGCATGTCGTGATAGAATCAGGGTGTCAGCCAGTATTGCTCTCTGTACAGTCGATGCAGCAGTGCTGCTAACCCATCGTAGACATACAAGAAAACCTTATAAATATACAAGATGGCTCATGTCTGATGGAGCCCAAAATTCAAGAACAAGCCGCATGAGGACATCTCCAACATGTTTATCTCCAACACTTAAAACAAATTAAAGTCATAAAAGGAAAAAAAAAAAAAAAAAAGGTGGAGACAAAGTGGATCAAAGTGGACCTTACTATCAAAAATGTAATCTTTTGGAACAGCACACTAGTCACCTATACATATATATAAAAGAAAATCAGTAAGTATTTACATTGGATTTTTGATGTTTGCTTCACATGGGTTATGTGGGTGAAAAAGAAATAAGTATTTAAATCGAGACAAGTTCTTGTTCACCAATTGTGTTGGCAGCCTTGGATAAAGTTGCAGCTGAAAAGCACATGTGCCCACCTGAAGGTACATAAACTCAATTCTTCTATCAAAAAGACTAACCAGAGGGCAAAGCATATTTTCCCCAAGCAACCTTTTTTTACATCACCAAATCACATTTTTTTTTTTTTTTTTTATTTAAAAGTGTTCAAAAGAGGTCCTGGAGCAAGTGAAGCACAATCACAAACAAGAATAAAGGCTCCTTCACAATCTCTTATTGTACCCTCTTCATACTGAGCACAATGTCCCGGGTTCAGTTCTGAATTATAGGTTACACGGTCCTTTCTCCTTTTGAAGATTTGTGTCACTGTCCATTCATTTTCAACTGCTCTTCTTCAACATAGTAATGTGCTGACCTGACCACTGTTGTCTCTTGAAGTTGGCCTGATGTTTCCTCTGGTGTGGTGATATCAATGATGGGGACCATTGGTAGAACAGAAACAGGGGGAGCAGGGGTGTTTTTCGCTTGCATGGGACAGCATGTGAGGGTGGGAAAAGGGGGCTCACTGGTCTACATGGATCCTATGATGTCTGGAGAGGGACGATGAATGGTTAAAGCCTTTTCCACACTGGGAGCATCTGTATGGTTTTTCAACGGACAGGATGCGCTGTTTTGGGAAGGCGTTGTTGGGGAATCCCTTCGGTGTGGGGATGGTGGTGTACTGCTGGGGTGGTGGCTGCGGGGGCTGTGGCTGCTGCTGCTGCTGCTGTTGTTTATTCTCCAAGTGAACTCTCTGATGCCTGGCAAGGGAGGAGGAGTGATTGAATCTTTTGCCACAGTGAGCGCAGGTGTAACTCTTTCCCTCTGAGTGGACTCTTTGGTGCCGGGACAGGGAAGAGGAATGATTGAAGCCCTTATCACAGTGGTGGCACATGTAGGGCTTGTCTCCCTGCTGGTGCACCCTCTGCTTCGGGGGAGTGCCGTAGGACAAGGTTTTCCCAGGCTGCGGTGGAGAAAACACTGGATTCTGCAGGTGGGTCTTGTGGTGGCGCGAGAGAGAAGAAGAATGATTGAAGCCTTTGTTGCAATGTCTGCAGGTGTAGGGCTTCCCTCCGGCATGGACTTGCTGGTGCTTCTTCAGATGGCGCTTGCGGACAAAACTCTTCCTGCACATGTTGCATTTGTATGGCTTCTCGCCCGAGTGGATCCTCTGGTGCTCTCTCAGTGTGGCAGCAGCCGCAAAACACTTTCCACATTGTGCGCATCGATGGGGTTTGTCGCCGAGCACGACTGCAGCGTGGGTCTTCTGGTGCTGCTTCAGGTTGGAAGTTGTGGCGAAGCCTTTGCCACATTGGCCACAGGTATACGGCTTCTCACGTGCATGGACCTCCTGATGCTTTTTCAGATGCCTTCTGCGGACAAAGCTCTTCCTACACTGGGTGCACTTGTAGGGCTTGTCCTCTGAATGCATCTTCATGTGTTCTCTCAGGGTTATCGCGGCAGCAAAGCTCTTACCGCACTCCGAGCATCTGTGGGGCTTGTCTGGCAAATGAATCATCTGATGAGACTTGAGGCTGAAGGCATCAATAACATCTTTGCCCATAATTTCAACTCCAGGGGGAACATAGGGCTTTTCTTTCATGTGAATCTTCATGTGCTGTTTGAGGCTGGCCTCCACAGCAAAGCTCTCACCACAGTGGACACAGATGTAAGGGTTGAGGTCCTTGTGGATCTCAAAGTGTTGGTGAAGATCTGCTATGCTGCCAAAAATCTCCCCACACTCGTTGCACTGCAGGCCGTGGGCTTCATGTATGATTACACCATTCTCAGACTCCACTGTCAACTCCCCACCATGGTCAGACTCCACTTTCACCACATGCTCACTCTCCGTCTTAAGCAGCACCTCTCCCAGCAGAGTCTCGTTTCCTGACGTCTTGATTTCTGCACCCGTGAAACAGTGCATCTCACCATGTTCCACCTTAATGTAATCATGGTCTGTCTCGGCTACAATTGCATCCACACAGGCTACGGCTCCGAGCTCTGTCCCCAGTCCCTGGATCTTTAAGTCTGAGCCGTGGATCTCCAGCTCTAATCCACGCTTTTCTTCTGTCATGATCTCAGTTTCTGCTCCATAGTGAAGGTCGACATGGCTGTGGGCTATGACACACTCCGACCCAAGTGTGTCAAGGCCGGGTGTGTCACATTCAGTCTCTGACTCGGCCATGAGAACACACTCCAGCCCCACGACCTCCGTTTTCCTGCCGGGCGGTGACACAAGAGGGAATCGGGGGGATATTGATCTTTGTTTTGGTCAGTGCCGCGCTGTTGCTCTAGTCAGTGAGCAGATCTGCAAAAGAGAAAAAATAAAGAGGAAAAAATTACTGCATTGCCTTAATTTAATAGTCATAGTCTCCCATGTTTGCAGAGCTATTCCTGAAAAATGATTAGTTCACATCCTATTCAGCAAGTGAGAATGGGGCATTGTCCTAGGGTAGTAGCTTTTTCCACTTACATTTAACAGTACAAAAAATTGTATGCATGTCTACATGTACATAAAAACTATGAACCTATGTTGTGTCTATGCATGGGTAAGCAACACCTGCTGCAATTACTATTGCTACAGTCATCAAATACATAACTCAATATCCAATTATTACAAATCATGAGAAAAGTCCAAATCAAGTATTGTTACAGCTAAACTGTTTGCTGCAAAAATAATAATACTCTGGGTACTTAAAAAAATTGCTTAATGTAAAATTTAGATTATTAATGTGTGTAATGTAATAATTGTGATTAAACATCTGAGAATTAATAACAGTTATGGAGAGTACAAACTTAATATTTAATGATTAAACAGCATCCTTTCTGAGAAGCTAGCTTCATTTGAGATTATTATGTTTTAGTAGACGACATTAAAAATAATTATCTGATTAGATATGAATTTAAACAGCTAAGATTAAAGCTTGTTTGCAACTAAAGTTCACCACCCACTCTCCTGGAGAAGGAACCCTGCCTGTCCCGATCAGACATGCACTACCTTAGCCAACACAAAATAGCACTTTGGTAGGTGGCAACAATAAGGACAAGGGTTGGTGGTGTGATCACAATAGGTGATCGCCAAACACACGAGAGTGACAAAGGGAAGCCCTTAATATTAGATGAGTGAGACTGTCACTACTCTGCACCACTGTATATCAATTGGCTTATGTTTATTTGATCAAAACCTGCTGGGGTTTTGCTGCATTATACTTAGAAAACTTAATGGAGTAAAATCGAGAAATGCATCGGCTCATAGTTATATGCATTTACCTTAACGGTACGCATCATATCTCAATAACAGCAAGCTTGCTATAACGTTACTACTTAGCAAGCTAAGTGATCAATTTGCTAGCTAAGTTAGCGCTAAAGACAGCTCACTTCATTTAGCTAACACAATTGATAAAATCAAAGTGGACCACATCACGATCAAGCTCCAAATTCTAACTTAATCCGCAAGCCAAAACCTGCCCGGCCTACAAACTGCATGTATCCCTGCAGTTCGCTATGCATTATTATTAAACACAACTTGAAATGTGTGGATGCATTTAAATAGAAACGCTTTGTTATTAAACAGCGGAACTATTGGTTGCTAGCCTTCAATAACAGCTACAAATAGCCTTCATAGCCGCTAGTTAGCTGGCTATGGTCGAGGGGGGACTGGTTAACGACAAAACAGCATTGTGTTAGCCGCTAATGTGTTCGCAATTTAGCCAGCTAACTAGCTTCATAGCAAAAGCAACATGCGAGTAATTGTATGGGGGAGTGAAAGAACAACTAAATACTTACATTAAAACATCAATCGAAGTAAATAATTTGGCGCTTTTTATGACACAACTACCGACGCGGAAATTCTCCTTGTGCGAGTATTAACAGGCCATCTTGTTGTGCCACACCAGCACTTCCAGCTAGCCAAGATTACATGCTCGCCTAAGATGGCTGCCGCTAGCTAGTTAGCACAGTTAGCTTCCGCCCTTCATAACATATTGAATTAGAGCTGCCCCCGAAGCGATCTCCGAGTGAGTAAAAAACACAACGCTAAGGTAGACATACCCAGAACAATATGGAGGCGATATTTAATCCCAGTTAAGCATGCAGTAACATTTAAGAAGACGCTGTAGGCTAATGGTTGAGTAGGTTAGCAAGCTAAGAGCCACACCGTAATTCCAGCCAGGAGTTGGCTAGCTGAAACAAAGATGGCTAACCGTGAGGGCGATATATGCTGTGCGAAAAGCCCGGGAAAGGACGACTTTTACTTACATAAGAATCCGAGCAAGACACAAATCCAACAACAAACGCAGTTTGAAACACAGTAAGCGAACAGGAAACGATGAAGTAAGCAATCAAACTGCTGCTTGAGGTGGCACAATGAATCTTGGCTATGAACCTAAAGCCCTCCTCTACTGCGGCAGCACCCGACAAACCGCACACACGACTTCAATGGCGGCCTTGCTGATGTTAGCAGCTATCCAGCCGAGACACTATTAGCGTGCTGGCTACATAGCCGTGATACCAAGCTAACAAGCCAGCTAATCCAGTTTGCTAACTCGGCTACAGGCTGCTCTGCAGTTTAGTACTAGCCTGTAGATTGTAAAACATTGGAGCGGAAGCTTTGCTTAACCGCCCATCCGACCATGTTGAGTCTGCTTTCGCATGCAAAGATAAACTGGAGGTTGACTGAAGAAAGGCGACTGGGCCGATTCTATAACGAATAAGTCTCAAAGATAACCTGGGTGAGCTTAAAAGATGAAATAGCTCCTTATATCAGTATCATTATGTCCCGGTTCATCTCTGCTTTCTCAGCAGGACGAAAATGTATCAAGCAATGCGAGTCAAGGCCTGTATTTTTCCATTACAAAGTTCGGTACTATCATAACTGGAGACACAAAATTAACAACTTGTACGCTAACTACCATAATAAATAACAATTACGTTTACATTCAGTCAACCAGAGGCTCCCTCTGCTTTAACGCTGCTACTATTCATGATAGAGTAAGTTGATTTAAACGATGAATAATCGCCAGTAGTATAGATCACGCCAATATCAAATATATCAATACTTGCATTCACACCCACCTTATGTCCGTTTGCTTTTTTTTAATGCTGAAGGGAGAGAAAAAGAGAGAATCGTTTATATGCTTCAAACTCAGCGCTGAGAAAGGCTTTGCAAGCTGTTGTGAGGCTCGTCAAACTGCTGTGTGTGTCTCCCTCTCTCTGCCTCTGTGTGTAGCTGGCGCCACAGCTCATCTGGCGCCAACGTCGGACTAGCGACGCACTTTAGCAAAAGCTATCGTCGTCATTTCAATAGCGCAGGGAGACCACTAGCGCCACCTACAGCCCCGGAGACAAACAGCAGCTCACAGGAATATGGACCACTGTCACAGAAACAACAGTGTTGCAAGGAAAAAATCCTGCGTTCAAATTGTTACTGAAATAAAAGTATGAAAGTATTGTCATGGAAAATACTTCAGGTGATAAATGTAAAAATACTCATACTACATTCAGAAAAAAATATATTATATTTGCCAATCTGATTATAATCAGGCTAATGCTTGATTAATGTGCATTATTTTGATGTTGCAGATGATGATATTGCATCAGGGATACTAATCACATGTGTACTTAATATTACCGTAAAAAAAACATTTCTTTTGATAACTGTATTTTCTTTTGATAGGGTAACATTTTGCTGATAATACCACTTATACTTACACAGTGATATTACAACTTTGACATCAGTAAAGTTTCTGTGTATTTCCTATATAGCAACTACTGTTATTGCAGGCCATTTTCTAAAGCATTTCAATTTTTTTATTTGTATTTCCACATATGAGCTGACTTGTAGAAATACTTGCTTGAGACAAATTAAGGTAGTCTGTCACAGTGCAAGTGAAATTGACACAATAATAGGACCTACACAGCATAATACCAAACGTAAACTAAGGCAGACAGGCCAGATCTGTGTAAAAAGGCAGAGATATAGGTTTATAAGTGTGCAAGTAGACGCAAGAAGGTGATGCCACAGACACAAACTTGCGAAAGCAGAGGAGCATGCAAGTAATCCAATGCATCTCTGAAGATGGATGTGTAGAACTCTATTTCTCTATTACTCTACTTATTACTTATACTATCTTGTGTGCAGTACTGGTTCATCATGTGCAATATTACTTCATGTTTTTGTGTTTCTAGGGTTATTTTTATCTCACTTATTTCATCTTACATATTTTATTTTACTTTTTCTATTTACTTATTTTACTAAATGCACCTTACTTTGTTGTTATTGTATTAGGCACCATTGCTAGAAATACTACTTTTATTTTATATGCTTGATTTGTTGAAATGTTGGGCAATCTCTGGCTCAATAATTTCCTTTGGGCTTAATAAAGTTCATCTTATCTCCTATCTTATTATTATTACCAACTGATTGGAAGAAATATGAAAGTATTTGCACAATACTGCAAAAGGTAGGGGAGTCAAACTATGCTGGATGCGGTTGTAGAAGCTACACAGTTCTTTTGTATACAGTACATTACAGTATATTGTGGGACACAGGCTGCACAGAGGGGTATATCTTTCCTGTAGTAATGAATTAGTCCCACAAGATGGTGCTGTTTTCCCAGTGCCAGTGTTTGATGAATGTCCTGATAGTATGTGCAGCACATGCTGTACATATCACTGGCAGAAATCTAAAGATAGACGTAACATAAATGTGATCTTGGAACAAACAAAACAAGGTGAAGGTCATTCTTTAACAATGCAGATTAATCAAAGTGAGCTAATGATTTTTGTAGGGAACAGTGGGTATTGTAATATCAACACGAAAAATAATGTTGTACTCTGTGAGGGTTGTTTAATCATGCTATCCTTATCCTCAGATAAGAAATAAAGCTTCTATTTTTTATAATGGTATTTGATTATGAAGTACATCAATAAGAGCTCCTTTTTAAATTTTGGTAGTTTCAGCTTTTCCCCTCCTTTGCCTCTGCCCTGTTTTGTTTCAGCTACTACCATTGCAGTGACACCCATTCCCTGGCAATTAAACGCCCAACCGGGAATACTGGTTTTACAATGAGAGTACACCACATAGCTAACATTCTGTCACACACAGGGTCAGTCACACAGTTTCACTGAAGCTGTTAACACATTTTCTCTGTGGATCCATCAACCAGCTATCTTTTGTTGAGTACCGGTACTTTCTTCAGCTGTTGATCTCAACACATTTTATTAAGAGGTTAACATATTGCTGCTGAGCTAAATAACCTGTGGATTTTAATTTTGTTCTTACATCTGCTGGATATATAGTTATAGATATTTTTTTTAAAATGTCCCACCCTAGCACACTGGATTTAGACAGGTACAGCAGCTTGGAGAAATCTCGTCGCTCTACCAGTCGTAACCAGCCCAGGTCCCAGGCCAAGAATGGGGAAGTCCTGTGTGACTTCTGCACAACAAGGAGGGAGAAGGCTGAGAAGTCCTGCTTGGTGTGCCTGGCATCTTACTGCGAGACCCACGTCCAGACTCACTATGACTACCCTGCCCTGATGAAGCACAAGCTGGTCAAAGCCACAGGTCAGATGAGGGAGAAGATCTGTGCACAGCATGACAAGCTGCTGGAGGCTTTTTGTCGCACAGATGAGACATCGGTGTGTGTCTTGTGTATGATGGATGAACACAAACATCACGACATTGTGCCAGCTGGAACTGAGAGGACTGAGAAACAAGTGAGTGGTGAAAGCCTTCTATCTATCTGTACTTTTGGTGAAGATATTTAAGGGTTATTTATTGTACAAAGCTGACATGAATACTTTAATATCATTCCCTCAACAGAAACAACTTGGTACAACTCTGCACAAATCTCAAACTCGGATTGATCAGAGAGTTAAGAAGTGGCAGGATCTCAGACAAGCTGTTGAATCAGTTAAAGTGAGTAAAACATTGTTAAATCACACCACTTTAAATATCGCACAGTGCTCAAAACAAGTCATTGAGGTTTCTTGGTTTGAAAAATAACAGTTTTCCATCCGCATCCTAACAAACTTTCTCCCTCTCATTCTGGTGTATCTCATCAGCACTCGGCTCAGACTGCCTTGGAGGAGAACGAGAGGATCTTCTCTGAGCTCCTGCTCTTCATAGAGAGGAAGTACAACGAAGTCAAGGAGATGGTCCGCTCCCACGAAAAGACCACTGTGATACGTGCCGAGATACTCCTGGATCGCTTGGGGGAAGAGATCACTCTGCTGAGGAAGAAACACACTGATCTGGAGAAGCTCTCACACACCGATGATCACATACACTTTCTGCAGGTGAGATTGATCAGGGGTCTTCTTAGAAAACATTAGTAGCAATGTTTGGGCTCATCTCTATCCTCCACCCTTTTTTACCAGAGCTGGCAGTCTCTGTCAGGTCCCTCAGGATATGAAGACCTAAACAACATCAGTGTCGTTCCCAATTACTCCTTTGATTCCACCAAAAGAGCCATCGCTGCACTGAAATTACAAGTAGAAGAAGTCAGCAAGACAGAAATGAGCAAAATCTCGACAGCAGGTTTGTGTTTCTGCATCTCAAGTAGCATGGATGCCTTTCTGCAATTTCCTTTCAGGAGTAGTTGTTTTTTCAGTCTGCTGTTGCTTTAATGAAGCTTACAAAGTTTTTTTTTTCTATCTACCTCTTAAAAGTGAAGGATGTCTACATCACACAAGAAGGTGAGGCAAAGACGAGGAGAGAATCAAGCTTGAGGGAAGAGCCAAAAACACGAGAGGAGCCAAGGACAAGAGAAGATTTCCTGAAATGTGAGTTATTAACGTTACTTTTTACAGAGAACGATGCCTTTAATTTTCATATTCCAGCTTCCTAACAAGGGTCAAAACATGACAGTCATGGTGACATAGCATGAACATCTCCATCTCTAACAAAAGCATGACGACGCCATGTGGTGAAATGACTGAAAAGGTATGCTGCTTGCAGAACTGGTTCTGTGGAAGCAATTTCCAGTTCAGTAACACTTAAACAAACACAGGTGTTCCTTCTCCACCTGTGGAAAGCATTTTAACAAGCCGAGGCAGGAGAGTTATAAACCAAAAGTGTGCTAACTTTGTTATTCCTAAATATATATCTCAAGCATTTAGTCACTGTAGGTGATTTATATGCAACACAATGCAAAAGACAAGTGACACTATAGGCGACACGTCTACAGACAAACAGACTAAACAACAAAGCAGAGGGGGATAATAATGCCATGTCCTGTGTTGTTTAGATTCCTGCCAGTTGATTCTGGATGTCAACAGTGTCCATCGCAACCTT
Organism: Pterois miles; assembly: GCA_947000775.1. NCBI lineage: Eukaryota > Metazoa > Chordata > Actinopteri > Perciformes > Scorpaenidae > Pterois > Pterois miles. Next base: position 15,206,726 of record CAMQGK010000341.1, read on the forward strand.
CACCTCTCCGAGGGTAACCGAACAGCTACGATGAGGAGTGAGCCTAAGAACTACCCTGACCACCCAGAACGATTTGACCACTGGCAGCAGGTGAGAATTTACTGGAAGGAGGGAAGTTAATATGTTATTAATGGTGCAGAGCCAAAATTATCACGTTGTCAAGAAGGAGAATACAGACTTAAAGAGACTTTACTGTCCAGGAACTTGCTCTTTATGAATTGCCGTCTTGAAGTTGCTCAAGTTTTTATTTTTTATGAAAATGATTTAATAATTTTAAGGAAAATTTTCTTCCTCTCTTTCGCAATTCACTTTTTATGTCTTTTGTTGGTACTGATTGAAAATTGCTATCCATATCAGGCTTTTAGTATTAGTCTTTGAAGTTATTATTATGATAAAAGTGCTTTCAGTTGTGTAAGTGATGTCTCAACATGAGTTTAGGAAACTCTATTTTTAACAGCTGTTTTAATCTCTCATTTCGTCCACTCCATCGCAGGTATTGTGCAGGGAGAGCATGACTGGTCGTTGTTACTGGGAGGTGGACTGGAGGGGGACAGAGGTAGACATGGCCGTCACCTACAGGGGAATCCGCCGTAAAGGAAATAGCAATGATTGCAGCCTGGGCTGGAACGACAAGTCCTGGAGTTTGTACTGCTCTGAATCCAAATTCTCCTTTGTGCACAATAATAGGAGCAAAGATATTCCCGTTCCAGTGTCATCTCGTATCGGCATCTATCTGGATTATGCAGCAGGGATACTTGCATTTTACAATGTTTCTGATGGCATGCAGCTTCTGCAGAGAGTCCAGACTACATTTACACAGCCCCTCTACCCTGCATTCAGTGTGTGGGGCTTTGGCACTACTATAAGACTGTAGGAGAGTTGGCATAGTTTTTAATTTTACACAATATTTTCAATATTGTTGTAAAAATTTGAAGCAGAATGATTGGTTATTTTTGTTCTAACTTTTGCGAATAATCTTTTTTTTTTATCATACATGATTTAAATGATCCAGTTAATCTCTTTTTGCTCTGTTGATTGTTGTTTTGGGGCAATTTAGTGTACAAAATATGTCTGTTGTACGTAGGAAAAATATGCAGTAATTGATTATGGTGTTATTTTCACAATGTTCCATATATTTTTCTTGATTATGTTAAAGAATACTATATTTATATTATTGGTATGTTATAAATTAAATCAAATCTAAAACCCACAAGTTTTTACTGATTTATCAGGCACTTTGGATATGGAGCTGTGTTGTTTGAGTTGTTTTTCACAATTAGCCATCTTGGCTCCATTAAACCTGTAGTAACCAGAAATTTTTGGCATCAGTGGGCAAAAACTCCAAATTAGCCTTTCAGCATATTGTATTTCAAGTATTCTGAGAGAAAACTAGATTTCGGCACCTCCTCATGGCTCTGTTTTCAGGCTTTAAAAAAATCTAGCCCAGCAGAAACATCTTGTAGTTACTATTTATTTGTAAAAAGAGAAAGTTTGCTCCGGCTGGTGCTTGATATTATTTCAGCAGATCTCAACATGGCTGCTGGGTCACAAACTTTCTCATTTTACAGGTAAACAGTACACTACAAGATGTGTCTGAAAACATTTTATGAGACATTAAAGTAACAGATTATTGAGTCCTATTTGATCAGCGCTGCCTGGTTTGATGTTTGATTGGAGTTTGCGAGTGATTGACAGCTGCTCAGAGATGACAGGCTCCAGCTCAGCTCTCATTGGTTGTGAAATCTTGCAATTGCCATTAGGAGCACTGGAGGACACCAAAGGACACAAAGGAACATAATTTTTTTTTCAGATTACATGTCTCATGCACTACTGCCAGGATATAATGACAGGATATAGAGTTTTATGAATAAAAAAATAACCTTTTAAAATCATATTTGCTCCAATTCTGCCTACTGCTGCTTTAACACGTCCACTACCTGGGCCGAGCAGTGAACACCTGGAGAGAAAAACCTGGATGTTCCATATGCAGATTTTGAGTTGTGTTTGCTTGAAGTGACTAAAGTAAACAACTTGTTCAAAGCATGAAAATCAACAGGAAATCGAAATAATACTGAGGGTATTTTTTAATCAAGAATTACCAGACTGGGTACTGCACAGTGGTGCAGTGGTTAGCACTGTCGCCTCACAGGAAGAGGGTCGCAGGTTCGAATCCGGCTCAGGGCCCGTCTGTGTGGAGTTTATAGTTCTCCCCATGTTAGCGTGGACTTTCTCTGGGTTCTTTGGCTTCCTCCCACAGTCCCAAGACATGCAGGTTAATTGACTCTAAATTGCTGTAGGTGTGAATGTGAGCATGAATGGTTGTCTGTCTCTTTGTGCCTTGAGATGGACGGGTGACCTGTCCTGGGTGTACCCCGCCTTCGTCCAGTGCCATCTGGGATCCAGCCCCCCATGACCCCTAATGGGTTAAGTGGTTGCAGATGGATAGATGAATTACCAGACATTAGACGTGTACATTGTGCACCACCATCTCCCGGTCTTCATTATGGGATACAATTTTTACTTACACATGATTACATTTCAGGGTCCCATTAATATACCATAGCAATATTTTCATGAGTAATATGTTTCATTAACAGACAATACCTTATCAAAAAGTAGGGGGATTAGAAACTTTCCACTTTTTTCTGTTGTTGACTTGTCTTGAAACATCATAATCATTGAAGTGCAATTTCATGTTGGACACAATATTTAGAGACAAGATTGATTCATAGACTTTGTTTTTAATAGCCCATCATTTATGTACTTAATGGGACACTGGTCTGGAGAGACATTAACAAGTTAAAGCTCCAGGGGGCAGCAGAAACACGTTTTGTTGGACGGATCGAACATACACCACAACACACACACAGTGCACGTGTACACGGATTTCTTTCGATACACGTTTGTTGGCTGAGTCTGAAGAAAACGATCGATCACGATCAACTGGGAAAGGACACACGTACAGAAGCGCTCGTTTTCCTGTGTGGCACATCCCCGCCTACTTGAGGAAATGAGTATCGTACTTCCTTCATCTGAACTGCGTTGCTAGGTAACCGCTGGGTTCCGGGTTTACTTTCTGTGAGGGGCCGAACTTGCTTGTAACACCACTCATCACACTGTAAAAGACAAAATGCAATTTGCTGAAACTTTTCCCCCTTGTTATTTGCTTTCGACCGTGTCTAACCGCCCACACCGTTTGCCACTAAACTTAAATGCAACGCACCCTACCACCACAGGTTTTGGGGGCGGAGTCAAACAGCTGGATACTCCAGAAGGTCTCGTGGCGGCGATGAAACGAGACCGACTGAGAGCGAGCCTCCCCCCTCTTCAATTCAAAGCGACAAACGGCTAACGGGACCTCAGTCCGGGAAAGAAAAGACAGGATTTAACATAAAAATAAGACCCCACCGTGTCCGGCGAGTCCAGTGCGGAATAATTTGGGCTACCAGAGGTGTGGAGGACGGGTCGGCGGACTCAAGGTTACCAAAAAACAGCAAAAACTTGCTAGCTAACGCGGAGGTAGAAGGTGAGTAGTCCAAGACTTGCTTTTGATGTTCGTCGTTGTCGCTAGCTTGAAACGTGAAGGCGAGCAGCTGTTAGTAGGATGTGTACCGCTAACTAAACATGACTTGTAAATATAAAGATATAAAGATACGCCATCACTTTTATTAAATCAACCAGTGAACAAAGTTAAAGTCCCTAAAACAACATTTGTTTAAAGCTAAAATAACATTAACTGACATCAGTCCAGTGCAACAGCATACGTCTCTAAAAACTCAAAAACGCATGATAAATATAACATCAATGTTTCACAAAAGCAGTGTTGAATTGATATTGGACTGGGCTGCATTTCAGCAGGTGTTGTTGTTTGTAATGTAACCCCCTTCTATACACTCCTCTGTGTACATTAGATTGCTGTGAGCATCACATAAACCCTGATTACATAGTCTTACTGAGATTACCTGAACTGACGAGGCCTGATGACGATTACTGTCTGATCAGACGATATTACTGCTTGTTTTTAAAGCCTTGAATGGTCTGCCTATATCTGTGATTTGCTGACTCCCTATGAGTCTGGTCAATGCATGAGATCCTCTGGCAGGGCCCTATAGATCCAAACTTGTTAACAAAGTGACCGGGCTTTTGCTGTCAGGGCCCCTCGGCTGTGAAACTCACTACCTGAGGATCTCAGGCAGGCAAACTCAGTATCTTCCTTTAAATCTCTTCTTAAGACTTTTATCTTATGGCTTTTTTCTTAACTGATGGTGCACTCTTGAACCTATTTATATGATTTCATTATCGTTTTGATCTTAAGTTGTGGATGTTAATTACTTTAATTGTGCTTTTATTGTAAAAACTGTGTAACCTTGTTTTTGAAAGGTGCTCTATAAATAAAATTATTACATTATTATTAGTAGGTGAGTGATCCTGATCTCATTTCCCTCCTCTGCTCATTCACCAGCTAAAAGGGCACATCTGTCCTTGCCAGTGTCCCATCTGCTGTCCTCAATCTTCAAGAAAATGAATCAGTCAGTGGCAATGCAGCTGTCAGTCACACTCAGTTAAATGTTAGTACTACTTGAGCAGATATTGCTCGGCTGGCCGAAGAGGAAAAAGAAGAAAGGGGCTGCTCAAGGTGCTGGAAGATGTCTCTCTGGATGATACTACCCGTTAGCCTCCCAGTTCTCACCATCACTGGGATATGGGTTGTGTAAGTATTGCATTTCTTTGGCAGTAAAAACGCATCATGTTTTTAAGCTCAAAATCAAACACGACAAAGAAGTATCTCAAGTCAGCTGGAATTGCCTGCTGCCATGGTAGTGAGTGATGTGATCAGTGCAAGTTTTATTTTACATCAAAAATGATACATAGCTTATTTTATGAGAGAAAAGTCATTCTTCTTGCCAATACAGTAACTGTATTGAAAGGGAAAGAAACACAATATTTAGAGAGAAACTTATTTAGCCATTCACACTAGGGCTGGGTGATATGGAGAAAATATCACAATATTTTTGACCAAATACCTCATGCTGATATGGCGATGATACTGTAGGGTTGACAATTGGTTCTTTCACAAAATATTTATGTAATGAGATTTTGCTAAACAATCTTCAATAATGTAGATATAATATGGGTAAAGGCAAATAATAGAACAGCTAGAACAGTCTGATGAGTTTAGAAAATTATGTCACTTTACTGTAATGCAGCCTTTATAACCAGGAAAAGAAGGAAAAAACACTTTTGCCATATTATGATAAGCAAAATCGAAGACGATATCTAGTCTCATATCAAATGTATAACATATTGCAATAGTAAACCATTTAACTGCTTAACAGAACAAAAAACCTGATTACACATAGACTGGTTCTGCCTGCATAGCCGCTGATCAGTGTGTTTCATTTACTGAAAAATGATGAGGATTTTTGCATCTGTGTCTTTCTTATTAAAGATCACAGTGATCTCTTACATAGAATACACTTGGTGATATCCGGGCCATATTCTAGCATATTACAAATCCATTGTTTATGTTGAAGCAAAAAACCTTTTGAACACTCAGACTCTGTTGCCTTCATGAGAGCAACGCTGCATATTTACCCTGAATTCCTGGGAGCCATGGCGATTGCATGTGGATTAACTCTCTCCAGGAAAGATCTGGGATTTTCACCCCTCTTTTAAAAGAGAGACATGCAGGTTTGCAGTATATCTTAATTATCTGCAGTACGGTATCTGAGCAGATATACCGGAGAGAAAAGAGAGAGTGATTACATCCTGGTTGTGTTTGGGTTGACAGCTCTTCTCTGCTCTGTTGTTTCATTGGGAGGAGGCATGCTACCCCCAAGGGGAGAGAGACAGATGGCCCAGTTCCAGATTGTTGTAGTCTACATCTATGACGAGTTGTGTGGGGAGTACATAGTCTAATCAGGTGCCAAAGCTGAGACCTTGCACACCAATTAGTGTTTGTGAACATGGCTGCTTCACAATCCAATCAGGAGTGTGTGTTCAGGTTAACAGGGCTTTGCAGAAAAGCTGGATGGTTGAGCTGTTAATGTTGCTTTAGACCTATACAGAGCTGGAGAATGTGCAGGTTAAAATTAGTGCAAGTGTTGCACATTTCTTTCTTGCTTTGGCATTTGATTCTGAGGTAGAAAGCTGATCTGAATTAAGATGCCAAATGCTGCTGATTGTCAGTCCCTTTAAACCTATTTCCTTCCCGTTACCTTGACAAGGGCGCCTTGTTTCTAAGAGCAGTCAAGGGTCCTTTTCCAGACTAGAGGAATGTCAAAGGATGTGACATGTTGCGTAACTCCCTCCTTTCACTGTGGGTGAGTGGGTGGGAGTAAGGTAAATATTGGAAGGCGGTAATAGAGAGCGCAAGCAGAATTTCACTCAGCATCTGGTGGCCATGATGCCCAGTGTACGACTTTGTGGAGGCAGAGGAAGGCTGAAGAGTTAAGCATTAAGCAATGTGACTGAAACATCAGTACGGCTCCACTGGACTCATGGGCAGTTGAGATATGAGACTGCTTTTAAACATATGCTATATTTTTTATTCAGTTTTAAAATACTGTGTGCTTTAGGCGCTACAGCAACCAGCCAAAAAAACAACTAGAGCTTACCCAACACTGCCAAAATTCATTCATAGTTTATGCATCACACCCTTTCCTGTGGTTTCTGATATGTTATTTTTGCACAACTTTTGGGAACTCTTACTGTCCATGCCAGATCCTTCTGTGAAAGTCCAAGTTCAATCCTAAATAAAAAAAAACATGGCCCGTTCCACCTATATATTGCTCACAGGCATACAATTACAGTTTACAACCACTGCTGAGCTTTAATAGAGGTCTAATTATGTAAACAAACCTATTATTACTTAGCCTCCTCTGAGCACAGAATGCACTAGTTTAGTTTCACACACCGCTAAAACAGACCTCTTTATTTAGAAATGTCCCAGAGCTTCACTGCTGCTATTTTAGCTTTGGAAGCTGACCAAATATTAAAAAAAAAAAAAAATTAAATATGCCTCAAAACTTGTGGAAAAGTTAACAACCTCTGCTGGCTACAGTTTCTTTACCTATATATTTCTAATGAAGTCCCTTGGTAATCATCTACAGTTGTTGGTGTCACTGTATTGGAGCTCGGGCAGCTTTCTACCTGACGGCCATATTCCACTCACAGCAGTGGGTTTCCTCACTGCATTATGCAAGAGCAGTGCTCTTTACATGTCTGCCTTCTGGCTTATATGACTTTCTCGTGGTGAGTCACATAGCCTAATGCTAACTAACCAGCCAACCAAATGTTGCCACCAATACGACGTGCATTTTACCAATGACATGTAGCGTCAAAAAAATGGAAGAATGACATCACCTTTGCTTGCTTACTCTTGTGAAGATAAGCAAGATGAGTCACAAATGTTGTAAAATGTTGATTGTCTAACAGCAAGTAGTGCATCAGGATTCACCAGAGGCCCTACCATACAATATCATCATGATACATAAGTCATGTTACGATCTTATTGCGGTTTTAAACATTTTGTGATATGCTGAGTATTGAGAAAAGATATATTGCGATATTGGGAGGGGATCCCAGCTGGGGGAAGGCGGGGGAACCTGGACAGGTTGCCGGTCCATCGCAGAGCACATAGAGACAGACAACCATTCATGTTTTTAGGCGATTTAGAGTCATCAGTTAACTTAACCTGCATGTCTTTGGACTGTGGGAGGAAGCTAGAGGACCCGGATAAAACCCACGCGAAGATGGGGCCAGCGGGCCATCAGATTATTAAGAGGTTAATAGCTTTTGCAAGAGACCGATACTTGACGCCCATGTATCGACATAACTTTGCCACGCAAAATATGGTGATACTATCCTGTATAGATTTTTTACATCTATACATTTAATCTTTGAAAAAAGTGGGCCAGTGTGTTGTTTGACCCTACCTTCAACAATGGGTGAATGTGTGTCTGAAACTGTACAACTTTTGTATGAAACTGTTAAGCCATATTTATAATAATTATTTTATTATATGGTTATAGGTATAACTGTGTTATACTGTATGTTTATCATACAGATATAAGTATGAAACCTTGAACTCTAATTAGAATGTTCACCTTTAAATTTTTGGTTGGTATTGTGGACATTATTTACACCACAATCTTTGTCACACATAAAATATGTCTTGCTTCCAATAAATGTTATCATGAATCGTGTATGTGTGCGCTGACGTGTGTCTGTGCTTGTGTCTACTGGGTAGCAGGTGTGTGTGCGTCTTTATGATATGTCTCTTGTCGTCCTTCACAGACTGGTTTGTGACGTAGGATACTGGTAACATTCATAATTGGTATTTAACCTCCTACTGAACTACCATGGCTTTTATAAATCAGGACAAATAGTCTCTGTGTCTGAATCCAATTGTCTGTCTTTTTTTTTTTTTGTTTTTGTTTTGGCACTTAGAAATAGTTTTTTGATCTGTGTGTGTGTGTGTGTGTGTGTGTGTGTGTGTGTGTGTAACAGGGGGATTTATTACATGACAGTTGCTTTTCCTTCCATATTTTCTCTTTGCCTCCTGAGATGTCCACCCAGAAATAGGGCTAAACCTGATCATGCATAATTGTACATTTTAGTTTTTTACAATTTAAATGCACAGTTTGGCATATGTTAAGACTATAAACATTTTTTTTTCTGTGCACTTCCTACTGACAGCTGTTTTTCCATGTGACTTGGACATGTCTATGGGCAGATATAAACAACCATTTGGATATAGATTCCTCTGCAATGTGCTAATATTAATAATTATTATTAATTATTAATAGAATATTTAAGCTTTAATAACCTGGGAAAATGGCCAGTGTTGTGATGTGACATGTATGATTAGGTGAGGTATGGTGAGTTTCTATCATTTGATCCTCTGGCCGTTGACCTCTCTGTAGATGTGGCTGGTCAGTGACCTGTCCAAATAAACATTACTGTAGGATTTCAGCAGCAATCAGACCAGTTTGACTGACACAAACCAGTCTTTTCTGTTCTTGGCCCTTTAAGTTCCTGATAGAGTGATAAGAAAGGGTCAAATGTCAGGTTGCCTTGTCTGACAGGTTGAACAAGCAAGCTAAAATCAGTAGTAGGTAAGACTGGCATATGCCATTTTGGTATTAAAAGTATAGTCCGAGAAGTATAGTTGGCCAATTCAAAACTGCCACCGTGCATATGAATTCTGATATTATACCCACTCACTATCTCTGTCTCTCTTGTGTGGCAGCTTGGTTGTAGGTCTGACAATGCAATTGTTGTTTGTAGCTTGAATTTTGGTGATTTAACATCAGTTCTTATTCTGACTTAGCACTCATTAAGTCACTTGGATGACACTGTAATCATAAAATACACACACAATGTACTAAAATTGTTATTGTCTGTTTTCTAATCATGCTATCTCTTTTTTAGGTACGCCATGGCCCTGTACAATCAACATGTCTGCCCTGTAGATAACTGGTATGTTGCATAATCTACGCTGTATTTGGCTTCATCATATCTTTCTTGATCCCAACACAGTCAAAATCATTCCTTGGAATCAGGTGATTTGTCAGTGTCTTCTTCCCCATTCATTTTTCTTCATAGAATGCAATTAGCTCTGTTGGTACATTAAGTAATGGGATTATTTCCCAGTCGGTTGCCTCACAGATATTTGAAACACACACTAAAGTCTGCTCACACAAACTGAAAGCATAATCTGCAGGACGTTAACATAGATCTATGATTTAACATTTATTATTGTCAGTGAGAAACTGACTGTTCTTCTCTGGACGGTGGGTTTGTTTCAGTCAAGCTGAGGTTAATCTCTACCAGCAGAGCTACTATTTGATGACACAGTGGTTTTCTGCCACTTTGACTCAGCAACCCTGAAGACAAAAGAAAGCCTGGTTGTGACCCCACAACATGATACTCAAACATAAAAATTGTAATTATTGTTGCTGTACTGTACTGTAAAGACTGGAAATGTCCCAAATGAATATTTATCCCAGTACATGTGATAATAATAATATATGTCTATGGTTTGTTTTGGTTTTGAACCAAATTTTGGCAATTTTTCCCAGCTGAATTGAAGTTGTATTTATATTTCCCCAATTTAAATGTGATTTTGCTCTCATATATGAGTCTTTTGACATTAACTTAGCATTTTATTTGTGCGTTCACCCATGTGCATGTGTGTTTGATGTTCCAGGTTGTACAACCAGTCATGTGAAGAGGATCTGTATTTGCAGAGCGGGCCAACCATGTGCTGCACGCTAGACAATGTACCTCTCATCAGGTCAGTGAGAGAGACTCTCACCCTGAACCCAACCCCACTTCTCTCTGTCTCTTTTCTGTCTCTTTGTTACTGTCTGGTGATTAAAAACAGGAACACTGTCCCATTGTTTTACACGACCTCTGTCGGCACATTGTTGATAAAAAAGCGAGTGAGCTCGAAGGAGACAGTTCTCCCGAGTGTGTGCGTGCATTTTCAAAATAACTTGGGGCTCAAATATCCTGCCTGCCACCGTGGCAGTTCAGAGGCAAAGCATAGGTCTGCACTTCACCATGTAAACACACACACACCGAGGCGTTGGCTTACGTTCGGGAGGAAATCATGACACTCCCGCTCTTTTGTTTAGCTTTTTGTCCCACTGAGCTTTCAACATCAAAGGCCAGTTTTAGATTGTTAATACTGGGGTTTGTTTAAAAAATCTGGAGGAAATCTTTAGAAAACGCAAATAAATCACTGTTTAGGTTTTATCTGTATACAATGGGCCTGATTATGTAACCACAAATATTAAGTAACCCTCAAACTAATACAGTATATGCCACTACAGATTAATTGAAACTGAGAAATATATAAATGTTGCAAAGGTAATCTTTACTAATGCAGTGCTGCTGGTGTTGCTTAATCTACAGTTTCATGGTGAAGGTGGAAGAGATGCACATTTGTCTGCTGTATATTTAACTCTAATATACTGTATGCTGTTGTAATCAGTGAGTAATTAACTAAAATCAAACTGGGTCAAATGAAATAAAAAATCTGACTATATTACCACCCATCAAAATACTAAATACATCAAAGAATTGCTTAAAAGGTGTGTGTGTGTGTGTGTGTGTGTGTGTGTGTGTGTGTGTGTGTGTGTGTGTGTGTGTGTGTGTGTGTGTGACTGCAGTCAGCTGAGAAGGCTTTGGCTTTGTAGGCAGCAGGAGACAGGCACAGACAGCCTGTGTTGCCTGTCTCCTGCCTTCCCCTCCTACAAACATTTCCCATTCCTAGAGAAGAGTATGCAGTAGGTGAAAAGTCAAAGGCTTGATGGTGGTGTGTGAAGAAGCGTAGTTGCCCCCCCTGCCCCCCTTCCTTATTGCATGAGCAGAAATTCATCTCTAACAACATGCTATATTGCACAGCGTGGGAGGGGAATCAGTGGTTTACTGTTGCTATGTTCTATGCGTAGGTTGATTCACAGTATTTCTCTGGTTTATTTCTGTTTACTCTTTCTTGCAGTAAATGTGGGACTCTTCCTCCCGAGAGCTGCTTCTTCAGCCTTATCTGCAGCACAGGCTCATTTATGGGTAAGGCATCACACATACACTGACGCAATTTCAATCTTTGTCATGGATTTTATGTTTAAGTTTAAGTAAGTTTCAACTAACAGTTATTTTGTTTATCCATTAATCTGCTGATTGTTTTCTCAGTTGCTTGTTTTGCCTATAAAATGTAAGAAAATAGTGGAAATTAAGGGAGCGCTAATCAGTCGGTCACTGATCGTTGTTGGCTGATATTCAGTCTGAATAGTTTGATTGATGATCTTCACAAATGTCGATCAAAGGAGCCATTGGGATGAGTCATTGCTTTTTGCAACTCTTTTTGCACGAGGCATGAGTAAATCTGTCAAGAAAACACACTGATAAGCTATTAAAAACAATATAGGCCTAAAAGATGTATTATATGTGATACTGTATCTGATTCTATCTGACTCTGACACAATATGCATCCCATCCTCATCAACCCCTTTGAGTTTCTTGACTCAAGAGAGAGATGAACAACACACACAGCAGTCATAATGTGATAAGAATAATTCCCTCTAAGCACAATTTGAATTTTATTAAACTAGACTAAAATTAAATTTCCACATATCCTTCTTTGAATGAAATTAAAACGCTCTTGAGTCTGAAACAATCCCACGCAGCCACCACTGGAATCCAATTCTGCAAATAGCATAAAGCTATTCATTACCGAGCCTGTTTGTAACTGATACTGACAACATTATCTTCTTCCACAGTGAATATATGGGAAAAGCTAATTAGTGTACAGTGAATAGACATGCAGTAATGTTGATTTAGTATTCAAATGGCAATGTTACGAATGAAGCTTTAACTATTCAGTACAGCTCTTCTGAAAGTAAGCAGGTATAATGACAGTGAGGATGAGATACAGTCTGAAGTCATAGAGGAGGACAACAGAAGACGCACCGCTTTTCTTAGTATTAATTCTATCAAAATATGTGTCTCAAACTACATCAGCAGGGGGAGACTAGTTTCATTTGTAGAAGCTACTACTGTAAATGTCCTTGTTTTGAACAGCTCTTTTGCTTTGTTAAAACTTCAGAGTAACGTCAGTTTTGTTGCTGGTCCCGTGCAGAAACCTACAACCACACTGACCAGGAGCTGGTGAAAACCTTGCATGTGGTCATTTTGAATGAAAGGGGAGGTAGAAAGGACAACAGATTTCTTTTCAGAATGGTTTCATACTGAATTATATGCATATGTAGAGGCACATATAGGTACATGGTGTATGTGTATTTTCGTAGGAAAAAGGAAACTATGCGTGATATAAATGGAGGGACTGAGCTCCCATGTGCTGGTCTGTATGCTTTTTGTGAGTCTACACGTGCTGTTTCCTGCGCTAACTGGTGGGTCTGACTACCCTGATCTAGTTAATGTTTCCCAGCTGTGTTTTAGACATGTTCTCTCAGTGTGTGTGTGCGTGCACGAATATAAATCAGGGGAGAGGTCTCTTTGCCTTGTTTGTCTTCTCATAAGGAGTCTCCATGCCTCTAGCAGCTATTTAAGGCCTGCAACCTATCAACTCGATACTTCTGAGAGGGAGCCAGAGGGAAAAAAACATGAGACAATGTTCCTTGCAGATTCAAAATAAGTTGTTTGCCGTGTGTTGTCTAAATTACAGTTCTGGTCTTTGGCTGTGACAAGAATAGGGGAGCCTTTCTATGTGTGTGTGTATACAGTATATGGAGTGAGACTACGCATAGCATGCTGTGCTGGAGAGATGGTGGGAACCAGACTGTTGTAGCTCAGTGTGAAAATCTGCTCAGGCAGCAGTGAAAGTCTAGCATCTGAGTAGCACTGCCAAACATGACCCCTGAACCGCAGTAGGTCAGTCTGTTGACCTTGTGTACATATATGTATTTGTGTAAGAGAAAGAGAGGTAGGCTAAGCAGCACTGCACTGTGCCCGTACCATTAACGATACAAAAACACAGTCAAATCAAGTCAGAAAAACTCTGGTGGCAACTAGGGCTGTACCTTAAAGGGAGATTTTCAACATGGGAGTGGACAATAGGCTTGCTTTATACAAATGTATGTATATATTTATTATTGGAACTCAATTAACAACACAACAGCTGTCAGTATGCTGACTTGACAATAACTTAATCAAAACTACATGTCATTATCATAAAGTGGCATGTGTGTAAAGGGGAGCGCAAGTTTGGAGCGTTATTTATCCTCCTTCTCAACATCTGCTAGCTAGCATGACATGGTTGGTACCAATTGATTCCTTAGTTTTTCTAGTTTCATATGATGCCAGTATCTTCCCTGTAGCTGTGAAACTGAGCCTGGTACAACCTCTGATAGTTTGATTGGGTTAACGCATTAAAGAAATTAATGCCGTTAAAACAATTTTGCGTTAACATGTTATTATCGCTTTAACCAAACAATGAAGCTGCCAAACAATGTGGCATCTCTGGGTTAAAACAAAACAAAAGCTACACAGTATTTCAGACTTTCTGTCACCACTGTAGACTCCATTGCTCAACCAGGATGACAGCTCATGTCGTGACTCAGTTTAGGTGTAATTCTGTCGTAACTTTCCACTTAACTGTGTTTACACACAGAGCTACGTTGGCCCATTACTTCTACAAAATATATGTGCAACATAACTGTAAAGTCAGACAGTCTGGTTTAAAATTGGAACATTTTACAGTTGAAAAATCAATATGTCTGGACAAACTGTTAAGGTCACCCTATCGTTACTTATTTGTTACTCGTCCAGGTAGACACAGCTACTAAAAGCTAATATCAACCAATATATTGGCCTCTATCACTCTAGCTCTGATCTGGATTACATTACAGTTGGACATTAAACGGCACCTGTTGTTTAAAGAAAGAAATCTGATCTGTTTGTCTGTTGCAAAACACTGTAGATTGTGACATATCCTGTAAAAGTGACCTCAAGCACACTTGTTCCTCGTTCATCAGTTCTATGACCGTCAGTTTCTGACAGGCATGTAACATCACAGCTGCCCGTTTGAACCACATTTCTTAGTTTAATCTGCCTGCGTTGTATATTATTACATAAATAGTCGTTTTAAGGAAAACAATATAACTACATTATATTCCGATTTGAGCTGCATTTACACCTGGTTGAATCGTCTGTGAAAACCTCTGCACAGGTGGTTTGAGTGCTACAGTTTTCCTTGTCTGTATTTATTTTTTCTTCATCCCCCAATTGATCTGAACATGACGCCTGTTAATACCTGTTGTAAAGGAGGTTATTATGGCTCTACAAAAGTAGGTTAAGTTGTTGTGGCATGTAGCTATACAACGGGCTATTGTAAATGTGCTTAGCTTCTTAGCCTATTGATTTATGTCTCACTTTGTGCCTGCTACAGTAGGCTCAGGGGTTCACTCCTATCAAGGATAACATGGACTCAGTGAACTGTATATTGCCTCATAATTGTACTCCTCGTTTTTTATCCCAGTTCCCACCTCTCTGCCAGTGTACACACACAATGTTTCAAAGACAATGCTTGTATTCTTTCTCAGCATGCCTCCTGTGGGAGAGAATGCAGCCGGGTGTTTGGGTTGAAACACATCTCCTTGTGGGGACAGCAGAGTTTATTTTATTGTGAGGTGTGGTGTGGCTGATGTGACTTTTGCAGGAATATACACATGCACTGTTAGCTCACGTCTATGTGTGAATGCAAAAGCCTGTGCTCGTGGCAGCAGGGTTGTACATCCGTTACAGTGTGTCCACGTTAAGCTAACTTCCATGGAGGAGTAACATTAGGATGCCCCCAGGGCTTTCTGAGTCCAGAGAAAAGGAGTCTGGGGAGGGCGTCTGTGTGGAAGGTGACCAACAAAGCTACAACAGTGTTGTGAACATTATGTAAACGTATTCCTATTGTTGAGCTGTCAGACAACAGCTTGTGCTGACCATCTGGAGCCAGGTGGAGGTCAGCTATGCTGCTTACTCATCAGATGTGTCACCTTTATGCTGTTGGAACCCGTGACCCCTCAGCATGACATGCATCCTCAAAGAAATACTGTATGCCAGAAAACAGCCCACACCCCACTCTTTAAAGCAGGGGTGGGCAATTATTTTTCCTGGAGGGACATATGAGAAACACAGATTGTTGCCGGAGGCCAAACAAATACTGTCGGACGTGACCTCTATTTTATCACTATAGGAAACATACTGGGCACTTATTTTTCAGCATTTATTATATTGAAAATCACCCCAAACAGCATATTATTAAGAAAATGACATGCAGGAGTCTTTAAACCCTACACTGTTTTGGGTAGTAATGTTTCAGTTAACAAAACTTAACATTTAAGTTAACATTAACACTTACATTTCCTTCTTTTATTGCATACAGCTTTGTAAAAAGTCCTTGCTGCTTTTGTATCTTAGCTGGCAGCCCCTCGGCTGTCCTCTTCTTCTCATCTCCAGATAGGTTTCTATATTTTTCTGCGTTTTCTCTCAAAGTGGTGGCTCAAGTCGTTTTCTTTGAATACAGCCACATTTGTTGCAAACTAAGCACAGGGCTTTACCGCCAACCTCCGCGAAACAATACTTAGCAGTCCATGACTTATTATAGACGTGCCGCCTCAGCAGGTGACGCTACTTCAAACACCACTCACGTCAATTTACATCAATGTCAAGAGTGACAGGAAGAAGCAAACTAACAACACACAATCATTTTTTTTACTGTTTTTTTTTTTTTTTTTTAGCTTCCTAAGTAAAATTGTGTGTGGTTTGTCTGAGACCTTGTTTATACAACCAGCGAAGCATCTAGGATGAGGATTGTTTCATGATAAGTGCTATTGTGGAAGCAAGATGTTTTTGTCTTAATACTGCGTAGTCTTTTACCTAAAGGTAGAAGACTTTCTGTCATGTCTTTAACCTTCAGGTAGCTTCCTTCATTTTATGGTAACTACTAAATGCCAGCAAGTTCAAACATGCTGTCTTGTAATGATGAAAGAGGAATTTTGTTGAAATTGGAAAGCCAGCAGCTGGTCTACAGCAGGGAGACAGAGATGCTATAATCTAATAAGATACACTGCAGTTGACTTTCTTGTTCCTTCAGCAATACAGCGTGTATTAAAGGAGTAGGGAAAAAATAAAACAAAGACAAGATTGTTTCCGAGCCTGGAGACCCTGCCGTTTTATTTCCATGATTGTAACTGAAATCACTGTGCTAAGATAATTTTACTGCTGAGGGAACAGTGAGTAACACAAACAAGAGCTCTCTCTCTCACAAGGTCGGACTTGAAGAACTGAACAAAGATAATATTGATATACTTTTTTATAACATTACATAATGATCTCTATTAAATTAGCTTCAGATACAGTAGATGTCCTGTTTACATTACTTCATGTTGGATTGCTTATCTCTGTGTAACATTTCTATTTGTTAAACAAACAAGTACATACATTATATACTGTAGATGTACATGATAAATGACACTGCATGTTAAATGCAGAATTTACATTTTTTTATCTTGACTGATTACAAATAGTCTGAATGTGATTTATGTACATGCTGTGTTTTGTGAAAAATGCAGGTAATCAAGCAGAATTAGCTAAGATCACATTAATCCTGCATTACAAAAAACTATGTTAAAATATAATTTAACATTAAAATGAAACCAGAACAAAATGCTTTCACATTTTTATAAGACTTGAGAACTCAGTGTAGTTAAGTTTACTGTAATATAAAGTATACTCAGTGCACTTTTTGTCAGTTAGTAAAAGGAAGTCATGAACTCAAACATTTTGTACTAACAGGAAACTACTCAAGACATCTCTACATTTATATACACAGTTATATTTAACTGTGTACAGTAATGTCTATATTGAAGTGCTGGCTTAGAGCCAGACAGGCCATAGCATATCCAAACTCTGACTGGTGGAGACAAAGGTTGACATTGTTCAGTCTTGCAATGATGTTTTTCTTTCCTCTTCGTGACCAAGGTTTCCATTTATATTTTCTTTTGGCAGCACAGATAGTCCCAGACACAGATGTGTCCCTTACACAGATGGTGACAGATTTAAGACAACATTTTAGTCTCAGACAATATGTGGGCTTCAGGTCAAGACATGAGGGGCTCCTTGGCCCCTCTCGTTTCCACTCTCCCCCTATGCCGTGCTTTCACAAGGCCTAGTCAGCGCTCGTCAAGCACCAGTCGTGAGGAGCTAACAAAGAGAAACCAAGCGGGGGTCAGCTCCTCAGCGCACTAACAATACCCCTAGTCACAGCCCATTAGCACATCAGCAGTCATCTGTCCCATATACTGTACTTCGTTTCCCTTCACCTTTTAATCTTATGCAAGACTTAGACCAACCCCCGTCCATTTAGCGTTCTCACTTTCCCGCCATTTCCTGCCTATCATTTCCCCACGCTTGCAGAGAAATTCAAGATGTGTGTGTGTGTGTGTGTGTGTTTTTTTTTTTTAATCAGCTTCCAAGGAAGTCTTGTGTTTTTTGGCTAAGTGAGGTGCGCAAGAAATAAATGGCTGCCAGGCAGGCTGTAATAACACACAATAACAACAGTGTACAGGGTAGTTTTCCAGAATAAGCGTAACCTCTTCTCCCTTTCTTGCAGCATTTCACTGTTCTGCTGGTGCAGTGGTTTTAGTGTGTTATTAATCTACTGAACCATCATCATGACTGACTGATCTCCTTTGACGTCACTTTATGTCTCTCTCTTTCTGTAGTTATGGTGATTGTGCTGCTCCGATATGCCCACGTCATTGAGAAGCACCAAAATTGTGTCCTCAACACGGCAAGTCTCTCCACAGGCTGGATCTGTGCCGCTGGACTCATCATGGTGGGCAACTTCCAGGTACGGTGATCCAGTTTGCTCTCAGCAGGCAGAGTGAAAAATGCAGTGACAACATTTACAGCAAATAATGAAGACGTGAATGATGAATGAATGATGATGAAAGATCTAACATAGTAATAGTATTTAACATAGTAATAGTATTTAACAAGGGAAATAGTAAAAGTATCCCAAATTTCTGTGAGTCTGGATCCTGGACTGTGACAGTAAACCATCGATGGGAAATGTAAAACTGAACTATAACAAACTGTTTAACAGAAATGGATCTGCAGTGATTATTGATTAATTGATGATAACTGATTGATTGGTTAGCCAATTTTCAGGCAATTTCAGGTTCTAGTTTCTTGAGTGTGAGGATTTGTTGCTTTTTGTGATCTGGCATCATATTAAGTTGAATATTTTTCAGTTTTGCAATGTTGGTGAACTGTTGGTGAAGCAAACAATTACTCGAGACTAACCAGCTGTGTTATTGCTAATGAAAGCTGTTAGTTGCAGCCCAACACAGAACTGCATGTCATTGCTTCTTTTTTTTTTTTTTTTTTGCATCTAACTTCTCTTAATGACGCATTTCCTCCCCCGCTTTCTATCACACCTCGTATTTCAGAGTAAATCTACATTAAGGTTTCTCAGTGTCCTGCCTTCACAATACTACGCTGCTCTTTCCGTTAGTGAAAGTGAGGAAACCTGTCCTGAATTCCTATCCTGTGGATATATGTGTCCTTTGGAAAAGCACAAAAAATTCTTGAAGTTTAAATATTTGGAGCTCTGGCTGGATGCCTGGACGTGTGTGTGTGTGTGTGTGTGTGTGTGTGTGTGTGTGTGTGTGTGTGTGTGTGTGTGTGTGTGTGTGTGTGTGTGTGTGTGTGTGTGTGTGTGTGTGTGTGTGAGAAAGATTAGAGACATCTTTGGTATTTTTTGTTAAAAAAAAAAAAAAGTGTTTTGGAGGACTCAGTTTGGTTTCCGATGAAAGGCTGGACACATCTGTGAAATGTTAACATTCTGGTTTTGTCCTTCAGCTTTTAAAAGATGTTGTTAAATAGTTGACAATTGACGGGAAATCACAGGAGGGAGACAAGGAGGGCGAAGACATGTGAATTACAATGTACGCACATCGGCCCTTTTGAAACTAATTCTAACAAGTATGCAGCAGTAAAAGTTTCTATTTTGAATGATAACATTTCTTTATAAAGTAGAATAATGTTTCCTTGAGTGTGTCTGTTGTCACTGTTCTGTCTTTCTTAGCATGTTTTCTCTAGAAAACTGTCTACAGTGTATTACAGCTACGTCAGAGTCAAAATAATTGTGAAGCTCTGAGTACCTTTGGATACATATAATGCTTTGACGTTAAACACTTGGTCTTTTGTCCCTCTCCTTGAATAGTTTTGCTTTAATTTGCTTATAATTCATGGATTTGCAGTGGTTTGGTTATTTAGGAGAAGTGACTCTAGTGTGATTTTCACTTTCATATATGTTTATACTGTATATCATATATGATGATTTACCATGTCGTCATGACTTGACGTCCAGGTTAATCAATTTATCCGAAGTTCACCATGTGTGATGAGGAAGACGAAGAAATGTCTCCGTCTTCCAGGAATGTGTGTGAAACAGGTAGTTTGTCTGGGACTGCTCGAAAATCATCCTCACCTTTTTCCCGCTTCTCCTTCGGGGCCGCTGCTCTGCAGAACTGGGAGGAATTATACGGGAAGAGCCAGGGGGAAGTGAGTCATCAAGTCTGGCCATGCATGGAGAGAAGCTGGGCAGATGGGGTGTGTATAGTAGAGGCCCCATCTATAACCAATCACAGGCCTGAACGTAGCTGCTTGCTCAAAGACATTGCATCTCTTATAGTCGGGGACATTCCATGGAGTGGAAATAGAGACGTCATTGATGGTGAATAAACTGTTTAAACCACATGACAGAAATAGAAAGTATGCTGGCAAAATGAAGCACGGCCCCAAAACATATGGACGCACAGCATCTACAGGGAAACACCGCCAAAAAGCTGGAATCAGAGGAGAAAACAGCAGCCAAAATCTGGCGAACCAGACAGATCAAAGAGAGCGAAAGCATCAGAAACACAACACATGGCAACATACTGAGCGGCGGCAACAGCTTCAGTTTGCGTGTTACATAAGGCTTTGGCAGCGTATGCTGTGGTGTGGCCACTGGAGCGTTTCCTGTCAAGTGGTCTGATGGTTTGAGCAGAGAAGCACATAAATAGATGATGGAAAAGTGCATCACTGACAGAAGTTCATGAGAGTGACATGGATAAGTCAAAAACTGTCTTCAGGAGGAGGAGAGAGAGAAAAAGAAAGAGGACCAGAAAAGCTGTCTAGATAGCTAATACTACATGCTTCTTTACAGATGATGCCCGTTGTCAGCAGGGCCTTGTTGATGCTGTCCAACTGCATCCAAAGGGAGTGCTGCCAGTGTAAAACATTCCTGATATGTGCATGCATCCCCCTGGACAATGATATTCCAGCAGTGTGGTGCATGAAATCTGAGTGGCTCCACATTGTTACTGTAAATTGTATGTTTATGTTTTTATTTGAATGAGATATGAATCAAATAAGGGCTGCACGGTGGTACAGTGGTTAGCAGTGCTGTACACAGTAAGAGGGTCACAGGTTCAAACCCGGCCTGGAGACCTTCTGTGTGAAGTTTGCATATTCTCCAGTGTTAATATGGGTTTACTCCAGGTTCTCCCATTTCCTCTCCCAGTCCAAAGACACGAAGGTTAATTGTTGACTGTAGATGTGAGCGTGAATGGTCGTCTGTTACTATGTTTCGGCTCTGGCAACCTGTCCAGTATGTATCCCGCTTTCAGTGTCAGCTGGGATCGTCTCCAGGCCCCCCGCGACCCTGAATAGGACAAACAGTTACAGATAATAGATGGATGAATCAATCAAAGTTTCAGATTTTGTTTAGTTTTGCCATTTTCCTTGCTTATTCGCTTCGATTATGTCCCCTCTTGTTCTCTCTCTCTATCTCTCGTTATCATTCTTCTATATCTGTCTGCTTATTTGTATGTTGGGTGGGGGATAAATGGGAGAGATTGACATCACTCTCATGTCTGTATGATGAATATGAAGATGCAGCCAGCAGTTGGTTAGCTTAGCTTAGACTGGAAACAATGTGAAATGGCTAGCGTGGTTCAAAAGGTAACAAAATCTTGATGAAGTTTTTCCCCTTAAGTAAATTAATTTATTTTTATGCGGGATCCCCTTTTTGTACGTTGCCAAGCTGAAGCTGAAGTGCTTTTGCAGGTGATGGTGATAGTGACAGATTTTGGCAGGCATTTGTTACAGCAGGTGTGTTGTAAACAGTTGGAAGTTTCACTTTTTATTATTTCATTTGTTTCAGTTTCCAGAAAGCGAAAGCTGAACCTGACAGATAGCTGGATGCCAGTTCCCACATCCTCACACCTCTTTCCACCCAGCACACTTTATTACTCTATCACCGTAATACACAATCTTTCAAAATGCAGCTTGCCGTGAAAGTATTTATTTATGTAAATGTACAAGTACTGCGGACGATCATGTCTAAGAGTGATGATGATGAGAAGTGTTTATTGAAATGTGGCACCAATTTTTAGTGAATTTGACAGATATAGACACACACTCTGGTGACTTTTAGCTGCAGAACAATTCAGCAGTGACAGATGATGGCAGATGCTCACTGATGTGTGTTTTCTGATGAACACATGTTGCCTTAATGAGAGCTTCCCCCATATGGCTCTCCTGTTTCTTCATTGTTTCTCACTGCTTCTGCTGCCACATTTCAGTCCACCTCACTGCTCTCTCCACCCATCAGTTTTTCCATTGTCCTTGGCTTTATCTCTAACCTATGTTGTTGTGACAGCACATGTTCCTGACATACTGTATAAAGCGTGAAAACATACATAAAGTAGTACAGCAAAGATTTACTTAACGCATCATTAAGCCATCAGGTAATGACTACAATTAGTGATAGAATCTAGGACACCAGGTGGCACATAAGCAGCACAGACCGCTGTGGAGTTCATGGATTATTTTCATTACTGATTAATCTGCTGGTCTATGAAAAATAAGAAAATGGTTAAAAAACACCCATCACAATTTCAGCAAGCCCAAGGTGACACCTTCAGATTGCTTGTTTCATCTGAACATTCTGCCAGAACCCAAAGATATTTAGTTTACTATCACATCAGACAAAGACGAGAAGCAAATCCTCACAACTGACAAGCTGGAGTTAGGTGATATTCTGCATTTTTGCTTAAAACCCATCAGTTAAAACAAGAAGGTGCCAGCATATGGTTGTTGTTTGTGCGTGTGTGTTTTTCCATTACTGAGAATAGTGAGTAACAGATTGGCAGTATTACAACACTCAGACCCCCCACGGTGCCAGTTTGATGAGTTACAGTAGATGCAGCGGTGATGCAGTAGAAGAAATACGATTTTGTAACAGCCACTTTACTATGAAAGTTACCTAAAATAAAATTCCCACTGTGAATAAAATGCTGCTTTTTGAACAAAAACATGCAGAAAAATGCCTGTGATTTATATGCCATCTTCCCTCTCAGCTTTGTAGATGTCACAGGCAGATCTAAGAAAA
Source organism: Pterois miles (assembly GCA_947000775.1). Taxonomy (NCBI): domain Eukaryota; kingdom Metazoa; phylum Chordata; class Actinopteri; order Perciformes; family Scorpaenidae; genus Pterois; species Pterois miles. The sequence continues at coordinate 15,229,692 of CAMQGK010000341.1, forward strand.
GACAAAGCTCACTTTTTCTCTTTGAATTGTCTGGAAATCATACTTTGTCACTTCAAGGATTAGCCTACTGCACAAGAATGTTCAGTATGTATGAGCTGGGTCAATGGACAAATGGCTTACAAGCCAAAACAACATAACTTCTGGCTATTGCTCTAATGATCCCTAAGAGCTGCGGTGACCAGAGGACATTACAACATTATTCCACACAAAAAAAGCTTTATCCACTCAGCATTAGTCAAGAAAAGCATAAATCTTTGTCATATATCTGAATTAGTCTGGCCCTTGAAGATGTATTTCTAGCTTTAGTTAATGCTCCATTGAATCTCTGATCTGATCTGAGCTCTGTGTGTGTGGATCCTGCAGTGGGAGCTGTGGTCACATGGTCCTGAGCACCTCTTTTGTGCATTGTTTCTTATCGTTCTTGTGACCAGCAGGGATAAAGAGGCGTTCTCTGGCGTTGCTTGCTGCTGTTGTTTACTTCATATCACCCTCAGTTTCCCTTGTTCTTCTTTGGCTCGTTACTAAAAGAAGTCTTGACCCCTTACTGGTCCACTCTTTTTTTAGAGTGGCAGAGGTAGGGGGCAGGGGATGTCCAGGGCTAGATAATAAGTCAACAGTAAATGTCACATAGCAGTTGTGTACATCCTCTGAAAGCTGGGAACCTGAAGATTAATGTGAGATGCAGCTCAGCACTGTGTGTCAAGTTTTTAGTCAGTAATAAGAAATACAAAATTAATGAATCAAGTAATTAATTTTAACAATAAGTAATTTTTGTGTTGATGCCATTTGTTGCACTGATTTGGTACAAAATTTAATATTTTTTTTTACCACTTGAGAATTACTGAAAATGATCAATAATCCCTCTAAAATACCACATTAAGACACCAAGATATTGTGGAACACCACAGAAAAAGCCACGCTGTGGTTTGGTATCAAAAACATTTGATAGTTAGCGATTTCTGCAAGAACTGCATTTCTTGCCGATTAGATGATGAGCACTTCTATTCTAGAAACTGCTCAGAAACCCTCTTACTGTCAATCTGCCTAATGGATGTGGCTGTACTTTACCTAAGCAATATACCCCCTGAATGCTCTAGGTTAAAGTTTCATGAGGCTGTGATTATCCTAGAGGTCACCACAGGTCATTTTATACAGTGAGGTCAAATTTCAAAAAATAGATTTCAGTAAAATGAAATGGCTTCTATGGGAACTAACATCATCACACATGAATAAAACAGCTCACTGGATCCACAAGAGTCTCAGCTTACCTGTGATACCCACTTAATGCACTTCCAAGACTGTTTAGGGACACCAGTATGCAGAAATATTCAAACATCATTTTAGAATAGGTGAAAATATCATTTGTACTACATGCAAAAAACTGCATGATTTTAGCCCAAAGCTGCACATGATTATCAAAAAGTGGGCATGTCTGTTAAGGGGAGATTCAGGGGTACCCATAGAACTGTGAAGCAAAAGTGTGGACCCAAAAGCACAACCAGGAGACAGGCAGGTTTAGTCAAAAAGGTCTTTACTTAAATAAAGAGGTTCGGTACACGGGAGGTCAGTCAAAAATAGGCAGACGAATCAAGACGTTAGGCTGAGGCGTAATCGAAAAAAAGGCAGAGTAATCAAACACTAGGAGGTAAACAAAAGGACGCGAGGACGCTTTCACTCTAAGTAAAAGACGAACTGGCACAGAAGGATGGGGAAACAAGCTTAAATACTAAAGAGGGGAGTGACTAATTATGGACAGGTGAACAAATAGGGCTGGGGAACGATGATAGACGAGGAGAGGGAGTCGGGAATCTCATTCATTAAAACGCGGAAGCAAGGAGGGCAGGAAGTGACGTGCTCTGAAAAAAGGGAGAGTCAGACTACAAAATAAAAAGGAAATAATACGAAACGAACAAAAACACAAAGTATAAAACTTAAGAATTGACTGACGTGAAGAACCCCTCTAGGGACGGCACCAGAAGTCCAAAAGGGTTGGGGTGACGCCGGTGGAAGTTGTGAATCAGTTAGGGTCTACTATATTTTAGTGGGTACCCAAGTCTCTCCTCCGGGCCATTCCCTCCCAGTCTACAAGATACTGGACCCCCTTCCTCGACGGCGGGCAGCCAAGAGACGCTTGACTGTAAAGAAGGGCCGCCGTCGAGGAATGGGGGGTGGTGGGGGTCTGGAGGCTGGGACCAGGCTGCTCTCTTTAAAGGCTTGACGCGGCTGACATGGAATGTGGGGTGCACGCGCATAGATTGGGGAGTTGTAATTTGATGGCCACCGGGTTAATGATTTTAGAAATGGGGAATGGGCCGACAAATTTAGGAGCGAGTTTACGAGACTCAACTCTGAGTGGGAGGTCCTTGGTGGAGAGCCACACACGCTGACCTGAGCGATAGGTGGGGGAGGTGTTCGGCGCCGATCGGAGCCCTCTTCCCCTGTTGGTGCTTCGCAGCAAATTTGGCGAGCTCCCCTCCAAACCCGGTGGCAAGGGGATGAGGCGTGAGGGAGGGAACAGTCACTTCTTTCTCCCCTCTGGGAAGAGGGGAGGCTGGTAACCGTAGCACATGGAGGAGAGAGACCTGAAGAAGAGAGGGAGAGTGTTGTGAGCGTATTCAACCCAGATAAGATGTTTACTCAAGTGCGGATTTTGTGAACGGGCATTAGCCCCGTCTCTAGCTCTTGATTTGCGCTAGATGTCCGTTAGATGGGGGTGGTCCCGGAGGAGAGATTACGGTAGCGCCAATCAGGGAGCAAAACTCCCGCCAGAAACGAGATATAAATGCGGCCCCGGTCAGACACCACGTCCTGGGGAAACCATGAAGACGGAAACGTTATGCAAAGCCTCGGTTTTGGGGAGGGAGTTTAGAAGGGGAATAAAATGGACCATCTTAGAGCCGATAAAACTGTTAGAATGGTGGTATTCCCTCTGATGGGGGGAGTCCCGTAACAAAGTCAAGGGCGATGTCTGACCAGGGTCGGCTAGGAGGGGAGAGGTTGGAGAAGACCCGGCGGAGCCTGATGTGACGACTTGCTCCTGGCACAGAAGGGCAAGCCGCCACATACTCCCCCCCTCCTTCTCGATGGAGGGCCACCAGAACGGTGATGAAGGAGGCGGTTCTCCTGGTGCCCGGGTGAAGGTTAGTGAGATGTGTGAGCCCAGTGAATGCCGCGGAGGAGTGAGACTGGGAAAATCGGTTAGGTGGACAGTGGGTGGGGAGTGTCCTTTAAAGCCTCCTTACCCGGGTCGCGCATGGATGGCCCCGATACGCACGAGGAAGGAAAATATGGGTTCGTAGGAATGGGTCGGGATCATGTAAACGGGAAGGGCGTCTGGTTTGAGGTTCTTTGAGCTGGGGGTACGAAACGTGAAATTAGCGGTTGAAGAAGAGGGACCACCTGGCCTGACGGGAGTTTACCGTTTGGCCGCTAATGTATTCTAGTTTTTGTGGTCGGTCCAAACCACAAAGGCTGATCACTCCCCTAAGCAGTGGCGCCCTCCTCCGGGTTTCCGTAGTGTTCCGGTTGCCAATATCGTGTTTTGTTCCGTGAAGATCTTCTGGAAAATAAGCAAGGGGTGCAGCTTGTTTCTTAGCGGAAGTGGGAAGAACGGCACCGATACCCGTATTGGGGCGTCAACCTCCATCGCTGAGGTGGGGTCTGGTAGTGTAAAATGGGGGGAAGAGACTTCCTTAATTATTGATGTGGTCTGCTGGGGCGTCCACAAACTGCTGTGGGGGGTTAGCGATGGAGGGGCGCAGCGATGTTACTAAAGTTGCGAATGAATCTCCGGTAGAAGTTGGCGAAACCCAAAAAGCGTGTCCAGTCTACGAGTAGTGGGGGTTGGCCAATCGGCTACGGCGCTAACCTTAGCGGGGTCCATTTTGATCCGATCGGGACCCACAATGAATCCGAGAAAGGAGAGGCTGGGGACATGAAACTCGCATTTCTCCGCTTTAACATACAGTGGTGTACCAAGAGACGACGTAAAACGCGGCGGACATGGGTTTATGGGTGTGCTGGTCTGGAGAAAAAATCAGAATGTCGTCAAGGTAAACAAAGAAAATTGGTGAGCATATCACGAAGGACATCGTTTACAAGGGCTTGAAAAACCGCAGGTGCATTTGTAAGTCCGAATGGCATAACCAAATATTCATAGTGCCCGCTAGGAGTATTGAAGGCTGTTTTCCACTCGTCCCCCTCCCTCACGCGCACCAGATGGTCGCGTTTCTAAGATCTAGTTTAGAGAAAACCCTGGAACCTTTTAACACTTCAAAAGCGGAAGAAATGAGAGGGAGGGGGTACCTGTTCTTTATGGTTATTTCGTTTAGCCCTCTGTAGTCGATGCATGGTCGGAGGGATTTGTCCTTTTTCTCTACGAAGAAGAAGCCCGCCCCAGCTGGGGACGAGGATGGACGGATAATCCCCGCTGCCAGGGAGGACTCGATGTAATCATCCATGGCTCTCCGCTCGGGGGAGAGAGAGAGTAGAGACGTCTTTTGGAGGTGAAGTGCCAGGAAGAAGGTTGATGGCGCAGTCGTAGGGGCGGTGACGAGGTAGTGAAGTGGCTCTTGCCTTATTGAAAACTTCACTGAGGTATGATAACAGGCCGGCACGCCGGTCAGGTCTGTGTAATCAAGGAGGGTGAGGAGCGAGATGCTGGAGTGATGCCGTAGTGCCCCCATCCCGTGGGGGCGCAGACCGAGAGTAGGAAGCTCCGGAGGTGAGAAGATGATGGAGAGGTTAGTGTACATTCCCCTCCCCACCCCAAAAGTTACCAGAAGCCCAGCAATGTATGGTTGGTTCTTAATGAGCCAAGGCAAACCTAGAATAAAGGGTGAAGAGGGGAATTAAACAATGGAAGCTCAATGTTTCTGTGTGGTTCCGGCCATGTCAGTTTCACGGGTTGGGTGCGGTGAGTCACCCGACCCAGAGGACGCCCGTCCAGAGCATTGGCCTCCAACACCTCGGGCAGGGGAGTCTTCCGTGGCCCAGCGTGTTAACCAGTCTCCAGTCCATAAAGTTCTCATCGGCCCCGGAATCCACCAGGACCGGATAATGAGAGAGTGAGTCTGGGAAACCAGCTGACCTGAGTCAGAGGGCGAGAGGAATATTTGGAGGAAGATGTGTGGCTCACCAGTGCCCTCTCGCTTCTGGTGAGCCCGATTTTTCCGGGCAGTGGAAGAAAGTGGCCCGCTGGCCACAATAGTGCCCTCCCCTCTCGGAGCGTCGGTGTCGCTCCTCCGGAGTCAGCCGGGCTCGGGCCCCTGCATCGGCTCCTCTGGGGCACTAGGGGGAGACGAGATACCACTCACCTCAGAGGAGGAGAAGGACGCCAGGCTGGGCGGAGTCGAGCAGGTGGCCCCGTCGGTTCTGGAGGTTGGGGAGCCGCACCCCTGCGTCTCTCCTTCTCCCTTTCCCATAGGCGGTTGTCGATTCGGTCGCCAGAGCGATGACCGAATCGGGATCAGGTGGAAGGTCCAGGGGCGCCACTGGTCCTTAACTGCGTCGGATAACCCATGAATGAAGGTGTCAAGGAGAGATGCGTCGTTCCACCCGCTTCGGCGGCCAGCGTGCGGAACTCTATGGCGTAATCTGTCCTCTCCTCTTCCCCTGCCGCAGGCTGACCAGTGCTCTTGCCGCCTCCCGTCCTGGTGTGGTGTGGTCGAATATCTTTTGCAGAGTCTCTGTGAAAAGTTTCAAAGAAGCCACACCGGCGAATTGCGCGCCCCTCCGCTGTAGCCCACGCCTCGGCTCTGCCTGATAGATGCGTAATCATGAAAGAATCTTAGTCTCTCAGTGGGGAACTGAGCTGCCTGGAGTTCAAAATGTAGCTGCATTGAATCAAAAATGGACGGAGTTAGCTGACTCGCCGGAAAAACGTAGGTTTAGCGAGGTGAGGAGAAGTGGGAAAAGGGGTGGGAGGGTGGCGCTGGAGTGGGAGGAGGCGGCGGCAACCGTTCTCCGGCTAAAGTGTCAATACGGCTCATTAGAGCTTGCATCTGGGCTCCGAGTTGAATTCCTGTTCGCCGACAGTATTACTAAACTTCTCCTGATTGTCCGTAAGAAGTTTACGTAGTGCTGACGGCGGACAGTTGTTCCTCGTGGTGGCGAATCCTCCTCCATGAGCGTGGAGAGAGGACCGAACCTGGTCCGGGTTGGCTGGGTCCATATTTGGCCAGTTCGTACTGTGAAGCACAAAGTGTGGACCCAAAAGCACAACCACGGAGACAGGCAGGTTTAGTCAAAAAGGTCTTTACTTAAATAAAGAGGTTCGGTACACGGGAGGTCAGTCAAAAATCAGGCAGACGAATCCAAGACGTTAGGCTGAGGCGTAATCGAAAAAACAGGCAGAGTAATCAAACACTAGGAGGTAAACACAAAGGACGCGAGGACGCTTTCACTCTAAGTACAAAGACGAACTGGCACAGAAGGATGGGGAAACACAGCTTAAATACTAAAGAGGGGAGTGACTAATTATGGACAGGTGAACACAATCAGGGCTGGGGAACGATGATCAGACGCAGGAGAGGGAGTCGGGAATCTCATTCATTCAAAACGCGGAAGCACAGGAGGGCAGGAAGTGACGTGCTCTGAAACAACAGGGAGAGTCAGACTACAAAATAAAACAGGAAATACATACGCAAACGAACAAAAACACACAAGTATACAAACTTAAGAATTGACTGACGTGACAAGAACCTGTTTTCATTCACATAAGTTTCATTCACACGAGTTTTCTAGTTTCATATAATACCAGTATCTTCTAGCTTAAAAACTGAGCCACGCACTCTGAAAGACAGAACAGCGGCCGGCCAAACAGTCAGCCATCAGAATGTTAAGGGGTTGAGTGGTATTACACAACAGTGAATAATCAGACAGCATCCAACAGCTGGATGCAGATGCTGTCTGCTGTTGCCACTTTCTGATAGCTGCCAAATGGTGTTTTCTTTTTCATTAATGTCAGCTGTTAAATTGCAGATTTTGTTTATTATCCTTTTAATGTAATCCCTGTCTCTCCTTGTCCCTCTCCTTTCTCCTGTCTCTTTTCGTTATATGACAGGTGGATAATGCCAAAGTTCTCCACTATGTCGGAGCAGGCATCGCCTTCCCCACCAGTATGCTGTTTGTGTGCCTGCAGTCAGCACTGACTTACCGACTGGCCAAGACCCAGGGGGAGTACAACGTGGCCCACCTCCGGCTCTGCATGACCCTGCTGGCCTTTGTAGCCTTGGTGCTCAGTATCCTTCCTAGCCTCTAACAGATGGCAGCCTTTGAGGCTGTCAAGTGCTTCAGAGTAGAGCATAGTGCTGCCAACCCGATTAAGGACAGAGACATCCCCTCCACATTATATCACAACAACAGTTTCCCTCCAGTATTCAATGTCACATCATGTTGTGGGCCTTATCTTACAGCTATACATGAGTAGATTCAAAGATTGATGGCGTCAAACAGATCCCTTGTGAAATATGCTTATTTGCTTTCTAGCTGATAGAAGAGTCTCATGTTTGGGAAATATGATGCTACAACTACTAGCATCTATTAAGCTCAGTAATTAACATTTATATTTTGTTTAATCCAGACAAAAGCTGAAGTGTAAAACTGACAGTATGTGGTTTTTATGGAGGGCTGTGTGCAAGACTATTTCTTGGCTGGGTGCAGAGATTTCCTTGAGTCTTGTTGTCACCTGCAGAGACTCCGCCAAGTAAATGTGCCTGGTCAGTAAATAGTCCCAAAATGTCAAACTATTCTTTCAAGTTGCATTGTAGCCTGGACACACCAATGAGCCATAACATTATGACCACTGGCAGGTGAAGTGAATAACACCTTGTTACAATGGCAGCTGGCAGTCGGTGGCATAGTGAACATTTTGTCCTTGAAGTTGATGTGTAGGAAGCAGAAAAAATGGGCAAGCATAAGGATGAGAGCGACTTTGACAACGGCCGAATTGTGATGGCTAGACGACTGGGTCACAGCATCTCCAAAACTGCAGCTCTTGTGGGATGTTCCTGTCTGTGGTAGTCAGGACTACTAAAGCAAAAGCTGAAACTGTCAACCTACCAAAAGTGATCCAAGGAAAAGAAAACTGGTGAACTGGCGACAGGCTCATGGACGGCCAAGGCTCATTGATATATATGGGGAGTGAAGGCTGGCCTGTGTTGTCTGATCCAATAGAAGAGCTACTGGAGCTCAGATTGCTGAAAAAGTTAATGATGGTTCTAATAGAAAGGCATCAGAACACACAGTGTATCACAGTTTGTCGCATATGGGGCTGCGTAGCCGCAGACTGCTTAGGGTGACCATGCTGACCTGTGTCTGTTGCCAAAAGTGCATCAGAACTGGACCACGGAGCAATGGAAGAAAGTGGCTTGGTCTGATGAATCACATTTTGCTTTACATCATATGGATGGTCGCGTGCATGTGTGTCGCTTACCTGGTGAAGACGTGGCACCAGGATGCACTATGGGAAGAAGGCAATCCGGCGGAGGCAGTGTGCACACTGCAAAAATGGTTCAAGAATGGTTTGAGGAGCACAACAATGAGTTTGAGGTGTTGACTTGTCCTCTAAATTCTCCAGATCTCAATCCAGCTGAGCATCTGTGGGATGTGCTGGACCTAATCAAGATTAAGAAGGTGGTCATAATGTTATGGCTGTTCGATATGAATGCTATTTACCAAGGCAACTAAAATTGGAAAACGCTGCTTCTTTGTTTGACTCTGTTGCCTTACATTAGTCAAACTGTGGGGTACGCCCCCTTAGTGAGGCGCAGAGGCAAGACAGGTGGTGTGTGTGTGATCATGGGAAAATGCGATAATGTTTTGATTCACAACGGAACAGTAAACAAATTGTTGCAATGCTAGCAGTGGTGTTCATTCAGACAGGGACGAAAACGAAAACAGATGATGCTTTCAAGAGGAACAAGGCAACATGTTCATCTGAAGGTAATCAAAAAATATGAGTAAGTAGGGCTGCGCTGAGTAGTTCGAAGCTTCATTCATAATGTTGACATCCTAATTATTATTAAACTCACAGGAACATTAGCCTGCCTTCCACCTTCTCTTCTCTCTCTCAAACACACAGAATGAGCGAAGCTGCACTCCATGCATCTCTGTAATTGTGTCAGTCTTTGGTCCAAAAGTCAAAGCCGAGAGATTGTGTTATTTTCAAATTTCATTACATGTTTTTATCTAACAAAATATTTCGCATCAGAACATATACCGACCAATAAACTATAGACATAAATACAACTATAGACATAAATATCATAGGATAATGTTAACTTATTTCTGCTTAAACCATTATTAGTTATATAATTGTTGTTACCTGAAGAAAAACAGATTATTATTATTATTATTATTATTATTATTATTATTATTATTATTATTATCATCCAGTGGCTCTGTATCTCAGTGGTCAGAGCACTGGTCTTGAGTTCATTCCTCATGAGGGCCTGTTATATATCTAAAATTTCCTTCGGGATGAAGTGTCTATCTATTATTCTTTTAGGAACATTACTGTTAATTTGCATATTGTAAAAAAAGCTTTTAAAGTCTAGGATATATCCCTCAAAATGGACTTCCTTTAAACGTGTATCCACATAACCACACCAACACAGCCCCTCATTTGTTTTCTCTCTTTTTGAAGCAGTGCTTTTATGGTCTGAGTATTGGCTTGGGTTGTTTGAATTTTAGTCTTAAGTGAAGAGAGTTTGTGCTCAGGTGAATCGGATCAGTGTTGGGCTGTCTACACATAGACAGCAGCTGCACGGTGAGCACAGGCTTTCTCCTTGCTTTGTTGCTGTTGTCCTTAACCGTGATTTCAGGTGGTGTGTTTTTCTGTCAGGAGAGCTTCGTCCTTCAACATGCATCAGCCATCTTCGAATGGGTGTTCTGCGTCATCATCATGCTGTTTTATGGGACGTTTGCCTTTGAGTTTGCCGGCATGTCATCAGATACCATGGTGGTGCTGGCTAGAGGGACCCTGGGTCCTGCTGGGAGAGAACACAAGGTGGACGCGCTGGGATCACTGGGAGGACCCATTCCACACTCACAGCCACATCCACACCAACCTGAAAACATGTCCATACTGTAGCCTGACGGCACATCTTGTGATGCCTCACAGTTGGCTTGTTTATTCCTTTCAAACTCTGGTTGTCGAATGAGTTTAATTATTCATTTTCAGCCATGTTCGTCTGAAGCTTTTGAAATGAACCAGGCCAGTGCAGTCGCCGCTCACGGCAGAGTGGATTCTACTATTTCAACCCCAGGGGCGTAGACCTGCTGCCAGTGGAGAGCTTAGCTTGTATTGAGCTCGCATCAGAGCTCAGTGTCTCTAAAGAACTTTGTTTGTATTTTGCACATTGCACAAGTGTGAAACCAAATTTTCTCCCAGCTCAGTCCTGTGAGCAGCAGAGGAATACTTTGTCAATCAGATCAAGAAAATGTACTGCCCCCACCCTCCCACCCTGAGATCCTCCAACCTGCCTCAATAAGTGGCCTTGGACCATTTCCACTTCAGATGACTGCCGTGATGCTTTCATTGTATGTAGAGGAGTGAAGGCTGCTGGACAGCCAAGCTGACAGTATTACAGTAGTGAGACAGAGACAGAGACAGAGAGAGAGAGAGAGAGAGTTACAGTGGGAGGAAGGTCATGCTCGCTTTCCCACGAAAGAATGGATGAATGCAATACATTTAAAGAAACAGTATCAAACGTAGAGTACATAAATGTTTTAGTCAATCCTGGAGGTAGAGCAGGGCAGCGGTCTGCATTTTGCAATCATTTAAACCTACATTAAGCAATGTTTTTGATATTAACAAATCTGAAGACTCCTTCATAGACTGAACCCCTGATAGTTAACACCCTAGTCTACGTAGATATTTGTGGTTATCGCAAGGGCTGTCAATCAATTCAAATATTTAATTGCAATTAATTGCAAATTAGTCACATTTTTGTATCTGTTCAAAATGTAACTTCAAGAAAGATTTGTCAAGTATTTGATATTCTTATCAACATGGGAGTGGGCAAATATGCTGCTTTATGCAAATGTATGTATATATTTATTATTGGAAATCAGTTAACAACACAAAACAGTGACAAGTATTGTCCAGAAACAGCTGTGACTTGCTATGACTTGCCCCAAACTGATTATCATAAAGTGGGCATGTCTGTAAAGGGGAGGCTCGTGGGTACCCATAGAATGCATTTACATTCACATATCTTGAGGTCAGAGGTCAAAGGACCCCTTCGAAAGTCGAAGTTTTTCCCTCACCACAATGTAGCATAAGTTTGGAGCATTATTTAACCTCCTTCATGACAAACTAGTATGACATGGTTGGTACCAACGGATTGTTATCATATGATACCAGTATCATCACTCTCGAGTGCATTAAAGAAAATAGTGTCAAAACAAATATGCCTTAACACATTATCACATTAACTTCGACAGCCCTAGTTATTATATAGACCCAGATATTTTTCTCAGGAGTTGGTTAGCGAAGGCTTAAAGGAAAGTGAATATTGAACCCATGTTTTTCAGGTGGTCATTTGGATGATAAAGTTTCTCTGTGTCCGCTGGATGTAGGCGTAGCCCTAACAACTTCACTCAGTTTGGTTTGTGGTCAAAAATTGCTTAATGCAGCTTTAAAATATGCAACATCATCAACTTCATGTTTGATCAACAACTCAACAAATGCAAGCCTAACACTATTTTTAAAGTATCCATGGGACCCACGCTCAGCGCGATTGTCCTAATGCATCTTGATGCTTTGGGTGATGTGCCATATCATTATCTGAACTGCATACAGAACAAACCGTAGACCTGGTGCCTCATTAAGTCAAACTTTTATGACTGACTCTGAAAAACCACGTTTTCCTGTTGCTGTTTGGATAAATACAACATATTGACCTTAAACCTCAAACTGATTCAACTTCCTCTCTGTAGAGTTCTACCAAAGAATATGACGGAGAGATGACACAGAGTCCAGAGGCCAAATGCGTACCAGCTAATTCAAGCCAGAGCACTGGGTTTATTGAGTTTAGTGAGGAGGCATCACACGTGTTTTCAGGTCCTATGGACGTAGGTCTGCATCTCATTACTCCCCAGCAAAGAGAACATGCTGTCATTGCTTTACCGTTTCTTTGAAATCCACATAGTTTTTTTTTTCGGCGTGTCTAGCTGTTGTAGCAGGACAAAGGGAAAAGGACGAATTTGTGATGTAAGACATAAATGAGATGCACTGTGCTGCCTCCGTTACTGTACAGCAGAATACGCCAAATATGAGTTTGCCTATGGCATCGGTGCTAAAACACACAAGGCCTTATCTTGTCGTTTTCTCCTGAGTTTAATTATGATTATGAAAACGTCTGATGAAAGCAATAAGATGGAGCCGTAGGGTCAGTCTCAGCATCACTGACTGCTGATAGTGGAGGAGCAGGGACAGAAGGTTGCATCCACGCCTGCGAGTGCCAGGAATACCAAAGCAGATATTTGTCACTACCAATTCATTTTCATTGGAAAATACTCCCTGTAAGCTTCACTGACTTGGCATTATGATCTACTGTATGTCAGTGTAGCTTTTCTTTTATTTTAGCCTCACTGTCTTCTTCTTTCAGTTGTCCCTCGGTGCAGATGTTCAAATGTTGATTGTATTCATTTACTTTCTCTGACGTTCTTTGCTGTGATGTAATACAGAGTTGTGCCAGAATTCCTGTTTATATTTTTAGGAAACTTTCAACTTCTCAGTGTCATATTAACACAGTCTGTGCTCCCTGGGGAAAACCCAGAGCAAGCCAAGGGTTTTACAACAGAAATGGTCTTGTTAGTACGTTATCACACAGTGAAAATTTGAGGTTTTGTTCGTGCCAGTATTTTGGGTCCAAGTGCTTTCGTTGCTCAAAAGCCCATTCTTCAAACACAGTTTTACAATCTGTTACAGAAGGACTGAAATGTAGTAATCCACTATGACTGAATGTATGAATACTGTCAACAGGACTGAAGTGGAAAATCTTGTGCACGCTGCTCTGTGGTATGAGCTGGATGGCGGAAACAACACCAGACACACTCTGATCACTTGCTTCTCCCTACTGGTCAAATTGCTTATTGCATTTGGGATCAGAGCTGAGATGTTGTAGCTCAACTCACAGCAAGTCTTGTTTTCTACTTGAAACGTTTTTGTATTCACAGCAGAGAATATTCAGTCACCACCAGGTGTAGGCCAAACCTACTTTTGTTTTACTTTTAAATTTACTAAGAAGGTGGAGTGAAGTCATGAAGCACACTTGAACTCCTGCCTGTGCATCTGGCTTTAGTTCAGCAGTGATCTTCAGAGTTTTCTACCTGGCTTCACTTTGAAGTAAAACTTACAATATGCATTCTTCTAACAAATGACAGTAAAGATTTTATGCATTTAATTGTTAAGCCAAATGATGGTGCTGCCCATGCTGCTCAAGTGAGGAACATTTACACATTTACTAAAAGTCTGTAATTTTACTGAATGATTTATGCATGTTGGGAAGCTTTGCATAATGCCACCATTTCCAGCTTAATACTACAAAAATGGCATTTTATGTCAGTCAGATTTGCATTGTCCCATTCGGCATTACTCTCTTTGTTTCATATCAGCCTCTCTTTTTTTTGTCATTTACTGATCTATCTGAACTTTGCACTCAGGAAAATGTTACAACACCAGCTGCATTGTTTGATCTCTTCTGCCTTCTGTTGTCCTTTCCTGTTGTTTTAATGGTATTTGTTTTGTTTGTAAGGATTCGTCATGTTTATGCTTTTTATAATATAAGCGGTTAGCCATGGAGTAATAGATTATTTTTGTTAATCAAGACTCTGTAAAGCTTAAAAAAACATTCCTGTGTAGTTAGCTTGTGAGAATGCTTATGCTGCTCACGCCAACATGGTTAAATATCTGCAAGAAAAACAAGCTCACTCATGCAATCAGTAGATCATTGGTGAGAGCATTCTGACAAACTAGCATCTGTTAACGTCACAGAAATCTGTTACTCAGTATTTCTCTGTTGAAATGCAAAATGCTCCCATGTGCCTTATATATTATTTTGATAATGAAAACCAAAGAGGTTTAGGTTGTAAATTCTATTTTGATGAAAAGTCATATGATTGTATATACATATACTGTATATGCCTTAATGTTCAACAAATAAAAATGGTTAAAATAATAATTTGCTTCAGTCTTCACAACATAATGCTAATCTAGCATCCTGTGGATGGGGCCAGACAACAGTTTATGTCTTTATTTTGCATTTATTGTTTGATTATTTACATTGCCCAGTTTCTTTGCCAACAGAGGGGACAGAAGATGACAAAGATAAACACATTAAATAGAGAAAACCTCTCTTTTGGCGGTAGCTGAATGCACAGGTTGTTACTTGCACCACAAAATCCTGGACCTCAGAAGTAAATAATTACATGAAACCACTTCGTGATTAAAAGCTGAATTTAAATTACTTTTTCTAAATGCCCTGTTTAGAAATATATTTTAATAAACACTTCCTCTACCCCTCTAAATCCAAGGGGAAAGATCTCAGTCTCTTCAACTGAGTAAGAAATTAAGTAAATATCTCAAAGATATAGATGGAGATGTGCACCAAGGTCTTCTGTCAGATATTGACTTGGGTCAGCATAGGCTCATAACAAATGCAGCAATACTGACATAAGCAATGCACTTTAGTCTCAGAGGTGGACAGCTAGGTAATCCACTGCAGAGAGCAAAGAGACGAGACTTCAAATTATTTGCTAAAATCTACAGACTCGGTCACAACAGCAGGCCTGCAGGTAAATAAAAAAGTCATATAAAGATACAAATCAGCCACCAGGTGAGCTGTGTGGCATAAAGCAGCTTGATATTAAAACAAAGGGCTGAAAGGATGACAGACAAGAAGAGCAGTATGGAAACTAAGACTGCATGACTATTTTACATTTGATTGAAATTTTACAGAAAAATAAACTACATTTTCTTCTAAAGTTGAGCCTTTGGTTGAGCAACAGTTAATCGAAATACTCGACAGAGCATGCCATTAAAAATGTCATGAAACAAGTAATAGTAGTATAGCGTAGGAGCCATTTTTGTTAGGGTTGTTAAAGAACTACAATTCGTCGCAGTTTGAATTTTAATGACGCAATCACCGCGCGTCCATCATTTAGAGACAAAGTCAGGTGTGTGTTTGACACGAGGACGAAATTGTTTTTCAACCGGTTGCAATCGCAAGCAAGTTACATGCACAGGAGATTAAGTTTGTTATGCGTTATTATTTTAATGTTAAACTAAGCCCTACGTTTTTAAAACCTGGATGCATGCATCGAACTATAATTTAATTTGGTATAAACGTACGGGACAGCACATTTTCATTCATTTATTAATTTTGGTATTTATTCACCTGCTGCGACCGAAACCAGAACTACGTAGACCTTCAATCAAACCAAGTGAGCAAGTAAGTGAGGCATAATATACGCTACTGTGGATATTATTTAGTCTGTCCCTGTAGGTGTCCATTGAGCTTAACTAGTCTACATATCTGAACGCCACATCCAGAGTATTTTATTTAAAAATAAATCCTAAAAGCCATAGTAGGTAGCTTATGTCATAAAAACATCATTAAAAGTCGTTGTATAGTATGTCATGAAACAAGTCACAGTATAGTATATTATAAAAAATGTTATGAAACAAGAGTCATAGCAGGCTATAGTGTAGGAGCCA
Source organism: Pterois miles (assembly GCA_947000775.1). Lineage (NCBI taxonomy): Eukaryota > Metazoa > Chordata > Actinopteri > Perciformes > Scorpaenidae > Pterois > Pterois miles. The sequence continues at coordinate 15,245,416 of CAMQGK010000341.1, forward strand.
TTTTTGTTTGTTTTGTTAAAGAACTACAAAGCGTCGCAGTTTGAGGTATGACGCAATCACCGCGCGTCCATCATTTAGAAACAGGTGTGTGTCTGACACGAGGACGCCCAGAAGGTAAATGTTTTCATCCGGTTGCAGTCTCAAGCAAGTTATATGCATAGGAGACTAAGTTTTTTTTTTCGTTTTATTATTTTGATGTTGAACTAAGGTCTGCGTTTTTAAATACTGTGATGCATGCGTTGAACTATAGTTTATTTTGTTACAAGCATAAGGGACAGCACGTTTGTGTTTATTCATTCATTTAGGTATTCATTCGCTTGCTGGAGCCGAAACCAAACCAAGACCTTCAATCAACCCAAGCCAGCAAGTAAGTGATGCATATACTATAAGCGACTGTGGATATTATTGAGTCTGTCCCTGTAGGATTCCATTAAGCTTAACTAGTCTGCATGTCTGAAAGCCAAAGAAATCAAAGGGTTTTACATTTTGACATATTATACTATGAATTTTTTGACATACTATGACTTTTTTCAACACAATTCCGACATGCTGTGCTTCAACTTTTTTGATATTCTCTGACTTTTTTTTGACATACTACACTGACTATTTTATTTTTTGACATACTATGCTATGGCTTTTTTCCGACATACTATACTGTGACTTATTAATTTTTGACATACTGTACTTTTTGTTTTTTAAAATACTACACTGACTTTATTTTGACATACTACAGTATAACTATTTGATTTTCTCAACATATTACACTGACTATTTTGTTGACATATTATGCTATGAATTTTTTTGACATACTATACCGTGACTTATTTTTCGAAACACTACATGATGACGTTACTTTTTTCAACATACTATACTATAACTTTTTTCGACATCCATAACTGACTTTTTTCAGTGTACTACACTGTGACTTATTTTAGACATGCAACATTTTTCTAACATACTATACTATGACTTTTTTTCGACATACTACACTATGACTTTTTATCGACATACTACACTATGACTTTTTTTTGACATACTATACTATGACTTTTTTGCATCAACTATACTTTTTTATACTATGACTATAGTTTTTCCACATATTATATACTAAGACTTTTTTTTCAACATATGAAACTATGACTTTTTCGGCATACTTTAATATAACTCTTTTTTTCCAACATACTTTACAATGACTGACATATTATATCATGACTTTTTGTTGACATACTTTACTATGACTTTTTTTCGACATACTATACTGACTTTTTTCAACGATGAATTTTTTTGACATATGAAACTGACTTTTTTCAACATAAAACACAAAGGCATTTTTTTTTCGACATACTATATTATAACTTTATTCGACATACATTATGACTTCTTTCAATATACTATACTTTTTTTTCCCCCACATACTATACTCTGACTTTTTTTCAACATAAGAAACTGACTTCTTTTGACATACTGTATTATGACTTTTTGTCGACATACTTTACTGACTTTTTTTGACATACCATACTGACTTTTTTCAACTGTACTGTACTATGAGTTTTTTTCAACATGAAACTATGACTTTCTTCGACATACTACACGTTGACATTTTTTCCACATATACTGTGACTTTTTTTTCGACATACTGTATTATAACTTTTTTTCGACATACTTTATCACCTTTTTCGACATCCTATACTGTGACTTTTTTGACATACTATACTTTTTTGACATACTATACTATGTGAATTGTGAATTTCCCCACTGTGGGACCAATAAAGGAATATCTTATCTTTTTTTCACTTTAGTTTTTATTAATGTTTTTCATTTTAACAATAACATTCATAGAACAAACACATCAAATGACACACGAACAGACCCATGGGAGGGGGTTACTATTCCCTTATCCTTCATCGTCTCATAGTTCACCATCCATTTAGTCCTTGTCGCCATCTTGGTTTTTGAATGATGTCCATTTCCTCCATTTGATGTCCATTTGTCTTCCCTGCAGTCTTAAACGATGTGTCAATCTCTCCATCATGTATATCTCCTCTATTATTCCCGTCCACTCCTCGTATGTAGGTGGTTCCACTTTACCCCATTTCCTTGTGATAGCTTTCTTACTGGCTACTAACATTATTTTGAGAAGATATCTCTCACTTATTCGTACATCACCGATTAAGTTCAAATTACACATATATAGTGTCATATAACACATAGTAATGTCAGCACCAAATATCTTCTTTAGAGTGTTGTGAACCACCTTCCAAAACATTAGTATCTTGGAGCATTTCCAGAACATATGAGAGTGATCGGCATCTAGTGCTCCACACTTCCTCCAACATGGTATCTTTCTTTTTAGACACTTGCTCCTGACCTTCGGAGTGATGAAAAATCGAATTAAATTTTTCCAAGAGAATTCCCTCCATATCCGTGAACTGGTGGTCGTCTGATGTGTCTTCCACATGTTTCCCCAGTCCTCCTCTGAAATGCTTGTGTTAAACTCTGATTCCCATCTTTCTTTAATATAATTAGTTGTATGTTTTTTCCCTAGCAATTTCTGATATAGTGTTGATACGATTCTAATTTTTGTCCCACGGTATGTGTTGTTTATAATTTGGATAACACCGTTCATTTCCATGGAGGGGTCTCTTTTGATCTCCTTCTTGTGAAAGTCCCTCAATTGCAGATATCTAAAAAATTCCTGTTTGTCTAAATCATATTTTTCTCTCAACTCTCCAACTCCCCATTTTTCTCCAAAGTGCACCACGCTGTAACTCCTTTATTCACCCATAATTTGAATCCTTTATCGTAGGCTGCTGGTTTAAAGTTACTGTCGAATGCCACCCATCTTAACATCTTTAATTCTTTCTGCACCTTGTATTTTTGTATTATTCTGAACCACAGTTCCAGTGTGAACTCTGTCATTGAATCTATGTCCATCTTAACTTTCTTGTACGTGTCTTTGTCTCCAACCATCGTCTGAACCGGAAAACCTCCAAACTCTTTTTCCATCTCCTTCCATTTTGCTGTGTATTCTGGATTACACCAACATACAATGTATCTTAATTGGGCAGCATGGAAGTATTCTTTCAATCGTGGGAGACCCATCCCCCCTTTATCTTTAGGGAGCTGGAGAGTTTCATACCTAACTCTGGGTTTTTTGCCCCCTCATATGAACCTGGATATTAGCCTATCCCATGTCTCAAATTTGGTCTGGGGTATCTCCACAGGCAGGGACTGGAACAGATAGAGGAGCCTAGGTTGTATATTCATTTTAGCTACCTCAACCCTTGAGTTAAGGTCCAGTGGCAAAGTAGACCATCTTTCAATGTCTTTTTGTATTTCTTGAGTCACCTTATTATAGTTAGCTTTGAATAACTTCGATATTCCTTTTGTAATAGTGATCCCCAGATAATTGATTTTCTTAAGATTCCAATTAAAATTCAACGATTCCTGAATCTCTTTTGATGGGTTGTAGTTGAATGTTAGGATCTGTGTTTTTGAAGTATTTATTTTGTATCCTGATAGATGTCCATACGATTCTAAAAGTCTCATCATTACCGGGATTGATTTGTCTGGTTGTGTCAAGTATCCTATTACATCGTCTGCAAATAATCCTATCCTATGTTCCATGCCCTTTACCACTACTCCCCTTAGATCTTTGTGTTGGCGTATTGCTTGTGCCAACGGCTCTATGAAGAGATCAAACAGAGTGGGTGACAAACAGCATCCTTGTCTAGTTGACCTCTGTATTCTGAATGTATCTGTCAAACCGTTTATTTTGATTCTAGCAGTGGGTTGTTTATATAATGCCTTTATACATTGAATTGATTTATTATTGAATCCAAATCGTTCTAATACTTTGTATAAAAATTCCCAATTTACCCGATCGTATGCTTTTTCTGCATCTATGCTTAACAAAGCCATACTCTGTTTGTCCCTTTGAGCCTGTGCCATAATATGTAGAGTTCGCCTGACATTATCATGTGTTTGACGCCCTCTTATAAATCCTGTTTGGTTCTCCTCGATCAGTTCTGCTATAAACATGTTTAATCTCTTAGAAATAATTGTTGTATATATTTTATAGTCTACATTTAGTAGTGATATTGGTCTTTAATTCCCACAGTGTTCCATATCTCTTCCTTGTTTTGGGATGACAGTAATTATTGCTTCAGACCAAGATGGTGGGATTGTATTATTTTGAAGTGTCCAGTTGAAAGAGGACACAAGTAGTGGAGTCAGCTCCTCTCTGAATGTCTTATACCACTCAGCAGGGTATCCATCACTACCTGGGGATTTACTATTTTTCAACTTTCTTATTGCTTCGTTCACTTCTTCTGTTGTTATTGCAGCTGTTAGTTTCTTATTTTGTAAGTGACCAATTGTTGGCAGATCCAGTTCACGTAAAAATGTCCTCATCTCCTCTTCACTTGCTGCAGTTGGCTGTGTGTATAGCTCCTCATAATATCCCCTGAAAGTTTTCTCTATGTCCTCTGGTGTATATTTCAGTTCATTTGTGGGGGTCTCTACGTATACGCTTTGCCAACAATTTAGTAGCTCTTGGGCCAGCTTCATAATAATTCTGTTTCAGGAACCTGTTTCTTTTCTCAGCTTCATCCAATAACATGTCATTAATTACTAACTTTATGTCCTTAATTTGTTGAAGTAACCCTGGGTCATTTGTTTTCTGGTGGTCCTTTTCCATTTCCCTTAACCTCTCGTTATATTCTTTATATTTTTCTAATTTAACTCTCTTTTCATGTGTATTTTCAGCTATCAGTTTTCCCCTAATTACCACTTTCATGGCATCCCACAATATTGTTGGGTCTACATTTCCGTTATTGTTTTCCTCTATATATCTCTGTATTTCAAATTTAATCTTTTCCTTCCTTTGCTCATTATTCAGTATCCCCACATTGAATCTCCATATTGTTTGCCTTTTTCTATTATTTAGGTCTAATTTTAAATACATTGGGTTATGATCAGATACGTCTGCCCCTCCAATTTTACATTCTTTCACTCTATATTCGTCTCCTACTTTCATAAATATGTAATCTATCCTGGAGTGTACTTTGTGCACAGCAGAATAATGTGTAAACTCTTTGTCTAGAGGGTGTAGATTTCTCCATACGTCTATCATCCCCATCTCCTCCAATGACCTATTTATGAATCTGGTTATCTGTGTTTTAGTTCTTTTGAGACTTGTTGTATCCATCCTGCGGTCCATCACCACGTTCAGGTCTCCCCCACAAATTAAAGTCCCCACTGTTTCTACCGCTATATCATCGAATAAGGATCTAAAAAACTGCTTATCGCTTTCAGGGGGCGCATAGATATTTACTAATGTTACTGGTTCATTTCCCAGTCTCCCCCTCACTATTATGTATCTTCCTTCTCTATCTTTCAGTTCCATAGTCAAATTGAATTTTGTTTGATATCAAAGTTACTACTCCTCATCTGCGTCCCTCTTTGTGTGAGCTATAGTAGAGGTTATTATAACCATATCTTTTAAGTTTTCCATGTTCCACCTGGGAAAGATGTGTCTCTTGTAAGAATATAATTTGTGCATTTTCCTCATGTTCTCCTTCAACCATAGAATGAACTCCCAATAGGTCTTGAACAACACACATCAGAACATTGAACCTAACACACTCATGTAACATATAAGACTTCCAAAAGTGGGGTGTTCTCTTACTCACCCCCCAGTCCCCGTTGGTGGGTGGAAGGGAAGTCCCCATCTCTCCCGGGGGCCCCTCCCTAGGCCAATAACTACCCCCAAGTAGTGGGGTTATACAATGCCTAGATGAGTCCAACTCTTATACCTGACCTCTCCCAGTCGGTATTGATTGATATAATCTGCTGATGTCAGTAGAGAAAGAAAACATACACATAATTCAGGCTTCCCCTTTGTGTGTTCATTTTCTTGTATAGTCACTTTGCTGCTATGTTCGGGTAAAGTTGATGTCCTTACAGCTTTTCATCTCCTTTTCTCTTGCAGTTATATTCTATTGTATATGTTGGCCATACCTGTTTTCCTCCTAGTCTACCTTCATGATTTTCTCACACCCGGCTTTCACAGTTTCCTCTGGTAGTTTAGCAGCTTCTCTCTCGCCCGGTGCGCTGTGTCATCCCTCCGGTTCTTCCCTTGTCGCCGCCACTGCGCCGCCTCTTGTATCCGTCCCTCTGTTGCCGATTCCGTGTCTCCCTCCGGTACGTCCACCCTGATCCCTCTCTCCTTCATGTCATGCGCTGCTTCCCTCGCGTTTTCATACGTCTTGACTCGGTCATTCCAGTGAATCCGTATTTTAGTGAGCGGTGTCTGGAAACGAATTCCCTTTTCTTTTAACTTCTTTTTAATGCCCGCATATGTCTTTCGTTTCTGAACGATTTCAGTGGGATAGTCGTTGTCGAAGTATAGTTGTTTACCTCCGACATGGATCTTCTTTTGCCAGGCTTTCTTTAAGATCATCTCCTTCATCTCGAACTGTAGAAAGTTAACCACGATTGATCTGGGAAATGCAGCTGCTTGTTTCGGTCTCATGGCGGGCGTCCTGTGGGCACGTTGAATCTGAAGGCTGGTTCCTTCTGGTAGCTCGAGTTCAGCGGTCAGTAGTTGCTCCAGGTACTTGGATGTGGAGCCTCCTTCCTCTGGCAGACCGAAAATTCGGATGTTATTCCTTCTTGATCTCCCCTCAAGGTCGGTCACTTTCCCCTGCAGCTGTCGGTTTTGTTCCCACATCTCCAGCAATATTTCGTTCGTGTCCGTCCTCCACTCCTCCAGCTCCGCTGTGCGAGTCTGTGGCTCTGCGATGCGCACCTGTTGCGCCTGTAGTTCGCGGTGATTTTCCTTGTACTTGCGATCTATTTCTTGTCGGAGTCGCATAATTTCTTCTTTCATCTCTCATTTCAGTTCGTCCTTAAACGTGTTTAATTCGTGTCGTAGCTCGTGTTTGAGCTCTTTATTATCCTTGCTAATGTTAGCAAATCCCTCCTGCAGCATTACCGTGTTATTTTCCTCCCTTCTCTCCTTTGTTCCTCTTCGTGTCCGCGAGCCTCGTGTTCGGGGTTTACCCTCTTTTGCATTTTCTCTTCTGATTTTGTTTGTTTTCTGACGCCTTTCCGACCTCTCATGCTAAGTCCTTATTTCATAGCTGTTTCAATTATCGAGTTTATTATGTTTTGGAACTTTATTCCTACCGACTTGGGAGAACTAAATCGCTACTCTCCTACCCTCTCCGCCATCTTCCCGGAAGTCCCTCTTATCTTATCTTATGCTTTTTTTGACATGAAGCTATAACTTTTCTCGACACACTATACTTTGACTTTTTTTCAACATACTTTACAATGACTTTTCAGCATACTATATTATGACTTCGTTGACATACTTTACTATGACGTTTTTCGACATAGTATACTGACTTCTTTCAACGTAGTATACTTTTGACGTATTATACTATGACTTTTTTTGACATAGTATGTTATGACTTTCACTATGACTCTTTTCCAACATACTACACTTGACTTTTTTTGACATATTATGCTGCGACTTTTTTTTTAAGATACTATACTATGACTTTTTTTTTTCATGAAATTTTTCAATGTACTATAATATGACTTTTTTTTTATCATAAAACTGTTTAACATACTCTAATATGATTGTTAACATTAAATTTTTAAAGATTTAACACTGACCTATTTATCATGAAATTTTTCGACATACTATACTATGACTTTTTTTAATCATAATACTGATTTACATACTATAATATGCCTTCTGTTTTACCATAATACCTTTTCACAAACTATAATATTCTTTCATGAAATTTTTCAACATACAATACTGACACTGTTATAACATTTTTTGACATACTATACTATGACTTTTTTTTTGAGAATTTTTTCAACATACGATACGATGACTTATATTATCATAAAATCTTTATAGATATTATAAGATGATTATTTTAATGAAATTTTTCAACACAATACTATGACTTTTTTTATGAAATTTTTCAACATACTATAATATGGTACTTTAAGTACTATAATATTATTGTTTTCATGAAACTTTTCAAAATTCGATACTATTACCTGTTTTTCATGACATTTTCAACATACTATAATATGACTTTTTTTTAATCATTATACCGTTTAACATACTATAATATGGCTTTTGTTTTACCATAATACCTTTTTACAAACTGTAATATAATTGTTTTCATGAAATTTTTTCAAGATTTAATACTATGACCTGAAATTTTTCAACATACTACTGATAAACAGGTCATAGTATTAAATCTTGAAAAAAGTCATCTTAACAGTCATATTATAGTATGTTAAACAGTATTATGATAAAGTTAAATTATATTATGTTGAAAAATTTCATGAAAAAAGTCATTGTATAGTATGTCGAAAAATTTCATGATGAATAGTTCATAGTATTAAATCTTGAAAAATGTCTTGAAAACAATCATTATAGCATGTAAAATGTTTCTATGGTGAAAAAAAGTCATTTTATCGAATGTTGAAAATTAAAAAAAAAAAAGTATGTTGAAAATTTTAAGATAAAAATGTCAAATTTTTGTATGTTAAAAAAAATCATGACAGCAGTCATATTATAGCATGTAAAATGATTCTATGGTGAAAAAAAGTCATATTGTGAAATGTTGAAAAATTTTACAAAAAAAATGTCATAGTATAGTATGTCTAAAATTTTACGATAAAAACGTAAAATTTTGTATGTTGAAAAAAATCATGAAAACTCATTATTGCATGTAAAATGATTCTATGGTGAACAAAAGTCATTTCATGAAATGTTGGAAAATTTTACAAGAAAAACGTCACACTATAGTATGTCGAAATTTTTCGATTAAAACGTCAAATTTATTTGATGTTGAAAAAAACCATGAAAACTGTCTTATTATAGCATGTAAGATGATTCTATGGTGAACAAAAGTCATTTCGTTAAATGTTGGAAAATTTTACAAAAAAAACGCCATAGTATAGTATGTTGAAATTTTTCGATGAAAACGTCAAATTTAATTGATGTTGAAAAAAACCATGAAAACGGTCTTGTTATAGCATGTAGAATGATTCTATGATTAGCAAAAGTCATTTCGTGAAATGTAAAATTTAAAAAAAAAACCGCCATAGTATAGTATATCGAAATTTTTCGACGGAAACGTCAATTTTTTTTGATGTTGAAAAAAAACATGAAAACGGTCTTATTATAGCATGTAAAATGATTCTATGGTGAAAAAGTCATTTCGTGAAATGTAAAATTTTACAAAAAAAAAAACCGCCATGTATGTATGTCGAAATTTTTTTTTTTTTTTAAAACACTTTCTTTAATGAGTTTTTTCAAATTATTTATACAGTCCATCAAGCAATGTTTTACATACTGAAAAAAAAAAAAAAAAAAAAAAAAAGAAGTTTGTTTGTTTAAATTGTTTAGTGATAACTGAACAAAAAACAGAAAAAAAAAAAAAAAAAAAAAAAACCAAAAAAAAAAAAAAAAAAAAAAAGAAAAAGTTTTTAACATATTTAAAATAGGCCATCTCAGAATTAAATAGTATGAAGTTTGTATCCCTTATTTGCTCTCTTTAAACAAAACACAAAGCGATGACCACAATATTTTTAATTTTTCATCACGTCCTTGTAAAGAATATCTAATCTTTTCAAGTTCCAAATGCATCATTACATCTCTAAACCAATTTACATAAGTGGGGGGTTCTGCCTCCTTCCAGTTCAATAAAATTAACCTTCGCGCAAGAAGACATGTAAACAATATCACCTTACGCTCAGATTGTCTTTTAACCACTTTTTGATCTACTATTCCAAGAATTGCCGTAAGTGGATTCAAATCTATAGTTTTGAGTAAAGCTTTTGATAATGTTGAAAATATTTTCGACCAAAATGTTGACAGTTCAGAGCAGCCCCAAAACATGTGTGATAAAGAGGCTACTGCATGTTTGCATCTAATACACAGAGGATCCACATCAGGAAACACCTTGCTCAATTTAAGTCTAGACCAATGTAGTGGATGTATGATCTTAAATTGGATTAAACCATGTCTGGCACAGATAGAGGCTGAATGTGTGCAGGACAGAGCCTGATCCCATTGTTCCTCTGAAATCTCTGTGCCAAGTTCTTCTACCCATGCTTATCTCAAATGTTGCAGGGTATTAAATCCAGCTAGCTGAGACAGCTTGTTGTACAAAATTGAGATACCACCTTTAGTAGCTGGGTTCTTCAAGAATAAAGATTCACTTGGTGCCTGAGGTGGAGCTCTTCGATAATTGATATCATTATATTTGACAAAATTGCGGACTTGCAAATATTTAAAAAAATGTGAATTGGGTATATTGAATTTCTCTTTAAGTTGTTCAAATGATGGAAACAAATCTTCTATAAACAAATTCATGAAATTGTTGATACCCATTTTATACCAGTCATCAAATGTGCTGTTGCCAAATGAAGGCACAAACATATGATTCTTTAAAATGGGTCCCTGCAGAGGGTTAGAAGAGCGACCAAAATGTTGTACAAGCTGTTTCCATATTCTAAGAGAATCAGAAACTTCAGCATTACTTTCTTTTGTAGAAGGTATTGAAACTATGTTTGAAAAGATTAATGCTTTTAAGGAAGATGGGGCACAACAGTCAGTCCATTGTTCTGCTGGGGGACTTCAACGCACACGTGGGCAACGATGGAGGTACCTGGAGAGGCGTGATTGGGAGGAATGGCCTACCTGATCTGAACCCGAGCGGTCATTTGTTATTGGACTTCTGTGCTAGTCACGGATTATCCATAACAAATACCATGTTCAAACATAAGGATGCTCATAAGTGTACTTGGTACCAGAGCACCCTAGGCCGAAGATCGATGATCGATTTTGTGATCGTATCATCCGATCTGAGGCCGCATGTTTTGGACACTCGAGTAAAGAGAGGGGCAGAGCTGTCAACTGATCACCATCTGGTGGTGAGTTGGATCAGAGGGTGGGGGAAGACTCTGGATAGACCTGGTAAACCCAAACGTGTAGGGCGGGTGAACTGGGAACGTCTGGAGGAGGCCCCTATCCGAGAGATCTTCAACTCACACCTCCGGCGGAGCTTTTCTAGCATTCCTTTGGAGGCTGGGGGCATTGAACCTGAGTGGGCGATGTTCAAAGCTTCCATTGCTGAAGCTGCGGCGGTGAGCTGTGGCCTGCGGGTCTTAGGTGCCTCAAGGGGCGGTAACCCTCGAACACCGTGGTGGACACCGGTGGTCAGGGAAGCTGTCCGACTGAAGAAGGAGTCCTTCCGGGATATGTTATCTCGGAGGACTCTGGAGGCAGTTGCAAGGTACCGACGGGCCCGTGGGGCGGCAGCCGCTGCCGTAAAGGAGGCAAAGCAGCGGGTGTGGGAGGAGTTCGGAGCAGCGATGGAGAAGGACTTTCGGTCGGCACCAAGGTGCTTCTGGAAAACTGTCCAACACCTCAGGAGGGGGAAATGGGGAACCATCCAAGCTGTGTACAGTAAGGATGGGACACTGTTGACCTCAACTGAGGAGGTAACCTGGAAGGAGCACTTTGAGGAACTCCTAAACCCGACTGATACGCCCTCTCTTGTAGAGGCAGAAGCTGATGGGGGATCGTCGTCAATTTCCCTAGGGGAAGTCACTGAGGTAGTTAAACAGCTCCGCAGTGGCAAGGCCCCGGGGATTGACGAGATTTGCCCAGAAATGCTGAAGGCTCTGGGTGTGGAGGGGCTGTCATGGATGACACGCCACTTCAACATTGCGTGGAAGTCGGGGACAGTGCCTAAAGAGTGGCAGACCGGGGTGCTGGTTCCCCTGTTCAAAAAGGGGGACCAGAGAGTGTGTGCAAATTACAGGGGTATCACACTACTCAGCCTCCCTGGTAAAGTCTACTCTAGGGAGCTGGATAGGAGGGTCCGGCCGATAGTCGAACCTCAGATTGAAGAGGAACAATGCGGATTTCGTCCTGGCCGTGGAACAACGGACCAGCTCTTCACTCTCACAAGGATCCTTGAGGGGGCCTGGGAGTATGCCCATCCAGTCTACATGTGTTTTGTAGACTTGGAGAAGGCGTACGATCGGATCCCCCGGGGTATACTGTGGGAGGTGCTGCGGGAGTATGGGGTGAGGGGGTCACTTCTCAGGGCCATCCAATCCCTGTACTCCCAAAGCAAGAGCTGCGTCCGGGTTCTCGGCAGTAAGTCGAACTCGTTTCCGGTGGGCGTTGGCCTTCGCCAGGGTTGCGCCTTGTCTCCAATCCTGTTCGTGATATTCATGGACAGGATATCGAGGCGTAGTCGGGGGGAGGAGGGTTTGCAGATTGGTGTGCTGAGGATCTCATCGCTGCTTTTTGCAGATGATGTGGTTCTGCTGGCATCATCAGTCTGTGACCTCCAGCGCTCACTGGATCGGTTCGCAGCCGAGTGTGAAGCAGCTGGGATGAGGATCAGCACCTCAAAATCGGAGGCCATGGTTCTCAGCAGGAAACCGATGGATTGTCTACTCCAGGTAGGGAATGAGTCTTTACCCCAAGTGAAGGAGTTCAAGTACCTCGGGGTCTTGTTCACGAGTGAGGGAACAATGGAACGTGAGATTGGCCGGAGAATCGGAGCAGTGGGGGCGGTATTGCAGTCGCTGTACCGCACCGTTGTGACGAAGAGAGAGTTGAGCCGGAAGGCAAAGCTCTCTATCTACCGGTCAATCTTCGTGCCTACTCTCACCTATGGTCATGAGGGCTGGGTCATGACCGAAAGAACTAGATCGCGAGTACAAGCGGCCGAAATGGGTTTCCTCAGGAGGGTGGCTGACATCTCCCTTAGAGATAAGGTGAGAAGCTCAGTCATCCGTGAGGGACTCGGAGTAGAGCCGCTGCTCCTTTGCGTTGAAAGGAGCCAGTTGAGGTGGTTCGGGCATGTGGTAAGGATGCCTCCTGGGCGCCTCCCTAGGGAGGTGTTCCAGGCACGACCAGCTGGGAGGAGACCCCGGGGACGACCCAGCACTAGATGGAGAGAATATATCTCCACTCTGGCCTGGGAACACCTCGGGATCCCCCAGTCAGAGCTGGTTAATGTGGCCCGGGAAAGGGAAGTTTGGGGTCCCCTGCTGGAGCTGTTGCCCCCGCGACCCGACCCCCGATAAGCGGTTGAAGATGAAGATGAAGGGGCACAACAATCTTGTTCCATATCCATCCATTGAGGGTAATTGTTTTGAATCCAAAATGACACGTTTCTTAGATTACAGGCCCAATAATATGATTGAAAATGTGGCAGACCCTTTCCCCCTAGTGATTTAGGTCTCTGTAAAAACTCTTTCCTAATCTTGGCAGGTTTTTTGTTCCAGATAAATTCGCCAATTATGTTATCTAATCTTTTAAAAAATGATTTATTCAGGTAAAAAGGAATAGACTGAAACAGGAACAGAAATTTAGGCAAAATGGACATTTTAACCACATTAACTCGACCTGCGAAAGATAATGGAAGATAAGACCATCTATCACAATCTTCAATTGTTTGTTCAACTAGTTTTGCAAAATTTTGATTATAAAGGCCTGTAAAAGACCTGGTAACAGTAATTCCCAGATATTTAAATTGGTCTGAGACCTTGAAGGGTAGGTGATATTGTTTTACCTCATCCCCAGTCACATTGATTGGAAATATTGTACTTTTGTCGATGTTTAGCTTATAGCCAGATATTAAGCTGAAGTGATTCATTTTGTTTATTATTGCTGGAACTGATGTTGAGGGATTGGAAATGTATAGTAACAGATCATCGGCGTATAGCGAGACCTTGTGCTCAACTTTCGCTCTTATAACCCCTGTATACTCTTGCATTGACCGTAATTATATAGAAATTGCAAATGGCTCAATTGCTATTGCAAACAGCATGGGTGACAGAGGACAGCCCTGTCTGGTTGATCTGGACAGGGAGAAGAACTCCGAGTGACAGTTATTGGTTTGTACAGACGCTACAGGTGAAGCATATAGCAATTTAAGCCAGGAGATAAAGCCGAACCTTGACAGGGTGGAGCAGAGATAAGTCCACTCCACCCTGTCAAAAGCCTTTTCTGCATCTAAAGAAACAAGAACCTCAGGCCACACTCTTGGACCATTAGAGTAAATAATATTAAAAAGACGTCTAAGGTTATGAGACAGCTGTCTATTTTTTATGAAGCCATTTTGGTCCTCATGGATAATCGTTGATATTATGGTTTCCAATCTATTTGCCATAATTTTTGCTAAAATTTTGATATCTACATTCAAAAGACTAATAGGTCTGTACGCTGATATATTTTTAGGATCTTTATCCTTTTTATGGATTACAAACATTTTTGCTTGATAGAATGTTGGTGGCAGTTTGCCAAGCCTAAGTGATTCATTGTAGACTTGTAGTAAAACTGGGGCGAGTTCATTTGTGAAAGATTTATAAAATTCACTTGTATAGCCATCAGGGCCTGGAGCCTTAGATCCTTGAAGTGCTTTTATAGCATGTTTGATCTCTTCCAAGGAGATCGGTGTCTCTAAAGTATCTCTATGTTTTTGAGAAATTCTAGGAATGGGCAGGTCCTTAAAAAAATCATCTATAAGATTAGGGTCATCAGTTACTTCATATGTATATAAATTTGCATAGAATTTTTTAAATTCGTTATTTATTTCTGTCTGGTTTGATGTTAATTTGCCTGATTCCGTATATATTTCTAATATTTGATTCCTGTCTTCCATTACTTTAAAAAAGTCATTTCGTGAAATGTAAAATTTTACAAAAAAAAACGCCATAGTATAGTATGTTGAAATTTTTCGATGAAAACATCAAATTTATTTGATGTTGAAAAAAAACATGAAAACTGTCTTATTATAGCATGTAGAATTATTCTATGGTGAAAAAAAGTACCTTTGTGAAATGTAAAATTTTACAAAAAAAAAAAAAAAACACCATAGTATAGTATTTCGAAATTTTAAGACGAAAACCTCAAATTTTTTTGAAGTTGAAGAAAACCATGGAAACGGTCGTATTATGGCATGTAGAATGATTCTATGGTGAGCAAAAGTAATTTCGTGAAATGTTGTAAAACTTTACAAAAAAAACTCCATAGTATAGTATGTTGAAATTTTTCGACGTCAAATTTATTTGAAGTTGAAAAAAAACATGAAAACTGTCTTATTATAGCATGTAGAATGATTCTATGGTGAAAAAAAGTACTTTTGTGAAATGTAAAATTTTACAAAAAAAACCCGCCATAGTATAGTATGTCGAAATTTTTCGACGAAAACATCAAATTTTTTTGAAGTTGAAAACCATGAAAACGGTCGTATTATAGCATGTAGAATGATTCTATGGTGAGCAAAAGTCATTTCGTGAAATGTTGTAAAGTTTTACAAAAAAAACGCCATAGTATAGTATGTCGAAATTTTTCGACGAAAATGTCAAATTTTTTTTGATGATGAAAAAAAACATGAAAATTGTCTCATTATAGCATGTAGAATGATTCTGTTGTGAAAAAAAGTACTTTTGTGAAATGTAAAATTTTACAAAAAAAAAACCCCGTCATAGTATAGTATGTGGAAATTTTTCGACGACTTCAGTTTTTTTCGATGTTGAAAAAAAACATGAAAACTGTCTTATTATAGCATGTAGAATGATTCTATGGTGAAAAAAAGTGCTTTTGTGAAATGTAAAATTTTACAAAAAAAAAAAAAAACGTCATAGTATAGTATGTCGAAAATTTTCGACGAAAACGTCAAATTTTTTTGAATTTGAAAAAAAACCATGAAAATGGTCTCATTATAGCATGTTAAGTGATTCTATGGTGAGCAAAAGTCATTTCGTGAAATGTTGTAAAATTTTATAAAAAAAAAATCGCCATAGTGTAGTATGTCGAAATTTTTCGACGAAAACGTCAAGTTTTTTTGAAGTTGAAAAAAAACCATGGAAACGGTCGTATTATAGCATGTAGAATGATTCTATGGTGAGCAAAGTCATTTCGTGAAATGTTGTAAAACTTTACAAAAAAAACGCCATAGTATAGTATGTCGAAATTTTTCGACGACTTCAGTTTTTTTCGATGTTGAAAAAAAACATGAAAACTGTCTTATTATAGCATGTAGAATGATTCTATGGTGAAAAAAAGTACTTTTGTGAAATGTAAAATTTTACAAAAAAAAAAAAACGTCATAGTATAGTATGTCGAAATTTTTCGACGAAAACGTCGAATTTTTTTGAAGTTGAAAACCATGAAAACAGTCGTATTATGGCATGTAGAATGATTCTATGGTGGGCAAAAGTCATTTCATTAAATGTAAAATTTCACAAAAAAAAATCGCCATAGTATAGTATGTCGAAATTTTTCGACGAAAACGTCAAGTTTTTTTGAAGTTGAAAAAAAACCATGGAAACGGTCGTATTATGGCATGTAGAATGATTCTATGGTGAGCAAAAGTCATTTCGTGAAATGTTGTAAAACTTTACAAAAAAAACGCCATAGTATAGTATGTCGAAATTTTTCGACGACGTCAATTTTTTTTGATGTTGAAAAAAACCATGGAAACGGTCGTATTATGGCATGTAGAATGATTCTATGGTGAGCAAAAGTCATTTCGTGAAATGTTGTAAAACTTTACAAAAAAAACGCCATAGTATAGTATGTCGAAATTTTTCGACGACTTCAGTTTTTTTCGATGTTGAAAAAAAACATGAAAACTGTCTTATTATAGCATGTAGAATGATTCTATCGTGAAAAAAAGTACTTTTGTGAAATGTAAAATTTTACAAAAAAAAAAAAAAAAAGTCATAGTATAGTATGTTGAAATTTTTCGACGAAAACGTCAAATTTTTTTGAATTTGAAAAAAAACATGAAAATGGTCTTATTATAGCATGTTAAGTGATTCTATGGTGAGCAAAAGTCATTTCGTGAAATGTAAAATTTTACAAAAAAAAAAAACGCCATAGTATAGTATGTTGAAATTTTTCGAGGAAAACGTCAGATTTTTTTGAAGTTGAAAAAAACCATGGAAACGGTGGTATTATGGCATGTAGAATGATTCTATGGTGAGCAAAAGTCATTTCGTGAAATGTTGTAAAGTTTTACAAAAAAAACGCCATAGTATAGTATGTCGAAATTTTTCGACGAAAATGTCAAATTTTTTTTGATGATGAAAAAAAACATGAAAATTGTCTTATTATAGCATGTAGAATGATTCTGTTGTGAAAAAAAGTACTTTTGTGAAATGTAAAATTTTACAAAAAAAAAAAAAACCCGTCATAGTATAGTATGTTGAAATTTTTCGAAGAAAACGTAAAATTTTTTTGAAATTTATGAAAAAACCATGGAAACGGCCGTATTATGGCATGTAGAATGATTCTATAGTGAGCAAAAGTCATTTCGTGAAATGTTGTAAAACTTTACAAAAACAACGCCATAGTATAGTATGTGGAAATTTTTCGACGACGTCAGTATTTTTTGATGTTGGAAAAAAAACATGGAAACGGTTGTATTATGGTATGTAGAATGATTCTATGGTGACCAAAAGTCATTTCGTGAAATGTTGTAAAATTTTACAAAAAAAAAAACGCCATAGTATAGCAAGTCGAAATTTTTCGACGAAAACGTCAAATTTTTTTGAAGTTGAAAAAAACAATGGAAACGGTCATATTATGGCATGTAGAATGAATCTATGGTGAGCAAAAGTCATTTCGTGAAATGTTGTAAAATTTTATAAAAAAAAAATCGCCATAGTATAGTATGTCGAAATTTTTCGACGTCAATTTTTTTTGATGTTGAAAAAAAACATGGAAACGGTCGTATTATGGCATGTAGAATGATTCTATGGTGAGCAAAAGTCATTTCGTGAAATGTTGTAAAATTTTACAAAAAAAAAACCCCATAGTATAGTATGTCGAAATCTTTCTCCGTCAATTTTTTTTTTGATTTTGAAAAAAAAACATGAAAATGGTCGTATTATAGCATGTAGAATGATTCTATGGTGAGCAAAAGTCATTTCGTGAAATGTAAAATATTACAAAAAAAAAAACGCCATAGTATAGTATGTCGAAATTTTTCGACGAAAACGTCAAATTTTTTTGAAGTTGAAAAAAAACCATGGAAACGGTCTTATTATGGCATGTGGAATGATTCTATGGTGAGCAAAAGTCATTTCGTGAAATGTTGTAAAACTTTACAAAAAAAACGCCATAGTATAGTATGTCGAAATTTTTCGACGACTTCAGTTTTTTTCGATGTTGAAAAAAAAACATGAAAACTGTCTTATTATAGCATGTAGAATGATTCTATGGTGAAAAAAAGTACTTTTGTGAAATGTAAAATTTTACAAAAAAAAAAAAAACGTCATAGTATAGTATGTCGAAAATTTTCGACGAAAACGTCAAATTTTTTTGAATTTGAAAAAAACCATGAAAATGGTCTCATTATAGCATGTTAAGTGATTCTATGGTGAGCAAAAGTCATTTCGTGAAATGTTGTAAAGTTTTACAAAAAAAAAACGCCATAGTATAGTATGTCGAAATTTTTCGACGACTTCAGTTTTTTTCGATGTTGAAAAAAAACATGAAAACTGTCTTATTATAGCATGTAGAATGATTCTATCGTGAAAAAAAGTACTTTTGTGAAATGTAAAATTTTACAAAAAAAAAAGTCATAGTATAGTATGTTGAAATTTTTCGACGAAAACGTCAAATTTTTTTGAATTTGAAAAAAAACATGAAAATGGTCTTATTATAGCATGTTAAGTGATTCTATGGTGAGCAAAAGTCATTTCGTGAAATGTAAAATTTTACAAAAAAAAAAAAACGCCATAGTATAGTATGTTGAAATTTTTCGAGGAAAACGTCAGATTTTTTTGAAGTTGAAAAAAACCATGGAAACGGTGGTATTATGGCATGTAGAATGATTCTATAGTGAGCAAAAGTCATTTCGTGAAATGTTGTAAAGTTTTACAAAAAAAAACGCCATAGTATAGTATGTCGAAATTTTTCGACGAAAATGTCAAATTTTTTTTGATGATGAAAAAAAACATGAAAATTGTCTTATTATAGCATGTAGAATGATTCTGTTGTGAAAAAAAGTACTTTTGTGAAATGTAAAATTTTACAAAAAAAAAACCCGTCATAGTATAGTATGTTGAAATTTTTCGAAGAAAACGTAAAATTTTTTTGAAATTTATAAAAAACCATGGAAACGGCCGTATTATGGCATGTAGAATGATTCTATGGTGAGCAAAAGTCATTTCGTTGTTGTAAAACTTTACAAAAAAAACGCCATAGTATAGTATGTCGAAATTTTTCGACGACGTCAGTATTTTTTGATGTTGGAAAAAAAAACATGGAAACGGTTGTATTATGGTATGTAGAATGATTCTATGGTGAGCAAAAGTCATTTCGTGAACTGTTGTAAAATTTTACAAAAAAAAAACGCCATAGTATAGCATGTCGAAATTTTTCGACGAAAACGTCAAATTTTTTTAAAGTTGAAAAAAACCATGGAAACGGTCATATTATGGTATGTAGAATGATTCTATGGTGAGCAAGTCATTTCGTGAAATGTTGTAAAACTTTACAAAAAAAACGCCATAGTATAGTATGTCGAAATTTTTCAACGACTTCAGTTTTTTTCGATGTTGAAAAAAAACATGAAAACTGTCTTATTATAGCATGTAGAATGATTCTATGGTGAAAAAAAGTACTTTTGTGAAATGTAAAATGTTACAAAAAAAAAAAAAAACGTCATAGTATAGTATGTTGAAATTTTTCGACGAAAACGTCAAATTTTTTTGAATTTGAAAAAAAACATGAAAATGGTCTTATTATAGCATGTTAAGTGATTCTATAGTGAGCAAAAGTCATTTCGTGAAATGTAAAATTTTACAAAAAAAAAAAACGCCATAGTATAGTATGTCGAAATTTTTCGAGGAAAATGTCAGATTTTTTTGAAGTTGAAAAAAACCATGGAAACGGTGGTATTATGGCATGTAGAATGATTCTATGGTGAGCAAAAGTCATTTCCTGAAATGTTGTAAAGTTTTACAAAAAAAACGCCACAGTATAGTATGTCGAAATTTTTCGACGAAAATGTCAATTTTTTTTTGATGATTAAAAAAAACATGAAAATTGTCTTATTATAGCATGTAGAATGATTCTTTTGTGAAAAAAAGTACTTTTGTGAAATGTAAAATTTTACAAAAAAAAAAACCCGTCATAGTATAGTATGTTGGAATTTTTCGAAGAAAACGTAAAATTTTTTTGAAATTTAAAAAAAAACATGGAAACGGCCATATTATGGCATGTAGAATGATTCTATGGTGAGCAAAAGTCATTTCGTGAAATGTTGTAAAACTTTACAAAAAAAACGCCATAGTATAGTATGTCGAAATTTTTCGACGTCAGTATTTTTTGATGTTGGAAAAAAAAACATGGAAACGGTTGTATTATGGTATGTATAATGATTCTATGGTGAGCAAAAGTCATTTCGTGAACTGTTGTAAAATTTTACAAAAAAAAAACGCCATAGTATAGCATGTCGAAATTTTTCGACGAAAACGTCAAATTTTTTTAAAGTTGAAAAAAACCATGGAAACGGTCATATTATGGCATGTAGAATGATTCTATGGTGAGCAAAAGTCATTTCGTGAAATGTTGTAAAATTTTATAAAAAAAAAAAGCGCCATAGTATAGTATGTCGAAATTTTTCGACGAAAACATCAAGTTTTTTTGAAGTTGGAAAAAAACCATGGAAACGGTCGTATTATAGCATGTAGAATGATTCTATGGTGAGCAAAAGTCATTTCGTGAAATGTAAAATTTTCCAAAAAAAAATCGCCATAGTATAGTATGTCGAAATTTTTTGACGAAAACGTCAAGTTTTTTTGAAGTTGAAAAAAAACCATGGAAACGGTCGTATTATAGCATGTAGAATGATTCTATGGTGAGCAAGTCATTTCGTGAAATGTTGTAAAACTTTACAAAAAAAACGCCATAGTATAGTATGTCGAAATTTTTCGACGACGTCAATTTTTTTTGATGTTGAAAAAAAACATGGAAACGGTCGTATTATGGCATGTAGAATGATTCTATGGTGAGCAAAAGACATTTCGTGAAATGTTGTAAAGTTTTACAAAAAAAAAACGCCATAGTATAGTATGTCCAAATTTTTCGACGACGTCAATTTTTTTTGATGTTGAAAAAAACCCATGGAAACGGTCGTATTATGGCATGTAGAATGATTCTATGGCGAGCAAAAGTCATTTCGTGAAATGTTGTAAAACTTTACAAAAAAAACGCCATAGTATAGTATGTGGAAATTTTTCGACGACTTCAGTTTTTTTCGATGTTGAAAAAAAACATGAAAACTGTCTTATTATAGCATGTAGAATGATTCTATGGTGAGCAAAAGTCATTTCGTGAAATGTAAAATTTTACAAAAAAAAAATCGCCATAGTATAGTATGTTGAAATTTTTCGAGGAAAACGTCAGATTTTTTTGAAGTTGAAAAAAACCATGGAAACGGTGGTATTATGGCATGTAGAATGATTCTATAGTGAGCAAAAGTCATTTCGTGAAATGTTGTAAAGTTTTACAAAAAAAAACGCCATAGTATAGTATGTCGAAATTTTTCGACGAAAATGTCAAATTTTTTTTGATGATGAAAAAAAACATGAAAATTGTCTTATTATAGCATGTAGAATGATTCTGTTGTGAAAAAAAGTACTTTTGTGAAATGTAAAATTTTACAAAAAAAAAAACCCGTCATAGTATAGTATGTTGAAATTTTTCGAAGAAAACGTAAAATTTTTTTGAAATTTATAAAAAACCATGGAAACGGCCGTATTATGGCATGTAGAATGATTCTATGGTGAGCAAAAGTCATTTCGTTGTTGTAAAACTTTACAAAAAAAACGCCATAGTATAGTATGTCGAAATTTTTCGACGACGTCAGTATTTTTTGATGTTGGAAAAAAAACATGGAAACGGTTGTATTATGGTATGTAGAATGATTCTATGGTGAGCAAAAGTCATTTCGTGAACTGTTGTAAAATTTTACAAAAAAAAAAACGCCATAGTATAGCATGTCGAAATTTTTCGACGAAAACGTCAAATTTTTTTAAAGTTGAAAAAAACCATGGAAACGGTCATATTATGGTATGTAGAATGATTCTATGGTGAGCAAGTCATTTCGTGAAATGTTGTAAAACTTTACAAAAAAAACGCCATAGTATAGTATGTCGAAATTTTTCAACGACTTCAGTTTTTTTCGATGTTGAAAAAAAACATGAAAACTGTCTTATTATAGCATGTAGAATGATTCTATGGTGAAAAAAAGTACTTTTGTGAAATGTAAAATGTTACAAAAAAAAAAAAAAAACGTCATAGTATAGTATGTTGAAATTTTTCGACGAAAACGTCAAATTTTTTTGAATTTGAAAAAAAAACATGAAAATGGTCTTATTATAGCATGTTAAGTGATTCTATAGTGAGCAAAAGTCATTTCGTGAAATGTAAAATTTTACAAAAAAAAAAAAACGCCATAGTATAGTATGTCGAAATTTTTCGAGGAAAATGTCAGATTTTTTTGAAGTTGAAAAAAACCATGGAAACGGTGGTATTATGGCATGTAGAATGATTCTATGGTGAGCAAAAGTCATTTCCTGAAATGTTGTAAAGTTTTACAAAAAAAACGCCACAGTATAGTATGTCGAAATTTTTCGACGAAAATGTCAATTTTTTTTTGATGATTAAAAAAAACATGAAAATTGTCTTATTATAGCATGTAGAATGATTCTTTTGTGAAAAAAAGTACTTTTGTGAAATGTAAAATTTTACAAAAAAAAAAACCCGTCATAGTATAGTATGTTGGAATTTTTCGAAGAAAACGTAAAATTTTTTTGAAATTTAAAAAAAAACATGGAAACGGCCATATTATGGCATGTAGAATGATTCTATGGTGAGCAAAAGTCATTTCGTGAAATGTTGTAAAACTTTACAAAAAAAACGCCATAGTATAGTATGTCGAAATTTTTCGACGTCAGTATTTTTTGATGTTGGAAAAAAAACATGGAAACGGTTGTATTATGGTATGTAGAATGATTCTATGGTGAGCAAAAGTCATTTCGTGAACTGTTGTAAAATTTTACAAAAAAAAAAACGCCATAGTATAGCATGTCGAAATTTTTCGACGAAAACGTCAAATTTTTTTTAAAGTTGAAAAAAACCATGGAAACGGTCATATTATGGCATGTAGAATGATTCTATGGTGAGCAAAAGTCATTTCGTGAAATGTTGTAAAATTTTATAAAAAAAAAAAGCGCCATAGTATAGTATGTCGAAATTTTTCGACGAAAACATCAAGTTTTTTTGAAGTTGGAAAAAAACCATGGAAACGGTCGTATTATAGCATGTAGAATGATTCTATGGTGAGCAAAAGTCATTTCGTGAAATGTAAAATTTTCCAAAAAAAAATCGCCATAGTATAGTATGTCGAAATTTTTTGACGAAAACGTCAAGTTTTTTTGAAGTTGAAAAAAAACCATGGAAACGGTCGTATTATAGCATGTAGAATGATTCTATGGTGAGCAAGTCATTTCGTGAAATGTTGTAAAACTTTACAAAAAAAACGCCATAGTATAGTATGTCGAAATTTTTCGACGACGTCAATTTTTTTTGATGTTGAAAAAAAACATGGAAACGGTCGTATTATGGCATGTAGAATGATTCTATGGTGAGCAAAAGACATTTCGTGAAATGTTGTAAAGTTTTATAAAAAAAAACGCCATAGTATAGTATGTCCAAATTTTTCGACGACGTCAATTTTTTTTGATGTTGAAAAAAACCCATGGAAACGGTCGTATTATGGCATGTAGAATGATTCTATGGCGAGCAAAAGTCATTTCGTGAAATGTTGTAAAACTTTACAAAAAAAACGCCATAGTATAGTATGTGGAAATTTTTCGACGACTTCAGTTTTTTTCGATGTTGAAAAAAAACATGAAAACTGTCTTATTATAGCATGTAGAATGATTCTATGGTGAGCAAAAGTCATTTCGTGAAATGTAAAATTTTACAAAAAAAAATCGCCATAGTATAGTATGTCGAAATTTTTTGACGAAAACGTCAAGTTTTTTTGAAGTTGAAAAAAAAAACATGGAAACGGTCGTATTATAGCATGTAGAATGATTCTATGGTGAGCAAAGTCATTTCGTGAAATGTTGTAAAACTTTACAAAAAAAAACGCCATAGTATAGTATGTCGAAATTTTTCGACGACGTCAATTTTTTTTTGATATTGAAAAAAAAACATGGAAACGGTCGTATTATGGCATGTGGAATGATTCTATGGTGAAAAAAAGTACTTTTGTGAAATGTAAAATTTTACAAAAAAAAAAAAAAACGTCATAGTATAGTATGTTGAAATTTTTCGATGAAAACGTCAAATTTTTTTGAATTTGAAAAAAAACATGAAAATGGTCTTATTATAGCATGTTAAGTGATTCTATGGTGAGCAAAAGTCATTTCGTGAAATGTAAAATTTTACAAAAAAAAAAAAACGTCATAGTATAGTATGTTGAAATTTTTCGATGAAAACGTCAAATTTTTTTGAATTTGAAAAAAAACATGAAAATGGTCTTATTATAGCATGTTAAGTGATTCTATGGTGAGCAAAAGTCATTTCGTGAAATGTAAAATTTTACAAAAAAAAAAAACGCCATAGTATAGTATGTCGAAATTTTTCGACGAAAACGTCGAATTTTTTTTGAAGTTGAAAACCATGAAAACGGTCGTATTATAGCATGTAGAATGATTCTATGGTGAGCAAAAGTCATTTCGTGAAATGTAAAATTTTACAAAAAAAAGCCATAGTATAGTATGTCGAAATTTTTAGACGAAAACGTCAAATTTTTTTGAAGTTGAAGAAAACCATGGAAACAGTCGTATTATGGCATGTAGAATGATTCTATGGTGAGCAAAAGTCATTTCGTGAAATGTTGTAAAACTTTACAAAAAAAACGCCATAGTATAGTATGTCGAAATTTTTCGACGAACACGTAACATTTTTTTGAAGTTGAAAAAAAAACATGGAAACGGTTGTATTATTGCATGTAGAATGATTTTATGGTGAGCAAAAGTCATTTCGTGAAATGTTGTAAAGTTTTACAAAAAAAACGCCATAGTATAGTATGTCGAAATTTTTCGACGAAAATGTCAAATTTTTTTTGATGATGAAAAAAAACATGAAAATTGTCTTATTATAGCATGTAGAATGATTCTGTTGTGAAAAAAAGTACTTTTGTGAAATGTGAAATTTTACAAAAAAAAAAAAAAAGGTCATAGTATAGTATGTCGAAATTTTTCGACGAAAACGTCGAATTTTTTTTGAAGTTGAAAAACCATGAAAACGGTCGTCTTATAGCATGTAGAATGATTCTATGGTGAGCAAAAGTCATTTCGTGAAACGTTGTAAAATTTTACAAAAAAAAAACGCCATAGTATAGCATGTCGAAATTTTTCGACGAAAACGTCAAATTTTTTTGAAGTTGAAAAAAACCATGGAAACGGTCATATTATGGCATGTAGAATGAATCTATGGTGAGCAAAAGTCATTTCGTGAAATTTTGTAAAACTTTACAAAAAAAACGCCATAGTATAGTATGTCGAAATTTTTCGACGTCAATTTTTTTTTATGTTGAAAAAAAAACATGGAAACGGTCGTATTATGGCATGTAGAATGATTCTATGGTGAGCAAAAGTCATTTCGTGAAATGTTGTAAAATTTTACAAAAAAAAAACCCCATAGTATAGTATGTCGAAATCTTTCTCCGTCAATTTTTTTTTTGATTTTGAAAAAAAAACATGAAAATGGTCGTATTATAGCATGTAGAATGATTCTATGGTGAGCAAAAGTCATTTCGTGAAATGTAAAATATTACAAAAAAAAAAACGCCATAGTATAGTATGTCGAAATTTTTCGACGAAAACGTCAAATTTTTTTGAAGTTGAAAAAAAAACCATGGAAACGGTCTTATTATGGCATGTGGAATGATTCTATGGTGAGCAAAAGTCATTTCGTGAAATGTTGTAAAACTTTACAAAAAAAACGCCATAGTATAGTATGTCGAAATTTTTCGACGACTTCAGTTTTTTTCGATGTTGAAAAAAAACATGAAAACTGTCTTATTATAGCATGTAGAATGATTCTATGGTGAAAAAAAGTACTTTTGTGAAATGTAAAATTTTACAAAAAAAAAAAAAAAACGTCATAGTATAGTATGTCGAAAATTTTCGACGAAAACGTCAAATTTTTTTGAATTTGAAAAAAACCATGAAAATGGTCTCATTATAGCATGTTAAGTGATTCTATGGTGAGCAAAAGTCATTTCGTGAAATGTTGTAAAGTTTTACAAAAAAAACGCCATAGTATAGTATGTCGAAATTTTTCGACGACTTCAGTTTTTTTCGATGTTGAAAAAAAAACATGAAAACTGTCTTATTATAGCATGTAGAATGATTCTATCGTGAAAAAAAAGTACTTTTGTGAAATGTAAAATTTTACAAAAAAAAAAAGTCATAGTATAGTATGTTGAAATTTTTCGACGAAAACGTCAAATTTTTTTGAATTTGAAAAAAAAACATGAAAATGGTCTTATTATAGCATGTTAAGTGATTCTATGGTGAGCAAAAGTCATTTCGTGAAATGTAAAATTTTACAAAAAAAAAAACGCCATAGTATAGTATGTCGAAATTTTTCGAGGAAAACGTCAGATTTTTTTGAAGTTGAAAAAAACCATGGAAACGGTGGTATTATGGCATGTAGAATGATTCTATGGTGAGCAAAAGTCATTTCCTGAAATGTTGTAAAGTTTTACAAAAAAAACGCCACAGTATAGTATGTCGAAATTTTTCGACGAAAATGTCAATTTTTTTTTGATGATGAAAAAAAAACATGAAAATTGTCTTATTATAGCATGTAGAATGATTCTTTTGTGAAAAAAAGTACTTTTGTGAAATGTAAAATTTTACAAAAAAAAAACCCGTCATAGTATAGTATGTTGGAATTTTTCGAAGAAAACGTAAAATTTTTTTGAAATTTAAAAAAAAACATGGAAACGGCCATATTATGGCATGTAGAATGATTCTATGGTGAGCAAAAGTCATTTCGTGAAATGTTGTAAAACTTTACAAAAAAAAACGCCATAGTATAGTATGTCGAAATTTTTCGACGTCAGTATTTTTTGATGTTGGAAAAAAAAACATGGAAACGGTTGTATTATGGTATGTAGAATGATTCTATGGTGAGCAAAAGTCATTTCGTGAACTGTTGTAAAATTTTACAAAAAAAAAACGCCATAGTATAGCATGTCGAAATTTTTCGACGAAAACGTCAAATTTTTTTAAAGTTGAAAAAAACCATGGAAACGGTCATATTATGGCATGTAGAATGATTCTATGGTGAGCAAAAGTCATTTCGTGAAATGTTGTAAAATTTTATAAAAAAAAAAAAGCGCCATAGTATAGTATGTCGAAATTTTTCGACGAAAACGTCAAGTTTTTTTGAAGTTGGAAAAAAACCATGGAAACGGTCGTATTATAGCATGTAGAATGATTCTATGGTGAGCAAAAGTCATTTCGTGAAATGTAAAATTTTCCAAAAAAAAATCGCCATAGTATAGTATGTCGAAATTTTTTGACGAAAACGTAGAGTTTTTTTGAAGTTGAAAAAAAACCATGGAAACGGTCGTATTATAGCATGTAGAATGATTCTATGGTGAGCAAGTCATTTCGTGAAATGTTGTAAAACTTTACAAAAAAAACGCCATAGTATAGTATGTCGAAATTTTTCGACGACGTCAATTTTTTTTGATGTTGACAAAAAAACATGGAAACGGTCGTATTATGGCATGTAGAATGATTCTATGGTGAGCAAAAGACATTTCGTGAAATGTTGTAAAGTTTTATAAAAAAAAACGCCATAGTATA
The DNA here is from genome assembly GCA_947000775.1 of Pterois miles. Taxonomy (NCBI): domain Eukaryota; kingdom Metazoa; phylum Chordata; class Actinopteri; order Perciformes; family Scorpaenidae; genus Pterois; species Pterois miles. The sequence goes on from CAMQGK010000341.1 coordinate 15,273,403, forward strand.
GTATGTCCAAATTTTTCGACGACGTCAATTTTTTTTGATGTTGAAAAAAACCCATGGAAACGGTCGTATTATGGCATGTAGAATGATTCTATGGTGAGCAAAAGTCATTTCGTGAAATGTTGTAAAACTTTACAAAAAAAACGCCATAGTATAGTATGTGGAAATTTTTCGACGACTTCAGTTTTTTTCGATGTTGAAAAAAAACATGAAAACTGTCTTATTATAGCATGTAGAATGATTCTATGGTGAGCAAAAGTCATTTCGTGAAATGTAAAATTTTACAAAAAAAAAATCGCCATAGTATAGTATGTCGAAATTTTTTGACGAAAACGTCAAGTTTTTTTGAAGTTGAAAAAAAAACATGGAAACGGTCGTATTATAGCATGTAGAATGATTCTATGGTGAGCAAGTCATTTCGTGAAATGTTGTAAAACTTTACAAAAAAAACGCCATAGTATAGTATGTCGAAATTTTTCGACGACGTCAATTTTTTTTGATATTGAAAAAAAAACATGGAAACGGTCGTATTATGGCATGTGGAATGATTCTATGGTGAAAAAAAGTACTTTTGTGAAATGTAAAATTTTACAAAAAAAAAAAAAAACGTCATAGTATAGTATGTTGAAATTTTTCGATGAAAACGTCAAATTTTTTTGAATTTGAAAAAAAACATGAAAATGGTCTTATTATAGCATGTTAAGTGATTCTATGGTGAGCAAAAGTCATTTCGTGAAATGTAAAATTTTACAAAAAAAAAAAAACGTCATAGTATAGTATGTTGAAATTTTTCGATGAAAACGTCAAATTTTTTTTGAATTTGAAAAAAAACATGAAAATGGTCTTATTATAGCATGTTAAGTGATTCTATGGTGAGCAAAAGTCATTTCGTGAAATGTAAAATTTTACAAAAAAAAAAACGCCATAGTATAGTATGTCGAAATTTTTCGACGAAAACGTCAATTTTTTTTGAAGTTGAAAACCATGAAAACGGTCGTATTATAGCATGTAGAATGATTCTATGGTGAGCAAAAGTCATTTCGTGAAATGTTGTAAAACTTTACAAAAAAAAACGCCATAGTATAGTATGTCGAAATTTTTCGACGAACACGTAACATTTTTTTGAAGTTGAAAAAAAAACATGGAAACGGTTGTATTATTGCATGTAGAATGATTTTATGGTGAGCAAAAGTCATTTCGTGAAATGTTGTAAAGTTTTACAAAAAAAACGCCATAGTATAGTATGTCGAAATTTTTCGACGAAAATGTCAAATTTTTTTTGATGATGAAAAAAAAACATGAAAATTGTCTTATTATAGCATGTAGAATGATTCTGTTGTGAAAAAAAGTACTTTTGTGAAATGTGAAATTTTACAAAAAAAAAAAAAAAAGGTCATAGTATAGTATGTCGAAATTTTTCGACGAAAACGTCGAATTTTTTTGAAGTTGAAAACCATGAAAACGGTCGTATTATAGCATGTAGAATGATTCTATGGTGAGCAAAAGTCATTTCGTGAAACGTTGTAAAATTTTACAAAAAAAAAAACGCCATAGTATAGCATGTCGAAATTTTTCGACGAAAATGTCAAATTTTTTTGAAGTTGAAAAAAACCATGGAAACGGTCATATTATGGCATGTAGAATGAATCTATGGTGAGCAAAAGTCATTTCGTGAAATGTTGTAAAACTTTACAAAAAAAAACGCCATAGTATGGTATGTCGAAATTTTTCGACGTCAATTTTTTTTTGATGTTGAAAAAAAACATGGAAACGGTCGTATTATGGCATGTAGAATGATTCTATGGTGAGCAAAAGTCATTTCGTGAAATGTTGTAAAATTTTACAAAAAAAACCCCATAGTATAGTATGTCGAAATCTTTCTCCGTCAATTTTTTTTTGATTTTGAAAAAAAACATGAAAATGGTCGTATTATAGCATGTAGAATGATTCTATGGTGAGCAAAAGTCATTTCGTGAAATGTAAAATATTACAAAAAAAAAAACGCCATAGTATAGTATGTCGAAATTTTTCGACGAAAACGTCAAATTTTTTTGAAGTTGAAAAAAAACCATGGAAACGGTCTTATTATGGCATGTGGAATGATTCTATGGTGAGCAAAAGTCATTTCGTGAAATGTTGTAAAACTTTACAAAAAAAACGCCATAGTATAGTATGTCGAAATTTTTCGACGACTTCAGTTTTTTTCGATGTTGAAAAAAAACATGAAAACTGTCTTATTATAGCATGTAGAATGATTCTATGGTGAAAAAAAGTACTTTTGTGAAATGTAAAATTTTACAAAAAAAAAAAAAACGTCATAGTATAGTATGTCGAAAATTTTCGACGAAAACGTCAAATTTTTTTGAATTTGAAAAAAACCATGAAAATGGTCTCATTATAGCATGTTAAGTGATTCTATGGTGAGCAAAAGTCATTTCGTGAAATGTTGTAAAGTTTTACAAAAAAAACGCCATAGTATAGTATGTCGAAATTTTTCGACGACTTCAGTTTTTTTCGATGTTGAAAAAAAACATGAAAACTGTCTTATTATAGCATGTAGAATGATTCTATCGTGAAAAAAAGTACTTTTGTGAAATGTAAAATTTTACAAAAAAAAAAAGTCATAGTATAGTATGTTGAAATTTTTCGACGAAAACGTCAAATTTTTTTGAATTTGAAAAAAAAACATGAAAATGGTCTTATTATAGCATGTTAAGTGATTCTATGGTGAGCAAAAGTCATTTCGTGAAATGTAAAATTTTACAAAAAAAAAAAACGCCATAGTATAGTATGTTGAAATTTTTCGAGGAAAACGTCAGATTTTTTTGAAGTTGAAAAAAACCATGGAAACGGTGGTATTATGGCATGTAGAATGATTCTATGGTGAGCAAAAGTCATTTCGTGAAATGTTGTAAAGTTTTACAAAAAAAAACGCCATAGTATAGTATGTCGAAATTTTTCGACGAAAATGTCAAATTTTTTTTGATGATGAAAAAAAAACATGAAAATTGTCTTATTATAGCATGTAGAATGATTCTGTTGTGAAAAAAAGTACTTTTGTGAAATGTAAAATTTTACAAAAAAAAAACCCGTCATAGTATAGTATGTTGAAATTTTTCGAAGAAAACGTAAAATTTTTTTGAAATTTATAAAAAACCATGGAAACGGCCGTATTATGGCATGTAGAATGATTCTATGGTGAGCAAAAGTCATTTCGTTGTTGTAAAACTTTACAAAAAAAACGCCATAGTATAGTATGTCGAAATTTTTCGACGACGTCAGTATTTTTTGATGTTGGAAAAAAAACATGGAAACGGTTGTATTATGGTATGTAGAATGATTCTATGGTGAGCAAAAGTCATTTCGTGAAATGTTGTAAAATTTTACAAAAAAAAAAACGCCATAGTATAGCATGTCGAAATTTTTCGACGAAAACGTCAAATTTTTTTAAAGTTGAAAAAAACCATGGAAACGGTCATATTATGGCATGTAGAATGATTCTATGGTGAGCAAAAGTCATTTCGTGAAATGTTGTAAAACTTTACAAAAAAAACGCCATAGTATAGTATGTCGAAATTTTTCAACGACTTCAGTTTTTTTCGATGTTGAAAAAAAACATGAAAACTGTCTTATTATAGCATGTAGAATGATTCTATGGTGAAAAAAAGTACTTTTGTGAAATGTAAAATTTTACAAAAAAAAAAAAAAACGTCATAGTATAGTATGTTGAAATTTTTCGACGAAAACGTCAAATTTTTTTGAATTTGAAAAAAAACATGAAAATGGTCTTATTATAGCATGTTAAGTGATTCTATAGTGAGCAAAAGTCATTTCGTGAAATGTAAAATTTTACAAAAAAAAAAACGCCATAGTATAGTATGTCGAAATTTTTCGAGGAAAATGTCAGATTTTTTTGAAGTTGAAAAAAACCATGGAAACGGTGGTATTATGGCATGTAGAATGATTCTATGGTGAGCAAAAGTCATTTCCTGAAATGTTGTAAAATTTTACAAAAAAAACGCCACAGTATAGTATGTCGAAATTTTTCGACGAAAATGTCAATTTTTTTTTGATGATTAAAAAAAACATGAAAATTGTCTTATTATAGCATGTAGAATGATTCTTTTGTGAAAAAAAGTACTTTTGTGAAATGTAAAATTTTACAAAAAAAAAACCCGTCATAGTATAGTATGTTGGAATTTTTCGAAGAAAACGTAAAATTTTTTTGAAATTTAAAAAAAAACATGGAAACGGCCGTATTATGGCATGTAGAATGATTCTATGGTGAGCAAAAGTCATTTCGTGAAATGTTGTAAAACTTTACAAAAAAAAAACGCCATAGTATAGTATGTCGAAATTTTTCGACGTCAGTATTTTTTGATGTTGGAAAAAAAAACATGGAAACGGTTGTATTATGGTATGTAGAATGATTCTATGGTGAGCAAAAGTCATTTCGTGAAATGTTGTAAAATTTTACAAAAAAAAAAACGCCATAGTATAGTATGTCGAAATTTTTCGACGAAAACGTCAAATTTTTTTAAAGTTGAAAAAAAACCATGGAAACGGTCATATTATGGCATGTAGAATGATTCTATGGTGAGCAAAAGTCATTTCGTGAAATGTTGTAAAATTTTATAAAAAAAAAAATCGCCATAGTATAGTATGTCGAAATTTTTCGACGACGTCAATTTTTTTTGATGTTGAAAAAAAACATGGAAACGGTCGTATTATGGCATGTGGAATGATTCTATGGTGAGCAAAAGTCATTTCGTGAAATGTTGTAAAGTTTTACAAAAAAAACGCCATAGTATAGTATGTCGAAATTTTTCGACGACTTCAGTTTTTTTCGATGTTGAAAAAAAACATGAAAACTGTCTTATTATAGCATGTAGAATGATTCTATGGTGAAAAAAAGTACTTTTGTGAAATGTAAAATTTTACAAAAAAAAAAAAAAACGTCATAGTATAGTATGTCGAAATTTTTCGAGGAAAATGTCAGATTTTTTTGAATTTGAAAAAAACCATGGAAACGGTGGTATTATGGCATGTAGAATGATTCTATGGTGAGCAAAAGTCATTTCGTGAAATGTTGTAAAAGTTTTACAAAAAAAACGCCATAGTATAGTATGTCGAAATTTTTCGACGAAAATGTCATTTTTTTTGATGATGAAAAAAAACATGAAAATTGTCTTATTATAGCATGTAGAATGATTCTATGGTGAGAAAAAGTACTTTTGTGAAATGTAAAATTTTACAAAAAAAAAACCCGTCATAGTATAGTATGTCGAAATTTTTCGAAGAAAACGTCAAATTTTTTTTGAAATTTAAAAAAAAACATGGAAACGGTCATATTATGGCATGTAGAATGAATCTATGGTGAGCAAAAGTCATTTCGTGAAATGTTGTAAAATTTTATAAAAAAAAAATCGCCATAGTATAGTATGTCGAAATTTTTCGACGAAAACGTCAAGTTTTTTTGAAGTTGAAAAAAAACCATGGAAACGGTCGTATTATAGCATGTAGAATGATTCTATGGTGAGCAAGTCATTTCGTGAAATGTTGTAAAACTTTACAAAGAAAACGCCATAGTATAGTATGTCGAAATTTTTCCGACGTCAATTTTTTTTGATGTTGAAAAAAAACATGGAAACGGTCGTATTATGGCATGTAGAATGATTCTATGGTGAGCAAAAGTCATTTCGTGAAATGTTGCAAAGTTTTACAAAAAAAACGCCATAGTATAGTATGTCCAAATTTTTCGACGACGTCAATTTTTTTTGATGTTGAAAAAAACCCATGGAAACGGTCGTATTATGGCATGTAGAATGATTCTATGGTGAGCAAAAGTCATTTCGTGAAATGTTGTAAAACTTTAAAAAAAAAAACGCCATAGTATAGTATGTGGAAATTTTTCGACGACTTCAGTTTTTTTCGATGTTGAAAAAAACCATTGAAACGGTCATATTATGGCATGTAGAATGATTCTATGGTGAGCAAAAGTCATTTCGTGAAATGTTGTAAAATTTTAAAAAAAAAAAATCGCCATAGTATAGTATGTCGAAATTTTTCGACGAAAACGTCAAGTTTTTTTGAAGTTGAAAAAAAAACCATGGAAACGGTCGTATTATAGCATGTAGAATGATTCTATGGTGAGCAAGTCATTTCGTGAAATGTTGTAAAACTTTACAAAAAAAACGCCATAGTATAGTATGTCGAAATTTTTCGACGACGTCAATTTTTTTTGATGTTGAAAAAAAAACATGGAAACGGTCGTATTATGGCATGTGGAATGATTCTATGGTGAGCAAAAGTCATTTCGTGAAATGTTGTAAAGTTTTACAAAAAAAACGCCATAGTATAGTATGTCGAAATTTTTCGACGACTTCAGTTTTTTTCGATGTTGAAAAAAAACATGAAAACTGTCTTATTATAGCATGTAGAATGATTCTATGGTGAAAAAAAGTACTTTTGTGAAATGTAAAATTTTACAAAAAAAAAAAAAACGTCATAGTATAGTATGTTGAAATTTTTCGATGAAAACGTCAAATTTTTTTGAATTTGAAAAAAAAACATGAAAATGGTCTTATTATAGCATGTTAAGTGATTCTATGGTGAGCAAAAGTCATTTCGTGAAATGTAAAATTTTACAAAAAAAAAAAACGCCACAGTATAGTATGTCGAAATTTTTCGAGGAAAATGTCAGATTTTTTTGAAGTTGAAAAAAAACCATGGAAACGGTGGTATTATGGCATGTAGAATGATTCTATGGTGAGCAAAAGTCATTTCGTGAAATGTTGTAAAGTTTTACAAAAAAAACGCCATAGTATAGTATGTCGAAATTTTTCGACGAAAATGTCATTTTTTTTGATGATGAAAAAAAAACATGAAAATTGTCTTATTATAGCATGTAGAATGATTCTGTTGTGAAAAAAAGTACTTTTGTGAAATGTAAAATTTTACAAAAAAAAAAACCCATCATAGTATAGTATGTTGAAATTTTTCGAAGAAAACGTAAAATTTTTTTGAAATTTAAAAAAAACCATGGAAACGGCCGTATTATGGCATGTAGAATGATTCTATGGTGAGCAAAAGTCATTTCGTGAAATGTTGTAAAACTTTACAAAAAAAACGCCATAGTATAGTATGTCGAAATTTTTCGACGTCAGTATTTTTTGATGTTGGAAAAAAAACATGGAAACGGTTGTATTATGGTATGTAGAATGATTCTATGGTGAGCAAAAGTCATTTCGTGAAATGTTGTAAAATTTTACAAAAAAAAAAACGCCATAGTATAGCATGTCGAAATTTTTCGACGAAAACGTCAAATTTTTTTAAAGTTGAAAAAAACCATGGAAACGGTCATATTATGGCATGTAGAATGATTCTATGGTGAGCAAAAGTCATTTCGTGAAATGTTGTAAAATTTTATAAAAAAAAAAAATCGCCATAGTATAGTATGTCGAAATTTTTCGACGAAAATGTCAAGTTTTTTTGAAGTTGAAAAAAAACCATGGAAACGGTCGTATTATAGCATGTAGAATGATTCTATGGTGAGCAAGTCATTTCGTGAAATGTTGTAAAACTTTACAAAAAAAACGCCATAGTATAGTATGTCGAAATTTTTCGACGACGTCAATTTTTTTTGATGTTGAAAAAAAACATGGAAACGGTCGTATTATGGCATGTGGAATGATTCTATGGTGAGCAAAAGTCATTTCGTGAAATGTTGTAAAGTTTTACAAAAAAAACGCCATAGTAGAGTATGTCGAAATTTTTCGACGACTTCAGTTTTTTTCGATGTTGAAAAAAAACATGAAAACTGTCTTATTATAGCATGTAGAATGATTCTATGGTGAAAAAAAGTACTTTTGTGAAATGTAAAATTTTACAAAAAAAAAAAAAAAACGTCATAGTATAGTATGTTGAAATTTTTCGATGAAAACGTCAAATTTTTTTGAATTTGAAAAAAAAACATGAAAATGGTCTTATCGTAGCATGTTAAGTGATTCTATGGTGAGCAAAAGTCATTTCGTGAAATGTAAAATTTTACAAAAAAAAAAAACGCCATAGTATAGTATGTCGAAATTTTTCGAAGAAAACGTAAAATTTTTTTGAAATTTGAAAAAAAAACCATGGAAACGGCCGTATTATGGTATGTAGAATGATTCTATGGTGAGCAAAAGTCATTTCGTGAAATGTTGTAAAATTTTACAAAAAAAAAAAACGCCATAGTATAGCATGTCGAAATTTTTCGACGAAAACGTCAAATTTTTTTAAAGTTGAAAAAAACCATGGAAACGGTCATATTATGGCATGTAGAATGAATCTATGGTGAGCAAAAGTCATTTCGTGAAATGTTGTAAAATTTTATAAAAAAAAAAATCGCCATAGTATAGTATGTCGAAATTTTTCGACGAAAACGTCAAGTTTTTTTGATGTTGAAAAAAAACATGGAAACGGTCGTATTATGGCATGTAGAATGATTCTATGGTGAGCAAAAGTCATTTCGTGAAATGTTGCAAAGTTTTACAAAAAAAAAAACGCCATAGTATAGTATGTCCAAATTTTTCGACAACGTCAATTTTTTTTGATGTTGAAAAAAACCCATGGAAACGGTCGTATTATGGCATGTAGAATGATTCTATGGTGAGCAACAGTCATTTCGTGAAATGTTGTAAAACTTTACAAAAAAAACGCCATAGTATAGTATGTGGAAATTTTTCGACGACTTCAGTTTTTTTCGATGTTGAAAAAAACCATTGAAACGGTCATATTATGGCATGTAGAATGATTCTATGGTGAGCAAAAGTCATTTCGTGAAATGTTGTAAAATTTTATAAAAAAAAAATCGCCATAGTATAGTATGTCGAAATTTTTCGACGAAAATGTCAAGTTTTTTTGAAGTTGAAAAAAAACCATGGAAACGGTCGTATTATAGCATGTAGAATGATTCTATGGTGAGCAAGTCATTTCGTGAAATGTTGTAAAACTTTACAAAAAAAACGCCATAGTATAGTATGTCGAAATTTTTCGACGACGTCAGTTTTTTTTGATGTTGAAAAAAAAACATGGAAACGGTCGTATTATGGCATGTAGAATGATTTTTTGGTGAGCAAAAGTCATTTCGTGAAATGTAAAGTTTTACAAAAAAAACGCCATAGTATAGTATGTCGAAATTTTTCGACGACTTCAGTTTTTTTCGATGTTGAAAAAAAAACATGAAAACTGTCTTATTATAGCATGTAGAATGATTCTATGGTGAAAAAAAGTACTTTTGTGAAATGTAAGATTTTACAAAAAAAAAAAAAAAACGTCATAGTATAGTATGTCGAAATTTTTCGAGGAAAATGTCAGATTTTTTTGAAGTTGAAAAAAACCATGGAAACGGTCGTATTATGGCATGTGGAATGATTCTATGGTGAAAAAAAGTACTTTTGTGAAATGTAAAATTTTACAAAAAAAAAAAAAAACGTCATAGTATAGTATGTTGAAATTTTTCGATGAAAACGTCAAATTTTTTTGAATTTGAAAAAAAACATGAAAATGTTCTTATTATAGCATGTTAAGTGATTCTATGGTGAGCAAAAGTCATTTCGTGAAATGTAAAATTTTACAAAAAAAAAGCCATAGTTTAGTATGTCGAAATTTTTCGACGAAAACGTCAAAATTTTTTTGAAGTTGAAAAAAAACCATGGAAACGGTCGTATTATAGCATGTAGAATGATTCTATGGTGAGCAAGTCATTTCGTGAAATGTTGTAAAACTTTACAAAAAAAAAACGCCATAGTATAGTATGTTGAAATTTTTCGAGGAAAACGTCAGATTTTTTTGAAGTTGAAAAAAACCATGGAAACGGTGGTATTATAGCATGTAGAATGATTCTATGGTGAGCAAAAGTCATTTCGTGAAATGTTGTAAAGTTTTACAAAAAAAACGCCATAGTATAGTATGTCGAAATTTTTCGACGAAAATGTCAAATTTTTTTTGATGATGAAAAAAAACATGAAAATTGTCTTATTATAGCATGTAGAATGATTCTGTTGTGAAAAAAAGTACTTTTGTGAAATGTAAAATTTTACAAAAAAAAAACCCGTCATAGTATAGTATGTTGAAATTTTTCGAAGAAAATGTAAAATTTTTTTGGAATTTAAAAAAAACCATGGAAACGGCCGTATTATGGCATGTAGAATGATTCTATGGTGAGCAAAAGTCATTTCGTGAAATGTTGTAAAACTTTACAAAAAAAACGCCATAGTATAGTATGTCGAAATTTTTCGACGTCAGTATTTTTTGATGTTGGAAAAAAACATGGAAACGGTTGTATTATGGTATGTAGAATGATTCTATGGTGAGCAAAAGTCATTTCGTGAACTGTTGTAAAATTTTACAAAAAAAAAAACGCCATAGTATAGCATGTCGAAATTTTTCGACGAAAACGTCAAATTTTTTTTAAAGTTGAAAAAAACCATGGAAACGGTCATATTATGGCATGTAGAATGATTCTATGGTGAGCAAAAGTCATTTCGTGAAATGTTGTAAAATTTTATAAAAAAAAAAATTCGCCATAGTATAGTATGTCGAAATTTTTCGACGAAAACGTCAAGTTTTTTTGAAGTTGAAAAAAAACCATGGAAACGGTCGTATTATAGCATGTAGAATGATTCTATGGTGAGCAAAAGTCATTTCGTGAAATGTAAAATTTTACAAAAAAAAATCGCCATAGTATAGTATGTCGAAATTTTTCGACGAAACGTCAATTTTTTTTGATGTTGAAAAAAAAACATGGAAACGGTCGTATTATGGCATGTGGAATGATTCTATGGTGAGCAAAAGTCATTTCGTGAAATGTTGTAAAGTTTTACAAAAAAAAACGCCATAGTATAGTATGTCGAAATTTTTCGACGACTTCAGTTTTTTTCGATGTTGAAAAAAAAACATGAAAACTGTCTTATTATAGCATGTAGAATGATTCTATGGTGAAAAAAAGTACTTTTGTGGAATGTAAAATTTTACAAAAAAAAAAAAAACGTCATAGTATAGTATGTTGAAATTTTTCGATGAAAACGTCAAATTTTTTTGAATTTGAAAAAAAACATGAAAATGGTCTTATTATAGCATGTTAAGTGATTCTATGGTGAGCAAAAGTCATTTCCTGAAATGTTGTAAAGTTTTACAAAAAAAACGCCATAGTATAGTATGTCGAAATTTTTCGACGAAAATGTCAAATTTTTTTTGATGATGAAAAAAAAACATGAAAATTGTCTTATTATAGCATGTAGAATGATTCTGTTGTGAAAAAAAGTACTTTTGTGAAATGTAAAATTTTACAAAAAAAAAAACCCGTCATAGTATAGTATGTTGAAATTTTTCGAAGAAAATGTAAAATTTTTTTGAAATTTAAAAAAAACCATGGAAACGGCCGTATTATGGCATGTAGAATGATTCTATGGTGAGCAAAAGTCATTTCGTGAAATGTTGCAAAGTTTTACAAAAAAAAAAACGCCATAGTATAGTATGTCCAAATTTTTCGACGAAACGTCAATTTTTTTTGATGTTGAAAAAAACCCATGGAAACGGTCGTATTATGGCATGTAGAATGATTCTATGGTGAGCAAAAGTCATTTCGTGAAATGTTGTAAAACTTTACAAAAAAAACGCCATAGTATAGTATGTGGAAATTTTTCGACGACTTCAGTTTTTTTCGATGTTGAAAAAAAACATGAAAACTGTCTTATTATAGCATGTAGAATGATTCTATGGTGAGCAAAAGTCATTTCGTGAAATGTAAAATTTTACAAAAAAAAATCGCCATAGTATAGTATGTCGAAATTTTTTGACCAAAATGTCAAGTTTTTTTGAAGTTGAAAAAAAACCATGGAAACGGTCGTATTATAGCATGTAGAATGATTCTATGGTGAGCAAGTCATTTCGTGAAATGTTGTAAAACTTTACAAAAAAAACTCCATAGTATAGTATGTCGAAATTTTTCGACGACGTCAATTTTTTTTGATATTGAAAAAAAACATGGAAACGGTCGTATTATGGCATGTGGAATGATTCTATGGTGAAAAAAAGTACTTTTGTGAAATGTAAAATTTTACAAAAAAAAAAAAAAACGTCATAGTATAGTATGTTGAAATTTTTCGATGAAAACGTCAAATTTTTTTGAATTTGAAAAAAAACATGAAAATGGTCTTATTATAGCATGTTAAGTGATTCTATGGTGAGCAAAAGTCATTTCGTGAAATGTAAAATTTTACAAAAAAAAAAAAGCCATAGTATAGTATGTCGAAATTTTTCGACGAAAACGTCAAATTTTTTTGAAGTTGAAAAAAACCATGGAAACGGTCATATTATGGCATGTAGAATGAATCTATGGTGAGCAAAAGTCATTTCATGAAATGTAAAATTTCACAAAAAAAAATCGCCATAGTATAGTATGTCGAAATTTTTCGACGAAAACGTCAAGTTTTTTTGAAGTTGAAAAAAAAACCATGGAAACGGTCGTATTATAGCATGTAGAATGATTCTATGGTGAGCAAGTCATTTCGTGAAATGTTGTAAAACTTTACAAAAAAAACGCCATAGTATAGTATGTTGAAATTTTTCGAGGAAAACGTCAGATTTTTTTGAAGTTGAAAAAAACCATGGAAACGGTGGTATTATGGCATGTAGAATGATTCTATGGTGAGCAAAAGTCATTTCGTGAAATGTTGTAAAGTTTTACAAAAAAAACGCCATAGTATAGTATGTCGAAATTTTTCGACGAAAATGTCACATTTTTTTTGATGATGAAAAAAAACATGAAAATTGTCTTATTATAGCATGTAGAATGATTCTGTTGTGAAAAAAAGTACTTTTGTGAAATGTAAAATTTTACAAAAAAAAAACCCGTCATAGTATAGTAAGTTGAAATTTTTCGAAGAAAACGTAAAATTTTTTTGAAATTTATAAAAAACCATGGAAACGGCCGTATTATGGCATGTAGAATGATTCTATGGTGAGCAAAAGTCATTTCGTGAAATGTTGTAAAACTTTACAAAAAAAACGCCATAGTATAGTATGTCGAAATTTTTCGACGACGTCAGTATTTTTTGAAGTTGAAAAAAAACATGGAAACGGTTGTATTATGGTATGTAGAATGATTCTATGGTGAGCAAAAGTCATTTCGTGAAATGTTGTAAAATTTTACAAAAAAAAAAACGCCATAGTATAGCATGTCGAAATTTTTCGACGAAAACGTCAAGTTTTTTTGAAGTTGAAAAAAAACCATGGAAACGGTCGTATTATAGCATGTAGAATGATTCTATGGTGAGCAAAAGTCATTTCGTGAAATGTTGTAAAGTTTTACAAAAAAAACGCCATAGTATAGTATGTCGAAATTTTTCGACGAAAATGTCAAATTTTTTTTGATGATGAAAAAAAACATGAAAATTGTCTTATTATAGCATGTAGAATGATTCTGTTGTGAAAAAAAGTACTTTTGTGAAATGTAAAATTTTACAAAAAAAAAAAACCCGTCATAGTATAGTATGTTGAAATTTTTCGAAGAAAACGTAAAATTTTTTTGAAATTTAAAAAAAACCATGGAAACGGCCGTATTATGGCATGTAGAATGATTCTATGGTGAGCAAAAGTCATTTCGTGAAATGTTGTAAAACTTTACAAAAAAAACGCCATAGTATAGTATGTCGAAATTTTTCGACGTCAGTATTTTTTGATGTTGGAAAAAAAACATGGAAACGGTTGTATTATGGTATGTAGAATGATTCTATGGTGAGCAAAAGTCATTTCGTGAACTGTTGTAAAATTTTACAAAAAAAAAAAAACGCCATAGTATAGCATGTCGAAATTTTTCGACGAAAACGTCAAATTTTTTTAAAGTTGAAAAAAACCATGGAAACGGTCATATTATGGCATGTAGAATGATTCTATGGTGAGCAAAAGTCATTTCGTGAAATGTTGTAAAATTTTATAAAAAAAAAATTCGCCATAGTATAGTATGTCGAAATTTTTCGACGAAAACGTCAAGTTTTTTTGAAGTTGAAAAAAAACCATGGAAACGGTCGTATTATAGCATGTAGAATGATTCTATGGTGAGCAAAAGTCATTTCGTGAAATGTAAAATTTTACAAAAAAAAAAAATCGCCATAGTATAGTATGTCGAAATTTTTCGACGAAACGTCAATTTTTTTTGATGTTGAAAAAAAACATGGAAACGGTCGTATTATGGCATGTGGAATGATTCTATGGTGAGCAAAAGTCATTTCGTGAAATGTTGTAAAGTTTTAAAAAAAAAAAACGCCATAGTATAGTATGTCGAAATTTTTCGACGACTTCAGTTTTTTTCGATGTTGAAAAAAAACATGAAAACTGTCTTATTATAGCATGTAGAATGATTCTATGGTGAAAAAAAGTACTTTTGTGAAATGTAAAATTTTACAAAAAAAAAAAAAAACGTCATAGTATAGTATGTTGAAATTTTTCGATGAAAACGTCAAATTTTTTTGAATTTGAAAAAAAACATGAAAATGGTCTTATTATAGCATGTTAAGTGATTCTATGGTGAGCAAAAGTCATTTCCTGAAATGTTGTAAAGTTTTACAAAAAAAAACGCCATAGTATAGTATGTCGAAATTTTTCGACGAAAATGTCAAATTTTTTTTGATGATGAAAAAAAAACATGAAAATTGTCTTATTATAGCATGTAGAATGATTCTGTTGTGAAAAAAAGTACTTTTGTGAAATGTAAAATTTTACAAAAAAAAAAACCCGTCATAGTATAGTATGTTGAAATTTTTCGAAGAAAACGTAAAATTTTTTTGAAATTTAAAAAAAACATGAAAATGGTCTTATTATAGCATGTTAAGTGATTCTATGGTGAGCAAAAGTCATTTCGTGAAATGTAAAATTTTACAAAAAAAAAAAAAAACGCCATAGTATAGTATGTCGAAATTTTTCGAGGAAAATGTCAGATTTTTTTGAAGTTGAAAAAAAAACATGGAAACGGTGGTATTATGGCATGTAGAATGATTCTATGGTGAGCAAAAGTCATTTCGTGAAATGTTGTAAAGTTTTACAAAAAAAACGCCATAGTATAGTATGTCGAAATTTTTCGACGACTTCAGTTTTTTTTGATGTTGGAAAAAAACATGGAAACGGTTGTATTATGGTATGTAGAATGATTCTATGGTGAGCAAAAGTCATTTCGTGAAATGTTGTAAAATTTTACAAAAAAAAAAACCGCCATAGTATAGTATGTCGAAATTTTTCGACGAAAACGTCAAATTTTTTTTTGAAGTTGAAAAAAACCATGGAAACGGTCATATTATGGCATGTAGAATGATTCTATGGTGAGCAAAAGTCATTTCGTGAAATGTTGTAAAATTTTAAAAAAAAAAAAATCGCCATAGTATAGTATGTCGAAATTTTTCGACGAAAACGTCAAGTTTTTTTGAAGTTGAAAAAAAACCATGGAAACGGTCGTATTATAGCATGTAGAATGATTCTATGGTGAGCAAGTCATTTCGTGAAATGTTGTAAAACTTTACAAAAAAAACGCCATAGTATAGTATGTCGAAATTTTTCGACGAGTTCAGTTTTTTTCGATGTTGAAAAAAAACATGAAAACTGTCTTATTATAGCATGTAGAATGATTCTATGGTGAAGAAAAGTACTTTTGTGAAATGTAAAATTTTACAAAAAAAAAAAAAACGTCATAGTATAGTATGTTGAAATTTTTCGACGAAAACGTCAAATTTTTTTGAATTTGAAAAAAAAACATGAAAACGGTCGTATTATAGCATGTAGAATGATTCTATGGTGAGCAAAAGTCATTTCGTGAAATGTTGTAAAACTTTACAAAAAAAAAAACGCCATAGTATAGTATGTCGAAATATTTCGACGACGTCAGTTTTTTTTGATGTTGGAAAAAAAACATGGAAATGGTCGTATTATGGCATGTAGAATGATTCTATGGTGAGCAAAAGTCATTTCGTGAAATGTTGTAAAATTTTACAAAAAAAAAAAACCACCATAGTATAGTATGTCGAAATTTTTCGACGAAAACGTCAAGTTTTTTTGAAGTTGAAAAAAAACCATGGAAACGGTCGTATTATAGCATGTAGAATGATTCTATGGTGAGCAAAAGTCATTTCGTGAAATGTTGTAAAACTTTAAAAAAAAAACGCCATAGTATAGTATGTCGAAATCTTTCTCTGTCAATTTTTTTTTGATTTTGAAAAAAAAACATGAAAATGGTCGTATTATAGCATGTAGAATGATTCTATGGTGAGCAAAAGTCATTTCGTGAAATGTAAAATATTACAAAAAAAAAAACGCCATAGTATAGTATGTCGAAATTTTTCGACGAAAACGTCAAATTTTTTTGAAGTTGAAAAAAAAACCCATGGAAACGGTCTTATTATGGCATGTGGAATGATTCTATGGTGAGCAAAAGTCATTTCGTGAAATGTTGTAAAACTTAACAAAAAAAACGCCATAGTATAGTATGTCGAAATTTTTCGACGACTTCAGTTTTTTTCGATGTTGAAAAAAAACATGAAAACTGTCTTATTATAGCATGTAGAATGATTCTATGGTGAAAAAAAGTACTTTTGTGAAATGTAAAATTTTACAAAAAAAAAAAAAAACGTCATAGCATAGTATGTCGAAATTTTTCGACGAAAACGTCAAATTTTTTTGAAGTCGAAGAAAACCATGGAAACGGTCGTATTATGGCATGTAGAATGATTCTATGGTGAGCAAAAGTCATTTCGTGAAACGTTGTAAAATTTTACAAAAAAAAAAACACCATAGTATAGCATGTCGAAATTTTTCGACGAAAACGTCAATTTTTTTTGAAGTTGAAAAAAACCATGGAAACGGTCATATTATGGCATGTAGAATGAATCTATGGTGAGCAAAAGTCATTTCGTGAAATGTTGTAAAACTTTAAAAAAAAAAACGCCATAGTATAGTATGTCGAAATTTTTCGACGAAAACGTCAAATTTTTTTGAAGTTGAAAAAAAAACCATGAAAACGGTCTTATTATAGCATGTAGAATGATTCTATGGTGAGCAAAAGTCATTTCGTGAAATGTAAAATTTTACAAAAAAAAGCCATAGTATAGTATGTCGAAATTTTTAGACGAAAACGTCAAATTTTTTTGAAGTTGAAAAAAACCATGGAAACGGTCGTATTATGGCATGTAGAATGATTCTATGGTGAGCAAAAGTCATTTCGTGAAACGTTGTAAAATTTTACAAAAAAAAAACGCCATAGTATAGCATGTCGAAATTTTTCGACGAAAACGTCAAGTTTTTTTGAAGTTGAAAAAAAACCATGGAAACGGTCGTATTATGGCATGTAGAATGATTCTATGGTGAGCAAAAGTCATTTCGTGAAATGTTGTAAAACTTTACAAAAAAAACGCCATAGTATAGTATGTCGAAATTTTTCGACGTCAATTTTTTTTTATGTTGAAAAAAAACATGGAAACGGTCGTATTATGGCATGTAGAATGATTCTATGGTGAGCAAAAGTCATTTCATGAAATGTAAAATTTCACAAAAAAAAAATCGCCATAGTATAGTATGTCGAAATTTTTCGACGAAAACGTCAAGTTTTTTTGAAGTTGAAAAAAAAACATGGAAACGGTCGTATTATAGCATGTAGAATGATTCTATGGTGAGCAAGTCATTTCGTGAAATGTTGTAAAACTTTACAAAAAAAACGCCATAGTATAGTATGTCGAAATTATTCGACGACGTCAATTTTTTTTGATGTTGAAAAAAAACATGGAAACGGTCGTATTATGGCATGTAGAATGATTCTATGGTGAGCAAAAGTCATTTCGTGAAATGTTGTAAAGTTTTACAAAAAAAACGCCATAGTATAGTATGTCGAAATTTTTCGACGAAAATGTCAAATTTTTTTTGATGATGAAAAAAAACATGAAAATTGTCTTATTATAGCATGTAGAATGATTCTGTTGTGAAAAAAAGTACTTTTGTGAAATGTAAAATTTTACAAAAAAAAAACCCGTCATAGTATAGTATGTTGAAATTTTTCGAAGAAAACGTAAAATTTTTTTGAAGTTGAAAAAAAGCCATGGAAACGGTCGTATTATGGCATGTAGAATGATTCTATGGTGAGCAAAAGTCATTTCGTGAAATGTTTTGTAAAACTTTACAAAAAAAACGCCATAGTATAGTATGTGGAAATTTTTCGACGACTTCAGTTTTTTTCGATGTTGAAAAAAAACATGAAAACTGTCTTATTATAGCATGTAGAATGATTCTATGGTGAAAAAAAAGTACTTTTGTGAAATGTAAAATTTTACAAAAAAAAAGAAAAACGCCATAGTATAGTATGTCGAAATTTTTCGAGGAAAATTTCAGATTTTTTTGAAGTTGAAAAAAACCATGGAAACGGTGGTATTATGGCATGTAGAATGATTCTATGGTGAGCAAAAGTCATTTCGTGAAATGTTGTAAAGTTTTACAAAAAAAACGCCATAGTATAGTATGTCGAAATTTTTCGACGAAAATGTCAAATTTTTTTTGATGATGAAAAAAAACATGAAAATTGTCTTATTATAGCATGTAGAATGATTCTGTTGTGAAAAAAAGTACTTTTGTGAAATGTAAAATTTTACAAAAAAAAAACCCGTCATAGTATAGTATGTTGAAATTTTTCGAAGAAAACGTAAAAATTTTTTGAAGTTGAAAAAAAACCATGGAAACGGTCGTATTATGGCATGTAGAATGATTCTATGGTGAGTAAAAGTCATTTCGTGAAATGTTGTAAAACTTTACAAAAAAAACGCCATAGTATAGTATGTCGAAATTTTTCGTCGACGTCAATTTTTTTTTGATGTTGAAAAAAAACATGGAAACGGTCGTATTATAGCATGTAGAATGATTCTATGGTGAGCAAAAGTCATTTCGTGAAATGTTGTAAAATTTTACAAAAAAAAAAACGCCATAGTATAGTATGTCGAAATTTTTCGACGAAAACGTCAAATTTTTTTGAAGTTGAAAAAAAACCATGGAAACGGTCTTATTATGGCATGTAGAATGATTCTATGGTGAGCAAAAGTCATTTCGTGAAATGTTGTAAAATTTTATAAAAAAAAAATCGCCATAGTATAGTATGTCGAAATTTTTCGACGAAAACGTCAAGTTTTTTTGAAGTTGAAAAAAAACCATGGAAACGGTCTTATTATGGCATGTGGAATGATTCTATGGTGAGCAAAAGTCATTTCGTGAAATGTTGTAAAACTTTACAAAAAAAACGCCATAGTATAGTATGTCGAAATTTTTCGACGACTTCAGTTTTTTTCGATGTTGAAAAAAAACATGAAAACTGTCTTATTATAGCATGTAGAATGATTCTATGGTGAAAAAAAAGTACTTTTGTGAAATGTAAAATTTTACAAAAAAAAAAAAAACGTCATAGTATAGTATGTCGAAATTTTTCGACGAAAACGTCAAATTTTTTTGATGTTGAAAAAAAATATGGAAACGGTCGTATTATGCATGTAGAATGATTCTATGGTGAGCAAAAGTCATTTTGTGAAATGTAAAATTTTACAAAAAAAACGCCATAGTATAGTATGTCGAAATTTTTAGACGAAAACGTCAAATTTTTTTTGAAGTTGAAGAAAACCATGGAAACGGTCGTATTATGGCATGTAGAATGATTCTATGGTGAGCAAAAGTCATTTCGTGAAATGTTGTAAAGCTTTACAAAAAAAACGCCATAGTATAGTATGTCGAAATTTTTCGACGAAAACGTCAAATTTTTTTGAAGTTGAAAAAAAAAACATGAAAATGGTCTTATTATAGCATGTTAAGTGATTGAGCAAAAGTCATTTCGTGAAATGTAAAATTTTACAAAAAAAAGCCATAGTATAGTATGTCGAAATTTTTAGACAAAAACGTCAAATTTTTTTGAAGTTGAAGAAAACCATGGAAACAGTCGTATTATGGCATGTAGAATGATTCTATGGTGAGCAAAAGTTATTTCGTGAAACGTTGTAAAATTTTACAAAAAAAAAATGCCATAGTATAGCATGTCGAAATTTTTCGACGAAAACTTCAAGTTTTTTTGAAGTTGAAAAAAAACCATGGAAACGGTCGTATTATAGCATGTAGAATGATTCTATGGTGAGCAAGTCATTTCGTGAAATGTTGTAAAACTTTACAAAAAAAACGCCATAGTATAGTATGTCGAAATTTTTCGACGTCAATTTTTTTTTATGTTGAAAAAAAACATGGAAACGGTCGTATTATGGCATGTAGAATGATTCTATGGTGAGCAAAAGTCATTTCATGAAATGTAAAATTTCACAAAAAAAAATCGCCATAGTATAGTATGTCGAAATTTTTCGACGAAAACGTCAAGTTTTTTTGAAGTTGAAAAAAAAACATGGAAACGGTCGTATTATAGCATGTAGAATGATTCTATGGTGAGCAAGTCATTTCGTGAAATGTTGTAAAACTTTACAAAAAAAACGCCATAGTATAGTATGTCGAAATTTTTCGACGACGTCAATTTTTTTTGATGTTGAAAAAAAACATGGAAACGGTCGTATTATGGCATGTAGAATGATTCTATGGTGAGCAAAAGTCATTTCGTGAAATGTTGTAAAGTTTTACAAAAAAAAAACGCCATAGTATAGTATGTCGAAATTTTTCGACGAAAATGTCAAATTTCTTTGAAGTTGAAAACCATGAAAATGGTCGTATTATAGCATGTAGAATGATTCTATGGTGAGCAAAAGTCATTTCGTGAAATGTAAAATTTTACAAAAAAAAAACGCCATAGTATAGTATGTCGAAATTTTTAGACGAAAACGTCAAATTTTTTTGAAGTTGAAGAAAACCATGGAAACAGTCGTATTATGGCATGTAGAATGATTCTATGGTGAGCAAAAGTCATTTCGTGAAATGTTGTAAAACTTTACAAAAAAAACGCCATAGTATAGTATGTCGAAATTTTTCGACGTCAATTTTTTTTGATGTTGAAAAAAAACATGGAAACGGTCGTATTATGGCATGTAGAATGATTCTATGGTGAGCAAAAGTCATTTCGTGAAATGTAAAATTTTACAAAAAAAAATCGCCATAGTATAGTATGTCGAAATTTTTCGACGAAAACGTCAAGTTTTTTTGAAGTTGAAAAAAAACCATGGAAACGGTCGTATTATAGCATGTAGAATGATTCTATGGTGAGCAAGTCATTTCGTGAAATGTTGTAAAACTTTACAAAAAAAACGCCATAGTATAGTATGTCGAAATTTTTCGACGACGTCAATTTTTTTTGATGTTGAAAAAAAACATGGAAACGGTCGTATTATGGCATGTAGAATGATTCTATGGTGAGCAAAAGTCATTTCGTGAAATGTAAAATATTACAAAAAAAAAACGCCATAGTATAGTATGTCGAAATTTTTCGACGAAAACGTCAAATTTTTTTGAAGTTGAAAAAAAACCATGGAAACGGTCTTATTATGGCATGTGGAATGATTCTATGGTGAGCAAAAGTCATTTCGTGAAATGTTGTAAAACTTTACAAAAAAAACGCCATAGTATAGTATGTCGAAATTTTTCGACGACTTCAGTTTTTTTCGATGTTGAAAAAAAACATGAAAACTGTCTTATTATAGCATGTAGAATGATTCTATGGTGAAAAAAAGTACTTTTGTGAAATGTAAAATTTTACAAAAAAAAAAAAAAAACGTCATAGTATAGTATGT
Source organism: Pterois miles (assembly GCA_947000775.1). Classification (NCBI taxonomy): domain Eukaryota; kingdom Metazoa; phylum Chordata; class Actinopteri; order Perciformes; family Scorpaenidae; genus Pterois; species Pterois miles. The sequence continues at coordinate 15,295,164 of CAMQGK010000341.1, forward strand.
TGAAAATTTTTCGACGAAAACGTCAAATTTTTTTGAATTTGAAAAAAACCATGAAAATGGTCTCATTATAGCATGTTAAGTGATTCTATGGTGAGCAAAAGTCATTTCGTGAAATGTTGTAAAATTTTACAAAAAAAAAAACGCCATAGTATAGTATGTCGAAATTTTTCGACGAAAACGTAAAATTTTTTTGAAGTTGAAAAAAACCATGGAAACGGTCGTATTATGGCATGTAGAATGATTCTATGGTGAGCAAAAGTCATTTCGTGAAATGTAAAATATTAAAAAAAAAAACGCCATAGTATAGTATGTTGAAATTTTTCGACGAAAACGTCAAATTTTTTTGAAGTTGAAAACCATGAAAACGGTCGTATTATAGCATGTAGAATGATTCTATGGTGAGCAAAAGTCATTTTGTGAAATGTAAAATTTTACAAAAAAAAGCCATAGTATAGTATGTCGAAATTTTTAGACGAAAACGTCAAATTTTTTTGAAGTTGAAGAAAACCATGGAAACAGTCGTATTATGGCATGTAGAATGATTCTATGGTGAGCAAAAGTCATTTCGTGAAACGTTGTAAAATTTTACAAAAAAAAAACGCCATAGTATAGCATGTCGAAATTTTTCGACGAAAACGTCAAATTTTTTTGAAGTTGAAAAAAACCATGGAAACGGTCATATTATGGCATGTAGAATGAATCTATGGTGAGCAAAAGTCATTTCGTGAAATGTTGTAAAACTTTACAAAAAAAACGCCATAGTATAGTATGTCGAAATTTTTCGACGAAAACGTCAAATTTTTTTGAAGTTGAAAAAAAAAACATGAAAATGGTCTTATTATAGCATGTTAATGATTGATGTGAGCAAAAGTCATTTCGTGAAATGTAAAATTTTACAAAAAAAAAACGCCATAGTATAGTATGTCGAAATTTTTAGACGAAAACGTCAAATTTTTTTGAAGTTGAAAAAAAACCATGGAAACGGTCGTATTATAGCATGTAGAATGATTCTATGGTGAGCAAAAGTCATTTCGTGAAATGTTGTAAAACTTTACAAAAAAAACGCCATAGTATAGTATGTCGAAATTTTTCGACGTCAATTTTTTTTTATGTTGAAAAAAAAACATGGAAACGGTCGTATTATGGCATGTAGAATGATTCTATGGTGAGCAAAAGTCATTTCATGAAATGTAAAATTTCACAAAAAAAAATCGCCATAGTATAGTATGTCGAAATTTTTCGACGAAAACGTCAAGTTTTTTTGAAGTTGAAAAAAAAACATGGAAACGGTCGTATTATAGCATGTAGAATGATTCTATGGTGAGCAAAAGTCATTTCGTGAAATGTTGTAAAACTTTACAAAAAAAACGCCATAGTATAGTATGTCGAAATTTTTCGACGACGTCAATTTTTTTTGATGTTGAAAAAAAACATGGAAACGGTCGTATTATGGCATGTAGAATGATTCTATGGTGAGCAAAAGTCATTTCGTGAAATGTTGTAAAGTTTTACAAAAAAAACGTCATAGTATAGTATGTGGAAATTTTTCGACGACTTCAGTTTTTTTCGATGTTGAAAAAAAAACATGAAAACTGTCTTATTATAGCATGTAGAATGATTCTATGGTGAAAAAAAGTACTTTTGTGAAATGTAAAATTTTACAAAAAAAAAAAACCCGTCATAGTATAGTATGTTGAAATTTTTCGAAGAAAACGTAAAAATTTTTTTGAAATTGAAAAAAAACCATGGAAACGGCCGTATTATGGCATGTAGAATGATTCTATGGTGAGCAAAAGTCATTTCGTGAAATGTTGTAAAATTTTCCAAAAAAAAAAAAAAAAACGCCATAGTATAGTATGTCGAAATTTTTCGACGAAAACGTCAAATTTTTTTGAAGTTGAAAAAAACCCATGGAAACGGTCGTATTATGGCATGTAGAATGATTCTATGGTGAGCAAAAGTCATTTCGTGAAATGTTGTAAAATTTTACAAAAAAAACGCCATAGTATAGTATGTGGAAATTTTTCGACGACTTCAGTTTTTTTCGATGTTGAAAAAAACATGAAAACTGTCTTATTATAGCATGTAGAATGATTCTATGGTGAAAAAAAAGTACTTTTGTGAAATGTAAAATTTCACAAAAAAAAAACGCCATAGTATAGTATGTCGAAATTTTTCGACGAAAACGTCAATTTTTTTTGAAGTTGAAAGAAACCATGGAAACGGTCGTATTATGGCATGTAGAATGATTCTATGGTGAGCAAAAGTCATTTCGTGAAATGTTGTAAAACTTTACAAAAAAAACGCCATAGTATAGTATGTGGAAATTTTTCGACGACTTCAGTTTTTTTCGATGTTGAAAAAAAAACATGAAAACTGTTTTATTATAGCATGTAGAATGATTCTATGGTGAAAAAAAGTACTTTTGTGAAAATTTTAAAAAAAAAAAAAAAACGCCATAGTATAGTATGTCGAAATTTTTCGACGAAAATGTCAAATTTCTTTGAAGTTGAAAACCATGAAAATGGTCGTATTATAGCATGTAGAATGATTCTATGGTGAGCAAAAGTCATTTCGTGAGACGTTGTAAAATTTTACAAAAAAAAAAACCGCCATAGTATAGCATGTCGAAATTTTTTGACGAAAACATCAAATTTTTTTGAAGTTGAAAAAAACCATGGAAACGGTCATATTATGGCATGTAGAATGAATCTATGGTGAGCAAAAGTCATTTCGTGAAATGTTGTAAAACTTTACAAAAAAAACGCCTTAGTATAGTATGTCGAAATTTTTCGACGAAAACGTCAAATTTTTTTGAAGTTGAAAAAAAACATGGAAACGGTTTTATTATAGCATGGTAAGTGATTCTATGGTGAGCAAAAGTACTTTTGTGAAATGTAAAATTTTCCAAAAAAAAAAAAAAAAAAACGTTATAGTATAGTATGTTGAAATTTTTCGACGAAAACGTCAAATTTTTTTGAAATTGAAAAAAAAACATGAAAATGGTCTTATTATAGCATGTTAAGTGATTCTATGGTGAGCAAAAGTCATTTCGTGAAACGTAAAATTTTACAAAAAAAAAAAACGCCATAGTATAGTATGTCGAAATTTTTCGAGGAAAACGTCAGATTTTTTTGAAGTTGAAAAAAACCATGGAAACGGTGGTATTATGGCACGTAGAATGATTTATGGTGAGCAAAAGTCATTTCGTGAAATGTTGTAAAGTTTTACAAAAAAAAAAAACGCCATAGTATAGTATGTCGAAATTTTTCGACGGCGTCAATTTTTTTTGATGTTGAAAAAAAACATGGAAACGGTCGTATTATGGCATGTAGAATGATTCTATGGTGAGCAAAAGTCATTTCGTGAAATGTTGTAAAATTAAAAAAAAAAAAAAACTCCATAGTATAGTATGTCGAAATTTTTCGACGTCAAATTTATTTGAAGTTGAAAAAAACCATGAAAACTGTCTTATTATAGCATGTAGAATGATTCTATGGTGAAAAAAAGTACTTTTGTGAAATGTTGTAAAACTTTACAAAAAAAACGCCATAGTATAGTATGGCTATGAAATAAAAAAATAATAAGGCATAGCATGTCAAAAAAGTCACACTATAGCATTTAGAAAAAAGTATGAAGCAGAAATACTATAGTACATTGAAAATGTCAGTTTAGAATGTCGAAAAGTCATAAAAAAGCCATACATTAGTATGTCTAAAAAAGAGTATAGTATATGTAGTCATAGTATAGTACATGAAAATATATACACACATTTACAGTATACACAAATAGATGTGCACACATTTTTTTTCATTGCTTTTATCTTCACAATATAACTCTTACCTAGCATGTTGTGGAAGGGACCAGCCAGCAGTTTATGTCTTTAATCTTCTTTATTGTTTAATTATTTACATTGTCAAATTTCTTTGCCAACAGAGTTGACAGAAGATGACACAGATAAACACATTAAACAGAGAAAACCTCTCTTACAAAACAATTTCGGCTGTAGCTGAACGACAATGTCCTGGACCTCTACAGATATGAAGTTTTAAGGTGGGTAGTTTTCACACTTCCTAAATCCCATCAGAAGTAAGGAATTATGTTTAATACTTTGAGTTTAAGCATAAGCAGAGTTAAAATTAAATTTTTTAAATGCCCTGTTTAGAAATCTAATTTAATAAACACTCATTTTTCCCCTCTAAATCCAAGGGGAAAGACCTCAGTCTGTAATTGAGTAAGAAATTAAGTAAATATCTCAAAGATATAGAAGGAGATCTGCACCAAGGTCTTCTGTTAGATATTGACTTGGGTCAGCATTGGCTCATAACATTGTAAAAATGCAGCCATATTAAGACATAAGCGGTGCACTAAATGCTTTAGTCTCAGCGGTGTACAGCTGGATAATCCACTGCAAAGAGAGAGGAGACTTCAAGTTTTTTGCTAAAATGAATCACATCTATAGACTCAGTCACAGCAGCAGGCCTGCTGGTAAATAAAAAAAATGACATATAAAGATACAAATCAGCCACCAAAAAAGCAGCTTGATATTAAAAAAGGGTGAAAGGATGACAGAAAATAAGAGCAGTATGGAAACTAAGACTGCATGTTTTTTTTACATTTGATTTGATTGTAACAAATGCTTCAGAGAAAAGAGCTCTCTCCACGTTTTAATGACCTGTCTTGTCGCACTAGGGTGATCGCAACAGTGCAAACAGCTTTCTGTAGCACATATTACAAAATAAGACTTGGAAAAGGAATTTTAGTCATGATTAAAAAAAAAAAAAAATTACAATTTCTTAGAGCTGAGCCTTTGGTTGAGCAACAATCCACTTCTTTCATTCATGTGATAATCACTGATGAAACACTGGCTGTTAATAGCATTTTTTGTAAATGAAGCACTGAGGTGGTTTCTGTACATACTGGTCACATAGAGGAACATTTGCAGCTTTGAGGTAAATCACTGCTTCTAGTGGGGTAGAAGTGTTTATCTTCAGACAATTTTATTTGCTGCGATGTTCCTTTATGTTACCAGGGAAGATCTTTGACTAGTAAATTTCTAAAGCACCAATACTTAGATGGGGAGGGTGTGTGTGTGTGTGTGGGGGGGGGGGGGGGGGGGTATTAGTTACTGAGATGTCCTCTGCAATGTCTCTCTTCTCATTGGGAGACTGTCACATTATATGTCCGTTGGCCACTCGTACACATAATTATGTTCCCAGTTCTTTAAAGCTGACTTAACCCTAACTAACCTAACCCCCTTTGGCTTCTCTTCTTCCTATTAAAATGTCCTTGTACAGCTTCCAGATGAGTGGATCAGGACAAGCAGGTGGAGTATTTAGAAGACAAGCTTTTTGGGCACCTCCCAAGTAAACTCTGGTCGACCAAAGTGGCCATAAGAGGCTGTCTGCTGGTAGATTGGTCTCTTCAGGTTCAGTTCCCTAGGGAGGATACCGAAGAAATGCAGAGGTGAGACAGGACAGATAAGCACATATACACCCATGTTGTTTGGGGGGAAAAAAAATATCATTAAAAGTCCTGGTATGCCTTAAAGTAATAAAAATCGTCATGGTATAGCATGCCATTAGAAATGCTGGAAAAAAAGTTTTAAAAGGTCATAGTAAACTGTGTCATCAAAAAAAATCTTAAGTCATATTATAGTATGTCATTAAAAATGTCACAAAAGATCAGAGTTACTGTATATGTCGAAAGCATGTCGAAACAATTAAACAATAATTATTGAAAGCAAGTCTTAGTATATTATGTCAAAAAAAACCTCAGTATAGGATGTCAAATAAATATTGTTGTATGTATAAATAAATAAAAACAACAGTATGTATGTTGAAAAAGTCATCCTAGTATAATATAGAATCATAGTATATGTTGAAAAAAGTCAGCATAGTATCTCAAAAATATAAAAAGTCATTCTGTAGTATGTAGAAAAAAAGTCATAGTACAGTATGTTGAAAAAAATCATTGTAAAGTATGTCCAAAAAATATAATAATAATATAAGTATATATGTCAAAAAAAGTCGTGGTAGAGTATGTCGAAAAAAGTCAGTATATTGGAAAAAAAGTCAGTATAGTATGTCGAAAAAAGTCATGGTATAGTATGTCAAAAACAGTCAAAGTGTAGTTTGTTGGAAAAAAAAAAAGTCAGGATGTCGAGAAAAGTCACAGTATAGCATGTTGAAAAAAAATAATAGTATCGTATGTCGGTCTGTGGAGGTTCTCATTCATCCAGGTCATATTCATCCTGGCAAAAAAAATTGAATCAAAGGCAACTGGACTTAGATTTGTCTCTGAAGACGTTTCGCCCCTTATCCAAGTGGCTTCATCAGTTCAAACGCTACAGTCTGACTAGTCCCCACTAGTCTGACTGGTCAGTTGCCTTTGATTCAAATTTTTTTTGCCAGTATCGTATGTCCAAAAATTCACAGTATAGCGTGTCCAAAAAAGGTCAGTATAGTATGTTGAATAAAGTCATAAAGGTTGTTGAAAAAAGGTATAGTGTAGCATGTCGAAAAAATGTCATAGTATACTACGTCGAAAAAAAAGGTGTAGTGGAGTATGTCAAAAAACGCCGTAGTATAGTATGTCGAAAAAAGTCGTCATAAAGTATGTCAAAAAAAGGTATAGTGTAGTATGTCGAAAAACATCATAGTATATCGAAAAAAAGAGATAGTTGAGTATGTCGAAAAAAAGTTTTAGTATAGTATATCTGAAAAAAGTTATAGCATAGTATGAAGAGATTCATAGAGTAATTTAAAAAATAATAGTATAGTATGTCCAAAAAAGTCACAGTATAGCATGTTGGAAAAACAGTATAATGGATGAAAAAAGTCAGTGTAGTATGTCAAAAGAAGTCATCATAAAGTTTGTTGAAAAAAAGGGAGTGTAGTATGTTGGAAAAACAGTCATAAAATTTTTGGGTGTGTGGAGGGTATGTCAAAAAACGCCGTAGTACAGTATGTCGGAAAAATTCACAGTATAGCATGCCGAAAAAAAATCAGTGTAGTATAGTACATCGAAAAAAGTCATCATAAAGTTTGTTGAAAAAAAGGTATTGTGTAGTATGTCGAAGAACTTAATAGTAGAGTATATCGAGAAAAGTCACACTGTGTCGAAAAAAGTTATAGTATGTCGAAAAAGTCATGGTATTTCCGAAAAAAAATCATGGTATAGTATGTCGAAAATAAAGTCATAGTATAGCATGTCGACAAAATGTCATTGTAAAGTATGTCCAAAAAAGTCACAGTATAGCATGTCGAAAAAACACAAAAGTATGTTCAAAACGGTCATAGTATAGTATGTTGAAAATAAAGTCATAGTACAGTATGTCTCGACACGTATAGTAAAAGTCATAGTATAGTAAAAGTCATAGTATAGTATAGCATGTCGAAAAAAGTCATATTATAGTATTTTGAAAAAAAGCCATTATATTATGTTGAAAAAAGTCACAGTATAGTATGTTGATAAAAGTCAGGAAAGTATGTCAAAAAAACTTCATAGTATAGTATGTTGGAAAAAAGTAATATTATACTATGTCGATAAACAGTCAGTAACGTATGTCGATGAAATATAGTCATGATATAGTATGTCTAAAATAAAAGTCCAGAGTACATTGAAAAAATGTCATAATATTGTTTGTAAAAAAAAAAAAAAAAAAAAAAGTCATGGTATGTTGAAAAACAGTCAGTAGTATGTTGAAAAACAGTGTAGTATGTCAAAAACATAAAAAGTCATCATATAGTATGTTAAAAAAAATGTCATAGTATATAATGTCTGAAAAAAATAATAAATCACAGTGTAGTATGTCAGAAAAAAAGTACTAGTCTAGTATATCGGAAAAAGTCATAATATAGTATCTTTTCAGAAAAATTACTCATCAAAGTATCATATAGTTGAAAAAAGTCATAGTGTAATATGCCAAGTATATGTTGAAAAAAGTTAGTGTAGCCTGTTGAAAAAATAAGTTGTAGTGTAGTATGTTGGAAAAAAAGTCTGTGATGAAAAAATTACTCTACATAGTTTCATATAGAATCATAGTATACGCTGGAAAAAAAAGTCACAGTATAGTATGTCGAAAAATAAAACAGTCATAGTATAGTACGCTGGAAAAAATTCACATTAAAGTATTTTAAAGTCATAGTATAGTATGTCAAAAAAAATAGCACCATTAATTATGTTGAAAAAAGTCATCGCAGTATGTCAAAAAAACTTCTCATCATAGTTTCATATACATCATAGTATAGTATGTTGAAATTCATAGTATACTGTCGAAAAAATAAGAAATCATAGTATAGTACGTTGAAAAAAGTATGTCAAAAAAATCATCATAGTATCATATAGAATCATAATATATTTAAAAAGTTATAAATAGTCATTATAGCATGTCGAAAAAATACTCAGTAATTAGAATAGCAAAAAATGTCATAGCATAGTATGTGGAAAATATTTTAAAAAGTCAAAGTACAACGTAAAACGCCAATAGTACTGTATGTTGAAAGCAAGGCATAGTACAGTATGGCAAAAAAAAACAAGTCACAGTATAGTATGTTGAAATTTTAAAAAAGTCATAGTATAGTAGGTTGAAATTTTTTTTAAAAAACATAGTATAGTATGTCGAAAAAAAAAGTAGAGTTATAGTACAGCATGTCAAAAAATTATAAAACATAGTATGTTGCTAAGCAAGGCATAGTATGTAAGTCATGTCAGTGTAGTATTTTGAAAAAATGTCATAGTGTAGTATGTCAAAATTCAAGTGTCATAGTAGTGTGTAAAAGAAATTCATAGTATACTACGTTGAAAAAATTTAAACAATCAAAGTGTAGCATGTCAAAAAAAAAGTGAAAGCATATTATGTTGTAAAAAATAAGTCACAGTATAGTATGTCAAAAAAAAGTATGTAAAGAGTATGGTATGCTGAAAAAGTAAAGTCATAGTGTAGTATCTCAGAAACAGTCAGTATAGTATGTTGAAAAAATAGTCAGCATAGTATTTAGAAGTTTAAAAAAGTCATAGTATAGCATATTGTAAAGCTAAAAAGAATAGTATATCACGTCAAAAAAACGAGTATAGTATGTCGAAAAAAAAACAGACAGCATGGTATGTCAAAGAAGTCCTAATAAAGTATGTCAAAAAAGTCATACTATAGTATGTTGAAAAAAAAATCAGTCAAAAAAATTACTCATCATAGTATCATATAGAATCATAGTATAATATTGAAAAATGGCAGCATAGTATGCCAAAAAATAAAAAGTCATAGTATGTTGAAAAAAACAAAACAGTCATAAGTCATAGTATAGTATGTTGAAAAAAATTTAAAAAGTCCAAGTATAGCATGTCAAAAAATTATATAGTCATAGTATGTTGAAAGCATGGCATAGTATAGTATGTTGAAAAAATATAGTCACAGTACATCTACAATTTTTTTTATAAAGTCTTAGCACATTATGTCCAAAAAAATAAAGTCAGTATAGTAGTTTGAATTTTAAAAAAAATAGTCAAACTATAGTATGTTGATTAAAAAGTCACAGTATAGTTCCCTGAACATGTGAAAAAAAGTCGTAGCATAATTTACTGTAATTCATCATTGGCCATTATTTCATTGAAAATGTAGTTTAGTTTGTCATTAAGAAGTTATGGTATAGTATGTCCAGTACTGTCATAAAATTTCGTTAAAAAAAAGTCTGGTATGTCTTAAAGAAGTGGTACCCGAATCTGTTCTGAAGGGCCCACCTTTTGTAGATAAAGACATGTTTAGGGCCCCCCTGAGGCTAGTGCAGATGCATCACTGATATTTAGCCTAGCTACTTCCCCTTTAATAACTCAGGGCCCCCCTAAGGGGTCCCGCCCCCCAGTTTGAGAACCTCTGTCTTAAAGTAATAAAATGTAATCAAATAAGAGTATATTGTGTAATGGTACAACATGTCATAAAGAGAGAGAGAGTATGCTTTAAAGTAATAATCAACGTCATGGTTATATGTTAGTTAAAAAGTTAGTTATTAAGTTATAGTATACTATTAAAAGCCACAGTACAACATATCAACACAATGTCATAAAAAAGTCCTAGTCTGTATGAATAAAAAAAAAAGTAGTATAATAGTATAGTATATCTAAAAACATAAAAAGTCATAGTATAGTATGTCTTAAATAATACAAAATCATGATATAAAATACCATTAAAAATGTCATATCATAAGAGATATGGTATATATAATATGGCACAAAAATGTAATATACATCTAACAGGTTGGAGTTTAAAACTGTTACATAATAAACATCTCACTATTTATATTCTCTGAAAAAGCTACCAAGAAGTCTGGAGGGTTGAGTATGGAAAAGGTGTAGGAACTAGGATGATTTTGAACTCAAGTTTTTGAATGGTGATCAATCAGGAGCCATGAATGATGTGTTGCTTGTCGCTGAGTTTTATAATAATTGGTTTGTGCAGCTCTATATTTTAGTCTTAGGTTTTGTGTACTCTAAAGGCCCATGTAGGGATGGGTATAGTCTAAAAATGCTGTAATGTGTGTGGTTTTGGTTCATGCTGTGTACAATTTGAAGTACAACTATAGTGCTCCACAGTGGTGACATACAATTTTGCAAGAAACAAAAACAAATGTCATTAGACTAATTTAAAAGATGCTATAGTAACTTCTACACACTGGCTAAAAATGGAGTTGTCTTGCCTAAGGAGGATGGAGGGCAGATTGTCGTGCTTACCTGACAATGACTCCTGGCCGCAGATCAAAGTTGTTGTTGACAATCTGGAGCAGCTCTGACTCTGTTTTCTGGGAGGAACCGTAGGTGAACAAGGAGATGGACAGAGGTTGGGCCACTCCGATAGCATAAGACACCTGCAACACGGACAGGTAGACAGAAACTTTTTATCAGTTTTATCAGTATTTATGCTTCAGACACGGGTCATCTACACATAGCCTTAGCCCTCGGGCATGTTTGGATGGGTGAATGAATGATGCTGTATTCTCACCTGAACCAGAACTCTCCTGCACAGTTTGGCTTTGACCAGAGACTTGGCCACCCAGCGAGCGGCGTACGCAGCGGAGCGGTCCACCTTTGAGAAGTCTTTGCCGGAGAACGCGCCGCCACCATGAGCGCCCCAACCTCCATATGTGTCTACAATGATCTTCCTGCCTGTCACACCAGCATCACCCTGTTGGGCAGAAAAGAAGGGAGTATGAGCAAAAATCATTGGGGACTTTTTTATTATTATTTTTTCCATTTTCTAGAAATAAACAGCTAGTGTGTGATGGTCACCTGAGGTCCTCCGATGACGAAGCGACCGCTGGGCTGGAGGTGGTAGATGGTTTTGTCATCCAAATATTTAGCAGGAACCACGGCTTTGATCACCTGATAGATTCCAACATTAAACCCAAAGACTTAATTTCATTAGTCCCTTAGTCAGAGCCCAGTTAGGTGTGTTGAGGTGTTGTTATGAGGTTCTACCTTCTCCTTGAGGACCCTCTGCTGTTCCTCCAGAGAGATGCAGTCATCGTGCTGGACAGAGATCACGATGGTGTGAACTCTCTTGGGGATCACAGCTCCGTCCTTCTGGTCATAATGTACCGTCACCTGTGGGTCAAGTCAAAAACATGGTACACCATGTTGGAATTTATTATAATTACTGAGTTAATCTGCTGCTTTAGTAACCTAAATTTCCCCTCAGGTTGATTGTATGGTTTTATTGTGCAGACCCTCTCTTGAAACTCTGAATGAAATCTGACTGATATTGTATAACATCCAAGGAAAAAATGGTTGTATTTGTAATAGTACATAGTCACATCTGTGGTGTAGTAAAAATGTGTGTTCAGTCCAATCTGTAATCAATCTAAAGCTCTGTGTTTGAAAACCTGGTGTGAACTCTGACCTACTCTTTCTTGCCTGACTTAATGTCAATCTAAAGTCTATTATTTAAACAGAGAGCTTTTTGTAGAAGTCCAGGTAAAGTAAAATAAGTGCTGAAAATGTGAACTGAACTATGTACTTTTAAATAATCAAAATTTCCCTGGATGGTTAATAACACCTTTTCTGTGGTGAGATAAACTGAACACATTTATTTTTGCTTTACATCAGACTTTAAATGTTTGCAGCAGCCACCGCTGATCCAATTTTGTCTGCTGACACCAAAATAAATCTCTTGAATTGGAAGACATCCAGAGTAGAAACAATAAAGTAATTCGCAGAAAGACTACAGTGTTGTGTCTGTTTTCTGAAGGGGAAAAAAAAGTCCTGCTCCTCACCTGTGTTTTAGAGTCAGGACGCAGCCAGGCGATGGTGCCGTTGCGTCTGAGCTCAGCCATCTTTGAGTTGAGTCTGTGGGCTAAAACGATGGTGAGAGGCATGCACTCCTCTGTCTCATCTGTGGCGTATCCAAACATCAGACCCTGCAGAGGGAGTCAGAACAGAAAGATGTAAACTGTATAATGACGCAGATCATCAGCAAATAGTAATGTTGGCTGACTCTATAACAAAAAGGTAAATGTACACTTGAACAATATTTTTATGGGGGTTATCCAGTTAAAACAAACATTACATTAATGGTCAGTTACGGCAGTGAATGCAGTATACCACCAAATGATTACACAAGTAACTTAAAAAAAACAATACTGTAATTAAAACAGGTGAGATATGCATTGTACTACACTGCAGCCTGTGAGGAGTCAGCTAGTGCTAGTTATACTGATATAAGATATAATAAATGAAAAGAACACTTCTTAAAACAAACATCGTAAAAAAGACATTAAAATGAGGGCTGTCAAAGTGATAATAATGCATTCACACAACTTACAATTTTTAGGCTCAGTTTTAAAGCCAGAGGAAGCCATTGGTACAAACCATGGAAGGAAAGGAGGCTAAATATCACTGCGAACTTAGGCCCATTCACAGCAAGGAAAAACTGGCATGGCTATTTTCAAAAGGGTCCCTTGACCTCTGACCTCAAGATATGTGCATGAAAATAGGCTCTATGGGGACCCACGAGTCTCTGCTTTAAAGGCATGACCACTTCATGATAATCACATTTAGTTTGGGGCAAGTCATAGTCAAGGCAACACACGGCTGTTGTTGCCTGTTGGACTTGAGTCTGCCATGTTATGATTTGAGCATATTTTTCATGCTAAATGCAGTACCTGTGAGGGTTTCTGGACAATATATGTCATTGTTTTGTGCTGTTAATATTAATAAATAAATTATCTTTATAAATATATACATATACAGCGTTTGCATAAAGCAAGCTTTCATGTTGAAAATAGTATTACATACTTAACACTTTAAGAGATTTTGAACAAATAAAAAAATGTGTAATTAGTTTGTGATTAATTGCAATTTAATATTTTTAGCAATTGAAAGTCCTAATTTTAGATTTGTAGACTTTTTCATTGTGTACAGACTGAATTACACTTTTTAAACTTTTTTTCACAATTTAAATTTCAGTGGTAGAATGTACATAAATGAATGTATTCATTAGTACTGCAATTAAATAAAATTCTACTATTGTACTTTTCAGTAGTTATAGTTACTATAGTCCAAAAAATAATTACAAATTTTTGTAGCAGAACTTTGTTTTCCTTCTTTCCAACCCTCATTTATCACCTCATGATGATGATCATATATGATGATGGTGACTGAGTGGAGGAGGCCCAACCCCACTGGACTAAACAACCTGACTTACATAAAGTAGTTCAAACTACCTCCACCTAAGTTAGCTACAACAATAAAATGTGAGTGTTGATGCATCAGTATTAAAACGGGAGCCACAGGAGCCATTTTTTTCTGCAGAACGAGTTCACTTACTTTTGACACTTTTAGTGCTTTTAGCTGTACTTTTACTTAAGTAGGATTTTAAATGCAGGACTTTTACTTGAAATAGTTAAGGATTGGAGTACTTCCTGCACTACTGCTGAATTGTTTCAATTCTTTGACATTGTGATATTTGACTTGTGTCACTATCACCCAGCCTTCCAGCCAACATGACCTAAAGGACACATTGTCCTGTTGCAACAGTCCTACCTGGTCTCCAGCTCCAATGTCCTCCTCCAATCTGTCAACGTGGACCCCCTGAGCAATGTCCGGACTCTGCTGCTCCAGAGCCACCAGCACATTACATGTCTTATAGTCAAAACCTACAGAGCGAGAGTGAATAAGAGAGAGAAAGCTGGCAACACAGAGTGCATATTACTTCTATTTCCACTGATTTCCAAGTTGTTTTCTCACCTTTGTCAGAGTTGTCGTAGCCAATGTGTTTGATGGCGTCCCTCACCACCTTCTGGTAGTCCACGTTGGCCCGAGATGTGATCTCTCCACAGAGCAACACCATGCCAGTCTTACACACCGTCTCTGTCAATACAATCAACACATCATTTTAAACTCCTTGTGATATTAGAACATCTTTGGACACAGTTTACTTTCTGACTTATATCACTTGGAAATAGCCTGTTGCAACAACATGACAGGCCTGACTGTTGTTACTAGCAAGTTCACAGGTTTGCTCCTGGAAGTGGTCATCTTGTGACACTCAGAGGTCAATACTGAAATACAATAAATAATCTCAATCCAGAGGATTTACCGATGCAGTGTGTTTGTCAGAACTGACTGACTTACATGTTGCCCTTTGTCCTACTTTGGAGGATGTTTAAAAAAAAAAAAGAGAGTTGATGCCTACATAAACTCCATGTCTAAATGTTTAAAATAATAATAGTAATAACTCTATATGAATTGTAGTTTACTCACCACAGGCCACTTTGGCATCTGGGTCCTGCTTCAGGTGAGCATCCAGGACGGCGTCACTGATCTGGTCACAAATCTTGTCTGTGGAGAGGGGACAAGCATTAAAGACAAAGTTTAGATTCATACTACGGAGAGGGATTTGAATTTATAGCTGTGCAGAGATTTCTAGGCCTGTTTGTTTGAAATGTAAGCTTTTTGAAGGCAGAAAAAAACTACATATTGTAGCATTATTACTGTGGGTTTTACAAGTATTTCTCTGAAGGGTTAAATGTTAATGTTTCAAACAGGGAGTCTTGGATTTTAGTTGTTAGATTTGAGTGCAGTAGCAGCAGGATACCACTTCAGTTCTCCATCATCCTGCTGAAGCAATGCAACACGCAGGTCACATCAAAAACAACATCAACATCTGGTTGCACTGACTCGACACAACAAACCTAAAAATGTAGTTTTAGCACTAATTCTCAGATAAGGATCAATAAAGTTAATGTTAAATGTTTTCCATCTTTATTCTAGATTGACATTGCACTTAAGTCTCTAGGACTACGTATCTTTGATCCCCCTCAAAAAAAAAATGGGCGCTATCTGTGGGAACAGCCCAGACCTCGAGGTGTGTTATCAAATCAAAAGGTGTGTTCGGCAGCGCTCTACCAAGGCCACACACCTCTGTGAATGTACAAACAGTGTATGAAAAGTCTTAACCCACTGAATTGTATTATTAGGCTGCACTGTTATTTAAAATGAACCTTTTGCTAGTACGAAAAGAAAGAAAACAAAAAGGAACTAAAATGATATTTTTACAGTTCACTATGTTTCTGGAAGATTTAGCCATCTGCTTTTCTTCACAGCGCTGCTGACACAGTACATGCTATTTTAAAAGATGGTTCACTGGCCACTAGCTGTCTTGAATTTTGCCATTGTATGAATAATGTTTGCTTCTTATGACTTTAAGTAATGTCTACTCCATGATTTACAGAGTGATATATCTATGTACAATAAAGATGTACTTTTTGTCAACCCTTTTTTTAAAAATAAAAAGTCAAATGCCTAATAACTTATGACTCGACCAGACTCAAAATCAGTGTCATTTATCCAACACTGTGATTTTTACATAATATTGGGGGCTCATAGTCACGTTCTGCCATTATCTGTGAAGCTGAGTTTACTGATTATCGATTTAGCGCAGGGACTTTGTAACATATTTACAACACATTTAACACATTGACGAGGCGTTGGGTGGATGGGTGGCTGGTCTAAAGGCAGCAGTGTAGAGGGTAGAGTACATTTTAGCTTTTATCATTCGGTTTTAAGTTAGAGAAGATTATTCAGGTGTGTGTAGAAAAGCTGGATATTTATAAGCACTGTATAAATATTTAATAATTTCTAACACTATAATGAAGTTGTAAGCAGCTATAGGGACATTAATATGGTTTATTAAATATACAGTATATATCAGTAATTATAACTTCTATGAAGACATATTTTATTATATGACAACAGTATTTTATTGTATTGTTATTAAGCCTCCAGTCATGGGTGCCCACAGGGGGAGTTGTAGTTGTTGACAAATACATTAATAAACATTTATATCTGTTTACAATTAGAATGCTAAAAAACATTTATTAAATATTTATATATTTTTAATAAATGCTAAATAGGGTGACTTGAAGTATTGCCAGCATGGGATGTTAACTGTTGGACTTGAATGACAAGTTGACACTCACATCAACTAGCAAAGCACACAGAAACTGTAATGGGCTGTTTTAATTTGGTTGAGGCTGTTCGACGTCGTCGCTCTGCAGCAGCATGTATTTTGGCTTGACATGAATTATCTCCATTTCAATGCCAACATGCCAGTTGCAACGTTACACCAGTGTGTCACACACATTCACCTCCAGCTGCCCATAAGCTGGTGGGAGAGTGAAGGGGAGTAAACACATGTTGCTGTGAATGGAATACCAGCCACGCTCGGAGAGTAAATACTCAGCACTGTGGAGCTATTTTGAACATGAAGTCCAACTTGCATAGAGTTTATTCATTTGCATGACTATGTTTCTGCAGTTTTAGTAGAAATGTTAAATCAATTTCTCTATGTATCAATCAAAAAAGATGAAAATGTGTTTTTATAATTGGATTTTTTAAAACAAATTGTAAAGAAATTTGAAAGTAAACACTTTAAAACACTTAATTTTCAGCGCTTCAGTTTCACACAGGTAGATTAAGGTGACTGGAGACTCACCTGGATGTCCCTCTCCTACGGACTCCGACGTGAACATGAAAGAACCCTCGTCCAGCAGGTCACTCATTTTCTACGGGGCCAGGTACTCAGCGAAACTCTCAAAAAGTTTCCTCAGTTGCCTCCAACAAGCAGTCCAGAGACACTTGAAGGCTGCTTTTTAGTCCTGCTGGTTCTCTTTACGAGAGAAATGAAGAAAGTGAGGCCAACAGCCGTGCAGCCAATACAAAGTCTACCTTACAAAACTCAACGTCTGTGTCCACATGGCCCAATATATACGGCTAAGAGAACGCACACGCGCACACTCTGCCACTCACTCACACACACACACACACACACACACACACACACACACG